>JANIJI010000065.1:6130000-6445000 GCA_024500535.1 Leptonema lineaticorne
TATTTTGCAACTAAATTATATACTGAAATTGTATAGGGAAGTTAAAAACTTTGTATATATTTTAGATAATAAATATTAAAAAAAAATATTTATATTGGTTAATAGGATTGATTGTTTTTAATTTTTTTATATGAAAAAAAATCAGTTGAATTTATTTAGAAATTAAAGTACAATATTTTTAGATTTAAAACTATTTAGAAGATATATATATATATATATATATATATATATATATATCGATTTTTTTTAATTCGATTATTTTGATTATTAATGCATAAAACATATCGAAATATACTGTGACAGCGTGTCGTGGATTGAGAGCACCTGATCGAGCCGTCGAAGATAGACGGATAGATTTGCGATGTATACAAGGGGTTTCTTCCTAATGGCATCATTTCACCATTATAACATCAACAATGCCAGTAATATTGTCAGAATCGAAAGTGATTGATCAACGGGTAATCATTCATATTCGTTATTCAACCAGTGCTTCGATATAATGGAGTCCGTCGGTCTCTGGAACTCGATTTCAGGGCTGTGCCAAATATTTATCTCTTTATTAAATAACGAAATTAACATAACTAATAAATTATATTTTGTTCATTATATTGTATAGGTTTAATTTTTTTTACTATAAACTTAATATAAAAAATATAAGCTTTTATATTTTAATACTTTATATACTTTTGCTATTTAGTGGTTTATATAAAATAAATATTAGTTTATTGAACAAATTTCCAAACATGAAAAAAATGTTTCTACCACCATTACAGAAATTTTCATTCGAATGCAAAGGGTTAATAATATATAATATTAAAAATATGAAAATTAAAAATATAGATCACCTCAAAATTAAGATTTATGTTTTCAACATATAATAATAATAATATTCGATTCGTGTCTCGGATACGAGTCATGATCGATTAAAGTGGTGAGTCGAAAAATTCGCTTAAGACATGTATTTAAGACGCGTGTTTCGCGTTTTATTTTTATTTTTTTTTTAGGCAATGTAGCGAAAATCATGTCGAAATGTGCGCACGGAAAAGAAGAGGAGGGTCTTATAAAAAGTGACGACAGCAATAAAATAAAATAAAATAAAAATAAAAATAAATACGTGTTCGGAGAACGCTCCGTCAACAATTGAATTTTCGCTATATGTACTTATATATATATATATATATATATATATATATATATATATATATATATATATATACGACCGTTTATACCTGAGAGAGATAATGTCTTAATAATAAAATTGCAAGGTATGTTATTCGGCGACGGGAGCATAGGCCGTAACGTGGTTAAATATATATTATTATTACTCTTTTCTTATTATTATTTTTCATTCAGTATTAACAATGGTATTTTGAAAAATTCGGATTTTTTAATATGTGTTATTAATTGTCATCACATTTAGAGATAATCCAAAAAATGACGTGTGAAATGAAATTTTATATATATATATATATATATATATATATATATATATATATATATATGTATATATATATAATCGACTGAAATGATTTTAATTTTATTTATTTTAAAAATATATAATTAATTTTAATAATATAAATCAAAATATATATTGGTAAAATTTTATATTTAAGATATATAATATACTTGAATAGATACAGTATTTTCTAGATACTTAGCGGATCGCTTATTTCGGATTCGCTATTTAGACAATTTTCAAAATATATTAATTTTTGGTAAGCATTTAAATTAATTTTTAAAAATTACCATACATACATAGGTTTAATTTTTTTTTTTAGTGTACATTTAACATTGACATTTTAAGAAAAACAGATACAGTACATTTGCATAATAGTGCGGGAACGATTATCAAGGATATGATAAAGGATCATGCAGTGTATAAGTATGCAGAGATGATTTATTAGAAATTAAAATAGTGTACAATTACTGTATCGATTGTTAAAATCAATTATTAGAGGAAAAATATTAATAATATACACGAATATTTATGAGCAATAAACTTTTATGCCTAATAAATATCAACATTGAAGAGAGATGTGAAAAAAAGGCCATCGTTTTAGTCGATCACTAAAAATTGAACATTTCATATAAATTATACACACACACACACACCATCGATATATTCAGTTTTATCCGCTAAACGCGGAACATCGATCAATATTAGCGTATGTGTACGAAATTAGTGAGTGCAATTTAATAGAATCACCGGTATATGGCCGAATTTACGTCGGTCGCGGTGTCACGTCACGCCTGTGCCTGTCGATTTTACGGCCTGTAATTTGTACGGTGAGAAACGAACAATGGCCTTCTCGTCTGGTAATTCCAGCTTGGAGCCATTACAGCGAATTGCCGACACATAAAAGAACAACACTTTTTATCCGTTCGCATTCATATATAAATTTTTATATAAATATATATTCGAGACCGGTTAGTGTGGATCAAGTGTTGTGTCAAGAATGTCACACTAATCAGACTTAAGTAAAATATGGACGAGATATTGGACAATGATATGTGCGGGCATTATTATTGAATAATATATATATATATTATAATTTCATATAAATTTGAGAATCGTTTTCGATTTATGAAAGTTTGAGAATACGTTTGTTTTAAAAGTAAACTTAAATAAATTGATATGTCGGCTATTAAAAGAATACGTGCATTGTTTAGAAAATAAAATTTATTACTAAATTAATGAAGTTGTTAACGAAAAACACGAAACAGACAAACACACACACACACACACACACACACGATAAATAATAACAATAATACCTAATATTATATATACAATATATAAATTCCAGAAAAAAAAATACATTTTGGGGTGCGGCCTAGCGTGACAAAGACTTAATTCGGACCGATTTTTACCCAAATTATGAACCCGCTCGTAATTCACACAGGACTACGAAGAGGACTCACGCTATTATTATGGCATATGCACACACACAAACACACACACACATATATATACACACATTCAAAAGGGAAAAATAACAAAAATAAAGCCATTATTCGGCACCAGCTGGAGAATTAAGATTTGGACAAATATATATATATATATATATATATATATATATATATATATATATATATATATATATATATATATAAAGCCGTACGAAGCCAGAGAGGTACCAAGCACAATGGAACAAAAACGGAGTCAAATATAATAATGGATGGTTAAATTGAGTAATATCTCTGAGAAAATTGATTTATTTTCTTGATAGGACGAGAAAAAAAATGGGAAAGCTCATAATTATTTCCAAATTCTTTTCGTCCTGTCTTTTAATATTATTTGCAGAATGAATTGTTGTCAATATGAAATTTAATATATAGCTGAAATTGATGTGTGCGTGTGATAAAAGAATATTTATTATGAAAAATTGATAAAGAAGAATCAATATTGTTAGACAATTAATATGTTATTAAATATTTTATTGGTATGTGTTCAAAAAGTAACAGATTATATTTTTTTCCTTTGATAGAATTTTATTTGTAGATACTAAATATTCAATATATAGCAAAAAAAAATGTTTATTAACACAATATCGAAATAATTGTACGAATTAAATTTCGTTACATATTAGCAAAAAACAACATCATAATGATGTTCAGTCTCCATATTCGCCAGACATAGCTCCGTATGTATGATATAATAAAGAGAACATTGAAAGCATATATGAGATTAAAGTGGATCGTAGAAAAAAAATAGAGATATTAAAAAAATGAAATCTTGTTATTTATTATCATTATTGTGTGGAATAATAATAAAAAAAAACTTATATTCGTTTTTGGGAATAATTCGCGCCCTTGAACATTGCCAGTGTTGCCATATCCGAATTTTTCCCAGGAGTTTTCTCAACAACACGACAATCCCATTAGGATATTTACCTCACGCTGGTCGCGATCGGAAAAAGTTGTTAAATTCTATGCATTTATCAAATTCACCCTTCCTCCTCGTCATCCGCCGCGACTGAGCAAACAACACGAAACAATAAGGGAGAATTATTACAAACACACACACACACACACACACACACACCGGTCACCCCTATTTGGACAACCCTTGAATTTGTGAACTTTGTTACGATTTATTTTTATGACAAACATTTTCATTATTAAATTATTTAATATTCAATATGTATTGCTAAAATCCATGTTTATTTCAAATTTAAATTTATTTTTTTGCCTAAAATTATCATTTTTATACATGATTATTTCAAGGAGAGGTTATAAAAGTTTATTTTTTAGAATCCGATATATGATAATTTTTTTTTGTTATATTTCAAATTAAAACACGTATTTAGTTAATAAATGTATAAAATTAATCGAAATATGTAATGAAATATGCGAAGACAACGCAGATTTGAACTCGTGCGACACAAACAAATTAATGTAGGTAGGTGAAATTATTTCATTTTTTTCATTAATATATATTTTTCTTATATATTTCAAATTAAAAAAAAATTATTATTACATTGTTATCATATGATTACAATAACTATAATTTCAATTAAGATATCCAATCTTAGACGCGATATGCGCGTATCGTCTTCGATCTCATAATAACGCGGCAATTATGCGCGTAATGATAAAGCCGACGTCACACCATTGGCGTACGGGAAAAATAGAAAAAAAAATACACGAATAATAATTCTCATTACGATTTTTTTTTTGGGCCGCCGGCGATTTAATAGCGATAAATTCACTATTAAACGCGCAAGATTAGAGTGCATAATGGAGGCCTCGGCCATACTTCGGCATCTTTAATTATGGAGCGCGCAATTAGAGTGCTACCAGCGCGAGAATTAGCCTTTATTACATTTGATTAGATAATTGTGGTTTGATATACGAGCGGTCGACTCGTAAGTTAACTCAATTAAGCGTTACGCGCAATCGCACAGACATACTGACGTTCGTCTTATTTATTTATTTATTTTTTTTTGACGGTCTACGTCTATTGATACGGTGGTTTTGTTTTCGATTTTGTCGTATCGTATTTTGTATTCAAATCCGTTCGTCATAATCAGTGGCGTGCGGTGACTTTTTAATAAGAGACTATATTCGATGATATCAGATCTATCGAATCTTATTATTTGACGTGTATTTTTATTTCAAATAATAAAATGATAGAATATAATAAAGTGTATATTCATGTCTTGTAAATAATTAAATTCACCATATGCCATTGACTAATACAGTGGTGGAGAACCTTTTTGCTCAAAAAAAGAAACTTTTCAGTGGTGGTCTGCCATAGAGACCGTATTGAATAATAAAAATATATAAAATTTAACAGTAAATATAATCTAGACGACGTAAATTTTTACGTTGGTGTAAAAAATTTAAATTTCATATAAATAATACAGAAAAATCATGTCACAGGTTCCTTAAGGCCGCAGGTTCTCCATTCCTGGACTAAAATAATGATAACAAGGATTACTAAAGATTAATTGTGTTATAAAAATATTTATTGATTCTTTTTGTAATGAGTTGTATAAATTAATTTCATATTTATTATACTTTATATGAAATTTAAGTATTGATATATTTTTATTTAAATTCATTTAATTTTTTTAAATATTTCTAATAATATTTAATATTCATTGAATTTATTTATATATTTATAAGTGTGAAAATATATATTTTTTTATCGAATTATGGAATATTCTTTTATATATATTAAATATGAGATTTAAACTAAGGATATATATATATATATATATATATATATATATATATATATATATATATATATATATTACTTTTAAAAATTTACAATAGATGTCAGTATTGTCGTAAAATATAAAATTGTAATATATTGAAAAATATTAATTTGATTTATATTTTATATTATTAGACATATATTATTAGATATAATCAAGTTGGACGATTAATGGAATACGTGATTTGGAATTTTATCTTTGTCGGGTTCAACTTCTGTAAGTAAGCGAGTGGGTGGAATTTTATCTTGTAGATGACCGTCTCAGATGCACATCTATCTATCAAACCAAAATTGGAGGCAGTCGAGGTAATGGGATGGGGAGGGGGAGGTAGAAATTTTCAAGGTAAAAATATATTTTACAGTGTCAATAATAAATTTGACGCTTTCGAGAAAAATCACATCCATTATGAGGTTGACGCGACCATCGCTCAACTTGATTATCGTTATTGATTCTTTATTTTATGCATGATTATATATATATATATATATATATATATATATATATATATATATATATATATATATATCTGAGATATGATGTGAATTATATATATTTCGAAAAATGAAAATAAATAAGCCATTTAACATTTTTTTTAAATGTTGATTTTTTTATATATATTAATAATATTATGAGCTTATTATAAAATTAAATAATTTTAATATTAATAAATATGCCAAGAAAAATACACACATTACTCTTCAATGCATTATAAGAGTTGTTTACATTTATTTTTCGAAATTAAGTCGGTAGAAATACATATATTGAAGGCACGCATAAATTAATTGTATCAATATCGATATCAGAAATTATATTAAAAAAAATAATAAAGCATTCAACGAAAATTATCATTAATAAACGACAATTCGAATTTTTTTTTATAACGAATCATCATTCATTATTTGTATTTCATTCAAATTAGAATTAATTTGATTAAAAAATAATCCGAACATATTTTAATATTATTTATTATATAATAATATTGATTAATGATTAAAAGAATATATATATCTATATTATTATCACATAAATTGAGATATTTTATTTTTCGAACAGGTTCCAAAATCGAACAATCTCGCGTTTCGGATTTATCTCATTCGTCGCGATAATAATAATAATAATAATAATAGGAATAATAGAAGAAAAAAACAAAAATAAATAAATTTATAAAGAAATAATAAATATCCCCCCAACCGGTGTTACACATCTTGATACCAGGTATCCAATTAGACGTACGGTGTTGCTTTCAGATATCTACCATCTTGCACGTAAATTGACGTGTAACACGATAATAACAGTAATATTAGGTAGTTCTAAATTACAATGTAACTTACACGAATGTGTACTTGTTTATTTTATTTAGATACGACCGGTTTAGATTAGATTTTTTTTTTAAATTTTCTTTTGTATATATTTTTATATATCGATCGAAATTTTTATACAATATATGGTGTTTTTTATATATTAGAAAGGTAAAAAAAATTATGTTGACAACATTTTTTTTTTAAATGTACACCATTTTAGCTAATCATTATATGTTTTGTATTAAGTTAGATATGCCATTATATCGTGTATTGTCTAACATCTGAACAACGCTTACAAATTGTGCAAATTTCTTACCAAAACCATGGTTCAGTTTGTGCTCTTGGTACATTTTAAAGTCGACATAATCGTTCATCAGAGCAATTAATTCGTTTTTTTTTCGATTGTACACCAATTTTACTCCACAAGATAACAGGTATCGTCATACAATGTGAACCGAAGAAACTATTGCTTTTGTGGAGCATAGAATTGTGAAAGACCCAAATGAGTCCATTGGATATGGCGCTTGACAATTGGAGTTGAGTCCATCTATTTTATGGATGATTTTGGTTTGTGGGCTTATAAAATTCAACTTGTGCAAGAATTTAATCATGTGATTTAACACTATTTTTTTTTGAGACTATTTAAAGTCTATGGACTGCGTCTGGACTAGATTGGAAATATTGGAAAACAATATTTGCCACGTTATCATTGACATACGATTTTAATTGCTGTAAAAATTAATTGAAAATTGTACTATAGACTTCCTTCGAGCTAACCGAGGTAGCCATATGCCAGAAATTATATTTAAATAAAAATTACATAGAATTAGAAATATAAAGTTTTACATACTTATTAAAAACACCCTATATATATATATATATATATATATATATATATATATATTTATAAAGAGTTATGCATTTATTATATGAAGGATATGTTGTTGTGCACGTATATCTGTTGTATTTTTATTGTCTCAGTGTATTAATTAGATTGTTGTCGAGATGACAATATGTCATATTGAGTCTAATTTACATGATAAGACGATTTTGAAAAAAAAAGGAAAATAAAAAGAGGACAACATAATAATCGTTAATGATGATACGGAAGCTTCGTGAAATTCGTTTTTAAAGGACAACATTTTGACTGTAATCCATCAACCGAAATTATATTTTCTTATATTTAATTAAATCGATATATTGTTGTAATATCATTATTAAAAAAAATATTATATTATAACAGCGTTATCGATATTTTAACATATGTTTTTATTAAATTATATTGTAATAGAAGTCGCTTACTGGGACCAAAATAAAGAAAATTTATTTAAAAATACGTATTAATTTTGTATTTTTATTTATAGTCAATTGTAGCAATCGCTTGATTGGAACACCACGATTGTCCAATGGTGGTCAATATATATATATATATATATATATATATATATATATATATATATATATATATATATATATTATTTTTTTATTTTTGTACAATAATTGGTCCATAATAATTGTTTCCATATTATCTATATTATATAGTATGAGAAAAAAAATATTGAATTTCATTCTAACATGATCAAATATCAAATTTGAAAAATGAATTTGAATATCAATGATATTTTGATTTGAAATAGTCCAAAAGTTCTTTTAGGCTATTAACTTTTAAATGCATTCATAGATGGCGCGTTGTGATTGTCCAATGGCAGAGTCACACAAATTAATTTGATTAATGGCACAGCTTAAAACGAAATAAAACTTCACATGTTTAATTAAGCTAGTTTATACAAAACTGCGAGTTCATTGTTCCCCGGTGACGTATAAAGCTTCGCAGCTGCGAAACTTGCAGCACACATTTCTGCATAGAAACGTTTTGTCGCTTAATTGCCAGAAAAGTTTTGGTCGCCCTTATGGGAAATTATTCTAGTGAGCTTGATAAAATTTCACCATAGATTAAATTGAAATATAAAATTTTAATCGTTTTCGGATAGTTTTTAAGAAGGTAAAGTTAAAAAATGCATTTTTTTATTGTTTAAGTTGATTTTGTCAACTCGATGCATAACTTTCAAATATAATATTATTTATAATCAGTATCGATTAAATAATATTTAAGTTTGGAGTAAAACTGCGGAACGTCTCTAGTACAAAGGATTAAATATTTAAATTAAATAGTTACAACGCAACTGTAACATATATAAATAGTGCTATCAGTATTCAATCATATTATAATAATATATATTAAATATTTATTATATTAATTTAGGTATAAAAATTAATATTAATATAATATATATTGATATATTATGTTATACATATTTATATTTAATTTTTCACAAATTGAGAATCACCGGATTGATAATATAAAATTATATCGAGTACATATAAGAGTATGTATAATATAATTGCGCAATTGAATATATAATGCAATAAGCGTAAGAAGTCTGAAAATGCACTGAATATTTCGGCGCTGAAAAAAGAAAAAAAAACGAAAAAAAGAACAAAAATGAAACTCATATAATTCGAGTGGTGGTGAAATAAGGGTGGATTTCAGGGATGGCGAAAAGTGTTGACAAATACGCGAATCCACCCTCACATATTTTTATATGTTAGAAGTACTAAGGGTTGGTGGATGCGTACAATAAAAGTGTGTATATTTAGTTTCACGAGCACTTTGTTTTATTGGCGAAAAACGAGTCGGTGTATTATTATAGTGGATGTGCGTTTTCCTTATATATATATATATATATATATATATATATATATATATATATATACATACATATACAGGCAGACCTCGGTTTACTGCCAGTCGTTTTTACCACAATATTATACTTTTGCTTCCCTTTTTTACATATATATATATATATATATATATAAGTGTTATGTGTGATTGTATATGTTATAGGAAATTTAAATAAATTAGGTATTATATAAAATTTTAGTGTGAGTTCTATAATAAAATATATTATGTCTAAAACGTTGTTTAGATTTATCGTTATTTTTAATGAAGATATATTTGTTTAAATATATTAACCCTTTGCATTCGAGAGGTGTCATTTGTTCACTATATGGAATAATGCGATAACTTAATGCTCGGCAATGACTATTTATGTTATTTTTTTTTTTTATGAATTTTCATACTCTTTCTATATAATATGAAGTATAAAGTTATACTCTTTTAAATAGATAATATTTTAAATTATTTCGCAATCATGTAACTGCAAAAAGAATTAACTGTATTTTCAGAATCGAAGCTTTCATATTTTTTTAAGTGAAATTTGTCAATATAGAGATATTTTTTTTTTATTAAAAATATATTTTTTTTTATTATAAAATTTATAGATAAAGTTTCAAATAGAGATATTTTTTTTTTATCTCTATTGAAACATGGAATGATGAATCGATCGTGTAGATCGGTATACCTTAATATAAAGTTTTTTTAAAAATATAAGATCGGAAAAAAAATTAAATTAATTGCCTGCAACATGTACATTTCAATGTCACACGAATAAAAAGCGGTCAGTCAGTATAAAATTCAAACGAGTGTTGTGAATATGTGTTTACTTGATAAAAGCGTAGCAGTAAACTAATTTTTATGTTTTTAATTCAGCATATGGAAATTTTATTGTTGAATAAAATGAAGTGTCATTTTATATTTGATATATATAATTTATGTAAAACCCACATACATACATATGTATATATATATATATATATATATATATATATATATATATATATATTTAAATTAACAGATACCTGTGTGAGTTAAATATTAAAATATTTATATATTAATTTATTAAATTTTATTTATTTATCAGCAATCGAAGTCATCTTTGTAACTCAATTGTGACTATTATATATGGTACATCAACGTATGACACAAAAAAAGTCGTACACGTATACATTTCGGCACCTTTAACAGCGGTTTCCTTTATGGTTAGCAATTTCCATTGTCGCTTATTGTTATATTTATGTGCTGTCCGCATACTTTTGGATTTTTGTGTTGACTTTCGAGTACTATACTTTTTTTTTCAACCCCGTCGTCGTCGTCGTTTGGATTTTATTTTTATTTTATTTTATTTTTTTTGTATTTTTGGTAACAGTAGTCCCGAGAATATCTGACAAAATAAGCAAGAATAATGCTTGCATCGCTCCGGTGAATTTCGGGGTGGTAGTGGATAACAAAAAAATAAAATAAAATAAAAATGTATTGTATGTGACGTGTACTTTATATTTTGGTCCAAAATGTATTGTGCGAATAGCGCGTGACGAACATTTCTATAAGGCTGCAGTCAGACGCAAGTATCGCACAACCACCTGAATAATGTTGCAGCTTAAAAATGTTATCATTTAATCATTATTCATATTTTTTATGATACAACTGTGATTGTCACAAAAATGGTCCGTAGCATTTCGAGGGTTATCGGTGATTATTGTTGAATTCGTAATTTTTGTTTATCATTCAACGTGTTAAAAATACATCATATCTGTCTATAAATTACAAATTATGTAAATTTAATCAGATTTAATTAATATAGTTTAAATTAAATGAATAAAATATAAATATTTTTTTTCATCGATAAATGTACTTACAGCACTGAAAATGTTAAAAACTTTTTTAAAGTATCATATTTGAAAGTTCAGATAAAGTTGACGATTTAATTTTGAAATTAGAATTGAAACAATAACATATAGGAAAAGGTTAAATTTCGTATATATATATATATATATATATATATATATATATATATATATATATATATATATATATATATATATATATATACCGTCAACAATTAAAGCGTTACGGTTTTGTATACGCATATAAGGTTTACGTATCGTAAAATTAATCTTCATTTTTACGGTGGCACTAAACGGGTTATTTTATTTTTCGTGTTTAACAATATTATATATATATATATATATATATATATATATATATATATATATATATATATATATATATATATATATATAACGAACCTCATCAGAGGCAATTTTTATGACTGGTAGTAAGCAATAAAAATCTTGTATTACACTTGTAGTGAAACAGCATAAAGCCGGGTTTGTTCCGTTTTACATTTATTCGTTATTATGTATATGAGAATATGTGAAATTTCTATATTATTGCGCTATCGAATGTTCTTCTTTTTATTAGAATTATATATTATATATCGCACTTCGTTACGAATAATACAAAAATTAAAAAAAAATATATTTCAATATTTAAATTAATATTATAATTTTACGGTGAAAAGTTTGAATATATACGCTCTAATTTCTATATTATATAAAGATATCTTTTTCAATATATATATATATATATATATGTATATATATATATATATATATATATATATATATATATATATATATATATAAAGAATAATTATATATATTTGTGGGTGTTTACGACATATCGTCAAAATCGTTTATGCATTTTTCAGTCGGACAAAAGCTCAGTATTGGTTCAAAAACAGCTGTCCCCCTTTGAATTTAATTGTCTTGTCCGAATAATATATTATTGTATATTACGCAAAAAATATATTTATATCATATACACGTGTATTAATACATAATAATATATAATTTTATTTTTGTATGCGTGTTTCAAACGATTTTCTGCATGATGCATTGTGTCGTCGACAAAGCGGCTTTGAATCGAATTTTCGGCAAACACAATCTTCCTAGTTGGCTTTTATTATTTGTATATATATATATATATATATATATATATATATATATATATATATATATATATATATATATATATATATATATATATATATATATATATATATATCAGCGGTTCCCAATTTTTTTTCATTAGTGTTCCACTTTAATATATATATATATATATATATATATATATATATATATATATATATATATATTTATATATATATATTATACGTTTTTAAATTGTATATTTTTTCTGAAAAAAAAAATTGCAATATAGAATGTTATAAATATGGCAGAGACTTGTGTTGATAATTTTAATAAACGAGTACATTTATCAAAATTGATATTTGAAGAGAACGTTTTTATATAAAAAAAATACATTATTTACATTTAAAAAAAATTATAACAGTAATTAAAATTAAAAACTGAACTATGCGAATTTATATCCGATTAATAGTATAAAATAAATAATATTGCGTATTTGAATTGCAAAATTCAAATTTATTACGCTTTATAAATTCGTGCGTGCTTTTGAAAAAAAAAATTATAACCAAATACTTCTAAAAAAAAATCAGTTAAAAGCTTGTTAATGATATTGAAAATGTTTAGAATTGTCTAGTCATAAAGTTGTAATACATAAATAATAATTCATAGCTCCATTACTAATGTTGTATAGGTTAATTAGGTTTTTATTTTCACCACTGAAAAGATCTAAAACATTATTCTATCGTTATATTAAAGATGGAGTGTTAATTAAAAAACAAAATAAAAAATATATTGTAATAATTTATTTTTTGGATATTTTTGTAAAATTCATTTCAGATTTTTGTTATTTAATATACATATATTTTTTCAATATTATACTTAATAGCTTTCGCCAAAAATTGAATTTATTTTTTTCACTGAGAAAATTGGACTTTTTGATGAAAAAATGGATCTAGTATAAAAACACAATATTTTATCTACGAAATGTAACATTATGGAAAATCTAAAAAGCATTTTAAAAATAATTTTTCTTTATATAGAATATGTAACAAAAAAATATTGGTATTATTGTAATTTTAGACTTAGATATTTTTTTTTATTTTTAGGACATTTTTAAAGCATTTTGCATAACAAATTATTATAAAAAATAAAATTACATTTTTAATAATACGAATTAAAATAATTATTAAAAATTATTATAATGGAAATGATTTTTTTTTCGTAAATTATCACACAACATCTTTTTGTTAGAGTCGTTCAGTGTGCGAGAGTGGAAAACTTTCGCGTAGATTTCGCTTTCAGGAATCGTCTGAAAATTTAAGTATTTCGACTGTAAAACATTATTTTTATGTCTATCTGTATTGTCATGGAACAATTCGCTTCATAATTCAAAGAACTTTTGAAAGTTTCAAACGCTTCGGTACTTAGTCGTTAACTCGAGCTTTTGAAATATTCTTCCGTTGCCCAGAGCAAAATATTCAATTTTAAATGTCAAAAAAAAAAAAAAAATACAAATGCGTCCAAAATTTAGCGTTTTAATTATATTTTAATAATATTTAAGTCGTTGAGTATCTTATCAAAATAATAGGCTTATATTTTGAGACATTAGACTGTGTTTTATAAAATAATTCAATAAACTATATACGTATAAAATTCTTTATATAGGATGCATTAAATAAATAAATATTTATAGTAAATTTTTTTCTTGTAAACAAAATGGTGTTTGGATTGCGGAAGACGTCATTCAAAAAATAAATATTACATATCTGCAAAACGGATGACACATGTTTGAAATATTCAATATTTTTGAGTTATTTGTTAAATCAGTGATTTTCAAAATTTCAAAGTGAAATTGATAAATATTTAATAATTCAAGACTACATATTCAAAACAACTATTCATCAGAGATTTTAAATCATGCTATTTACTGAAATTAAATAATTTATATATATATATATATATATATATATATATATAAATATGAATTTTATAATATTATTTAAAATTTAATATAAAATTAATCTTTAATAAAAATATAGCTGAAAAATTAGCACGAATATGATTTAAATTGTTAAAATTAACACGTATAATAACATAATATATCAAGTATAAATTTTGTATTCAGCAATATAATATAATTCACAGATTAATATTATATTATTATTTAATATATATATTTAAATATTTGAGAAACACTGATGAACGCAAAGGTTTTTCTCTGATGTGTCACTAGCGAGAGTTAATTAACAGAAACAAAACTCTATTAGTTCCTTGATTTTTTTTTCAAAACATTCCAAAATGTGTGACAGGTGTGAAGGTACAGTTTTTCAAACTAGTTTATCAATTATATATATATATATATATATATATATATATATATATATATATATATATATATATATATATATCAATTTAAAAATAACAGTTGAAGAATCTGTGATATGTTCACTATGTATAATGCAATTTTTTTTAGCATTGCAAAGTTTCGACGCTTCTCAAACTGTCTCAACCGTTATACCTGTGAAATATTAAATGTGCACCGATGCGAGTTCGTTTGTCACTTTAACCCCATCGCGGAGGCGTTCAGTTTCTGGTGGCGTCTTTTTTTTGTAGCATTCATAGCCGGGCACATGTTTAGCTTCTCATATATAGTTTGAAATGCACGAGAATTGACTGCGAATGTCGTATTTCAAACTTATCCATTTCGATGCATATGAAATCATATTCGTATTTCGAATGCTCGAATGAGAATATATATATATATATATATATATATATATATATATATATATATATATATATATATATATATATATATATAGTTTATTCGAGAATTGCCTGTGTTTCAATTTCATATAAAAATTATTTTTCATATTTAGAATTTGATTTATATTGAAAGTAATCCTCTATAAAATTTATTTCAATTTTCATATAGTTATTAATGAATACTGATTTTATTACACTTTTTTATATTGTTTGCTGAATATTTCCATAAATATTATATTAAAATAAAACATATAAACAATATTTAAAATAGCAGTGTCACGTTCTGTTTAATCAAGTCATAAGTATTGATCTTTCACAACAACTTAATTGCATTATAATTGATAGTTTCATAAACTGTTTAGAACAGTTGGCATCGTATGATTTATCCATAAACAACTCGATATGGTCTTTTATGTCAAAGTTACTAGTTGTACGTGGGATATACGATTGTGAATATGTTCTCAAAACATATACGTACGTTATCGTCCTACGTAAATACTAGGATATTGACATTAAATTATTATATATATATATGATGATAGTATATATTGAAATGTCAATGACGACGCGATAAACGCGCATTGTTTCCGTTCCCACAAGAGGTTTGCACCGTTTGTACGCCAACAGCCGTTAATTTATGACCGGTTAACTGGGATGATTTATGGGTGGTGCTAGAAAGTTAACTCCGTCTGGTCGAAAATATCGATTGTCAGACTCGTGGATCTTAATCAAAGATAATATTGGATAGCGATCGAGATGTTTGAGCTGATATTTTCGAAGATTATAACATTGAAATGGTGTTTGTTTGTTGAAATTTGAGCAAATGTGGTCAATTTAAACTTCTATCAAAAAACACATATGGACAATAGTTTTGATATTGGACGGTGTATTTTAGCAACTTTTTAAACATCTGTCTGTCTATATTCCACATATATGGATAGATCAGGTTATTTGCATATAATTGTTCAGAACTTATGTCGTGATTATTTTGATGATGCAAAGTATTATAATGAAGTATATTAATATTTTTGTTGATATATAACAAATATTTGAAGATTGGAGCTATTTTTGGAAAATGGACCAGATTTTTGACAATAGGGAAACGGGACATTTCATGAGAAATACCAAAAAAAAAAAGGAGAATATTTAGAATGGTTAGTCACCCGATGAATATATATTATGTTTCAATTTATTTGAAAAAAAAACTATTATAAATCAAATTAGGAATTTGATTTATAATAGTTAACTACATCAGCATTGCGGAACATGGAAGATGACCAAGTTATAAAATATTTTATATTGCAGTATAAAATCTTGTCGAAGACCAAACGATATTGAGATCGTGGATATTGGTTAATAAATATCAAACTAAAATGTGAACAACGCGAGGACATTAGTCGGGATTTTATTACTGGGTGTCCTTAGGTTAAACCATTTTAACTGCCTAGTAATTGAACGCTTCGCGGACCACACGCACGCCCGTTATATCGAAGGTTCTCAAACCTTTGTACGGGGGACAGGTGTCCATTGGAACTGCCCTCATTCAGGGTGGTCTCTCTTGGTTGTTTAACATGATAAGCGTTAAATACACGAATTGTCATCAGCGACCATTGTTCACCACAAATTACAACCCAATACAATCCGAGAAATGACAGACGGCACTAATTGAACGTCGCTAATTGATTTATTAAGTTTTAATTTTTCATAATAAGTAATAGTTGAATATTTTTTTTTACTAATGTTACTATAGTTTAAAAAAATAAAATTTACAAATCTTATTCAGAATATCAAAATTTCTATTTTAAAATATAATTATTTAGAGTGACTATATTCGTTGAAAATTTTATAAAAAAAAAAATTGAATTATTTATAAATAAAAATTATTTATAAAATCAAAAAATATATTAGAATTTCTTTGATCTGAGAAAAATTTTAAAAATTTCAGCAATTAATTTTCAAGTACAATTTTGACTTTTAACCTTAAAATGCGAATTCGACTCTCGCGCAAAAGGAAAAGGGATCAAAAGAAACGTTTTCAATTTTGAATTCTTAGCATGTTGTTATATATATATATATATATATATATATATATATATATATATATATATATATATATATATATATATATATACGTATGCGTTTTTATGTGTGTTCGAAACGAAGATACAAAAAGAGAGAGAAAATAAAGAAAATGTAATGTACGTGAAAAGCGAGACGTACAGATGAATATTTTCCGTAGTCATTTTCATCGCGAAATTTTTCTCAGTAGAAAAAGATTTTCCTTTGTGCGTTTCCTTTTTGACTCTAGAGTTTTGCAAAAGTGCAATTGTAATCGATGAAAACGATTGCGCCCCCCTTCCCTCGTCGTCTCTGGAAAATCGCCTTTCGCCCCATTTTCTCGGAAAAATACAATATTCAACGGCGGTATTTGAACTCGGGAAAATTAATATTGCCATTCGCGTTTCGGAGTTTTACTCTTGCACGGTTTCGCGGGAAAATTGGTTTAGTAAAGTTTTTTTTTAGCATTCGGAAAATATCGAATTTCCTTATTCGTTTTATTTTATTTTATTATTATTATTATTATTATGTGAAAAGGTTTGCTTATCGTAGTAATATAATTTAAATTATAATTAAATTAGTTTAGTAATAATGTGTTTATTTTGATAAGAAAAATAAATTTTACAAAATAATACTATAAAAATTTTGTAAAAAATATAAATGCAACATTAAATCAAAGATCATAAATTATTTTTATGAAACACAATTTAGATTTATTTGATTTTTGTTTGTTAATTATTGTTCAGCATTCATATTATATTATATATGAACAGACTGAAGAATGACTATATATTTTTGTAAATTTTGTATTAAATAGTATCTTTTTAATACTTTTTGTTAAAAATTATGGTATAAATTATAAAAAAATCTTTATTTAATTTCCGTAAATATAATTAAACAATATTATAATGACATTAATATATTGTTTAATAATATAAATTATATTCTTTTGAATGATAATATATTATAAAATATATTATTTTATTAAAAATAAAGTCAGAACAATAAAATCAATGTCAAAAATAAATATAAACAATTATAATTTCGTAATAAGATATTGATTTTATTATTATATTTTAAATATAAGTTTATGTATACTTTTGTTTTTGTCGCGTTCCGGCAATCGACCGCGAATCGCAGTTGAGAATCACCATTTTACACACATAACTCCAACTCCAGTTCGCAGTTTGCGCACAATAAATTTCCCAAAAAAAAAAAAAAAAGTTCCACTTTCCCGTTTTTGACCTCGACACCTTTCTAACTATTGCCCTGGGAGCGTCTAGTGCCGTTAATCTAGCAAACACAATTCCCTGGCACATTTCCTGTAATTTCGGGAGGCGAATATGGCAGAAAAAAAAAAAGAAAAGAGATGAAACAGATAGAAAAAGGAACACGTGGTTCTAGAAATGGGCATCATGAGCAAATTTTGGAACGGCGCAGACACGACTTCCTAATGGCATATTAGTTGGATAAAAAGCACCACAAGTCCTTTGGGCTGTTCTCGACATTCGCCATTAAGCCAAAGTTGAATATTAAAGTGGTTTTTTTTTATATTTTTAAGTGAAGAAAACGTTGAGTTTGCATATATAGAGATTCGATTTTCGACAATAATATAACCTTATCATGTATAATATTAATCGTATTTTGTTCTTTTTGTCACATAAATTGATGGAATATTTTAAATTTTTATTTAAATACTAGTCCACCGTTTGTTTTAGATCATTAGATGTATACATATTTAATTTATTAAAAATAAATCAATGAAAATATTTAACCCTAATTGAAACGATGATTATAAAAAAAATATAAAAAATATATATACAATTATAATGATGAGAAGAAAATCGTAGCAAAATTGAATTGTAAATGCTGAAATATTTTACACGTTTAGTAATAATTTGAACTTGAGTATGGCACGGATTAATATTTTAAGTTGTAAAGATCATTTAAGATTAAATTTTAAAAATAAAGTAGAGTTTGATGAAAAAAATACTACGCCATTACCGCATTTCACCGGCGCTAGTATTTTATAAATATGATAAAATTAATACTAATTTCTGAAAAAATAAACTAAAAATATTATACTGATGTAAATATGGAGAATATATCTCTCATACCATTGAGGAAAAACGGTCGCTTAGGAAAGTCTATATACCAAAGTCCCTCGTGGATTGTAACGTCACTTTTTTGTTCGAAAGTAATTTTAAAAGACACGATGTCACGGGATTAAAATGAAAAAAAAAAAAAAACTAAGAGACGTTATTCAGTGTAAAGTTTGAAAACTGTCGGTTTATTTTCTCTGAGGGGATGTTTCCGAGGGTTATTTTGTTACGTGTTAGCTGTAATTATCGGCTTTTATCGACAATAAAGTAGAAAATGGCGAGTGTATGTATATGTTATAGGCACGGTGGTAATCATTAGCGAATGTAATGAGTCATTAAAATGTATAATATATATATATATATATATATATATATATATATATATATATATATATATATATATATATATATATATATATATATATATATATATATATATATAAGTGAGTTCGTTTATTAATCATGATCCAGAAGTATATAATATGTTATAAATATGTCATATATATGGACATTTTATTAACATCTTTAATGTGACTTTAATGTTTGGATTGAAAGTTTTAATTTGAAAAAAACAACTTGTAAAGGTGTTGAATCAGTAAAGTCTCTATTGATTTTTTGAAGCGTCCAATAAAAAAAGCTCACATTCAACCCGAGAAAATACAATGGATTCGAAAGCACTCGCGACGACAAGTCGTCTTTTCGATTTTTATTTACGTTTAATTACGAAAATCATTGATGCGGCAAGAGATGTCGCCACCGATAATCGATCCGTTCTAGTGTTAGACAATGGTGAATTTCCGCAACGGGCTAAATAGAAATAAAAATTAAAAATCGGATCCGTGAACAAACACAATGAGGATATATTCACGCTTTAAGGCATATAGATTGAATTAGCTATTTTTATTAAAAGAGAATTATATGTATAAATATACATTGGTATTTATTTAAAAAAAAAGATATATATATATATATATATATATATATATATATATATATATATATATATATATATATATATATATAGATTAATTAAAATCACATTTGTATATTAGTTGTACACATTTTTTAAATTTTGAGGGTTATATAATAAATTCTGAATGGGTGTGTTTAAATATTAGTGTTTATTTTTGTGAAAGGATATTTAATTAAAATGTCAAAATATAACATTAAAATATTTGTTAATTAAATGTGTCCCTTGTTGATTTTAATTATATTTATGATGAAATATATATATATATATATATATATATATATATGTGCGTGTGTGTGTGTGAAAGTCTTTTTTATTAAATTATTGATTCTATATCAAAATTTGTCTTTTTTTTTGTTTTTAATTTAAAAACTTTTTATTCGCCATTTCTAATTTTATTTTTTATATATTATTTGCGTATTATAAACAAAAATGATTTTCTTTATTTGCATGTGTTAATTTCAAAATTTTATTTCGAATAAAAATAAATTTGAAATATATTTTATATTATAACCCGATTTCGAGCAAAATTCACGAAAATATTGCAGTACATCCATTATCTGTCTTAGATTTTTAGAAAATACTCTAAAGAAACCGTGTTTAAAAATATCGAACGGTCTCTGCTTTTCAAAAATAACATTTATAAAATTGCATTTTAAACGACGGTTTCATATAGTTTCAAAGCAGATTCAGGTCATCTAAGGCTATTTGAAGAATGTATTCCCCGTTTATTCGACGCTTCGACGGAAATCAGCTCTTTTCGAGACATCGATTTTCCACTACCGTTCTAAGTACAACGAGTATGCATTTTAAAACGGCATCCTCAGCTTTCGCACGAATTTTCCGGTGCACGTGACGCATGCACGTCCCGAAAACATCTCGATTTTATTGCCGGGAATGCCATAAAATTACAGGGAATGCTGGATGTTATGGACGTCTGTTACCATCTGATAGTTTTCCTGATGCTACCACGGATGCAATTCTAGAGCGGTTTTGACGAGGGATAGATATGTATATTCAGGGTCATGTTTGAATCATTTAAAAATTGTTACACTAAATATTGAAACAAATATCTGAAACATAAAAATTGAATTTCTTATTGGAAGATCAGTGATAATTTATCGACAATATGTCTCTTTTAGATATTTTGTGTTTATCCGATGAAAAGACTTATTATATTTCAGCCATATGTTTAAATTGTCTGCCTATTGTCAAAGCCCTGTTCCGAGGGTAAGTTTGGTCTTGCTATGAGGTGGAATAAAAGCAAATTCTGGGGATGGTGGTCGTTGGCGAGAATAAATCTCATTACATTCCCCCTGCGTGCGACAACAAAGCCCTGGTAATTCGCGGGGTTGCACGTGCGCCCCTCAATGTTTACCTCTGACCGTGTTGCAAACACTCGATGCTGTGCAACATTCATCTATGTGCTCAAAGTGTGGGCGTACGAATGTCTCATGGGCACTGCCGAGGTGACCAACCGTTATAAAATAGAGGGACACAAAATCTTTTTCATCATATATTATCACATTACAAACGATATATTTGTAATTAATTATATGTCTGATATATAGATCAATTTTATGTATAGAATGTTCAAAATCATTCTTGTACATTTTCTATTGCAAATTCGTTATATGAATTAAATCTATTACGGCACGTATGGTCACTCGAATGTCATTTTATAAGTACACGTGCACAATTTCGTATTCGGTCCGCGTGTTTTCGAAATAAAATAAATGGCTTTCGAGTCGACATATTCGGCAAAATTTCACGGTCAAATTTCTATATGTGCAAAATTTATAAACGGCTACGAGTGGAATTTCGCGAACTGGAAAAATGTCCATTATTTCCTATATTTTGATGCAGGATTTATTTAAAATAAATTACTGTAATCCACATCGGAGGGGAGTTTCTGTTCGGTGATGCGTTTAAAATAAGCCGTATGATCCCATAGGAAATTGTGAATCATTGTGAAAGTGGTCGTATTTATGATGTTGGGTTTTATAAATTGTCATTTTGTAGAATTAAAATATTGTATTTATGATCTGAAGCACTGATTCTCAAAATGATTCCCATGGATTGCTAGTATTCATTTTCATCTATGATAAAATTTATAGAAAAAAATATTTAAAAGCGGATCAAAAAAATTTGAATCTTTTTTGAATTATCTATGAATAAAAAGCTGAAATCAATGTATGAATAAGTATATCAAAAATTGTAGATTGCTGTACCAATTACAGTTTTTTTTTATATAAAAAAAGATTAAATGTTTTCTAAACATACTAAATATATTTTATATTGTATATATATAGTAAAATAACATGTGATGTGAATTATATGATTAGTTAAAAAAAGTATAATAATATCAAATTATTATATATAAATTTTCAGAAATGAAAAGAGACAATTATATTGATGTCATTTGAAAATTTTCATATGTAAAAAATTGAATATATATATATATATATATATATATATATATATATATATATATAATGTTCAGTGTCACTTTTGGTAAACGAGTAAACCTTATTACCGTCTCACACATTGATTAAAAATAGAGTGGAAAAACATTAAAACCGGGAATTTAGAGGCAAAACGGGACATAAGACAATTGTGCAGGGTATGATGAGGTACAAAGCTGTTACATCATCTAATTAGGTTTTCAAATTGTGTCATTAAGGTCCGGGATATTCGGTCTGTTGGTAGGAAGGGGGGGGGCAAACGGCGCGAAAAACGGGTCGAATTTAATAATTTAATCGCCGGTTCTGGCAAGTAATTGTGTTGTTTGCCATGCCATACCATGCCATGCCATGCTATGTCGTTGTTATCATTCCCCACTTTCCCCCCTCCTCACCTAATCCCCCCCTCGTATGCTAGTTGTGGACGAATTTCAGCGTAAAACGTGAAATGTTTAATAAGGACAATGCGGCCGGACATGTGTCAACCCTTTGCCCAGTGAAATTTTAACCCTTCAGTGAAAGAATTTGTTTATAATATTTCGGTATTTATACATTTAATAAATGACAGATGATGGCTTTGTAATTGTAGTTGTTAAATTAATAATTTATAAACTAAATTTAGACTGAATCGTTGTGACGGCGGCGGCGGCGGCGACGACGCATACTGTTTAATTTAATTTAATGTTGATTGATGTTTATATCTTGTAATTTTAAACAATAATCAGATAATATAATAATATCGTTAATTTGAAAATTAAACGCATAATTAACCCTTTGCACTTGAAACGTTTCGTAGCGTTATTGGCAATTTTTTTATTCCAAATTTAAAATTATTACACAAAAAATAATATATGCCTTTTATATTTTAATATTTTTATAAGTGGTTTTATATTGAATATATGGATTTATTGAAAAAAAAATATACCTTAAAAAACAGTTTTATTCATCATTTCAGAAATTTTAAAAGAATATGATAATTCCATTACAAATAAATTAATGTAAATAATCATTGATGCGCATCGAATATTTGCAATAATCCAAGTGGTGATAAAACAGCACCTTTCGAGTGCAAAGGGTTAACGTTTATATACTATAAAAATATAAAGAAATTAAAAATTGTATCAATTAACTTTTTTTGTGATATAAATGTAGAAAAAAATACGAAAAAGCGTTCTAATGAAAAATACTGCTTTCATTTATAATACGATTTCATAAAAGAAAAAAACACAAGAATATTTCATTTATATAAAATGTTTAATATACAGTATTTGAAAAATAATTTCAGTATTATGTAAATGTAATACAAATATATCAACAGGATTTCTTACACTACAAGTTTACATAGGATAAACTTAAGTTGTTAGTCGTACGAGGGTTAAAAGTGTAATGTCAATGCCGGTAGCAGTGTTTCGCGTCAATTCTCACAACTATGGGGTGGTAGGGGGTGACTTTAGGGTTAACATTAGTCGTTCTAACCCTATCATTTTACATAGGTTAAGTCGTTCCCTGTGGTCACATACCGTTTTCTACGGTTTACCCTCGCGAACTATGTCGGAAAACCGCCAACTATATTAAAACTGTGTCCGTCCATCGCAGTGACGCTAAGGGGTACCCGTGACAGTCACTCTCCACTATACGAGGGTCGTATCTTTAATTTTTTCCTATTTTTTTTTTCTTTTTGCCGGATTAAATCGTTGCTAAAAACGACATTTTGTCTCGTTATATACGCACGAAGGATATTTTCGACGAACTTTAATATAAATTGTTTAAATATATATATATATATATATATATATATATATATATATACTTAAAAATAATAAAATAGAAATGTTATCATATAAAAATTCGAATATGATTTAAAGAATATATGAATCCGTACTCATTCGAAATGATAATATAAAACGAGATGGGGTGCCACGACATAAATGAAACGATGAATTTTTTAATTCGTTTATGACCCGGGCACGTTGTGTAGACGACGTTACACTCCCTTGTGGTTTTCTCGGTTGAAACCAGCGCTTTTGTACAATATTTTGTATGTTTCTGAAATAATGTGGGAGCGGTGCGGGGTGAGGGGTGGGAGTGTGTTTGGCTGAGAAAGGATTGCATTTTGTAGTTTAAATATTGTAGCACACTTTACAATATTTATTGCAAAGTAATATATTTTCTTACAATTTTATATATAAGTTTTGAAAATAAAAATTTATTTGTGTTGAATTTTTATTGTAAAATTTTTCGTATTTATATTTTAATATTTACTTAATGTTGTTATGTTTTTTTAAATTTATTTACGTATTAATAAATGTTCATTAATGTCTAAATAAATTATACTCATATTTTTGTAATAAAAATATCAACAGTAAAATGATATATATATTTATTAATCCACATTAAAATAAAATTTATATATTAATTTGTTAAAATATAAATTCGGTAAAATTAAATAGTTAAAATACATTTTATTAAACTTTTTTATTTTTAATATAATATATAATACAAAATGCAATAAAAAGTGTACAAATATCAAATTTTAATTACATTATTTTACCGAGTCGATAGCTTATGAGTAAGATGCGAGATCATTAATATTATATATACATAATGCAATTAAATTCTATATATTTTATTTAATATAAGTAGAAAATACAGTTATAAAGTAAATAATCATTTTTTTTCTGTATAAAAAAAGAAAACAAAAAATTTTTTTTTTGAATTTAAATTTTATTTGAAATTGTCATTTAAAAAATTAACACGTCATTTTCGTATCATGCTGTATGTGTATATATATATATATATATATATATATATATATAATATATATATATATATAAAGTCGTGCGAGTAAGTTTTATGCGCGTGTGCTTAAAGCGCAAGTTTCGGTCAAGCCCGTTTCCGGTTTCGTGCCATTTTGGGAGTTTAAATTGCGCCCGTTGCACCTTTTCGGAGATTAACGGCCGTTAAACGAGAGTCGTTGCACAAAATTACACGACCGCCTATCCCGTTTTAAGCCGCCCTAACCTAACCAAAGTCTTCGCTCCCCCCCCCTCTCGCCGCCGCCGCCGCCGCCGCCCGGACTGCAAGCAAGGGCGGAAAATTCGACGCCGGATTCGGTTTTTCCGCAGGAGAAAAGCGTTTTTAGCGTACGCCTCGACGAATGCGCCGATTAATCTTGTTATGCAAAATAAGGGTGTGAGAATTTCATTACTGCGATTTAATAAAGGGCAATGCGACCGATTTTTATTATTTTTTTTTTGTTTAAAACTCAATTTAAAGCCAATTATTTTATTAATAATAATTTATTTCTATTTTAAATTTTATTATAAAATGCATTAAAAATAGATAGAAATATTTTAAGATTATTTATATCTGAAAAATTATGAGTTAATTAAATTTTCGCATATGTACCATATTATACCATATATAAGTCATACAGTTCTTAATATGAGTTAAAATTTGTTATATAGAAATATATATATATATATAAAATAAAATAAACACTTAAAGTAAATATTTAGTATAATTTTTGAAATATTTAAATTAAATAAATTAAAATAATTTTAAATTATCTATGATTATATATAATATTTAAAATGTTAACGTCGATAAAAGATGATGGTAAATATTGGTGTAACGTCACATTACTTTCATATAATTTAAATTTTAATACTGTATTGAATAATATTTACAATTTAATTTTAATAACACGTTCATTATAACAAATATAATGATATAAATAAAATAAAGTCTATATTATAGTGTAGTATATTATATCTACCATATTGAATCGTATAATATAAGCGAATGCATATAAAGTAAAACGTATATTCGTTATCTAATTACAAATTTCACGTGGATAAATTGCAGTTTAGAGAAGTTTTAAAAGAGAGAGAGAGAGAGAGAGAGAGAGAGGGGGAGTTTCTACGGAATACACCCTTATCTTGTGGAATTTTATCGGAATATGTAGAGTTTTGGGGGGTATTTATTGTGTTTTCAAGTGTATTTATATGCGTTCGGTCGAATCGAGGATGTTGACTCCGTTTTGCATCGGACGTGAAACTTTCCGACAATTGCCAACTTTATGACGATTTATTGTTTAAAAGTTACCGACCGAACGTCATATTATACGACGTCGCAAAAGTGTTGCATTTACCGCTATGCATAAATCGTAAAAAAAAATGACACGTTTCGATCTTGGCAATCATAAATAACGATCAATATTCAATATTTTATATCGGATATTTTTTTATTGAAATTTAAGTTTATATTTAGCATTGACGCTAACGCGTAATATTTATTTATGAAAAAAAAAGCATTTGGAAGAAATGGAATATATCGAAGAATATGTGTACAGGTCACGTTATTATCTAGAACGAGCGTTTAGGCTCCATAAATATTGTTTGTGGAAAACTTTTGCACAAGTTTTTCAATATCCGAGAATTCATCGAGCAAATTGTTTTCTGCTTTCGACTAAACACATCTTGGAGTACGTTAAAACTTATGTACAAATATAAATTCATATATATATATATTCATATATACAGTATGGGCTCATGAAATTTTTATAAGGGTTATTAGCATATAAAAATACAACATGCCAAAACACACATATATATTTATATATTTAATTTTTGATTTTTCAAAAATAATAATTTAAAAATAAATTAACGATTAATACAAATTATTATCATAAAATATTAGCGAACAAAAACATAATAAAATTCAATACAATTTATACGTAGGAAAAATGGTTACGAATCACTGTTTCACACAATTATACGACGCGTACATAATCGACGATAATTAATCATCGACATTATCGGTAATAATATAACGTCTATTTTACATTATATACGCGATCACAAAATCGTTTACACATTTTATCGTTGCACCATGTATATATTTATACGAGTCGTTGTATGCGAAAAACCACAACTTGGCGTAGTAATATAAAACGTTTTTGCGCGTATTACATTACACACATACACCTATATATAAATATATTTTCGAGGTCTCAGCCTCGAAATTCTTAATTCAATATTTTACGTACGATATATAAAGCTTTATGCGCCACTTTCGCCGGTTCAAAACTTGGCCGAAAAATTTATGTACAATATATAAAATTTACGCCAAACGCTCGTTTTACGACGTCTCATTTCACATTTCCGACGCGCCCTTAGGTCGAACCGATATATTTATTATTATCATTTTTATTATTATGATTATTATTATTATTATTATTATTAGCGTTCGTCGATTTGTAAAATTTAATTTAATCCTTATCCGTGTTTACGACACTGAAATAGAACGGTTTCGGTAATGCTGAACGATTTTTTATCGTCGATTTTATTTTTTATAAGTTCTTCTCGGTCAGTAAAAATAATGATCAAATTATTTAATTAAAATATAGATTCTAAATATTTTTATATTTCACATTATAATACATTTATATATACATAATATTATATAATTAAAATTTGAAAATAAAAAGTTTACGAATAAAAACTATGTTCTTATTCGTTTTACAATATAAATATAAAAAAAAATCACGAATACAGTCCGCTTAACAAATTGTACATGGTTTTTTAACATTAAAAAAAAAATAAAAAATAAAAAAACCTCGAAAAACTCTCATAAACAAAAGCACTTATGATTTGTAAGAAAATATGCGAAAAGCTCGCCGGGAAAACTTTAACGGTTTTTCTGTGTGTCGCACTTAAGTAGTAAGTTGAAAAGCGTTTTTCTCGTAAATATGCCAAAAACTCAAGAACGAAAAAAAGAAAACAATATGTATATATATATATATATATATATATATGTGTGTGTGTCAATTTTTAAAATGGCTATCATTATTTTTTTACGATTAAAAAGAATATATTTTTATGAATAAATTTCATTTATTTTAATTGTGTATGTAAAATATCGAACATTTTTACTGTACTAAAATAGATAATATTTCACAATGTAACAATAATATTATGATTTATAAAATGCATTCAAAAATCATATCACAATGATTAATAACGATCCGAGTTTAGCATCGTTTATTCGCGTGTCAATGTTGCATATTTAATAATATTATAGCATTTTGCACGCGTCTTCGTAATAATAATAATAATAATAATAAGGAAAAACTCGGAAAAACTTCTCGGACACATAGTCGTATATCATTCGCGCATTTTTCTTCTTTTTCCGCCCTCAAAAAAAAAATAATACACGAAATGCACGCACGTGACAATATAGTAAATAATAAATAATGCGGGGGTCGTATTTTTTTTATTTTTTTTTAGTTTCCAAAAGTGTCATACTTCATACTCGTAAATTTAATACATTGCCGTTTTTAAATATTAAAGATAACTTTAATATTATATAATATATACTACAATTATTTTTAATTTAATTATATATTTTTTTATAATATATATTATATATTATTCAATTTATTGACGAATTTGAGCGTAATATTATTATGCATTGATGTACAAATAATACATTGAACATACTACTAGTATATTGATTGCGTTAATCCAATGATGATAATTATACTGCTATTGTGTGCATTGCAATATTCTAAACAATGCAAATTTGAGAACCACTCGACAGTGTAAACCTTTCATAGTTTAATAAATATAAATATAATCTTAATTTGATGATTTTTTTTATGAATTGAATGATATATAGTATACACGTTTTCATTATATATATAATAAATAAAAATTTAATTTAATATTTTTGACATAAAAATAAATATATCACTATAAGTATGAAAGAAATGAAAAATAATAAATCTTAATTAATTGAAATGATGATTATAGAAAAAAATATTAAATTAATATTGGTCACAAAATGTACTTTTTGTTGCATTTTAGTACAAGTGAAAAGTATGATATATCAAAGGAAATAGAAATAAAATTGGATCGTAAGTGTTGAAATATTTTACATTAAATTATATAGTAATAAATTAAATTTTAGCATGGCAAGAATCTATATTTCGAGTTTAAAAAATAATTTAAAATTATACTGGGAAAATAAAGTAGTATTTGACTAAAAAGAAATGCTACACTACCACGAATCCAGCATCAGTATATGATATATATACAAATATGAATTGATTTATATAGAATATCATGTCTTGACAATACACCGGATGTGACGTTATATTTTTTTGATTTTTTGTCATCGATACAATATTGGAAATAATAACCATAAATAGTCGTCGACTTCCATCGTTTATAAATCACGCGCAACAACTGCGTCTGTAAAACATTTTCTTAGGGCGGGTTTTTTATTTTTTTTTTGAAGTAAATTTCACCCTCCGCCCTAGCATTAGAGTGCACTACGATGGTGAAAATTGGATACGATGCACCAGAAAAAGTCGCTTTCTTCCACGAAAAGATATTCCACCCTTCCTTTTGTGGATGCCAGAGATGAAATAGCGCGCGCTCGGAAAGAATAATGCCAGCCTTAAAATTGAATTCAACTAGGGGTAGGCCAGGATCGACCCTCGGGAAATGTGGACTCCACGAGTGCGTTCTAATGGCATCGAGAAACAGATTGTACTGAGAACTTAAACAAATGCACAAAAGGCGCACCCTCAACGTCTCTCCACTTTTTTTTTATAAGCATACTGGATTTTCTCAAAATCGTTTTATAATAAATGGATTTTTATCATATATATATATATGTGTATTAAAAAAAATATAAATATTGTACATTCTAATATATAAAATTGTCAACATATAGACAAACGTATTTGACGTAATTAACGTACGAAACGATGCAATTTTCATTATAATCATACGTAACGTTCGGATATTTTTCGCACAACGATAAATAGATATACAATAAAAAGAAAGTATATACATTTGGCGCACGTTAAAAGACCGCTTTTCACGTGGGTGGAAAATCGCTTTTCACATCCATCCGGCATCTGGCCCATTTTCACTGATTGCTCGATCTTATTTCAGAATGTTAGGTTTCGCGTATCATGTTCCACTACACTGTTTGTGATTTATGGTTTATTCAGGAAGTTCTGTGGTCTTCTATGTATATATATATATATATATATAACCATAAAGTATTTGAACCCCTCTTGTAGGCATTATATTATATATAATATTTATATATGTTGTATGTCATCGTTTGCAAAAATCGAACGGCTTTTCTTTTCGTTGTCGTATCGTGTTTCGAAGAAAAATCCAATTTTTTTTTTATCGAATCGACGTCTTTTGTGGATAATACTGAAAAGTGAATCAATATGAAAGCTATCGTTTAATATGCACTTTTAATCGTATGTATCGAACATTTAGTACGTTTATTTAATATATAAATTATTAGATATATTATTAAAAAAAAGAATATTTATTAGTTATATATTAATATTTTCTCTATATCGTGAAAAATATTTAAATTAGAATACTTCTAAGAAATTTATAAAAAAATATATCTTTATAAGAAAATATCTCTAAAAATAAAATTTACTCGAATTTTAATTTAAAATAAAATTCATATAGTGTCATTTGAAATTAAATATTTTTTAAATTTCTCTAAAATCATTTCCTATTTTATTGATAAAAATCTATTAAAATTTATGTCTAAATGTTATGTGATAGATATAATTTATAAAGTATACCATCTGTGTGTTAATACAAAATATTATATAATATTAATTCTAATTAATATATATATATGGTATATATATATATATATATATATATATATATATATATATATATATATATATATATATATATTTAATTATTAGGATCTAAACATATGATTTTTACATCATTATAAATATAATAACATAATTAAATTCTATTAATATATTTATTTTTAATACAAAATATTTATATCTTTGCATTTTTACTATATTATATATATATATATATATATATATATATATATATATATATATATATATATATATATATATATATATATATTAATATTGTTTCATCTAATTCCGTATCATATAATCATCTCAGATATTCTTATGAAACGGATGTTTTTGAAAGATTATTATTGAATCGATATGTAGCTATGACTACGTCGTTATATATATATATATATATATATATATATATATATATATAACGTTATAATAGCAACGGCCATTTTGATTATCAACTTATACAGGATTTTCTATAGAAATATAACAAAACTGGTCGCCCGTCGAACAATTCCCAAGTTTCAAGGATTAAGCTTAAGAGAAGGATAACGTGGGACGGTTTGCTTTGATCTTACGTCCATAAATCTGATTCCCGAAGGATGAATACATGTATTATTATCATATTATATATGTATAATATCGTATGTTTTTTTTAAGACATACTGTATTGAAGCACGCCAAAGACAAATATGAAATATATCCGCTTTTCAACTTTTATATGTGTTCCGTAAATAGATGGTTTCTTTTATTGGATTTATTTATATATTTATTTTTAATTTAGAAAATATAATAATAATTGATAATTTATATATATATATATATATATATATATATATATATATATATATATATAAAGTTTAGATCTTAATATTTATTATATATAATATTTTCAAGAATATCAGTATTAACGAATCACGTTTGAAAAAATAAAGCTTTAATTCAAAATATATATTTTCCATAACAAGCAACATCTATATATAGTATAAATAAATGATAGCAAAAATTAAAAGCGTGATTTTTATTAATTAAGTAAAAAAAAAATCGAATCAAATATAAATATATTAAAAATGGTCAGAAAACATCATTCAGCGAGAATTCAAAATTTTACGATCGTTTCTTCCATTCGTTAAACTGTTATAGAACCATTTACAACGAAGTCATAATACGTAAATGCGAATAGTGGGACCGATGTGGACCCGGCATTATAATGTATACTACGTATAAAGGGGGATCCCTACGTTTTGAACCCGAGGACCCGTCAGCTGGTACAAATGGCCATTACTTGTGGCCCATCTATGTATATATATATATATATATATATATATATATATATATATATATATATATATATATATATATATATATATATGTCGGTTCTAAAACGTTTCCTTATCTAAATGATGTTCGTTTTTAACCGCAAAAAGTGACGGTCGCATTGCATAATAAATATTGATGCAACCTCGCTTTCCTCGCGACGGATTTTCCATTTTCTTTTATTTTTTTTCTGGCTATATATATATATATATATATAGTTTTTTTCGTGTCGAGAAAAATAAGAAAAGCTCGTCGTCCCGATTAATCGTCGACAAAAAAAAAAGAAGAGGAGATGTTTAAAAGAAGAAAGTGCCGTTTTTAAGCGATTTTTCCCGAGATGGCTTTTCTTTTGCGACGAGTGCTCGCTGCCATTTTGGCGTCTTTTTGTTTTTTTTTTTTTTTCAACGACTTGTTTTTCGCGTTAAGAGTGACTCTATCATCCAGATTAAGCCTCTTTTTTTATATTTAAACAAAAATTTAATTTTTTAGAAAAAAAAGTTTCATGTATTATTTTTAACGATATGCAGGAAAATTAAATTATTTTTTTAACAAAAAAAATATAATCTATATTTTGAATATAGCAGAAGTATATTTTTTTATATATATTAAAAAAAATATATAAATTTTAATTTCATATAATTTTTACAATTGTATATAAAAAAATAATAAATATTTTTTTAGAATAAGAATTTATACATTTATAAATTTTAAAATTATATTTGATGAGTATTTAATTATATTATTATTATAAATAAATACACACGAAATGCATCAGTGCATTATGATTATATATTATATTTTTATATGCAGTTTTCGTGTTAAATGTACATTAAGAAGCGCATTTAGCGTCTGTTGGTTTATTTAATATATTTTTCGAAATAAAAATGTACATTTATTTATTATATAACTAAGGTAATTATTATTATTATATATATATATATATATATATATATATATATATATATATACCGTATAAAAGATAATATCAAGGCGTATTTGTGTATTATTTCATTTTCGTTAATTAAATAGTATTTTTATGTGAAAAAGGAAGTCTCCCAAAAAATATAGTATTATAAATGACGTGCAAATATTAGACGAGAGAGAAAAATAAAATAGTGATTTATCACCATTACTTTTTCGCCTGCACTTCATATAATAGCAATAACGTTAACAATAGAAAGGAAGGGTGGTTTTAAATCCGAACAATATAATAGGGGTTGCTATAATATAATACAAATATCGTGGTGCAACAGTTGCACAATTGACGTGGAAAATCATCAATCAGACCGGGAAAAAAGGATTTATTCGAAACACCTTCAAATGATACAAAAAAAAAAAATAATAACGACAGAATCCGGTCATTTTCCGTTTCGGAAAATATTCGCACAGTCATTTTCCAAACCGCAAATGTCGGAATGTTCGTTTAGAATCAACAAAAGTTCGCGAACGATAAATTCATGGGACCGACATCAGCTGGTTTTTCCGGATACAAAGGGATGATTGGTTAAAAGATGATGCCGAAAAAAGGGTAGATTTTCCTCTTTCGGTATAGGAAAAGAGCACATGTTCGATTATACATCAGGAGAAACTTTTTTAAAATGGCGGAAAATATTATTTGAATATATTAATAATATATAGTAAGTAATGAATAATTCTATATCATATAATAAATTATTAGAATGTCATAAAAAATGTATATACAGTTCAATTTGTGTTGCCTGAAGATTTTTCCCTGTCGTTGTGAGGAAATGGAAAACGCAGCATTTCCTTATTGCAACATATTTATACATCCACAAATTCCACTTTCAATATCCTAAACGTATCAGTTGCTAATCACGGACGTTCCGAGGTTATTTAATATAGTACGACATAATAATATATGTGCACAGGGGCGTTCTAGGGAGGGCGATATTTGTGCGATATTGTCGACTATATAAGGAGGAAACTCCACCCCTGGGGCGGAGCTGGTCTTCTTTGGCGCCGATTTATTTCTCCTGAGGCAGTCTCGGATATACTGAAAGCCTTCGCAGGGAAAAATCAGGGATACCAAAAATTATGTTTTCATCTCAAATATAATGATTTTTTAATCGATTTTATTTCACGATTTTAATTGATTTTCAAAAGTAAAAATCTTATTAAAGATATGAATTGTGAATTATAAAATTAAAAAAAATGAATATAAAAAATATTTAATAAAAGATTTTGTGAATCAAAATTATATTTTAACTTTTTTTTTAATATAAAACAAATATTATATTATAATCTTTTGAACTAATAATTATATATTGAAAAAAATATTGTAGTTAAGGGTTGAATATTTCATATTATTCTTAAATTTAATATAATTTATTATTATAAATAATAAATTTCGCATATGAAATGTGACAAAATGTATATGAAAAAAAAATCGTAATTAGAAAAAGTATAAAAAATAAATAAATTAAATATCAATATCAATTATAAAGTATCCCTGGTATACAATCGCGTATATAGGTAGTCGAGCATCGTTGGTACGGGAGCCGACTCTGATGTTATACATAAATATTCTTTTCCCATTTCCCTGCCAGTCAGTGTATTTATGAGCGCGGCGCCAATGATTAATGACCCCTGACCGAGATGACTTTGCGGGGCCACCAAGAACCGTCCATTATTATTATAACGGGGCATTCTCCGCCACCTGAGGAGAGCTATGATAGCGCTTTCAACATCTATAAAGCCGCAGCCAGACATGATTTCATTCTTCATTATTATTTTATTATATAAATATATTTGAAAATAATTTTCACCTGTTAAATTGAACAAAAAACCTTCTACATTGAACACACGTCTAAAAATTTGATATCATAAGTTAATATATATATATATATATATATATATATATATATATATATGAAAAAGTTATTAAAATTTTAATTGGTATATTGAATTTCAAAAACTACCGCTATTTTAAAAAAATGATAGCAGCTTAATATAAACAAATTAAAATGTCCGTACTGCAGTAAAAATATATCAAAATATTAATTAACAATTTTAATTGAATTCGTCGGAAATTCGCAACGGAATCAAATCATCCGCACGTATATTGCCTAAATTTGTACATTTGTATTTGTGTGTGTGTGTGTGTGTGCATGTGTTTTTGTTAACAAATGTGCAATAATTAATGCAGGCGCTCGTTACGGCCAGTTCGGCCACAATTCAATATGTCTTCTGGGAAATTTCGATATGTGCACATACACATATTAATCAAATAGTGGTTAATGGTTTCACTAGGTGAATTCGAAATGCGCAAACGTGATGTTTGCAAGTGAAAAAAAAAAGATCGCTATCGTTCGCAACCTATCTGAGGGTGCGGCATTTTGAGGGTTAAGTTGCCTTATTATAAATAAAATTTTATATTGTTTTTTATTGTAAAATTATATATATATATATATATATATATATATATATATATATATTAAATAACCGTATTTATAGATGTTTCCATGTGGAATAAGATTGATTAAGTTCAAAAGGGTCAAAAGTGCCAGAGGCATTATTTAGCGTGCTAGAATCGAATCTGAATATTTCATATCAACCGTGAATCCTTTCAGGAGATCAAGCTTCAGTATCGTATCCTTGAATGACAATATTAATGTATTCAAATGATATTCTTCGGTGTAACAATGGAAAATAATATAAATTAATATATAGTACTTAAAATATATATCAATTATTTTTATTTTTATTTTTAATTTAAGTAATTTTACATATTTATATTAAATATTATTGTTTTGATTTTATGTATTGAATTATTGTTTGCATGTTTGAAATTTATAATATTGTAAACATATTTAATTTATTTAATTTATTTTTTCAATATATAATGAAAGTTTTTTAATATTTATAATATATTTTTTTGTTATACATTTAATTTAAACTATTGATTTAAAAAATTAGTAATTTTGTTTACCATATTAGGAATCATTGAAATTAATAATGAAATAAATAATAACTTTCAACACATTTCCAATGCAATAGTTATTTTAATACGATAACAAATTAACTACAAATAGTCAATTACGATATATATATATATATATATATATATATATATATATATATATATATATATATATATATATATATTAATCGATTTAAAAACAAAGCAATATTACAACTATATAAATTTATGACTATAATAATAAAATAAAAAAGAGGGCGTAGACTCCACAAGACTATGGGAAAAGGCAGGACTCTGCGTGCGTTCGGCTATAAAATACAATAAATATCCTGGATATCCCATTATCTATCGAATATATATATATATATATATATATATATATATATATATATATATTGTTGTAATCGCGTTACTAGGCTTAACGTTATTAACGGGTTATGACCCCAGGGCGTGGTGATCAATCAGCGTTTAATATTTCTATGGTGCATTTCACATCATCCATACCCAAAGTGTTATTACGTTTACCATTTTTCGATAGAAGTATAGTTAATTATGTTTGCTAGATTTTTGGAAAATGTAAATATGAAAGCACAGTGGCGCAGTTAGGTGGTCCTCGTATGGAATGAAAGGTTTTATTTATTTATATATAATTTATTTCATTATTTATATTTTTATGAAATAGTTTTGATATATGTTTTTTTTTTAATTTCAAATTAAATATTTTATTAATCATAATATTTTTTTATATATAAATCAATCTTCGTAAACTATATATATTGTCAAAAAAAAAAACTCAAATATATAAATGGTATTGTGAATTAAAAAAAAAGTTGAAGATTCTCTGATATAGACGGATGAAATTTATTACTGAAAATTTTAATTTGAATTAAAATTGTTATATGATAAAAATTATGGTAATTGAAAAAAAGGTTTGTAAATTATTTTTAATATTTTTATTAAAAAAAAAATTATGAAATATTTTTAATTAAAAGTTTGATAATCAACGGGAATATATATAGCAATTAAAAATATTTTACATTTAATTTTTAAATTTAAAAAATAAAAGGACACATTTTTTTTATTATTTTACTTTTATTTGAAAAAAAAATAATTGTAATTTTTGACTGAAATATTTCACTGAAGGTTTTTGGATTGTTAATTATTTTTTAATAAAACATTTATAAAATTCACGTATTAATTATAAATTTGAATTAAAGTGACAAAATGTAAAATTTTAATATTATATTAGGCTACCAATGAAGATTTTCAATAATTATATAAATTTATGTATTTCAATAGAATATTTAATATTTAACTGTAATGTGTTTGCATTCGAATATAAAGCGTTTTAGAATATTTTAATAATAAATTGTAATCGTTACGAGGATTAATTATTGGAAAATTTATCAACGCATTTACAAATTATATATATATATAAATTAATATAACAATATATAATATAATACAACATTGTAAAATTAATTCGCACATAATAATACGAAATTAATTAGTGTACAGAGCATGGAGAATTATTAACGAAGCAAAACTGAAATATTATGGGAATACGTTTCGTTGAATGCGAGGATTAAAAAGGTCGTTCGAATTATTCCATTACGTCATTTAAAATGATTGAGTATCGCTGATTTGTTCGGACGAGATTATTAATTGCGATTTTAATGAGACCGCCGGCTGAAAATGCGATGTTTATAGTGATCTGATTACATTATGTCCGAATTAGCGATTGTTCGATGTTTACTATTGAAATTTTGCATATTGTTATTTTCAGTCTGTTATATGTTCATAAATATTTTTTTTCTATTCTAATCTTATATTTTTATACCTATAATATATATATATATATATATATATATATATATATATATATATATAATATAGATTTTATTAAAATATAATAATTTATTCGATGTATAATTTTTATTTTTTTCATAGATTTATAGACAAAACTCATTTTTTTTTATTTATATCAATTTAATAACAACAATAATAATAATAATAACACTGATAATGATGATGATGATAATAATGATAATTCATATCTAATATAGAATTTACAAAAAAAAAAACAAGAAAATATTTTTATGAATAATAATTGAATACACACACTCACACACACACACACACACACACATATGAATAGTGAAAGTTGTAGGCGGTAAGGATAAATTCAGCGTTTCAATTGTCCTCTGTTTAATATTACGCGAGCGTGTAATTCGACATCTATCCGCTTCCTGTTCCAGGATTAAACGGTAATTGGATGCTAATTTTCGCGGAACCGCACTGTACATAAATTAAGATGTGAAAACCCGATTACATATATATATATATATATATATATATATATATATATATATATATATATATACGTATATACATATGTAATGTTACGTGAGAATTAAGACTCACCCTGTATAAGACACGCACGATACGATTATAAATTAACAATGATTCATCGTCGGAAGCATTGTTAGTATTATATTATTATAGAGGGTGATGCATAAATACTATTAATTGAATATACTGGTAAAATTTCTTTGTTATATCATTAGTATGTTAATTTTCTCTTAAATTCGCATACAAGTAAAATGTTATGTCGCATATAAAACATTAGTTAAATTTTCATACTAAATAAAATAAACACTTTGATATAATAAATGTGATTTATCGTTAACGATATATTTGTTATTACTATTTTTTTTTTAAATTTATATGTTAATATATAGAATCTGAATGTGAATTTATTTTGCAAGACGTATTCAACTTGAGTTATGGTTGTCAGTATGTTTATGATAATGATGACGACTATGGCAATTGTAGTATTCTGACAATCAATATTTCAAATCCGATCGTAATTAACATATCCATCCGTCTACGTGTAATTTATTTAACGGCGATTCACAATACAATTTGCATAATCTAAACAAAATGTCGCATCATTCATATATAATATATATATAAATATTTTTCAATAGTTTATTATAAAACGTGCTATGTGATATATATTTGGAATAATATTTTCAATTTTTCCGATACGCGATTTTTCCATAATATTTTCACGGTTACAAATATTTATTTGCACTGAATTATAAATATATATATATATATATATATATATATATATATATATATATATATATATATATATATATATATATATGGTATATATCAGAGAAAACCGAAGCTCGGTAAGTCTGAACGCGTACAATCTAAAAATGCGATATAGCCAAAGCTCGTACTGTTCGCGTTATAAACGAACACCTATAACCGACACCCCTTAAAATATTTCAGATTCTATATAAGCGTGTTTCAGTATGTAAAATAGAAAATTCAGGGCGTGTGTGTGTGTGTGTTTGTAAGTGCGAACTTCAGCCACAAATCCGTAAATTCAATTTCAAATGCGACGCGTCCGCCTGACAGATTTCCACTTATCGCCTGCATTTCCAATGTCGGAAAATTAGTTTATATCCAAGTAGACTTATGTGTATGTGCGCGTTTCGTATTGTTGATAATATGAACACAATATAGTTTGTCTTTTAAACGATTCGCGTGATTTTTTTCGTTCACTCAAACGCTACCAATTTACGATATACTTATATACGCTATTCAATTTAACGCTAAAACTATTGAAACGTATATAATTTATTACTAGATATTTAATATAGGTATATATATATATATATATATAATAGTAAAGGCATACTAGTGACAACGTTATTAATTCAATGCAAACTGAAATATCTTCAGACATTTCAGTAAATCGTTCGCTTCAGCACTATTTTAGTGCAGTACATTAGCATTCGATTCCTATCAATTCCACTTTATCGCTTCAACAAAGTTCAACGTCAATTGAATATCGGAGAAATTGCGTAATTAAATTCGCATCTAGCACACTAAACTATAAATTAAAGTGCAACAAAGTAAACTATCGGCCGTACATTTTGATCGTCCGTCTAGCCAGCGGTTGTTAATCTTTTTTTTTTATTTATTTATTTTTTTTTTTTACTATTCTGCTCCATTATGGTCAATATTGTTTGTGTACACTGCGAAGTTTGTGTTTCAATAATGGTCGGTTGCCACGACAAGAAAATATACAAACAAAAGAGGATTATCGTCTTTGGGAGTCTGGTTTTGTCGTGTCTCGCTCTCATCATCGTTTTTACCCTCTCGCTGTTTTGAGGTAAAGTTGGGTTAAGCTTGTTGCGTTAAGCTGCTTACTGTCACTAAACGGTTAATTTCATAAGGTTAAATTTTTATATGTATACTATATAATGACGACATATACAGGTTTTAAGCTATATTATTAAATTTTAACATTCTCATAATAATAATAATAACAATAATAATAATAATAATATACAGTCAACTCTCTTTTTATATGATAGATATGTTCCTAAGCAAATGTGTGGAAAAAAAATGTATATATATAGATTAAATTATATAATATTTTCCAACATAAATAGTTGTATAATTTGGAATAGATAAATATAAAAATTCTTGCAACTTTTTAAAACATCAAAATGTGTATAAAAAGTAATACAATTATTAAATTTTCAGTAAAAAAAAAAACAATACTTTATAATGTTGCAGCCTTCATATTCGCCAAATATGGTGACAAATGAATAATCAATAGAATGTACTTGAACGAACATCGTTTTACAAGTACATGACGATTATGCTATATATTTATAATATACACACAATGATTCTTCAGCCTCCATATTCATCAGATATGGTCCCGTGCGATTTTTTTTTTGTTTCTAAAAATAAAAAGAACTTCGAAGGGTCGTCATTTTAAAAGTATAGATGAGGTTAAATCGCATCGATAAAATAGTTAAAAGCTATTCCACATATTTGGTTCCGGAAGTGATTTTGGAATGGGAAGAAACTCTGGCATGAATGTAATAATATCTAAATAAGGACTATTTTTAAAGTAAAAATAAAATTACTTATATTTTTAAATACTGTATGAATAATGATTTTAATATCATATTAATATAATATCATTAAATTCGCGAGTTGTAAACGAATTTTAAACCTACTTCAAAATAAAACCGCAATATTTGAATTATACATATAATATATAATAATTTAAAAATATTTTTAGAATAATTTTAATATTTTAAATATATTATACACATAATAATCAAATATTCAGAACATTTGGCGATGAGGAATATGTTATATATATATATATATATATATATATATATATATATATATATATATATATATATATATATATATATATATATATCTGATCCAATTGTTCCAACTTTCAACCAATAGTTCCAAACCCAGCTCAACCGGGCGGACGTTCATTATTTTCTCGCACAGATGTCTGTCGTGTTACTCTTATCTCGGAACCTCCACAATACACGCGGCACTAAATCATCGTATATTAACTTTAACCGCTGTTTAACCGTAATTTATTTAACTCATAGTTTGAACACCATTCTGCTAGCGCGGTTAACCATATCTCGTTGTCTGTTCGATAAGTGCAGTTTTTTTTCTTATATATATATATATATATATATATATATATATATATATATATATATATATATATATATATATATAAAGTGTAATTTGTAGTCTGATGCAAATTAGATTACGTTTGGGGTGTGAATTAGTAGCTTTTTGTTACCAAAATAAATCTTTCAAATTCACAGTGAATAGTTTAAATCGTAGTCACCCTCGATTTTAGTGATGGAATAAACTTTAAAAACATTTCTTTCGTAGGGTTGAAAAATCAAAAATCGATTTCAATTTATTTATACACAAATAAAAAAAATAGGTTCAGATTTTGGGACAGTTAAATGAACTTTTGTAGAATTGATGACGTCATTAATATATATATATGTATATATATATTTGAACCGTGTTTGTCCCAATTATAAGTTTACGAGTTTCCATTGTGTAATTTGTACAATATCAAGATATTCAAGTTTATGTTGATACAAAACTCTGTATATTGACGTCTTTCAAATTTGGCTAGCTAAGCTCAATAAATATTTATTTAAGATTCGAGCATAACAAACTGACTACATATATCGTTTTGAAGAGGCGTAATTAACCCTAAAACAACCGTATAATTATATTGATAACGTTTAATGTTTGTATATTTAACAAAAATTGCGGTTTATATTATATATTTATCTAAACATAATAATATATTAAATAAACTCGTAAATTTGAATTTAATTCATCATGTTAAATTTGAATATTTGTTATTCATATATATTAAATATATTAGGTATTTATATATGACATATCAAATGTGATATTTATAGTTTTGTTTTATTATTGATAGAATGAAGAAAAAAATAGTTTTATGAAGATTTATTTAGTTTTTTGCAAGTTATTCAAACAAATATCCAAAGTTTCCATACTACAATATATAAACACAAACATTGTAAATTTGAAATGATAACCGGATCACGATAATTTCCGCGATATAGACATCAAATATCTATTTGTGTACAACGTTTTGGATTTACCTAACATTTCATGGGACACGTTGAGTAACTGGGCCCGACGGTCCACTTGAGTCGACCATGCACATCATAATTTAACCCTTTCCGGTCGTCCGAGTCCGTTAGATGGACGGAAAGCACAACACCCGCGAGACCCGAAAGTGCCGGGACTATTCCGCTATTGAGTTTGCGAAATTGCGTTCAAGTTTTCAGGTGTAAAATTCAATATTCATTCGTATCTCTGTACAATTGTGCGGCACAATTGCGCAATATATCAACGATTAAATATTAATGCGACCGGACGCTAAAGGGTCAAAGCGGAAACGAGTCGGACGTGCGAATGTATGCTTTAAAGGCATAGCTAGATTTAATAATTCACATATTAATATATATATATTTGTGGTATATAAATTTAATTGGTGTAAATTTAAGATCTTATTTCAAAAAATAATATTATGTTATGTTAATAATGTTTCTTCAAAAGATCTATATAAACTTCTATTATTGAATTCTCTCTTAAAGTGAATTGGGTTATCGTTCAGTTTATGTTTCGTCTGTATTCGATTATCTAACTTTCTAAGCATCACTCTCGATATAGACAGATTCACGAACCTTAATCTTCAATTTAAATGTTCAATTTCGGTTACGATTCATTATATTTATAACACAGATAAGATAAGTGAACTAAATCACAAATCGTCTTTCGAGCACTATCAATTAGACACAGTTAGCAATTCAATTCGAAAGACCTGCTATGGTTCTGAACACGGCTATCTTATTTACTCTAATTCATATTATAACTACAGAAGGACATTAAGGTGTTTCATTGAAGTCTAAGCAAATATATATATATATATATATATATATATATATATATATATATATATATATATATACATGTACATGTGTTAAATACTCTGTCAATGTGCAAGTTTGCGCTGTGCACGATCGTTTAACTGTCCGTTAGCCGCCCTCATGGTCTGTCTAACCATGGAACTCCTTCGTGATGCAACGGGTTGCATTTGCATACTTGCATCGCCCCAAGATCTGATCCACAAGAGTATCCCCCAGTGGGTCCCCCATACCGAAAACTTTTGTTGCTCAGGCTTAATTTGCATTTCATTAAGCCTCGAATAACTTACGGTCGTTAACAGATACACGCCAGACGAACGTTGATTTGCCGAGGCTCACTTACTCGTTCGATATATAAATATATATATATATATATATATATATATATATATATATATATATATATATATATAGGGTTTTTCTTTCGACTTGGATAATTAATGCGGGCGTTGGGTAAACGCGGTTTAGACGAAATGTGATCTCGCTTGTCGGTGGCAATGTGTCGTTTTAATATGATGAAATGTCACAGAAAATATACATTCATATAAATATGACGGTATCTTAATTTGAATAAATTCAATTTAAACTTTGTTCTGATAAATTTAATGTAAACTAATCGTACACGAATGAATGTCTCGGATTCGCGTTAATTTTTTGAAGTTCATTCATAATATATATTAACTCAGTATATATAAAAATAAGATTGATATAATTATTTAAAAAAAAAATGTTATTCATCGAAATAAATAGTCAAAAAAAAAGATAAATAATTTCTGACGTAATAAAATAATATTTTTGACACGTCACAATAAATTATTAAGAGAGAATTAATATATATAATATAAAAAGAATTAGTCGATCCTTGTATGAAACATATTCATATCATATATTTATTTATATTTTAATCTTGATATCGATTAAAAATGACGATTCGTATTAAACTCAATAATAAATTTCAAGAAAATTAAATGATGATATAATTTAAATAATATAAAATTAAAAATCATATTTGAAACAAAAAGTATTAAAAATTATAGTAACGATAAGTATAGTATAACAATTTTTATCAGCTGTCAAAATCTATGTAAAATATTTAATATTAAATTATATTTTAATAAATTTCATTTTATTATGTCAATGATGTTTATTTTAATTTGTAAAAATTATTCAGTGCAAATTGAAAAAATAAAATAGTATTTGATGAAATATAAAATAATATAATAGAATTAAAAAAAAATCGATATTTTATTAAGTGCGAATCTATTAAATGAGATATGATAGTAAATATTTTAAATAATTTTCTAAAAAATAAAAAGCAAAACTAAAAACTTTTTCTCGGAATTATACACTCATACATACATATTGCGGGCGGCTATAAAGGAAACGCTAAAAAATAACGACTTTTCCGCTTAAATCGTCAAAAACAAACGGAAAGGGGACAGGGGGGGCGGGCGGGGGCGTGGAAAAAAAGGAAACCGACGCCATTTTTTTTAAGGTATATAACGTGACTTCCGTTTTTTTTTTGCACCGTTGAAAAGTCAGTTTTGTGTAACGATATTGATCTTTTAAGCCGGTGAGACAGGACAGTTTTACGGTCTATATCGCACGATAATAATCGTAAAAGCGAGAATGCCTCTAAAAACCCGACGACACTTTAAAAAAAAATGCACTAAAATAAACATAAAAGTGAGCAGTAAAATATATGTATATATATATATATATATATATATATATATATAAATATATATGTTTGTTGTTCGAGTCCGTATCGCAAATACCCAGGTGTCACTGAACATATTTTCATTCATGTTTACGTTTAATTTTGACATCATTGACGTTTTGTATTAATCTAGTTTAATTTCGTCGATATTATTTTTTTCGTATTCGATATATAAAAATATGAATGTTTTACATTAAAAATTCATTATAATAATGATATAAAATAAACGTACGTCACACAGAAATATGAAATAAAATATAGATAAAAATGTGAAAATGCTGCGGTTATCTTAATGAAACGTCTTCACGACGAATTGCACTGAAAAAAAAAATAAATAAATAAAACTGAGCACACGTACAAATAAAAATAAAATTCAAAAGGGATCCACTCGGATTTTAAAACGTATACATTTTGTAACCTCTGGCTTTTGCGATGCGATCTTCGGGGTGGGACTTTACCTGCTAATGCGATTGCGGATGCAATTAAGCATCTCCGAATAAACGCTTTAAATAGAGCTTTAAGCTCTCCTTTGATAAAGCTCTCGTTGCTTTCGCTGTTTCGAACTTAATTACGTCTCAAAAAAGGACCGAGAAGAAGAAGAAGAAGACGAGGTCGAAGACGTGGAAGAGGTAGAAGGAAAGACGAAGAAACGTCTTATCTGTTCTCTTGTTGGGCTGCCGTTACTACGAAGACAAATGGAACCGTACAATTTTGTTTAATACTTTGTAAAGCTAACGGATTATATCTGAAAAATAATTGTTTTATGATGATAAAAAAGCGTGAAAGGGGGGTAAATATTTTCTTTTTAGTTATCATTTAATTTATGTTGTATTTTTTACAACTGAATCAGCTGAACAAATAGTCTTACAAGATTAAGAACATTAGAGTTTTAGGCATAGAAGAAAATATAGGACTTTTAATAGCGTCGAAAAAATGTATAATTAAAATAAAAAAAAGTTTTTCTGATAACGAAAATAATTTTAAAATTTTAAATTATAAAAATGGGGTATGAAATTGAATGTGACTGGAAAACTACTTTGACTACAATTTGTCGGAAAGAATTGTAACAAAAAAATTATATATATATATATATATATATATATATATATATATATATATATATATATATATATATATTAATAATGTAATAGGCTGTATATGTGCTCAAAATACAACTAAGAAAAATTAAATTTATTAGAAAGAAATCGTTACGGCATTTTCTAATAAATTTTCCTGGAACAGAACGCGTGGAATTAGATTGGATCTTTTAGTGGCGAATAAACGGGGAAAGGGGGGGGAGGGAGGGTTATTTAGCACATTTTCAGACTTACATTGTTTTATCTTGTAACCGCAGATTTATTGCTGAATTACTGTAAATGCCGAAACAATAAATTAATTCCTAACATGCGTTCAACAATTGAAAATTAAAACAATAATTATTGTCTGATATAAATGTATACTGATCTATATGTATAATATTATAGAAAATTGAAAAAAAAAATATAGCATATACCATGGTATAGAAAAATGGTGCAAAATATGGTGAATAAAGAGGATGTTAAATATTATGGAATCTTGATAATAAATTTAGATAAATATTTTGAAACACTTGTTTTTTTTTTGTAATTTTATAACGTACGATTAAATAGTATAATCAAAAATTCCGAATGAAATCCTCTTTATGTGAACATGTAATAAATGTCTGAAAAACAAAACGCAAAAATGAAAATATACAACACGGCAATGAAAAACACGTGTTGAAGAGAGAAAGAGCGAGAGAGTGAGTGAGAGAGAGAGAGGGAAAAAAGTGAACGGGGATTAATCGTTCGTGGAAAATTTGTACATTTTCTTCGGAAAACTCTTGAAAATTTCCACCGAACGATTGCGCCGAATCGAAATACGCCTCATTGTGTTTTTCTTCGCTTTTAAAATTGCATATATGTTGCGAGGAATGTGTGAAAAGTACGTAATGTAGTTCAATAAAAATTACAATTATTTCAATTTTATTATGAAACAATTAAAAAATTAAATTTTATTATGTTTTTCTATTAATTATATTTATGTATATATAAATTATATAATTTCATTATTTCAACTTAAAACTTCGTTGTTCTTCTAAAAACCAACACAAGAAATATTTAAGATTCCTATTTTAGTTATTTTTTTTATTCTTGCAAAAAAAAAGGACTTCACATTACTTTGAATGCAGAAAAAAAGTAACACACCGCTTTTCCGCGTGGGAAAATTCGAGAAAAAGTCTCAGAAAACGTATCGGATTTTCTACAGCGCAAGGAGAAATACTGCTGGAAAATCGACTTTACAATATTTTTTTTTTCATCATTTTTCAGCTTATTTTTCCATCGTCGCTTATAAATAACAAGACTAAAAATATAAGTTTTATTTATTTTTTTATTCAATATTAAATCATATATATTATATATATATATATAATGTTAGCGACGGTGCAAGATTTGTGGTGGTGTAGCATTTTTTTTCTCATCAAATACAACTACATTTTCACAATTTAATTTTAAACGATCATTACAACTCAAAATATAAATCATTGCAATGCTGAAATTTAACTTATTAATATATGATTTCATATAAAATATTTCAGTATTCACGATTTAATTTTGCATTGAAATCGTTCAATTTTGACGGCCATAAACGCGATATACCAAGATTTTAATTGTATAAACATATTATTATATATATATATATATATATATATATATATATATATATATATACCATTTTTAATTCATTTATTTTTCTATATAATCATCATTTCAATTATTTAGATTTTATTATTTTTCATTTGTTTTTTTTAAATGATTTTTTACACTTTTTTTTAAATATTAAATTAAATTTTTACTTTTATATTTATTAAATATATAATAAAAACAAATGTATGTATATATATATATATATATATATATATATATATATATATATATTGTCAACCGTATAAATCATTAGTGAATATTGTATATATATATCGATTTATGTCAAATTTAATAAGATTTTCCCCAATTTTCCTCGCTAGCAATTATGTCGTTTTCACTTTGAGCGCTTTTTACGTTGAACTGTGTACTCTGAAGACACACTACTAAATATAACTTTGTTCTTTTGTTGAAGTTCACAAAGATGTATGCCGATGGGGAGTGTTTCGCCGTAATAAGCCTTTGAATACGATTATCGTTTCAGGGAAGTACAACCCTTTACGGCCGCGCTGGATATTGTGGATCAGGGGTGGCGCACGAACATTTTAAACGAATAAATATTGTATAGTGAAAACGTCGAACTTTTATGTTCTGGCCGTGCCCCCGGTTACCGATACGTGCCACATTTTTTTTTTTTTTTTTTGAGCACCCACTGCGCATAATAAACATAAGTCAAACTTTATTATATTCTAGAACAGAAAAGTTGGAGGTGTTTTCTTTTTTTTTTATGTTTTAAATTTGTATATTTTTATAATATTTCATGGATATATAATGCAAATGACGTAGATGCGAAAATATAATGAAAATATTTTTTTTTTCAAATTTGATAATATCTCACATTCAAAATAAACGTGAAAAATTAAATCGATACTGTATTTATATATTTAATATAGTATCTGTAATATTATAAAATTATAGCTGTAAAATTTTAATTAATTAATTGCCACTTATTGATCAATTAATTAACAAGTCTGTTAATTGATTCGTGTATTGTCATCAAGAATGAGTAAGTATGTAAAATTTGAATTCAATTAAATATTGAAAAGTGATAAAAAAATCTATTACAAAAATCCAATCCGACAAACTGAAAAGACAAGATATATCAAAAATTATAATTATCATAATTTTTTATAATTTACTTAAAAAAGTGTAGAATTTGATTTCTATATAATTTTAAATAATATCCAACTACAAAATATTTAAATATTGAATGATAAAATAAAAAAAAATCCAATATTCCACCTACGCCACTGATTTAGTTCGACACGTATATTGTAGTACAGGTGCTTTTATAGCTTTTGTCGTGTTTGTAAGTAATTTCTCATAAAAATATGATTTCCCCGATGCGCCACAAAACTTGAACGGAGAGCGCCCGCATTTAATGTGTTAACAACGGATCAGGGTTGTCACCCTTGGTACGTCGACGCTAATGTGCCATGATGGACCGTAAAAGGGTGCTAATATTTTCGCTGAAAGACACTCGACTTACTTTTTTATTGCTTTCGTATCTACAACGATCGTTTTACGCCTATATTTATAAACGTACTAAAATATACAGGGTGCGCAGAAAAAAAAATCACACCTTTTTATTTTACAACTTCATTTCACTATCCGATTAATATTCCGATCGTTTCTTCTAATAATTTTCATAATTTTTCTCAATCGTGAAAAATAAATAAATATGTCTCCATAAAGCAAAATGTTGAAGTTTTTCCCGAAAATAAAATCGTAAAATGCGATCGTCGTAATTCGAATCCGCGAACGCGTATTTTTAAAAGCGCGCTCCGTTATTTTGCGGCCGGAATTCCGATTTTTATGACCGTTTTTTATTCCTTCTCGTCGTAAATCTAACACGAAAACATCAATGTATGATATATAGGAACGATTTAGAGCACAACGGATACAAGTGCGCGTGTCTCGCCCTACGAAAAACGATGATGTTCACGGTTTATGATTTCAATATTTATGTTGACAATAAATTCATTTTTTTTTTCTTCAAATATAAAAATATTTTTTATATATTTATATATGTTACCGTTGAAGTTCGAATATATATTTTATGTTTAATATTCTAAGTAATATGTGGACGACCAGACATAAAACAGATATCTGAACTTCAGCAGTAATAATCGTATTTACTTACCCAATTCTTCAAAGTCTGTTTCTGATATATATATATATATATATATATATATATATATATATATATATATATATATAATATGCTATCTATAAATATATTAAAATTCAGGTAATTATGTTCCATTTTGTGAATTAATATTTTAATTTGATTATTATTTTTTTCACTCTATAAAAAACATATTTGATGATAATAATTATAATCATTTTTAGTAGTAAAAGTTCTAAAATATAAATTCAATTACAATAAATAGATTTTTCAGAAATGTTAAACCAGATTCTAATAATGTAACCAGAAAGAGGAAAAAATGAGTTTAATAGTTAGAAATTAATCATATTTATAATAAGAAATACTGTAAATCTTAACAACTGTGCTATATATTTATAATACACATATTGTGTATAAAAATTAAGTTAATTCTTGGTGAAAAAATAACATTTTAAAGATGCTACAATCTCCGTATTCACCAGACATGGCCCCGTATGATTTTTCAAAAAAATAAAGATAATTTTGAAGATTCTTCATTTTATGTTGATGATATTAAAATATTTCGCTAAAAGAAATCGAAGCTATTCCAAATATCGAATTACAGACGTATTTTGGATATTGAAATAATCATTGATATAAATTGAATGAAACATACGACATATAAAAAAATACAAATATTTTTAAATTAATGCACTTCTCGAAATTGTACATAATATTTTTTTTTAATAATTTCAAAATTTACATATTTTAAGCATTCACCGTAAATTTTCACGGAGAATAAAATATGTATATATATATATAAATAAAAATACACATATATGAACACGTCAAAGTGGCTCGATTTCTTATGGATAAATACGAAATTCACACGTCTTGATTCCCATGGAGTTCGTGTATCAAATTACTCGTGCTTCTTTATAATATATATATTTTTTTGTTCTATGCGACTTGGGTCTATCGGACCGATGAAAATTTTATCTGATCATAAATTTGTATATAAACAACTATATTTATTTATTTTTTATTTTTTTTTAGTCGGTATTTATTCGAATTAAAATAGCTTTTTTTTTTCTTTTAAGATACGCCTCAATTTTTACAGTGAACACGATGTTGACACTCCATCAAGATTTTTAATTGCGATTGGGGATTTTTGGATTTTTATTTTTGACTATATTGTATTCTTTCGTGTCTATTTTTTGAAATTTTGACGTAATATATAAATAAAAATATATAATAAAAGACCTAAATTTTATATCCAATATCGTTTATAATAAAATAATTGTATTACATAATTTTAAAATCACAATTAATATAATGTAAATTTTATAAGATTGTTCACAAAATATAGATAGATATATAAATAGTACAATTTAATTTTAAAATAATTATTATCATTTCATATAATGTCTGTAAGTGTTGATTGAACAATTTTATATATAAAATTAATGATATTTGATATATTTTTTCTTCACAGTTTTGTAAATATTTGTTCATAAAGTTGATCGATTTTTTATTAATGTTGATGAATCTTCATTCTTGACCAATATTTTGACAAAAATAAGTTATTTAATTGATTGCAAGTTTGTTATTAATTATGCAAATAACTCGCTTTAAACATCTTGATTTTTAATATTTTTCATTATATTCATAATATATAACGTGAATAATTTGTAGAAATCCAAAATATAGACAATCTATATATTATTGTTATGTAGATAATTTTTGATTTACATTGAATGATGAATTTGAATCCTGTTTCGTGTGTCAAATAATTTATCAATCATTTGAATTTTGATGAAGATTTGAAACTTTGGTTTTTTGATAAAAAAAAAAATACATCATATATCAAAAGAAAATTTTCAGAAAAATATACTGAATCATTGCAGTTCTGACAAATAGATCATTTTGACTCCAAAATAAAATTAAACTTCATTAAAATTTAAAATTAGAATAAAGATCATTCAATTTTTCTTGACCTCTATTCTGAAATATTCATTATATACGGATATATCATACATTTAAACATCATTCGATCGATATTATTAATTTTTATGAATAACAATTTTGAGTAATTTTTACAATTTAAATATTTGTATTTAAGCGAAAAAAATAAAATATTAAATTTGTTAATAAACGATATAAATATTAAAAAAGATATTGATAGTTGTTACCGATATACTTATAATGATTGAAAAAGCAATATATTCAACCTCCAAAGAATATTTAACTAAATTATTATTATTATTATTATTATTTTAAATAACTGCTGTTTAAAAGTAATTTAATTTTTTAATTCCATCAGAAAATGTTGTTCAACATTTGTATATTAAATTATTGAAAATCAATATATAAACATCAAATGATAACATAACTATTTTGAATTAAATGTAAATTTATTTAATCGTTGTAAATCAAGAGAATGTTCTCAAAATTAAAAAAAAATATTTCTAGTAATGAATGATTTTTCATTTTCATCGAATTAAAAAAATCTGACGCAATTAAAAAAAATTGCTAATTCGATTACGTATAAAAAATAAACTATAAACTAACGTCAAAAAATAACGAATGATTGTACTAATAATATGGATGAATTTGAAAAAGAATAATTTGCAAACATGCAAATTTAATACAAAATCAAACGAAACGTTTATCAAATTCGTCAGCAGAGTGGAAATAAACGATTGAGTAACAGAGTTTAATTAACAACTGTTTTTGAAAAGTGAATTGAAAATTTTATTCTACAAATATATAATTACGATGTAACTAATTCGAATTAATTCAAACGCTACGATTAATATTTTTAAATATAATCATCGAATAAATTATGTATAGAGAAAATTTGTAGAAAATATAGAAACATATTTAAGTACATTATATTAATTTGAAATAATTTTTCAATTATTTTATATATGTTAAAAATGAAATCTAGCGTTTGTATGACAGTATGAAACTGATTAAAACGATTAAAAAAACGTAAAATTAAAATATGTGGAAATAGATTAATGTATTTTTTATATCAGATCAAGAGTGTCACAATATTTTACAAACTATTTTGCAGACACCATCTTTAAAAATACAAAAAAAAAGCGATTTAATAATCAATCTTCAAAAATTCCACCAGAAATGGAACAAATATATGTTTTTTTTAAACGAAGATGAATAAAAATGAACATATTAAACAAATTATAAATGAGTAGCAAATGTATTTTTTTAGCTATTGTGGATTTATTTATTTTTATTAAAAAAAAAGTAACGACTTTTAAATGTAATATTTATATTTAATATTGAATAAATTAAAAAAAAATATTTATTTGAATGCCATAATTAGCATTATTTTTTTATATTTACTTCATTTAGAAAATAGTATTATAAATGTTGAGTATTTTTTTTTTATTAATTTCTATAGAAGAAAAAAAATAATTATGTCACTAAAAGTTAAATGAATATTTAATTTAAAATTGTATAGTAGAAATAGAAGAGTTCTAGTATTCAATATAGATATTGTAATTATTAGTAGAATATACTGATTAAATATGAAACAATCGATAATATGTAAAGAATAATTATGAGATCAAAGATTGTTCAATATATGGTAATTGAAACTATTAAAAGCAAATAAAGGAAAAGAAGAAGAATAGAAGACCACGAAAGTAGAGAAAAAAAAAGAAGGAGAAATATATATATATATATATATTTTATCTATTTTATAATTGTTTTAATTTATATTGCTTTATTTGTTAATATCCGTTATTAATGTAATTTTATTTGCAACAATAAACGAATAATAGATTATTGTTGATAAATAAAATTTATAACAATATTTGGATATAAATATATTGATTCATACATTTAAAAAAAAATATATGATTTTCTTATATTTAATTGAAAATATTTCATAATTTGAAAAGAATTATATATGAGAGAGAATTTTCTAAAGAAGATTTAATGAATTGAAATAAAAATGCGATATGTTTAATTTAGATAATTATATGAAAAAAAAAATAGTGAACAACTATTTCCAGAATTTTATAATGAATTTGGAAGATAGACGATAATTTGTAGAAAAGTTTAATTACAATAAATTTTGACAAAAATCGCGACGAAAATAATGGAAATATTTTCAAAATATAAAAATATTGTAACGTAATGAATGATTAATAATCAGATTAATGAAACATAATTTAATATATAATTATGTCTAATATTATTTTCAGTATTAAAATTTAAATTTAAATATTAAAAAAATATTTTTTACAGCAGCTAAATGAACAAAATAAAAATTTTAAATACCTCAAATGTATTTTTAAATTAAAAGGTGAAATTACAACCTTTTCAATCAATATTTATATATATATAAATAAGAATCTCAGTAACAACTATTAAAATTCTTAATATTTGGTCTATTATATATTAATATGTAACACAGCTGGATAGGTGACATTGTATTTCTCAACATTTAGATTATTTTTGTAACTTATTTAATATTAAATTTTAAATATTTATAAATTAATACCTCTTCTTAATTAGTAATCATTTTTTATATTAATATTTAATATCGTTACCAATGATTAGTATATGAAATGTTTTGGATATATATATATATATATATATATATATATATATATATAAATAAATATATATATATATATATATATATATATATATATTGATATGGTAAAAACAAATATTTTGATAATATTGATTGATCAAAATATTTGTAACAATACATTATTTATAATGGAATAATAATAATACTTTATAATAAGTACAAATATGTAATCAAGTATAAATTTTTATTATTAATGAATATTAAATATAAACATCGAATTATTTAATGTGTCAATAAATATTATTTCTTACTTTCTAATTTAAGAATTCTAGCGATAAAGACTATTGAAGATAATTATAATGTATATTTTCTTTTTGATTAATTATGTTTCATAAATAATTACAATAGTAATAACTGGTTATTTTACGATATTTTTAAATTGTAAAAAAATACTATTTATAAAGTACAGTTAAATGTATCATATTCGATATTTAAGAACATAATTCGTTTTTTTTACCTACTTTATCTAAAGTGATATTTTTTCTTGGAAAGAATTTAATTTTATTTCAAAATTTTTCTTATCTTTTATGCTCAAGGTATAATCTTTTTTTATATTCTTTTCTATTTCTATCGTCTTTGTTAATTACATTCAAACTTTTTTAATATGTATGTCTTTCTAAGAAAAAGATATTTGTCTATATTGAAAATAAATTAACAATATGAATGAAAAACGTGAATATAGAATTATATTTCAAAATTATAATTCATATGCTTAGAAACTTTAGTCATATTATAATATTATTAAGGTTGATTGTATGTATTAATAATTATATTATACTAAAATTAAACTAAATATATAAATATATTTGGTTTTTAAAACGTTAATCTATATGCAGATTTATAAATATATAAATTTATACCGTATAGAATATATAGTGGAATATATATATATATATATATATATATATATAAATGAGTACGAGCTGAGTTTTCTTTCCACATGAGATGAAGTTTGCTTACTTCAAAAGTAAAAATAGAAAATAAATAATAATAATAATAATAAATAAACGGGCGGAAAAACGGAAAATTCAAGCGGGAAAAATCGTACATAAAGAAAGTGGGTCGCAGTTGCAATTATTTCTCGAAAACTCGAACTAAAAACAAAAAAAAAACGTTTGCATCGAGTATAAAAGAGGTGCAAAATAAAACGCAATATGGGGGGGATTGAAATAATAAAAAAAAAAGACCCTATCTCTTGATATTGAACTATATGAAAGGTCTCGTAAAATTTGTACGCGACTCGAAGTGTACGTTTTTTTTGTTTTTCCAGAAGATGGAAAGAAATTTTCTATCAAAAATCGTAAAATATCGTGATTGATGCGAAATGACGCACCGCCATTTTGTTATGGCGGTATATTGTATATTTTTTTTATGTTCGAATTGAATATTATGTATAATAATGTGTTAAATAATATTCATTATAATAAAAATATATTCAAAATAATCAAATCTTTATTAATAATTAATGTATATATATATATATATATATATATATATATATATATATACATATATATATATACATATATACATATATATATATATATATATATATACATATATATATATACATATATACATATATACATATATATATATATATATATATATATATATATATTTATATATATATATATACATATATATATATATATATATATATATATATATATATATATATATATATAACAAAATTATTTTTTATATATAAATTGAAATAAAAAAAGGTTTAACCCTCCATAAAGTGTTTAATAAACGATTTTTAAATTGTTTATAATCATTTAAACAGAGTAAATTGTCACATTTTCTAATTAATTATTAAGGATTTTATAATATATATATATATATATATATATATATATATATATATATATATATATATATATATATTTTATTAGATTCTGTCGCCGTTGTTTAAAACTCTTTAATAATCTATTAAGATTTTTATTATTATAGAAGTTATAAGAAGTCTGTAAAGCCGGAGTGACACTAATTAAACGTCTTTAAGGCGATATATATTTTTTTTTAACATTATTGAAAGATATGCAAAAAAGCAACGTTCATAAAATGATTTACGTCTTTTATAAATAAATTTAACAGTAAATTTTATAATGAATTAACAAAGATTGAAAGTTTAATTATTATTATTGACATTGTTATTAATATATATATATTAAGAAATGTTTAGAATATTTCATTATTGTAACTCGGTAATTTATACCGTTATCTTTTAGATTCTATAAGTGATTAACAAATATTTTGTCGTAAAATGATGACTAATAGTCAAGTCAAGTCAATAATAATAATAAATTACCAATTTTAATACGTAATATAAACAAGTTTAACTTTTTTTTTTATTAAATACATTACATAAAAATATATATATTTTTAATTCGGATTAGATTATTTTTAATAAATATCAAACATTATTTAATAATAAAAAAAAAAGATTTTTTTTATTTATATTTCTTTTTAACATTTCAAAGTAAAGATAATAATTATTTTTAAAATATTAAAAAAAAATTCTTAAGAAATAAGATAACATAATATAATAGTTTCACTTAACTTTCACCACAGCCCCCACCACTAAAATTTTTCGCATATACATATATAAAGGGTGGTGAAAACAAAAAATTTCACTAGTAATTATTGAAACGTCTGTAATAATGGCCACTTTAGCCGTTCAACGTGCATCGAAAAACGAAGGTAATTTGTAAAATTTTATTTTATTCTTATTCACGACATAAGGACGTTAAAATCAATTATGCCGTTCAATTATACGATTGATCAGCGCGAATTTTGGACCGGTTTAACTTATCAAACGTTCAAAGTTTATATTATAATGTTTGAAATTTTATGTTATATATTTGTCGGTTTAATTTATATTTACGAATTAATAATGTATATTTTTTGTAAGGATTATTTTATTATGACGCACAGTAGACAACATACTAGTAATTATATAATATAATTTAAACATTTTGGATATATTATTAATTTTATAATTTTATATAGAATTTTTAAATTTTAAAAATATAATAAATCGTTCGAATTAATTAACGTTAACAGTTTTTAATTCTTCCATTACTTATTTTTATCTTTCTTTTTCGAATATCGTTATTTGGAGTCTGTATTGATATTATATATATATAAGTTTTATTCATTTAATATATTCTAAATAGTAATTTACAAATTGTATATTGAATAATATACAAAATATCAAGCTTAGAAATCATTTCTAAGCTTGTAATATAAATTCTTATAATTCAAGCATACTTTATTTCGTAATGTTTGTAATTAATTTTATTTATTTCGAAATACGATCACTATATTGCCGATGATAAATTAAAATATTAATTTTTTTACTTTTAACTTTTATTGACTTTGGTCATAAATTATAAAGTAATCAAATTCCTATGAAATATTTTTATATCGATTCTATATAATCAACTATCATATGAACTATTTAAACGTCGTTCACAATTTACCATTTATCTTTACAAAACTCTATCTCAAAACTTTTATGTTTGTATTTGAGATTTTATTTGTATTTTCTTTCAATTTGAATTTTGACATTTGGAAAAATTCTTTCCAAATGTACTTTCAATCTAATCGTAATATTATAGTTATTAAATTGTCACCTCGCAATTGTTTATAACTTTTTTCCTCTCGTTAGTATTTCAATTCAACTCTAAAATAAATTATTCGAATCGAATAATAAAAATTAATTCGTTTATACTCTAACGTATTATTTTGATTTAATAATATTGTTTTTTCGAACAGTTTAAACGAATTTAATTATCCTTTAAAACCACACCAATAAAATAATTTTCATCAGTTACTTTTTTTAAATAATTTTTTGAACGAATCCACTTTATGAAAAATCATTATATTTATCTGGATCATAATATTCAATCAATATAATAGTTAAAAAAAAAAAACTATTTTATACTACATATGTAAGCCTCTTAAAAATTTAAAATCCACTGCGTATTCCACTCATTTTCATTTATATTTCCATAATTTTGGATGTTCTTACTCGTTATCAGAACGAGTTTGCATGTAGTAGATGTCATTTTTTTCTTTTGACTTTCAAATTATTATATCAATCAAAAACAATTTCAATAATAAATTGTTTCGTTTTTTAAAAAAAAAACATATCGTTTTCTCTCACTTTGAACTTGGTAATTTGTATTTTTACTACAAATAAACAACAATTTTCCACTATAATATGGTTTATTTAAATATGAATTACAATTATCTCTCTGCTTTACATAGTTCAATTTCGAAACATTCTAGTATTTGAAATTTTTGATCAAAGCGTATTATCAAATTTTATTTGTAAATACATCAGGATATCTCTATTTGAGTCACTTAGTCGTTGTTCATTCAATTGGAAAGTTTTATTGTTCGCTGCTTTTATTCAAATTTTGTCGTCGGTTCTGGTTTCTTCTTTTGAAAATTTGGTTGTTCTCTTTTCAATTTAAATTCTTCAATCGTGTTTAGAATTCAATACTGATAAAAAAGTAGTCATTATTGATACAAATTCCACAATAATGACAATACTATTTAATATTCTATTAAAATAAATATTTTTTTTTAAATTAAATGAAATAATTATATATCAAAATCATATTCACATATTATATCAATTCGTTGATTATTTTTATTGTCCCAATAAAATTTTTTGCAACAAAATACTCCAAACTTTTCAGGTTAAAAGACTAATTTGGAAATAAATATTTGATTCCTAAGGTTCTGCTGTATCTATTCAAAATTATTCTTTTATGGAATAATTTTCAAACAAATTAGTTCTTAATACAATTTTGAAAAAAGGTTAAAAATTAACTTTTTTGTATAGTTCTTTCAAATAATGTTGTTTTTTTTCGTTCTTCAAAGCAGACAAACATTAATTATCGACATATTACATTGTCATTATTTTCGTCTTCTATTAACATTAATTTTTTTTTCAAACCATATTCGTTCGTTCCACTGTCATGCGAACTATTTAAATGCAAATTACAATTATTGTTCTTCTTTACATAATTCAATTTCAAAGCTCTCTTATATTTGAAATTTGTTTTTCATGAGCACTCAACGTGTTTACTACCGCGATACATAAAATTCTTAAGACTTTTCTGGAATTTTTTTTCGCATGATTGATAAACTTCAATTTTAATTTATCAAATTTTCTTTAAATACATTTTTGGAAAATACATTGTGATATCTCTATTTTAAATCACTATTCGATTATTCAATTATATCGATTATGGTTTCTCCATGCATAGTATCATTTCAATTAAAATTATTTTAATTGAAAAAAATATTTATACAATTATCGCTCTTCTTTACATAATTCAATTTCAAAGCTCTCTTATATTTGAAATTTGTTTTTCATGAGCACTCAACGTGTTTACTACCGCGATACATAAAATTCTTAACTTTTCTGGAATTTTTTTTCGCATGATTGATAAACTTCAATTTTTATTTATCAATTTTCTTTAAATAAATTTTTGGAAAATACATTAGGATATCTCTATTATAAATCACTATTCGATTATTCAATTATATCGATTATGGTTTCTTCATGCATAGTATTGTTACGTCCCCGGGGTCGGGGGTTTCTAGGATAGAAAATGATACGCTCCTATTTGTGTATATCGGTCTTACCAACGGGGTTTTATTACATACAGGTTTACAATAATCGGCAACAAAGTACAAGAACACAGCAAGAATTATAAATAATGAAGACAATAGAATAAATACATCAATTAATAAGAATAATCAAAGATACAAACATAAATCATTAATCAGAGATACAAACACAAATCATTAAATGCCAATAGTTAGAGATACAAACATAAATCCTTGAATGCCAATAATCAGGTATACAAATATAAATCAATTACAGAGCAGTTAATAACAATAATGGACATACGTCAATTAATAAAAGACATACATAAATGAGTTACACCAAACAAGAGCGACAAGGGATTAATTACTGGTTACCAAAACCTTAATCTCTAAACCCACATTCCATTTGATCCACCGGATTGGAGTATAACCGCTACTCCTTCTGGAACCAGATCGTAGATATCCAACGTGAGACTTCTCGAAGAACGTCTTCCAGACACTCTTCTGGATTCGTAGAGCTCCCAGATGCCGACCAGGCCGCTCCTACATCCGATCGTCCTTCACCGTAGTCTGACGTCCTTCCTCGATCTATCCATCCGGTCCGAGCTTCACAGAGCCAAGGCTCTCACATGTGAAGTCGGGCAGAACTTCGCCTATCCAACACTGCTCGCAGACGAAGCTATTATTTCTTGGTCTTACGCTCTTTTTATAGACGATCGACCTGCAGTCCTTATCGGTTTCAACCAATAGCGAAATGGTAACGCCCATTGAATATGGGAAATCCCGTTTACATTATTACTTTGTGATTATCTTCGTCGCTTGGGTTTTTAGAATCCATTAGCATTGTTATCGTAATCCATCTTGTCTATCTCTTTTACATTTACAAAGAACAGGGTTTTTCCATATCTTATCTCTAACTTAACTAAATGCCGTTTACCTGCAGTAATTATATTTAATTCTTATATTAAACCCCCCAAGGTCGTAACAGTATCATTTAAATTAAAATTATTTTAATTGAAAAAAATATTTATTCAATTATCGCTCTTCTTTACATAATTCAATTTCAAAGCTCTCTTATATTTGAAATTTGTTTTTCATGAGCACTCAACGTGTTTACTACCGCGATACATAAAATTCTTAAGACTTTTCTGGAATTTTTTTTCGCATGATTGATAAACTTCAATTTTAATTTATCAAATTTTCTTTAAATACATTTTTGGAAAATACATTGTGATATCTCTATTTTAAATCACTATTCGATTATTCAATTATATCGATTATGGTTTCTTCATGCATAGTATCATTTCAATTAAAATTATTTCTTTTTTATTCTTGAAAGCAGATAATTTTTTATTATTGATACTGATTTTATAATGATAAAAAAATATTATATTGTCTTTATTTTCATCTTCTATCAATATAAATATTTTTCATTTAGTCTAATTAAAATAATAATATATCGAAATCGTATATTATATCAATCCGTTGATTATTTTTATTCTGTCAACAAAATTTCTAACAACAGTATCGTCTATTCTGGTGATTTTAATCGATTATTCAATTCTACTGACTAAAATAATGACGAAAATTTATATTCCTCATTATTTTTTTTTTATCATATTTATATTTTCTTCGCATACAATATATGAATTTATTGTACTCACTTTTATTCTTAGAAAAAAGTTTTCTCAAACATTTCAAAGTTTTCCTTATGAAGGTATATATAATTTATGATTTATATATATTTTATAATTTGCTGAATTACTCTATGTAAACTTGTTCGTCTTCCAATTTTGTCAGCAAGTCTTATTAGCCATCTTCATTTGAATCCAACAATCTTTTATATTTGACATCAATTTTAATGTGATTGTTTGGTTCAGTTTACAATATTTTGATTTTCTCTGATTTAAAATATCATTACAACGGTAAATTGGTTTCCTAGGATTACCTTGTATCACGTTTTGAATATCTTAAAAAAAGATAGTTTAAATTTATATATAATATCTATCAAACTCCATTACAATATAAAAAAAAAATATTGAAAAATATATAATACTGCTCGATCAATAATCATAATTAAATAAGAGTCCTTTATTGTCGATTGTTTAGAATAAAAATATATATTTACAAATTATCTTTGATATTTTAAATATTTAAAAAAAGCCATTTTATAAATTTTAAACGTTTCAATGATTACTTTTCATTTAGAAATTATTTTTAGAAAAATTTTCTAGTTAAATTTATTTCACAATAATATTTAATTAAAAAATTTTCAAAAATTACATTTTTTAATATTTAATTAAAAAATGTAATTAATTTAATTATTCAATAAAATATATATAATTGTTGGCAAACCATTGGATTTATAATAAAAAAAATTTTTTGAAGATTAAAAAAATATGGAAGAAATTCAGACTTTTGATCGATTAATCAAGAACTAATTCTCCTTCTTGATGTATTTGGATTTAATTATAAAACTATCAATCTATTTATTATAAATACATAAGATAGATACGTCGAAGTCTATTATACATCAGATAACTACAAACAAGAATTTGGATGAAGATTCTTATAGATTATATAAATCTATACAAAATATATTAAATTTTATGAAATATATTTAAAAAGATCACCAAGAATTAAGTCTACGATGACGTCTTGTAGTATGAAGATGTTTGAAGATATTTTTCTTTAACTTCATATTTGAGGACAAAACATTCCATAATCTGAAAATAAAAAAAAAAAATAGAATCAAGATCTGAACATTATGAAAATTTTATTGGAGGACAAAACATGTTTGCCAACGAAAATTTCATTTTTTTTTAAATTTGTATCAAAATTCAATTATTGTTAAATTCTATCATATAATATTTAAAAAAAAAATTGTCAAATGCAAAATTGTATTTTTGGTTCAATTTATGTATGATTTATTGTTTAATAAAATTTTTACAACAGATTCAATACATATTTTTCATATTATAATATTAAAAAAAATTGATAAAGAAAAATAAATTTAAAAATTATTGTTGTAAATATAGATGTAAAATAATACATTTTTATATTATGGTAAAATAATCAAATTTATTATACAAATAAAATATTCATTAAAATATATTAAAAGTTTAAATTATGACAAAAAAAATCACATAAAACAGTTAATATAAAATCATAGAAAAATAAACTAAAAGATTAGAAGTAAATATTTTCCACTGATTATCTATTATAAAAATTAAGATATAAGATTTTTGTAGTCTAATAAAAAAGTATAAAATTCATTCTAAAAATATAGTAATGTTACAAAAATAAATATTGATTATATATATGTGTATATATATATATATATATATATATATATATATATATATATATGTATGTATGTAAATGGGTAATTTGATAAGAAAAAGGAAATATGTGTACTTAGAGTAAATTTTCCATTGAAATTATGGATTCAACTCTATTTTTTTTCATTACGTCGTTGACTTTTGATAGTTTTCCGTTGACACGCGAGAATAGAAGAAAGAAAAATATATTAAAGTGAAATTCTTTATGCGAAAAAGCGGTTATTTTTTTTTTTACATAAAAGCGAAACGTGGGCCTTTGGTAATAAATTCAGATTTATGTTTTCAATTTCCTTGACGCGAGCACGTTTTCAGGCCGTACGCGTTTTTACTAGTAAAAGTACGAGGTGCAAGCCCATATGAAATACAATATATATATTTTTTTGTTTTAATGTTAAAATTTATATGTGTCGACCATGTGATGCAATATATATATATATATATATATATATATATATATATATATATATATATATATATATATATATATATAACTAATACTATAAATTTTAGTCTTTTATTCTAACATTGCTAAGTTCAATTTATGTGTCAATTAATATTCTTAAATATGTGTTTTAACTTAATCAATATTCAAATTATATTGTCTTTATATTGTACGTGTATACTTTCAATTCTTTTATATACACTTTTAATTTGGAGATTTGAAATAATTCAACATGAGGTTTTTTCAAGTATGAAGGTGCGGGTTTGGTATTGTCTATTAAATGATAAGAAAATATATAATGAAAACATGATAATGTAGATTGATGATTTGGCAGTTATCAACACTTTGACATACTTTACAAAGAGGAATTGTTAAAAATAATAAATCTGATGAGCATATTCTCATAGATAGATAGCAAATAAAGATCAAATAGAAAAAAAATTATTACTCATATCACCTATTTACGAAAAGATAAAATCAGAAAAAATACAAATATTTTCATATTTTCAAATGTATATCAATGATTTGGTAGTCGTAAACATCTTGGATTTTACAAAGAGGAATTCCCAAAAATTATAGAAAATTGAAAATATAGTTTCTTTCGATATATATATATATATATATATATATATATATATATATATATATATATATATATAATTTGGGAACTTCTTCAAGATACCGTTCGGAATATAACATTTATTATGTATGAAGCGGGGAAAAGCCGGAAAAATAACGGACAGGTGAGACAGGAAAAAGGAGAATTTTCCCGGCGTCGGAAAATGAGCGGCCGGGCGTGAAAGGTTTTCCGATGAAAAGGGTTCAAGAATTTTTCCGAGCATTTTCCTAATTAGTTTCCTCGGTCGCTTGATGTCTTGATGAAAGTGACCCACTCTCCGCCGCCCCCTCGACACCTCATCCTAAAGTCCTAAATATTTAACATGTATTTATTTATATTTCGGTTCTATTTTTGTAATGTTTTTTTTTCCATTTGTGCGTCTTTTTGATCTTGTTTATTTATTTTTTATATGAAATTTCTTTATATATAATTACGTAATTAAAATCGAGGTAGGATTTATGGAATATTTAATTAAATTTATTTATCAATATATTGTATAATTTCAAATTAATAGTAATATGAAATAAAATAACATTAAATTAATTAAGACTCCATTGGATGTGTTTAATAGAGAATTCGAACGCACAAATGAAAGAAGCTTTCGAACGCTTTCCGATATTGCTTTATTTTTTTTTTTCGCCCATCTTTCTCAGACCATTTGCCATCGTTCTAATTTCCACCTTGAACGTTCACAATGCCACATTTTCCTCTAGCAGCCCTCCCATTTTCATAGCTTTTACCATTTTAATTTGAGAGATCCTCACGCCCTTTCGCGTTTCGCTCACCGCCATTCCATCCCTCTTGCAACACTAAAGTGCTGTGAATTACGCGAGTCGAAGGTACCGACCAAGGTGGCAGAAAGGAAGCCCTGGAAAAAGGGAGATTCGGAGAAGAGCCTCGGGTTGAAAAATAAAAAATAAAAAAAAAATCACCCGACCTCCCTTCGACAGGCCTCGCTTTTCGCAGTGGGCTCTATTGTGGGGCCGTTGCCATCAGCTATTTGTGTATGAAAGGTCGCCGAGGGAGCCTCGAGCTATGGACGTGATCGGATTTTTTTATTCGACCACTCTCACCAACCGACCCCCCTTATTCGTGCTTTTCGCGTATATATATATATATATATATATATATATATATATATATATATATATATTGGTAAAAAAAAAATATTATATTGACATCGTAAAAGTGCGGATCGTAGTTTGGACCCTTTTAAATTGCGCATTTTCAAATTTTAAAAACGCTATGCGTGTAACAAACGACCGCTATCGCTATTCAGAGAATAAATAATATGTATAAATAAGCGTGTTTCTTTACGATGTTAAACTATAAACGGGATCGAATATTAAAAATAATGCGTATTTATTAGTTGAAATATAGAAATTATTGATAATTTCATTTCTATAAATGATAATTAGATTGCAGTGGAGAGGTGCTGTTAATTTCATTGTAACGAATTTACATATTTATTCTGTATAATATTATGAAATTTAGAAAAGACACTATTTTGAAGAGAGATAAAGTAACAACAGACCAAACTGAATTTTCCGCTTGAAACTTGACAATTTTGATAGAAGAATTACTAAAAATATTTTTTTTTAATACTCATAATCACGGAATGATAAAACCAATGTGTAGATTAGTATACCTCAATATATAAATTCGTAAGAAAAATTATGAAATAATAGTGAAAATTGTTTTTTTATTTAATGATTAGAAATTTGTCTATATATAATAATATTGAAGTTTACTATAAATTTATATAGTTTAGGATTAATATTAAAAAAAAATGTAATTTTGAACAGTATAAAATTGATTTCGTCTATATAACATTGTATATTTATCGCATGGTAAATATGTGTCTACTTATTATATATGCAAACCGTTTTGTTGTGAAAAGAGGCCAAAAGGTACAACACGAACGTCCCCATTTTTCCCATCGAGTTCGGATCAAAGAGTCCAATGTAGGATATTCAAGGGGTACTTTTTTCCCTTATTTTTTTTTTCACTAGACATATTAAAAAGAAATGGACATTATCCAAACCCCGGGAACATTGTGGAACTAACGGCGGATACGGGGCAAAAAGGGCGGCTAAGGTTTAAGAATACCTGTGTAGACCTCTTTTTCTTTTTCCATACGATACGAAAAGAAAAAAAAATCGCAACGGACCCGCCCGTTTTGTGAATATGCAATATTTATAAATCTAAGCTGGCGATGTGCCCCCCCCCCCAGAGCGAATATTGCGGAAAATTTACAAAAGGTCTCACAAAAGGGCATACAATTTCTTATTTCGTGTACTACAAGAACGAGTAGTAGGATTAATAAAAAAAAAATAAGAAGAGAAAAACGTAGAAAAAAACCCCTCCCCCCTGTAATATTGTGAACCCCGAATGCGAAAAATAGGCTAATAGGAAATTAACGAGTTTTCGTTCGGGTTTCAATTCTATTAAATATACAATTACTTGTGTAATACGATACAAATAATGCGTTCATCGTAAACATTCAACGTTTCTCAATATGTAAATCACAGTTTAAAAATTTGAAAATATTTATCATTAAATTATATAAAAATCTAATGAAAATTGTAAAAAATGTTGACGAAAACTGCACCCTATTGATGAATAATGCCCTTACTAAAAAAAATATTCAATTTCGATACTATATTACATTTTTAATATATTTTTGAAAAAAAAATTAAATTATGATAAATAAATATAGATTATTATTAAATTTATATATTTTTTGTATTTATAATATAGCAATTTTTATAGACCGTATTATATTGAAATATAAGGGTGAATCGCAGGAAAATCACACACGAAACATACAACACAACGGAAAATGGCGCCGCGTCGAATGATTGATATGCATCATTATTACGTCGGAAAAGGTTCGCGAGTTAAAACGTTGTTTGTGAATTTTCAGCAAATTTCATAATAGGCAATAAATCATTTTCCCGTTTTCTCGCGGCTGACCCGCGTGTTTTGCCAGCCTTAACGTCGAAGGAAAGCGTTCGGAAAATTTACATCGTAATAACGACGCACGTTCATATTTCGACAGAATATTAAAAAAAAAAAGATTGAAAAATTCACAAAACTCGTTCACACATCAAACACTTTTAGAAGTTTATATATTTTAAGTTCAATTTTACGTGGTAAATATATATTTTATATAGATAATAAAAATATTGTATTAACAATTTATTTGATTGTATCTATTAGATTATGGCTATTATATTATTTATATTTTGATAAATAAATATTTTAAAATAAAATATAAAACAAAAAAGTACCCCATTGGCGGAACCCATTACCCATGTAAAACCTATTGGAATCCATCAACGGGGGAAAGACGATACGTGTAAAAAGCCCTTTATTTCTGGCGTCAATTTTCACCCCCCATCAGCCCGTCGGAGGGTTGAAAAGCGTTACTCACGTCATTTTTCCGCGAAAATATCCTGTTTCCGCCGACGTTTTTCCGCCTAAGGCCTCCGTCATTATTATTATTAAGGAAGCGGAAGTCGGCATACGATGTCTACACTTTCTACTTTTGTCATGCGATGCAAGGAAAATTTAAGTAACACTTTCCTTTTGTTTTTCTCATTATTAATTTTTTTTTTATATATAAATAAACAGTTAATTTTGTTTAATAAATATTACATATAATTAGAGGTGTAATTTATGAAATTTTTTATATTAAAAATACAAATTGGAATGTTTGAAAATGGAACGTGATATAAAATTCATTGATAAGAAATAATAAATAATATAAATTTCAACTTTTTTAAACATATTGGAATTTTTCGCTAAATATATATTTCGCTGATTAAGAATAATAATTATTTTTATTATTATAAAGTATAGATTTATTCCGGAAGTGCGTATTTGAATGTTCCCTCTCAATCCTGAGAACCGTGAGACGACGAACAGATGCTCTTGGAAATATTTGCAAGTTTGATTCCTGCTTTCTCTGCATTATTTCCGTTTTTTTTCCTCCGATTTTTATTTTTATTTTTTTTTATTTTTCGCTTCAAAGCAGACGAAATTGAATCGTCTACGGCAACGAAATAAAAAAAGAAAGAAAGTAATAATAATAAATAAATAAAATAAAACGGTAAAAGGGGGGGAAAAATTCGGGAAAAACAAAGTCGGGTTGATCCGAACGCTGCGTATTAATTATAAATTTAAAAGTGAGAGGATTAAATTTTTATATAGAGAAAAAAAAACGCGTCTTACTTCATTTCGCGAAGGGAGTCTGAATTATAATATTTAAAAGGGGATGCCCTTGTTAGTTATAATATTTTATATCTTTCGCGAATATTATCCGACTTAAGACGTATCCAGACGATTCGCGTGTATTGTACAAATAATAATATTTAGTATGAATCTTTAAAAATTTATGTAAATCTATGATTTTATTTTAATTAGTCGTTCTATATGAATCATGTTTTGTTAACGAATTGCGTAATTCGATAGCGAGAAACAAGATTCGAGACATCATCGTTTCGATCTACATAAGAATAAGAACCATCCCTTTAGCGAAATGTGCTTTCGTTAAGGGATGAGTGTCGGTAGTTGAAGGCAATACGTACCGGTTAATGGATGTAAACCCTTAAATAATGAGATCTTGAGTGTCTGCTTACGTGTTTATGTTTCCGACAGGCGCGGCATTGTCTGCTCGAAAGCACCTAATTCGCGGGCTTTATGCCCGTTTCGATTATTGCGCAAACAAAACACCATTGTGATTCTCGCACATGTACGAAATTGCCGCCATATTGTGTCTATAAAACCAGCGCTTCTCGAATCGAAATCGACGTGTACGTCTGACGGTTTGTTGCGAATGTGTATACGCCTTTTAAGATAGAGTCACACTATCGGTTTCAATTCCACACAATGAAAGCGAATAAATGTAAATAGAAATGTTAATGTAAATTATACGTCATATATAAATTTAAAAATTTATTATAAACCATAAACCATAGTTTTGCAATGTTATACGCAATCAATTAATCGCATAATAATAAAAAAAAAATATTTAGAAATTTATAAAAAAAAATATTTTTTTATGAATTTATGTTAAAAGTTATCATAAAATATATTAAAGAAACGAATTAAAGTTTATTAAACGAAAATAATAACGAACAGCGCCGCTATAGAAAGAAAATCGTCGAGGTTATGAAAATCAATCGCTTATGAAAATTATATAAAATGGCGAAGAGTGAGATTTTGAAGGTTACAAAATAAAAAAAAAAGAAGAAGAAGAAGAAGAAAAAGGAAGAAATCGTTCCGGAGAATTTTCGATACGGGGAAAATCGAGCGCGAAAATTGTATGGAGAATTTGCGGAAACCGAAAACCCTTATCATCATAAATAATTCTTAATGTTCACGAAAATGTATATACGGCTCGACATGATCGGAGCCCATTAAGTTATGAGCCAAATAAGGCGGTGAGACCGCTTTAGCAGGTTGTCATGGACATAAGGCGCCATATTGCTTAAATATTATATATATATATATATATATATATATATATATATATATATATATATATATATATGATGTTGAAAACATGACGTTTCTCTGATAATATTTTAGATTATATTCCGTGTTTCGTAATCTATATATATATATATATATATATATATATATATATATATATATATATGTTGGCAGTCGATATAGTTGAAGGACTAAATTAAATTTTGAAGGTGATATATAATGTGAAATATTTATTGCAATAAAGGCGAAGATGTCGCATAATATATTATATATGTATTCATATATTTTCTATTATACCGATTAATTATTATTTAGGACAATTTTTATTTTATATATAAATTGTACTTAGTCTTAATATGATATATATTTATAATTCAAATTTGATTTGAAAAGTATTAAATAATTTAGCATGTTATGGCATTTTTATAAATTATAGTAATCAGACGTATTAAATCTTTGACGTTTTTTAAATAGTAAAATCTTTGAATATTATGTGTTACTAATTTTAAATAATGAAAATCACATTAATTATTTATCGTATGTTTAAAATAAAAAAAAAATAAATTAATATATAGAGAAGAGTCTTATTAATATGCAGAAATATATAATATTGTAACTATAACAAAATACTACTATATAGTAAATAGATAATTATATGATACTATAACAATATTAAATCATTTTATTTTATATAATTTATCATACATTAAAATGAAACAAGGAAATCGAATTTTTTCCTCACAAAGGATATTTTCAAAATAAATAAATAAAAAAGTCGCGAATTTTTCGCACTCACCATACAAATAAGTCGACGCAAATGCGGACGTCCAGAACCATTAAAGACCTCATATAAAACCGGCAGCGAAAACAATAAACCGGAAACGCGGCACACGTTTCCGGGATAGATGCGCTTTTTCCACATTATGCAAATTATAATTTCAAAACAATTGAAATACAACAAGTCATCTCATTAACTAAACGAGTCCCGGGTGAATTAATAATAAACAACGAGGGTGTGAGAGTGAAATTTTGCAATTGTACACCGTGAAATAGTTATTATTATTTACTACATATATATATATATATATATATATATATATATATATATATATATATATATATATATATATGGTGAGCAACAAGCGCCATGTACGTTTTCAAATTAACCCTAGAGGCGTAATGGCGAAATGATAATTATTAAATACAATATTAATGAGACGCATAAAAATGTGCGCGCTTTATAGTTTTTAGTTTTGACGTTGTGCATTCGTATAAAATTTTGCAGCCACTCTTCATTTATGAAATCATGAATATGTTATTCGATTGCCGTATTCATTTCGTTAAGTGCGTTTTAATTGAAAAATTTATATATATATATATATATATATATATATATATATATATATATATATATATATATATATATATAATATTTGACGATCGCACAATGTTTAGTCTTTTAATCATTATTTAAAAATATGTTCAGTTTTTTTTTCTAATTATATTTTTATATTTGAAAAATTTAAAAGTCATATAAATTTTACGTTTAATTAAATATTTGTTAAATCTATAGTATATATTTATATATAGATATTCATTCTTATATTCTTATATCTAGTTATTACAGATTACATTTTTGATTTATTTATATATGATGTAGCAAAACTGTAAAAGTTTAATTGTATATTTTATTGTTCTTTAGTTAAAAATTAGATAGTAAAAATTAAAAAAAATAATAGATATATAAAATATGCAAAATTTAGTGTAGGACAGCCGGTTTTCAAGAATCAAGCAAATGTTGAAAACAATTGATTAAAACTTCTTATTCTAAATTTAGAATTCTGAATTTTTAATTTCGATCCATTAAAATTCTACGAAAAGTATCTAGGAATACGATGAAATATATTATCGATTTATTTGTATTAATCACTTGCAATGCGAAAGCTAAATTTAGTCATAGAAGTTGTTTCAAGATTCGCCCTTACTATTCCAAACATGTCATATATATATATATATATATATATATATATATATATATATATATATATATTATTGATATAATGGATTATAATTCGCATGACTGGAATTATTACTCAGATAGAGCAATATGCAATGCATGTGAATATTCCCGGAAATTTACCACAACAATGCTGCAGATAATGTTTCTCACAAATATCAATTTCACAAACAAATAATTTACTTATATATTTGCAATCAAAAATATTAGATTTCAAATTAAAATTTTAAACGTATCTATTGAGAAATTATAATATTATTATATTTATTATCTAAAGCTAAATTAGATTCATTTATTGCGTTTAACGTAAATTTTCTTTTTGCAACGATATGAAAACTGTGAAGATTTTTACCCAGTCAAGCAATCATATTATAAAGCGGCCCATATATCACGGCGGAATGATGAATGTTCGCGCGCGTTCACGCACACACGCCGTTGTTTTAAACGGGGCACACTTCGCTTTACGCGGCTAATAAATTTTATTTCGGTTTGATTTAGGGGCACATGAATCAAACGAAGGGCGATGTGTGTGTGTAGAGGGGGGGAGGGCAGAGGCGAAGAAACCACCTGACGACGAGATTACGACTTTAACCCCTTTAAAGCTGACGTTCAACGATTAAAACAGCGCCATCTGTTAGATGAATACTAATTTAATTTTTAATAGAAAAATAATTATCCTTTTTTTTTATAAATCGAATATTAAATAAATTTATATATTTTTATTTAATTTTAATAATATAATTTTATATTTATTACCTCATTGAGAAAGAGAATATTAAACTATACTTATTAACTTATCCTATAAATCATCGGCTCTTTTAAGCGGTTTTTATTATATATATATATATATATATATATATATATATATATATATATATATATATATTTATATATATATATATATATATATATTTATATATATATATATATATATATATATATATATATATATAAAGCAAGAAATAAATATATAAAAAAAATGAAATGGAATCCTATACAAGAAAAGGCGATAAAAAAAAGGCATAAAATTGAAGAAAAGTCGGGTAAAAATACAGTTTACGGACGGGGCAAAAGGAAAACTTGCACAGTTCGAAGATTGAACACGATCGCCGTTTCGCAGATGTCGAGGAAGCGTGTTTCCCATATCTGATTGTCGAGTGGAAAAATACACTCGACTTTTCCGGGGCGGAATTTTCACGGGTAAGGGTCTATCGACAGGTTTTTCCTATTCGGACACTTCATGTGTAACAATAAAGGGCGTGCGGATGGATAGCTTATCAGTTCGTGTATTGTGCCGTTTAAAAATGGAAATATATCCTTTGAAAAGTAATCGTATATATAAATTTATATATATATATATATATATATATATATATATATATATAAATTTGAATTAAAATATGTGTATATTGGATTGACAAACGAAGATTAAAATCTTATAAATAAATATTATGGTGAAAAAATACGGAAATAAGATTCGCAACTGTGACTTTCCGCAATTTTTTCCACAATTTGGTTCCAAATTTATACGAAAATAAATATATATTTTATAAGTAAATAATATCATGGTTATTATAGTCGTAATTTGAGAACCGACTGTACGTTAAAATCCGTGTAAAAATTCGAAACAGTTATCCCATATGACGGGATAATAAATGATAAATTCTACCAACAATGCTCTTTTTATTTTTATAATTTATGAGATATAAAATGTTGATTATGTATACAAATATAATTTACACTAAAATAAAATAATATATTACATTTTAAATGGAAAAAAAATGTAGATCAGTATGAATGTTTTGACTCATATTCATAAAAATAAATCAACGTTTACTTTTGAGAGGTTCAGGTCCACGAAGTTCTGTAGAGTCACATACGATATATATATATATATATATATATATGTGAATGAACTGTTACATATTTGAATAATTCGCATAAATTCAAAACTTTTTTCATATGCGCACATTAAAATATATAAACAAACAAAAGCGCGGACCGGAAAAGTCGGAAAATGGGATGGGGGTCGAAGGGGTTGAAAAATTGGTGAGGGTGGTGAAAAAAAAATATGAAAACGAACTCGTACACGAAACGACAGATGTTGCTTTTTGCTGAAATTCAAAACTTGGTCTCGGCAAAGTCACCCTCTAAAAACTCGCAGCTCTTCCGTATGTTTATTATTGCGAACGAATAATAATAAAAAAAAAAAAGTTAAAACGACACAGCTTGAAGGGGTACGAAATAATAATAATAAAAAAAAAGAATAAGAATCAACCACCATCGATACTCATCCCTCACATTGATTTTTTTCCAATAGAGCTAAATTTTTATATTATATAATAATATATAGAAATATTTTTATTCGTGTCTTTTAAATAAGAATAAAATATTATTTTTAACATTTTAATATAAAATTGTGTGTAAAATATTATAAAAGAAATGATAAATCTGTGAAGGACGAAACAGAATGAAAATGTAAAACCAGATGATCCTTTTTACTTAAATTTTTAAAAATAAATTCACTTTGACTATATTAAGAAAATATAATATAAAATAAATAATTTTTAAAATCAAAATATAATAGACATAAAATAAACAAATAGGCAATAAGAATAAAGTATGATATTTTACTGCAGATTTAATTATAACGCTTTGACTTTTGCACGACGTAAAATATAAGGAAAATTTTCTAGAAGTACACCTGTCAAGTTTCACAGTTAAAATACGATCAACGAACCCTCGTCGAAGGGGTTGAATTTTGAACCCTATCGCGCGTCAAACGCAATCAAAGTTCATTATATCTTCTTGACTCGCTGGAATATAAATGCATTTTATGTACCGGGGTTCGATTTTAGGGCGGTTTCGGGCGGACGTAAATTCAAAATAGCCTACATAAATAACCGGCGAAGGGGTTGCGAAAGGCGGTCGGTTTCAACCCCAAAAGCCCTGTCGTTTTTGTGCTGGTGGTAACGAGATTATCTTCCGGTGTATTCCGACTAGACGCCGTTCGCTGTACGTTGAATTATTGCCGAAACCCGAAATCGAAACCGCGATAAGCGGAAAAACGGAAGGAAAAAGGCGGATTTTCCACGGAAAATCCGGCGTCTTTAGCGAAACGTAGAAATGGCGAATCAGTGCGTATGAGACATTTATATTTATATATATATATATATCGTATTTTTAATTAACAGTATTGACAGATCAATAAAAATAGATTTTAAAATATTAATGCAAAGTTATATATAAATATATATAATACATAATCATAAATTCGAATTTGAATGCAAATTTGATTTAGATTATTTTTATACACATTTATTTGTTTGTTTGTCGGAGTGGATTTTTATAATCGATTTTTCATCCAATTGAATTAAAAAAATATATACTTATTCATTCTCAATGAAAATACGCAAATTATATTAATTATAATTAATTATTCAAAATTTCAACATAAATTTATATTAATAATAAAATATTTACCATAATGTGAAAAAACATATATTGCGATATTTATTTTCAATTTTCAACGATGAATTAAAACGAAGTTTTCTAAACACATTTCATTCGCAGGTGTTATAAATTCATGGAAAATAAATCTTTTTTTCGCGATTTTCAATCTTCAAAAAAATCACAATCGAAAGTAGAGGGTTGTTTATGACATTTAAGAATATATATATATATATATATATATATATATATATATATATATATATATATATAAATGTACAAACGTATATCGCTTTAATCCCTTACGATTCGTTTATAGAGAGGAATGACATCTGAAATATTAAACTTGTGCGGGGTGAATTTTATCCCTCGCTTTTTAAAGTATTTCACTAATGAGAATAATCATCCCGCTTGATGAAAAAATGTATTTTTTTTTTTTTTTTGCAAAAAAGTCACTTAATTTGTTGCAGCTTCTTCTCTCACTTTTTTGCTTCTCAAATGAAAAATTAAAATATTAAATTTTTCATTAGAGACTCCCCGTGAATATTTTTGTAGATTTAAGAGCGTTTTTTAATGTATATAAATACAGATGTATGTTGTTTATATATTTTTTAATTATATTCTTTATTATTTAAAATATCGGATTATATATTATATTTAATAAAAGTATTAAAAATCTAAAATTATCAAAAGTTTTTCCCCTTTAAAGTATATTTAGTGATTTAAGTCGTTAAGGGTGAGAAAAGCGAAGAAGTAGGGACTTAAAAAAAAATGTACCTCCTCATTGATCATTGTCAGGATAAAGAAAGGGCTTTTAAGACATGTCGTCACATAATAAAACAGCATCAGCCAGATCGCAATCTGTAGCACATCAGTCAACTGCGTTACAAAACATACTTATACAGGATGACTCGAAAGTAACGCATTCTTCATACTTGTAAAGATTACGATTTCAATTATTGAAATATGAATTATTTTTTTAAGTATGAAATATTATATCAATTATGAAGACGAATTATATCAATATTCGATTTAAATCTTATAAAATATTTTATTGATACAAATAATATGCGTTAAATTTAAATTTATATATATTTTGAAAAGAAAATGAAAAACTCGTTTTTGAACCATTGTACATTCGCTTTTTTTATGTGCGTATATAAAATACAAATGTGTGAAAAATTCATACAGAAAGTTGACAAACTTAAAATTGAGGGGCGAACGAGTAACATTTGTAATTTGTCATCAAATTTCATATTCATGAGACATTCGTACTTTCTTTCCATGTTTTTTTTTAAATATATATATATATATATATATATATATATATATATATATATATATACCTATATAATGAAAAAAAATATCGTCAAGAAAAAAAGGTATATTTTAATAAAAAATGTTTCAATTTATTCGCCATTCATATTTCATATAAAATAAATTCAATTAATATTATATTAATTGACAATAATGTTGAAAAGTTTAAATGATTTATGGTATAAAAAAAAATGTTTTCTAAATTAATATATGAAAATATAATGCAATTTAATATGTAATTAAAACGATTAAATGGATATATAGTATCTATCGATAAATGTGATAATTTCAAAAATTAACATAATAAATAAATAATTATGAATCGTTTAAATTTTAAAATATAATAATCGAAATGCTGAAAATTGAGTCATTTTATAATATGAAATTTAATATAATTTATTGGTTTTCCAGCAGTCAAAACGTCAATTTGACATTTTCAAATGGCAAATGGAGTAAACGTTTGATTTGTCAAAAAATATTGTATTCGACGTCAAATTTTCACATTTGAGCGCAAGGAAAAAAATTAAATTTGATACACGAAACCCACTTTTGACGGGGGGGGGGGGCAAAGTAAAAGGCGAATTTCTTCAAATTCGAAACGACAACGCTTCATTATCAATTATCGTCAAAAATAATAAGAGGGTGGTGGGGGTGGGGGGTGGTGGTGGAAGTTAAAACGAAGTAAAGTGCCAAAGATAGAAGGAGCAATAAAAGTTATGAAATTATTTCTAAATTTTCCAAAGAGCTCTCGTTTCGTTTTCGTCTGTGTTCCCTTTTATTGAGCAATTAGGGCCACCGATAATTATTGTCGTCAATCAAAGCGATGCGAAATGGCACCCTTATAGGAGGGAAAGGTACGGCGACGGGGGTAGGGGGTCGGTTTTGTTCCTTTTGCGAGGTCAACAGGTGTAGGACAGACCCTAGAAGCCCGTTTCTGACTTGACACCCTTTGAAATATGATACATCCGACAACAATAACATAACTCCATTACTCGAGGACAATCTTGCACGCCGTCTAGTCATAAATTAGATTCGTGCTCCAGCTGTGCCAAAATGTGGCTCACGTGCCCGATTCAAAATGACAACCTAAAAAGTTTATATATATATATATATATATATATATATATGCAAATTAAAGTTTTAAATAAAAAAAATCAAAGTTTAATCATCAATCCTATACCTGATTTGTAAATGTTATTTTTTATATATAAAATATATGCAAATATTTTGAAAGATTCGGTATAACTTGCTCTAGGTAAATAAATTTAATTATTCAATTAATTAATTAATTAATTAAAAATCTTTTTAGTTTTATAATATTAAGGTTTATATATATATATATATATATATATATATATATATATATATATATATATATACTAGGATGACTATCTTAACGCAAGACGAATAAATGTATACTAGGACAAATATCTAAAATATAAAAAGATGAATATATAATAATTAATAAATTTATAATGGGAGAAAAAAAATAATTTTAAATATATAAGTGTTAAATTTTTAGTTTTTAATATATATTTTTATTCAGATCTATATTTATAATCAAAACTCTGTGATTTATTATTTTATATTTCATATTAAATGGTTAAGCTTCAAAGTCATCAAAGCTAATATTATGATTTTCAAAGTGTAAAATATAGATAAAAAAAATTGAACTTAAAGTTTAAAAAACATATTTTCATATATACAATTAAGAAATGACAATTATATAAAATATTAAATAAAAATTTCACGACTACAATATTAAAATATTTTAAATGTTATATTACTCGTATTCTAATTTATTAGGGTTTAACACGACTGAATTATATCGGAGTAAATTCCACTAGTTCAATTAGTAAACCTAAGATTTAAGATCAGGTTTAACAGTGACGTTTATAACACTTCATATTATTATTATTATTATTATGCACGTATCTTTAAACACGAGTGACAAACGGTATATATATATATATATATATATATATATATGTATATATATATATCGCACAACCCTTCTACTTTCAAATTTCAAATATTTAAACACATCCGTTCAAATTTCACATATTAGACACATCCTTTCGTATATTTCACAAATTTCCCCTATTGAATTTATCGGACTAATGATAGAGTGGTGGTTGCATTTCGTGTGTGCATAACGATTCAGATTAAACGGACGAAAGCGTGTATCCAATCAAGTTTGTCCCTTTTTCAGCGAAGGTTCCGCATGCCCTTGGGGTTTATGGGTGGTATATATGAGAGTGCGCTACGACTCTACCCTCTGCGAGAGGGTTAAATATTTAACCGGAAGAGTTATGGTATCCAAATGTCTGTAATGTTTCTTCTTTTCTGGCAGTTCATCTTTGCTATTTGAAAAAAAGCAAGGGTTTCAACATTTTTTTATTTATTTATATATAATACAAATAATATTAAAAATATTTTATACATAATAATATAAAATTATTAATACGAATGAAGTCATTTGATATAAAACGAATTTTTCAATATTTTGACGGATTAATTATAAAAAAAAAATCGCAGATCTGAAACGAAATTTATATTTATTAATTAAAACGCGAAGGGCCGCATAAATCTCTCAATTAATTGAACAAATCGAATAATATGATAGGATTCGCTTTAATCTATCTTTTTGATGGTTTTTAATTAATTCGGATTTTTGAAATATATTATTCAAGTATATTTCACTAATAGATAACTTTAAATTCAATTTTGGAATTCGGTTTTTAAAACAATTTTAAAACTGAAACGTATATTTTTGTTTTGAAATCAACCTTTTTCATTAATATTTTAATTTTGATAATGAATTAAATTATTAAATATAATATACGTTGTTATATATAATTTTTAAATTAATAATTATATTAGATTTATTTTTGATATATTTGAAATAACATATTTAACAGATATAATTTTTAATAAGCGTTCAAAATTACAACATGAAAAATAGAACGAAAAAAATATGTATTAACCCTTTGCACTCGAGACGTGTCATTTGGTCACCACTTGGATTAATGCGAAAATTCGATGAGCGACAATGACTATTTATGTTAATTTCTCTGTAACGAATTCTCACATACTTTATGTATAATATTTTAAAGTGTAAAATAATACTATTTTAAATAGAAAGGAGATTTTCTTATTTTAAAATGGTTTACAACCACTCAGCCACAAATCAAACTGTATTTTCAGTATTAAAACTTGAATTCTCGAAAGCGTTTTTTTTTTTTTTTGATTTTATAAATTATATAAAACCATTATATGGCATAAGTACATAAAATGTTAAAATATAAAAGCATTGATTATTAAAATTAGCCAATAACGCTGCGAAACATTTCGGATGTAAAGGATTAATATATAGAATTTGTTGAATAGATATATGATTATTTCGTATCTAGCAAGCTAAAGGATAAAGAATGAACAAATATTTTTATTGTTAATTTAGAAATATTAACTGGATTCCATTATAGATATTTGATATATATATATAGTATTTAATTAAAGTCGCTATTTAGGCACACCCCTGAGAACGGTTGTAGTACTGTAGGGCCAGGAGGGCAGGGACGCATTGCTATTATTCATCTAGTGTTATTGCAAACGAAGGTGCCCAGCCGAGTAACGAGAGGGATCAGAACGGCCCTCAGGGGACATAAATCTCGTTGCGACTTGATGAAAATGTCAAAAAATATTACGGCTACATTCGCGCAAAAAGTGCGCACGTCGCACGGTAAGGGTTAACGTGTGCGTTCGTATTATGTGAATATCGATACGGTGTAAAAACAATATGTATATATATATATATATATATATATATATATATATATATAAATATAAATATATATATATATATATATAAATATATATATATATATATATATATATATATAAATATATAAATATATATATATATATATATATATATATATATATATATATATATATGAAATTGTAGAATTAAATAATATATTAATTTATTATAGGAAATCTATTTCTAGAATTGATTTCTCAGATTAAATAGTATAAAACAGTGTAGAATATAGAAGTTCTATATTCTACAGATACAAAAATACAATATAAAATATTTTATTATATAAGTAATGATTGAAAATAAAAGAAAGATATAGATATAAAAATTTCTTGTAAAAATACTTGAACATAATGATCAATTTAGATTTAGGTTTATCTACAATTACAAGTGTTTGAGAGTGTAATTATTCGGATCTTTTTTTTTTTAATTGTAATGTGGAATATATTTACAAAAACAAACTTTGAAAAAAAAACATCTAATCTGACAGTATTGTTAACGTTTTATATAAATCGGTTTATAAGTAGTAATACTGGTTTTTTTTTACACATTGAAATCACAATATTTTTTTAACCTTTATAAAAGTTGAAATAATAAAACACTTATTTTGCCACACGATATATATATTTTTTTAATATAATTTACGCCAATACAAAATTGTATGAATCCGCGAATAAGGAAACCGTGAATATGAAAATTCTCACTCTCTATTATATATATATATATATATATATATATAAATTAATCAACCAAAATGCAGTGTCATATTTATATATATAGTGATATATAATATTATTTCATTATACTTTGAAGACGGCTGCAATCTTCGTTCTTGGTTAAGAATTATTAAAGAGCGTCACGTACACACATACATAACTACAAACACAAATTTATATATATATATATATATATATATATATATATATACTTGAAAATTAATTACGATTCTGTACGGCGTTGCCTAATGCTACGCTGTGTCTCGCGACAATATTTGAGAACAATAGGAGATCCCGTTGCGGCCCCAACCGAGACGCAATCAGGGGCCGCAAAATTAATTTTTGGCCCAATTTGTGATCGCGGGTCACGTTTCGCAAGCCGGAAGTTAATCAAAAGAGCGGGAAATTCGATTGCGTCGAGTTTCGCGCTAAGATTTTCGCCGTTGCGAATTAACAACGGCAATTTCGAGCGGAAAATTTTACCGTACCAGATAGATGATAACACGTACAAAATTAATAATAAATAAATATAATTATATTGTTTTTTAATTAATTGCGAAGCGAAAAATCGATCGCTTTCGATATTATTTAAAAATTGTTATCAATTTTATAACAATGCTATATGAAAAACGTTTCGTTTTAAATGGATGTATATAAATTTGTATTTGTTTTTCATTCGTTTATTATGAAAAAAAAATCGAATATATGTTACAATATTTTAAATGACATTAAGATATAAATTTTAACACTTCATTTAAAAATTTTATATATTTTTATTGAGTATGATTACTTTAAATTAAAATATTATATATAGTAATATATAAGATTTATATCCGTAATATGTCAATCACAAAAAAGCAATCGTGTGTTACCACAAATATAAATATGACATTAATTTATATTATAAATAATTGTATTAAATATATATATATCGATAAGACCTGAAGATTCTCATTATTATTATTATTTAAATCTATATCTTATTTAAATATTTTTTTTAATTTTATATATAATTTAATATATACATTCAAATAGACTGGTTTTTAGAAGTTAGTTTTTTTTATATCTTCTGCTCCTTTATAGAGATTGTTGTTCATGAAAAATTTAAAACGAAATAAAAATCCACAATGTACACGATAAAAATAGCGTATTTCGTCCCCCTAGTGTCCTCAACACACAGGAGTCCGTCGCATTAGTGTGTCGCGTGATTTGACAACGTCCCCCTTTATTGGAACACGATATGGATACAAAACGATAGGGGAGAAATACTCTCTATACACAATAATAATAATAATAGGCTTTAAAGCAAATATAATATAGTCGTAGGGGCGAATAAACACAAATTTGATTATTCGTGAGGTGAACGGAGGACGTTTCCGAACACCGTTTTGTCGAGACTGCGAGTTAACGTTGGTTGAAACGAAGAAATTTAATTAAAAGTTTACAACGCGCGTCAAAACGTTACGCCACCGTTAAAATTGTACCGATGGGAGGTTTTCATTTTCGTTTTCATACATATTTCATGTTTCATGTGTGAACGATGACATTGTGATGAAATGTCGTACGTTCGGTGAACGACTGGAATCGTCGTATATTTACTATACAATATTTATATATATATATATATATATATATATATATATATATATATATATATATATATATATATATATTTTAATAGTGGACTCCGATAAGAAAATATGAAATAGGACGAAATTTTTAATCGTAATAATTGAAAATGAATGATGTTAGAAAGGTTTTATACATTAGGAATTTGATATTATCTAATAAAACTATATTACTACAATGTGTAAGGTAAACGAGATTTACCATATACAGTCAGTTCTCGACTTACGACGGGGTTCGGTTCCACAACTTTGAACGTAAGTCGAATTTCATACAAAAATAAATAATATAATATGATAGACATAAATGTATATAATATATAAGCAAATATAATGGCTTTTATTTCTGATTTTTAATTATTATTATTTTAGTTGGTTAATTAAATAACTACATTTAGTCGATTATGATCTGAGCTACTGATATTCATTGCTGTCTATTGAGATTTATCAACGAGTGTAGTAGTAGTGCTTTTTGATTTTATAAAAAAAATCCAATTTTGTTTGAACAGTTTGTTTTTTTTCTCGTTATAAATTTCATCATAACGAGAAAAAAAATTATTAATTTTTTTCGTCGTAAGTGCGAACGGTCGTAAGTCGAGGTGGTCGTAACTCGAGAACTGACTGTATATCCTTGAAACTTCTTTAATATCAAACTGAAGTTAAAAATAAATGATATTAGAAAATAGCGGACTCATATTTAGAACTTATTTTATAATTTTTCATCGACATTTATAGTAATTTCATTAATATTAAACAGTGGTCTATTGGAAACTATAACTCATATATGTGACACGTGATCTCAGGTTCTGACTTGTTAATACCTTTCAGTACTATTAAAGATAACCGAGTATAATCATATTATATCTTTCTTAACATTCTTAAAGAATCGACTATATTAAATAAATATATATCACATATTTAATAATTTAGGTTGCTGTATCAAAAATTAAAATAGAAGTGATGATTGCTAATAATCAAATACCATATACATAAAAGTAAAATAGATAGAAATAGAAAAGCGTAGAATGTAAAATATACGTTAGTAATTCGTGGTATTTGTGGAATAGAGGTAAAAAAAAAAACACACACACAACCCATTTGGGCAGTGAAAACATTATTTCGCGTAAAAACTCAGGCAGTTTTAGTTAAACCTTAACCTAACCTAACTACAGTTTGTTTATAACTCGCAAGGGCATTTTCGGGACAACTATACGCGTGAACTTAATCTAACTTGACCTAATAAATAGATTAGGTAGGGTTGGTTAATCGATTCACCCTTTTTGCACTAATGCGACTTTTACTCGGCGATTAATATAATTTCCTATTTTTTTTTATTTTTTTTTTACTATACACAATTTAAATGGTATGTATTTGTTAAAAAAAATATTTAGTTAGATTATGATTTAAAAAGTTCAGTAGAACGTTATTGATAGAAAATCGATACGTTCGTCGCATACTATTTTATCGCGTTAATTTCGTTCTGAAACGCTATTGAAATAATGTGCCGTATTTTAAAATAGCATTGATAGGGTAAGAATTATTTAAATTTAATACGAAGTCGTTAATGAAGTGGTAAACTTTGTTTAGGGACACGTCAGACAAGAAACGTATCAATTTCAAAGGTAAGTCGCAACAAAAGGCTCGAACCGGGGGAATCTGTCGCCCTTTATATAACGTTAACCTTATATATAAAACTTCATAAGGAAAATTCGTGATGGATAATATTATCAAATTAAAATAATAATAATAATAATAAAATATATTATAATATGTCGTTAATAATATAATGGTACGATGGAAAGTTCAAGACACATGGGGGAGTGAACAGATCGTATTGTTGCTCTTCGACATTTCCAAAGTGGAATTTCACGGGTCAGAGTGACCCTTGCCAGATAAAGAATTCGTGACCTTTGATAGTGATTTATCCGTCGGAAAGGATCCGGGGTGGCTCTGCAAATTCTGAAAGTTATTTTTGAACGGCTATCGCCTTTTTTTTTTTTTTGTTGAATGTCAAAGATTGAAAACTTTAGCTGGCATCGTCCCTTATAAAACACACCATTGATCCGTGCCAAATTATTTATAGCATTTTTCTTTCTAAATTAATTCTATTATTTTTCTTTTTTTTTTAATATTATTATATTAATAATTTATTCTATATTTTCAAAATATAAAAGGGGTTAAATTCATAGTGTTGAATGTTGGTCATGTGAAGATGATGAATAATTCATGGAAATTTTTCATCAAACTTGCATGTGGCAACAAATAAAGCACCCCACACACACACACACACACACACATTCGTCGACAATAACAAATAGTCTCTTTTACCTTCTTAATTATTCATGCCACTTTTTTTCCTCATACTATCTGTGAGGCAAGGGAAAAAAGTTGTCAGACACATGGTGCATAACGCGATAAATTCGAAGCGCGTGTAAAAAAAAGCTTCAACATCTTGAAAGTGCACTTTTTTTCCTCTAGTTTTTACGTTCGTGTATCGGGATTCATGTGAAAGTAATGTGGAATTTAGAAAATTTAATTTTAGAAAATGATAAACGGTATATCTTATCAATCTCAGTATTAAAGTATATACATATGACATGAAACATTTTTTTTTATAAATGATAATTTTATTTTTTTACATGATTTAAGGTAAGAATATATTATAGTAATGATATTTTAAACTAATATATACAAGTTGATGACATGTCAGTGTGACTTTGGAAATATTTCATAACGATTCAAATCCGCTAACAAAAATAAACGGATAATGGATGAATGCGCGTCGTCTTACTTTTTTTCCGTCGTTTCTAGCTTATTTATGTAAAAATATTTAAGGCAGTCCTGATTAATGACATTTGAAAACGGGGCTTGTGAAAAAAAAAATATATAAATTCCCCCCAAGTTCAGGGCAATATTTCATCTGTTCGATAGCTAAACGGTCTATAAATTACGGATGACGGCAGCCGGTTGCGGTTCAACAATTTTCTTAATTATCGCAAATGGTTTCTTAAAAGACATTACTTTCAACGCTATATTTATTTAATACGGCAGTGAAGTGGAATTCAAAATATACAATTCGAAGATTTTTATGATTATTTATATATAAGAAACATATTTTATATTGTAGCATATCAAAAATAATTGCAGTTTTTTCTATTTTGATTTTAAAAAATTTTCCTTAGAAATTTTTCAGATTCATATTCCAACAAATATGTTTCGTTATATTTAGATATAATGTAAATAAAAAGAAACAAATTTATTCGCTAAATATAAATGCAAATAGGTAAAGTTATAAGATTCTAGTGTCTCATTTCCAATTTTCAACGAATAGAGAAAAAAATAATAATAAAACGAAGCGGTTGGGGAAAAAATCAATTTCGAAAGTTTAATCAACACATTTGTACGAGGGAAATGGAAATCCATAGAGAACGACAATAGCCGGGAGCGAATGCGGTTCAACAGTTTCACGCCCCTGGACGAGTGCAACGACTATCGATAAAAATGCATAGAATTTTAGTACGTACTATTTTTTTTTTCTATTCACTCTCACTACTTTTTATTGGACGAAAATCGTTCAGAACTATCGTCGAGAACAATATACATCATCAAAATTTTAGTCAAGTATTCTAAAATATTTTTATCAAAATTTTATAAAATTATTTTAATATATTACACAGTTTGTGTTTGATCATTAGAAGTACATATATTTTTATTAAATATTTTCAGCATTAAAAATAATTATATCACATTTGATTGAAATTAATTTAATATTAAATAATTGAAATCATACTTATAGAAAAAAAATATATATACACAATTATGATGACGAAAAGTATTGTTTTATTGCGTTAAAGTCATATAGGTGAAAAATATGATCAGTTGTCAAAATCGAAGCAAAATTAGATAGTAAATGCTGAAATATTTTACATAAAATCGTATAGTAATAATGGCGAGGACCTATATTTTGAGTTACAAATATCATTTAAGATGAAATTGTGAAAATAAAGTTGTATTTGACGAACAAAAAATGCTACACTACCACGAACCTTGCATCGGAACTAGCATTTTATAAATATATGTTATGTATATATATTATTATAAAATATTTAAAATTTATATTATTTTTAAATTGTGATTTATATTTGTTTTTTTTTAAAATATATCATTTAAATCCTATATATATATATGTACTTGTGGATTTCTATAAAATGGCGCAAAACGGATCGTCCCCCTTAATTCGTGGGGGTGACAGCTGAATTATTTTTCTATGGTGCGGTTTATTACGCGGTGCCAATATGGCGAATGGGAAAAAAAACTACACGGAGGGGTTCCTCTAGACAAAATCAAATTTTAACTTTCGCGAACGACGAAAAAAAAAAACGAAACGGGACTAATTTTTTTTTCCCGCTCCCTTTTCATCTTTCGCCATCTTGTTATGGCGGCGGGGGAAAGAAAAAAGTGCACGAGGGTTATTTCGAATTTACGGAAGGCGATTACGTTTTCTTTCGTTTCTTTTTTTTTTTTTATCTTATTTTTCCGCAAAATCGCAAATCTTTCCAGACAATTTTGAGCTGTATTTAATTTGTTTTCTCTCTTTCTTATTATTGGATATTAAAGAATTGTTTCTTGTTTATTTTTTTTTTATATATTAAATTTATGACATTCAGATACATATTAATGTATAAATTTTCACAATTTTATTTTATTAAGAATTAAGTATGATTCAATTCAAAATAATATATAGACGTATTTTCATTGAATATAATAAATAGTAAAAAATAAAAAAATATATATATTGTTCACATTTCTTTTGAAGAATATAAATAAATTATTTTTTAATATTATATATACGTATATTCATTCTATATATTATAAAAATAAAAAAATCACATACAAAATATTAAATAAACACTAACTAGTAAATAAAAAAGAATAGATTTAACCCTAAACGAACGGAACGTCCTCGTCTATTTACGTATCATTACCGTTCATAAAATAATAGAAAAACAAAAAAAATATATATATTTTCATATATTGTGACATATTTGTTATTTATTAAATAATAATATTTTTCGTATAACGATTCAGTCGTTTAGCATAAAATATAAGACGTCGTAAAAAAAAACCAATAGTTTTTTATATCATTCGACTATTCCCCCCCCCTTCGTTCCCCCACAACCGACTCAGTTTTTCAGAATTTCGTTATATTACGTTGTGTGTATATTTTATACATATATATATATATATATATATATATATATATATATATATATATATATATATATAATAAAATATGTGTACATAACAAAGAAATAAAGATCGATTTACAAAAGTTTGACGTGTTCCCATTACTGATGTCAGAGGTTTCGAATTACGCGAAACGAAACTGTGCCTTATGTAAAATTTCGTATTTCAGTTTTACGTCACTTCGAATAATCATTCTTATTTCATATAAATGTGCACGTGAAGAATATACAATTTCCAATATTAAATTTATATATGTAAACAAAATATTATATATACTGTCAATATGAAAGATATTATTCACCACGTATTTAATATTTATTTTATAAGTGTATGTTGCATAGTGCGAATAATCAAATTAATTCTAAATATTTTCTAGAAATCTTGTTAAAAGTTGTGAAAAGCGATTGAACTATAATAGTTTTTATAGTGTTGTTGAATATTTTTAAAGTCGGTTGAGGTTGTGGAAATACGAAAATATTTTTTTGGTGAAGTCTAAAGTCCGTGAAAAAAATCTGTTGAGTTTTTTAATGCTTGAAAGAAGTATTTTAACTTTATCAAGCTCATACATTTTTGACATTAAAATATAGATTCACAAAAAGTTTAAAAGTTTGCTAAAAATTTTGAATTTTCCTAAATTTATTTATTTTTTTAATATTTTGAAAGTTATTAGTATCGAGTATACGACTTTTTAATTTAAAATTTTCTTCGTAAAACCTCTTTTTAATTAAACACGTAATTTTAGTTTGCATTAATTATGCAAATTAAAAAGAAATTTTATACGAACATAATAGTATATTATGTTCATATAAAATTTAATCAATTTAAATCCGCAATCTCAATTATATATGGTATATATATATATATATATCATATAATAAACTCAAAATTCAGATTCTCCGAGATGCACTTCTTCAGAACCGCACCCCCCCCCGTCCACGTATTTTTTTTTTCATTTTAACCTATTCGTTCTGATGCCACCTTCCATCACCATCACACCACCTCTGGAGACATCAGCTCGTCTGACAGTTCAATTTAATTGCACGTGCTCCATTTTTATATCGAATAAAGTCGGACGTTTGATATGGCGGCCGTCGGGAGACGAATTACGAACCAACGATACGTGAAAATCCGAACATTCCCTTCAACCCTTATAGATATAATATCCTGGAAAAAATGTCGGAAGCGCGGCAGGGAAAAAAATAGAAAGAAAATCCATAGAGAACCAGACGGTTTTATATATTTTTTGCACTTTTTACCTTTCAAAATATTGTATAGAAGTCGATTGACGTAGACGTCATTCAACTTAAATATTATATATTTCTTAGAATAATCAAAAAATAAAATCATTGTACAATGATATATCGTAATTTAATATAAATAAATTATATAATTATTATTTATTATTATTATAATAAAAAAATAAAATTTTAATATCGACGTAACTATATCGACGGACGTTCATTATAAATTGAAACGCTGTATTAAAATCATATCACGGATATCTATTATATATTCGGATCGTTACTCAGATTTTTCCGATGATTCGATTAAGGATTGGTGAAAATAGAAAAAAAACTCCGATGTTTTTTACCGGTTCGAAGTTCGTCGACGGTGAAAGACTCAAATTTAAATTGGACCTCTTGTATTCGAAATCGTGAACGTTGGGAAATTTTCACGATTTTTCCGCATTGTTTTCATACGATCGAGACGAAATAAAGTATACGATTTGGATATACGTATTTATATATATATATATAGAAAATGTGAGCTTTAAAAATTAATTGAATTTATGTACGTTCGTGAAAAAAGTTTTTGGGTTCGAAGCTTCGATAAAAAAGAGTTTTGTGTTTCGACACGTGTTTTCAATCGGGATTTTTTGAACGTTTTTTCTATATTTGACAACATTTTCAATAAATGACAATTTATTGTGTTACATATAAACAAAACGTAATAAATAAACGTTGATTTAAAATCGATGTTTATTCAATTATCGAAGTTAAATAACGTAATTTTATACAGATTTGTTGATTGTCAAAATAAGTATATGCTTTTAAACCATCTTATAGATATTAAATATTCAGACGTTTAAATACTAATAAAAATGAAACATAATTTTCCGACGTAATACTGTCTGATAACGGATTAGTTTCCACAATTTTCCGAGTAGAAGATTAAAAAAAAATGTAATAAAAATAAATTTTGAGACAATATTGTTATTTTTTTTATTCGATTTCGAGTGGCAGAAAATATCTGTAGCTACCGTAGTTAAAAGTAGTTATCGAATGAACGTTTTTAATATTATGGAATAATTTTTATTTTATCATTTTCCTGATATCACTTTTTATCTATATTTATAAATTATTGTGATCTGATTAAATTTAGATTTTGATATTCAAATCGTCAATAGGGTATTCGCAAAGTAATCGTTGTTGCTTTCATATATTTCAAATTGAAATTGTTTATTATTATTCAAATTGACCTCAACTCGTTGGATCCTTTTTAAACGACCATTGTTTTTTTTTTTTTATTTTCTACTCACGTCTGAACCGACTCATTTGATTGAACAATATATTCTATTGTTGTTGGGCGTTTCGTGCACCTAAATGAAAAGCGTCCATTTTTATCCACTCACTCTCTACCCCCCTAAAAGCGCAAAAAATAAAAATAGCGAAAACAAAATAAAAATACGCTTAGAAAAGACTGGTCGAAAAAAAAAGTTATCATCCCCCCCCTCCTCGTATCGACCGCTACATATATGCTACATTTTTTTTTATTTTACCGACGCTTTTCATCCCCCTGGCTTTTATTTTGTATTTATACGCGACGCCAACCCGCGGAATACGAAATCAGAACCCCCCCTCGAGGGATTCGACGCAATAATAATAATAAAAAAAACATCGCGCATAAATATATATAAAAATAAATAAATGCAAATATAATTTTACGAGTGGACGCCTACCACCCCCCCCCTCCCCCAATTTTTATTTTACTACATACGCCCTTTGTTCGTTGCACAAATGAACGGAAAAGAAGTTTCGACGTGCGATTCTATGGTAATGTCGAATGAAGTCCGTTCGAAAGTTGCGGATAGAAGAGATCGCTGCTTCTCAAACTTTTATTTTTTTTTTCTCTCCGCGTTATAAGATAATCGAGCGGGGTGTGAAAACTCGGGTCGCCACAAAGGGTTGTGGAGTACAATGTGCATTTTTTTTTTCATCAAGTTCGTGAATTTGGGGGGTTCGCATGAATGGATGTGTGTTTATTGGATGAAGTGCATTATACTGGTATTTTGGAGTACGTGCGATTCCATTGTGCGATGGTGTTTACACTTTTTTTTTTCACTTAAAAAAAATAAAGATGTCGATTTTTTTTTCTAATATATCATTTTCAGGGTTGAAACCACATTTTTTATGAATAATTAATTATACATATATGCAACATTTATTTTAAATTTATGCTGATAATTATATATATATATATATATATATATATATATATATATTTGTTTGTTTGTGTTGTTATAAATAAAATACTTTTATAAATTCAAGTTTTTAATAAAGATTTATATTATGTAAATTTAATAGTTAAACTTGTTATATACATTTATTTATTTATTTTTTGATATTAAAAAAATATTATATTTATAGTCAAAAAATACATAATATTAAAAAACCACACGTTAACTGAATAATTTATATATATAAATATCATTAAATTGTAATTACAAAACGACTAAAATAAATACAATCTCGGCGTTTTCAGCGTTTATAATTAATAACGCGCTTGTATTCTAGCATGCAATAAATAAAATCAACGCCGGCCATTATTCTGAATTCTAAACCGTATTCTATATGCCTTTAGGTGCTTTGATAGTGGACCGTACGCGTTTATCATTCGCTTAACGCGCATTAATCGAGAGCGCTATAGCGGACGCGGTGTCATATTTCAAACGGCGCGCGACACAGCTTTTAAAAAGCCTATGCCGGTTTTAGTGCGTTTCGCTTTTTCAATTTCATTTCAATGAAGTTTTTACATATATATACATATATATATATATATATATATATATATATATATATATATATATATATATATAGGATGTGTTTTTTTATTAAAAATATGTAGAATTTTAAATTAAAATATATTTGTGAGATAATTTTGTCATTTTACTTGAATATTATTATTTACGATATGTGGCTGCTTCGATTGATTTGCAGAAAGTATTAACCTGAAAATTTAATATTCGATCAAAGTTTTAACTTGGCAAATATTGTCTTTCGAGGTGTCAATTATTTACAGTTTATTGTCGAAGCCCATAAACAATATATAGTCCCTGAAAATATAGTTTATAAATGTTAAATCGCCTGATTTAGAAGACCAATTCACATATCTATTATCATCAGCAACTTTATTTTGAATTTAATTGTGGACATAGTTCTAATTTTCGAGTATCATGCTGAATTTGGGTCTTCCTCAATATTAAGCTCTTCAACATCAATAGTTTCTTCGGTTCGCATTGTATGACGTCTTTAACCATATATATTATTCTGTAGAGTAAAATTAGTGCACAATTGATCCATGATTATTTGAATTAATTGCACTGATAGATGATTATGTCGACTGTAAAATGTGTGAACCATGATTTCTGTAAATATTTGCATAATTAAGTAAGTCAAACTAAATACAAATCAAGTAATGATTGCCAAAATGGTGTACATTTTAAATATAATAGTTAATATAAAATTTTATATTTTTATAAAAAAAACAACCTATATATATATATACAAATTAATTTTCGAGCATGAGAGATTTAATTCAGATATTATCAAGTCGTAGATATAATAATTATTATTTATCATGTTAAAAATAATATTTTTCGAATTATATTTTATAAGAAAATATATATGTACCGTTCAATAAAAATAATGCTTGAAATATTAAAACGATAGTTGAAGCAGTCTCGAGTGATAAATAAATACAACTAAAAGTCGCTCTTTAAAGACGTAGCATAGTAAGAAATTATTTCTTTATTTGATCAATTTCATTCTAGTTTCTTTTATAATAAATATAGTTCATGTCGGATTACATTTTATTTACTTTACAAAGGTAACGCGTTTTCATTTCAAGCGGTGTCGTAGTCGATCAGACAAGACGGCGACTCCGGTTTAATACCCCTGCCGTCGCTGCGAAAACTCAGACATTGTGCAATTCGTCTCGTGTCTGAAATTTTGTCGTGCGATTTATAAATATTTATTTTGTCAGTACACAAAACGCGGCACTCGTCTCGCCTATTTTGTGTATTGCGAATGCGAGGTACAAAAAAAAATAAAAAAATAAATAAATAATACGAATACTACTAAAGGCGCACTTGTTTCCTAAGCCTTTTATATATTTATTTATTTGTTTATTTTTGTTTTCACGCCTTTTGTGTTTCTTGCCGTGAGAAAAACTCTATTTTACCGGTTACAGACGAATAAAAACTCGACAAATATATATATATATATATATATATATATATATATATATATATATATATATAAAGTTCTATTTTTCGTATTCATTTTAAATTCTAACAAAATTGACAGAAAGCTTTTTATATTTATTTTCAATTTTGACTTACATATAGAGTGATCTATTAAGATTGATAAATAAATAACATTAGTAAATGAAAATATTTCAAGATCAACGATTCCTAATATGGGATCTGTATTTAAATAGTCAATGATATAATTTTACAGTCTATTATTATTATTATTTTATTTAAAAAGTGTCTGAATATTTGTAGATAATAGAAAAAAATATACGCAAATATGTATATATATTTTGATATCAAATTAATACTTAGAAATTAATTTATTCAGATATTTATAGAATTAGACATGACATTTAATATTATGTGTTTATGTTGAAAATGTCGATAATAATAATAATAATAAAAGAATCAATATTATTTGTCTAGGATAAACCAAATTTATTTGAAATTGTATAACAATAATATTTAGAAATAGATTATTTGATATTTAATTGTTTTGAACAGTTTTAATAAATATATACAGTATTTGAATTAATATTTACGAAAAAATTGTTCTTTAAATAATTTTGACTATTGAAAATGTAGGATAGTAAAAAAAATTAACTCGTTAAATGGAGATATTTTAGAAAAAAGCTTTAAAATTACAATACAAAAAATCACAATGGAGATATTTTACAAAATATTATGCTGTAAATTAAAAAAAAAATATTTATATTAAATTATACGTTTATTTATTGTTTGTATATCATGAATTTTAAAATAGACAGAAAAAATAAACAAAAATATATACTAAAACCGTGAATTTTGTAACTAGAGGAAAATAGTCGTTTCGTTAATTGGTTTTGTGAATGAAATTAAAACTAGGGTTGGGCAAAAGCGGGGAACGAATGCGTCGTTTTAATTATGTCTTCAGCACAATTTTGCTACTAGATTTTACTCGGAGATCTGTCAGACGAGACGTCCAATTTTATTTCAGCTGAAAAAGCGAGAAAAAACGGGAAAATTCCCGAACGCGCGAGAGAAAGCTTTATAAAAGTCATTTTTACATCTGTTTCATTTTTTTTCTGTAAGCTGTGAGATGTAACTTATGACTGAGATGGTATCAGTTTATCGCTTTTTTTTTGTCCTAGAAATGTGAATGTAAACTTTGAGAAACTGTGACGTTGGATTATAAAGAAACTGTCTTTTTTTTTACATCCATCACAGTAATTAATATATGTAAACGTGTGTAAAATAATATAGTTTTTTTTAATCAGTGTATCATAATCTATTGTAATATTAAATATTATATTATATTTTAAAATTAATGATTAATATTATTAAATATTTTAAAGTTTATTTGTTATATTGAAATAATATAAGTATATTGGAACATGAGGTAAAAAGAAAATAATTTTGAAAATCAATAAAAAATATTAAAATTAGTAAAAATAATATAGGAAAGTATTTATTATTTTCATGATAATATTTTAGAATGAAAATTTAATAACGAAATCTATTAATATATAACGATATGAAGAATCTTTCTATAGATTTGTCTACAACTATAATAGGTTTTTTTTTGTAATAGAAGACTTCTATAATAATATCTCGTTTATAATTCACCATCTCGCATCATTATAAAATGAACAAATTTTTAATTTTAACTTAATAATTAAAAATTAAATTGTAATTTCCAGACGAAATAATAATGAATATAATTAATTGATGAAAATCGTCGATGACGATTCGCACAAATAAAAGACACTTCATAGTTTAATTATCGCCTTCAGATGAAGATATGAATAATTGAAATGAATCCATTCATTAATTAATAACGTCGATGGAGGCCGTCTAGGACTGAAAATAATTAAATTGGTTTTAACTCAATTCGATATCTAATCGAGACTTTTAAGATTAAAAAAAAATAAAAAATAAGTCCCAATCGGATGCAGATAAAAAGTTTTTCGACAGATAGAAATTAAAAAAAAAATAGACTGACGTCAAAAAGACGATTATAATAGATTAGAGAAGACTGACAGAAAAAAAAATATTTTTAATCTATTTTAATGAATAAATCTAATTCTATATTATCTGAGCGATTTTAAGATACTGAAATAATATGTTATTATTCAGTAAAATTGTGAATATATCGTTTATTCAAAATCAAATATTATTGTATATATATATATATATATTTTATATTTACGAAAGTTTGAGAAACGCTATTCAAGAATTTCCACATTAAAATCTACGATACACTCGGCGCATTCGAGACACGACGTTTATAATTGTCAGTTATAAATTAGTTTTTCACGTGCTGAATATTAATATTGATATTTGTTATTTTTCAGGCGACGCTGAAAAACCGCGTCTGAATTGTCGCGCTTTCAATAATATATTAATCAAAATATTATTAAGGTTAATCCGCACATTTTGAATTTTGTTTATTTACTTATTTTTTTTTTATCTTCATATAATGTTATTATTATTTTGATGTTGATATTTTCAGGAATAATATCAAAATTCGATAACGAATATTTGTATATATATATATATATATATATATATATATATATATATATATATTTTTTTTTTTTTTATATGTTAATGGAATGATTGATCGACTTCAAACTTTGCCGATGGTGCAAATTTGAATGCAAATCAATCAATCGAATATTATTCATATATATATATATATATATATATATATATATATTTTTTTTTTAACTGACAATATTATTATATAAATTTGCATTGTAATCTTATTATTTATTGTTGAAGTTATAAATTTTTATCTTATTATATTTTAAAACGATGCTATTTTAAATATGATTAATAATCCATTTTCAACGTTAATTTTAGGTTAAAATTAACGTTATTATACTATCAATCAAAAGTCAGATTAATGATTATGTTGAAAGTGTTTTAAACAGTCTTGCGGTATTTACAAAATAATCCAGATAATGTAATTTAAGGGATGTTGAACTTTGAAATAATTCATTATATATATATATATATATATATATATATATATATATATATATATATATATATATTAAAAAACGTAAGTACTTCTAATAATCTATCTTATACTATATATATATTTTAATCTGATGAACAAACAATTGGAGACAAATTCAATATGCAATAAGCGAATGTGCGAATCGACGAATGTAGAAGACCCCCCCCCCTATATACGTGTAAATTTTATTTTATTTTTGTTCACATTTCACGCTGATTGATGCGCGGCAGCTGTCAACGCGTCAGCCTGGGAGACGAAGAGATGTCTTCGTTTTTTTTTATTTTATTTTATTTTTTTTTTTATATTCCTCCCTTTTGCATTATTATTATCGTTATTCAGAAGTTGTAGAGGTCTGGCATCGGGGAAAAAACGTGTTGCCAGTTGCCAACAGTGTTGCCAACTGTTGGACGAACCCTCATTTTGAGAAGTCAACCCCGCTATTTTTTACCAGACGCGTCGAATTTAAGAGGTTGTCAACTTCTTTTCTTTATACATTTTTTTTTCCTGTCCGAGAAGGAAAATTTGATATATATATATATATATATATATATATATATATATATATATATATATATATATATATATATATATAATCTGAAAGTCTGAAAGGGACAGTGGATTATTGGAGTGAAATGTTGGAGTAAAAAAGGAATATATAGGGTGTAGTAAAAGGTGGTAAAAGTGACATTTTGAGATATTTTTGGCGAATTTCGACGTGTCAATGTGTCGCTCCAACAGTCTGCAAATTAATTCAAGTGAATTGACTCGCGAGCCCGAGGCGTCAATGAGCGATATTTTATATATATATTTGGCATCGGTTTTGAATTTATTCAGAATGATATTAATGATGAAATGATTATGTATATTATAATATATATCATAAAAATAATTTTTTATTAAGCGATCAAAATCATTGTAGTGGTAAATATTTTTCATTGTTTTACAGTGAGCAGCTGATAGTGAAAATTTTTATTAATAGCGTTATTAAAATGTGACAAATTTCATTCATACAAAACAATACATTTTTTGTTATTATTTTTTTTTTTAAATATATCTGAATCTTTCTAGAATTTTGTATTCGTAAAATTTTCAAATATTAAAAAAAATATTGACAATTAATAAATCATTGAATTAAAATTTTCTTTAAAAATATATATTTTTTTTTTAATACAATATGGAATATTTAGAAATACGACTCGATCTGCACTTAAACATTCACAGAATGTATGCAGAATAACTAAAGTTTAATTACGAAAAAAAAAAAAAAAAAAAAAAAAAATATATATATATATATATATATATATATATATATATATATATATATATATATATATATACAATCATTCAAAATCACTTTCATTTATAATAATTGAATTTTCGATAAGTTATTATATATTTTTAAATATAATACTAAAATTTTTTATAAATAAATATTATACTGAAAATAAAAAAAAAATAGATTTACGTTGCTTAGTATTATAGAATAGTCCGTTTCGAATAAATTACAAATAAATAAAAAAAGTGCGCTCTTTTTATAAAGTCGCATTCGGTTATTTTATTATGCGAATTTGAAGCGGCGAATCCAATTTTTCCCGCCATTTTTTTTTTCACTCGCATTTCATTGTATGAACGGTGGCGCCGTTCGCGGATAATTTATCATTTCGTTAAAAGCCGAGGGTGGTTTTTTTTGATTAAAGTGACTCGTCTCCATTATTCGTACGTACGTGTGTGTGTGTGTGTGTGTGTGTGTGTGTAAGCTTTTTTTTAAGGGTGTTATTTAATATTTTTGTGCTCGTTTTAATCGCGAAACCGGAACGAATCGCGTTAAAGTGTCGAGCAGCGGTCACATTGAATACGCGCATCGTTCTAAATAAAATTGAAACAATCATTAATAAACTATATATATAGAATTTGAGTTCGGGTTATTTTTTTACAATGAGTTTGTATTTTAAAATTCAATAAAAGTGCTATTTTTACAATAATTTTGATTGTACGATATTGATTAAATTTTAATTTTTACATTTTTTTTTTATTAATTTTCATGAAGAATTTTTTTTTCTTTTACAATAGTACAAATTTTTAAGTAAAAAAATAATGAAAAATTAAATATTGCATCATTTCAAAATTTAACCCTTTGCACTCGAGAGGTGCCGTTTGGTCACCGCTTGGATTAATAAGATAACTTGATGCGTGACAATGACTATTTATATTTTTCTTTGTAACGAATTACAACATTATTTCTACATAATATTATGAAATATAAAATGACACTCATTTAAATAGAAAGATCTTCTTATCTTAAGTTAGTCTGTACATATGTAGTCACAAATTGGACTGTATTTTTGAGATTGAAACCTTTTTTTAGTTCAAACTTGACAATCTTGCCTGAAGGATTATTAAATATATTTTTTTAATTTCTATTAATTAAAATGATGATATTTTTTAAGAAAATTTTTGGTAGCGATAACTGTTTTTTTCTTTGGGTTTAGAAATTTGTTCAATAAATTCATATATTCTACATAAAACCACTAATTAACCGAGTTATATAAAAACTTTAATTTATAATAGCATACATTATTTTTTAGTAAAAAATTCGTCAAAAATGCAAGAATCAAAATTGAGAATATATATATATATATATATATATATATATATATATATATATATATTTATATATATATATATATATATATATATATATATATATATATATATATATATAATGCTAATAAATATCTTTTTAAACCAGTGACTTATTCTAATGAATTATCACTATATTTTGTACTCAATTATGAAAATCAGCAAATTTCATAAAATAAAGATTTTGTATTTTTTATTCAATATAATTATTAAAAATTGATTAGAAACAAATGTTATATTTTTTTAATGGTATTAAATATATGGTATGATAATTATTGCAATCAATATTGAATTAGTTAAATATCTTTAATATAAATGAATGGAAAAAATAAAATATCAATCTGTATATATATATATATATATATATATATATATATATATATATATATATATATATATATATATATATATATCAAATAAATTTGTGTTACAGTTTATAATAAAACACAATTAATGTGACCGTTGCCTTGCCGTATGACGCAAAAGCTCTTTATTTATTATTTTATACGTTATAACTGACTGCGTTCGTTCATATTAATAAAATAAATAAATAAATAACGCCGAAATTGCTCGGTAATTTTTATGAAAAACACATGCGTTATCTTGAATATTTCTCAGAACACTGAAATGATTTACGATTATTATATAGCGTGATATAAGATTATTCTGTTGAGATGAGATTTTTCACGCTTTAAAAATTTATAGTTTTCTTAATTGACGTGTGAATTTTCATATATTTATATGTTAACGTGATATATAATATATAATAATATAATTGAAATGAAATAGATGTAAAAAATAAATACATATTCACGAATGTAATTATTGCTTTCGAATAGTTTGTTTGCTCTTTTTTTTGTATTTCGATGAAAATTATATTTATTTTTTATATAAATTCTAAGTGTTAACATTTTGTAATTTTAGATCGAAAAAAAATATTTATTATAAAAATATTTAAATCGGATAAATTTTCAAAATTCTCAAATATTCACTTCTTTCTATATGCAACTTCTTATATTTTATACGAGATATTCTCAAATATTCGAAAATAGGCAGAGAACGAGAAGGAATGGGGACTCGTTTTACATATCTCATTGTCGATTCGATGAAAATGTGCGTATTTTTTCCTCGTCTCTCGATTCTTTTCTTTTCTTTCTTTCTTTTTTTTTCATCTTTAACATGCTTCGTTTCTTTCCACTTCCCCGTTGGCTCTATTTACATATTGCCGGATGGTAAGCGACCGAAAGCACCGGTTATTTTACATTTGTTTTCGCATTTCGTATATAACCCGCACGATTATAGAATACCGAAAGCGTCTTTTTCGCATATTTTTATTTTATTTTTCTTTTTCGAGAGAAAGAGAAAAAAAAATGTTAAAAGGATATTACTTTTATAAATATAGCGCATTATACGCGTTGTACGAGTATAACGAGAGCCTTAAAGATTCTCATGAAAATGACGCGATCATTTGATTTTTATTCTTCGTGCGTCGATTTGTTCTCATTTTGCTTTTCAGCAAATGAGCTGTCATTTCAGAGTCGGATTTTTCTTTATATATATATACATATATATTTATATATATATTTTTTTTTTTTGGACATGAATTGTATTACGGACGGTAAATTACTCGATATGCTTTATTATACGGACGTAAATATATATTAATCATCGTAATATTTTTATTCTTACCGAGGAAAATCTTTGAAATGATCCGCTTTTCGCTGAAAGCTGAATGAAAAATATGTATTATAATGAAAATATATGAAATATTATTCTAATGATTATGAAAACAACATATTAATGAGCATAATTATTAATGTTATTTAAGAAAATTTCTAAGAATAATAAAAAAAAACAACTGAAAGGCGTAAATATATATATATATATATATATATATATATATATATATATATATATATATATATATATATATATATATATATATATATATATATATATATATATATATATATATATATATATATATATATATATATATATATATATATATATTTCATTTATTAAAAAATCTTTAAATATATTTTTTTTTGTTATTAAAAAAATACGTAGAAGGTTGATAATTTTAGTATTTTCAAAAAGAAAGAACATTATCTATGTGGTATATTGTACAAGTTGCCTTTTCAAGATTTCAAACGAACAAATATATTAAATATCGAGTGGAGTAATTTCAACATTTGAAAAACCAAACAATTATTAAATATTCTGTAGAACAACGCAATATTCGAGTGCCGTAATTTATTATCTCGGTAATTGTACTATTTTCAAATAAAAAAAATAATCGAAATTGAAATAGAGTGATGCCATTAAACGAATAAGAACGCAAACACGGCCGAATCGTGTACTTCAACATCTCTCTATTTTCACATCGACGTTAAGTATATAATGACAGTTTAAACACTATTTCTATATACCATATATATATATATATATATATATATATATATATATATATATACATTTATATATTTTATGAACTTAAAATGGACACTCGTCACGGTAACGTTTTCCCTACCGGGGTTCAAATTTCGGGCATTCGAGCGTGACGATCGTACAACATTCATTTGCCCGTGTTCCATTTAAATAACGATATCGGTGCCGTGTTTACAAATGATACCCGACCGCGTTTGCACTTAATAAATTACTCAGTTTCTAATTAAATCTAAAAGCCGACGACGTCGAGGCCACTCTTGGCAATTAGCACTCTAGTCGGCGTGCAAACAAAGCGCAAGTCACTATGAGGGGAGGGTGTGTATTTTGAATGGCGATGGATCGCCGAAGGGTTGTCAGGGATGGTCCGAAGGACGAACGTTGACATCGGTGTCATTGATTAGCGCATAATAGTTTAGGAAGACGGGCTCGTGTTCTTGGTATAAACGAGTGAATGTATATTTGAACTGAGCCTTTCTAAATATAATATATACAGTGATTGGACAAAAATATTTATTAATGAAATGTTGGATCACAATTTGTAATGATATTTTTACGACCTTGGGGTGTTTAATATAAAGAATAAGATATGAAAAAAACATCTTTATAAATGTAAAAGAAGATGGATTACGATAACAAAGTTAATGGATTCTAAAAACCCAAGCGACAAAGATAATCACGCGGTAATAACGTGGACGGGATTTCTCATATTCAATGGGCTTTATCACTTTGTTATTGGCTGAAACCGATAAGGACTGCAGGTCGGTCGCCTATAAAAAGGGCGTGCGACCAGGATATAATAGCTTCGTCTGTGAGCAGTCTTGGATCGGCGAAGCTCTGCCTGACTTCACCTGTGAGAGCCTTGGCTCTGTGAAGCTCGGACCGGATGGATAGATCAAAGAAGGACGTTAGATTATCGGATGTAGGAGCGGCCTGGTCGGTATCTTGGAGCTCTACTGATTCAGAAGAGTATCTGGAAGACGTTCTTCGAGGAATCTCACGTTGGATATTTACGATCTGGTTCCAGAAGGAGTAACGGTTACACTCCAATCCGGTGGATCAAATATGGAATATGGGTTTAGAGATTAAGGTTTTGGTAACCAATAATTAATCCCTTGTCGCTCTTGTTTAGTGTAACCCATTTATTTATGTCTTTTATTAATTGATGTATGTCCATTATTGCTATTGACTGCTAATAACTAATTTATGTTTGTATCTCTGATTATTGGCATCTTAATGGTTTAAGTTTGTATCTCTGATTATTGTCATTTAATAATTTGTGTTTGTATCTCTGATTACTCTTATTAATTGATTTATGTATTCAATTGTCCATTGTTTGTAATTATTGCTTTGTACTTGTACTTTGTTGCCGATTATTGTAAACCTGACGGTAATAAACCTCCATTGGTAATACCTATATACACGATTAGTGTATCATTTTCTATCCTAGAAACCCCCACCCCCGTGGACGTAACAATATGTTATCCAAATTTTAGAAGCGAAATTTTGCACCTCATTCTCTGTTCTAAAACTCCCTACAGCGATTCAGTTATGTTGGTTACGGAAGGTGTTTTTATGATATTTTGATGCTTTTTAAATAATGAATGAACCTTTTTGGCTATATGTATAGACGCATTATCGTCTTGAAATATGACAGTTTTTGATAGCATTATATAAAGAACTTCATTAAGGATATAGAGATATTCATTCTCAATAATCAGATTAGTTATACGAATGAGAGAGCCAGCTGATTATAACAGAACATTCTCTATGTTTAATAAGCGTATAATGCATTGAAACATAATCTAAAAGATTTGTCATGTAAATTGATAATTTCATATGCATTAAATTATTTAAATTAAGACAATTAACCAACATGTAAATATTTGTATTATTTTTCACGGTGTTTCAATTATATTTCGTTCAATTTATGAACATTACAATTTTAATATGTATGATTTGTATATAAATAAACGAATTTGATTATAATATTTTAAATAATAAATCGCAATATCGTCGAATGCGACCGTTATCGAACGAATAAATTAATATGAACAAAACGCATTATTTATTTATTTATTTATTTATTGGCTTTATTAAAGGGTGACGCGCGAAGGGCGGTTTTCCTATCGCTTTTCCAGAGCAATTACGCGACGCCTAAGCAATCCGAACCGACGCCATTAATTATATCTCAAATAACTATTTGTCTTAATGTTTAATTCAAGAGCTATACACCAGATAATATTTCAAGGGATGCCTTTTGTGCCTATATAGGTGTTTTTGTCTGTTTGTGTGCGCTCGCGTAATTATATCTCCGTATCCATTTGCATATTTTATAAATATTTATTCGATTTTGATTTATTTCTATAAGCGAAACGGTAAATGTTAATTAGTTTGAAATTTATTATAAATACGTTATACGTTATAAATTTAATATAAATTCGAATAATTGATCGATTGTACACTAATTTTACTCTACAAGATAATATGCGTCGTCAATGACATCATACAATGTAAATATTTGATGATTAGGTTCAAAGAAAATTTGCTGATGAAAATCGATCTGTAAATTAGTTTTCAAGATTATTTTTCTTCTAGAATATTTTTTTTCGTAAATCGTAAACGATTAACACGTTGAAAGACAATATTTACCAAGTTATATCTGGCACAATTGTTGCAAAATATGATTGAAAATTGAACTTTTCATTTAGACTTCTTTGGAAAACAATATAGTCACATGTCGAAAATCATATTTAAATAAAAAAAATGGCATATATAATTAATTATCTATCGAATAAAGTAAAATTCATGACAAATAAAACCATTTATCAATGTTTTATTTTAATTTTTAATTTTATATACTTATATAAAAAATATTCAATATATATATATATATATATATAATATAAATGTGATATATTGAATTATAAATTTTGAACGTTGATTCATCAATATCTGAAGTTGAACCCTATGTTATTTATATTATATATAATACATTATTACACCCCCAACATGAATACCTTCCGCCTATAGACAATACAAACTTTCGTCAAAATACCACGCTTCTCAAATATACGCCGATCGGAATCAACATCTTTGTAAAATTTACATTATGCAACGCAAACGACGTACTTTATAATGGCGTATATAGATATTTCGACGACTCACCCTCGTCAAGTGGAGTGCTTTCAATTAACCGATAATCGAATTATCAAGATTTCGCCCTTCATCCCCCGATGAATTAATAACGTGCGTCGTTACACTGCCGAAGGAACAAACGTACTACACATATATAGTGCGAACGTGTCGTTGCATTAGCTACGGTTTGCATAAATTCATTATACGGTTCAAATCCGTCAAAGGCGAACGTACATACATATCATTACGTCTAAATACGGAGAGTCCAAAGGATACAAGTGTACGTAATTCAATTTAGCTTTGCAACCGGTATGCTCGCTTAGTCAAGACAACGATCGCGATATTCTATTATACGATTTTTTTATATGATCATATCATTTAAGATGAAAGTCATTAAAATCTATAAAAAGTAATGTTCTATATCAGATATATATTTTATATATATATATATATATATATATATATATATATATTATATAATGTTACATATAAAAATAATATCGGATCAAAATTTCAAGTCATTCGTATATTTATATAATAAATACGTTGAGATAAGAAGAACGCGGCTTTTGTATATAAACAACAGTAAACATTGTAAAATAGACGTAACTTTGACTGCGAAATTATCGGCTCGAAAAACCAGCGCTTTGCACTTTCGAAATCTATACATCTGTTTCAGGGCATTTATTCGTTGTCTCCGCTTTCGGTACGGAATTACCTGCTCTCCACTCAGGGGTTAACAACTTTGTTTCGGAAACAATATTTCGAATAATCCGGGTCGACGGGCTTTACGGACCCCGAGCCGTGGAGATCAGAGGCCGATAAACAGCCGACATCGTGAGGGTGACAATATTTAAATGGGACAACTCTGTTTATTCGCGGCTGAAGATGTCATAGGCTATCCTAAATGAATCGATATCTACGTGTCGAATTGTTCGTAAATATTAATGTACAAAATTGACAATGTGTGTGTGTATAATATAAAATGAATTTAGTTATTAGTAATATAAAATAATTATATAAATATACAAAAATTTTAATTTAATATTATATATATGAACATCATAAATTAAAAACTGGAATATATATACATAATTCAGATACAATAATAAAATATAAATTAATTATTTAGAAATACAAACTGATTTATTTATATATTTTTTTTTTGGATTTTTTTTCTTATAAAATATAATTGTAAACACTTTGTATTGTTATATCCGAACGGTATGGTTATTTTATATACAGCACAACCGTAAGTATCGCGTGTTATGTATAAAGTGTTCGTCACTATTTACTACCCTCGTCAAACGACAGATTTAGGAACCACATCTGCAACGTACCACTTTTACCCTCATTAAAAATTGTGTCCCTTTTAGCACTCTTCCTAACGTTGATTGACGCTGAATAAATATACAGTGTATATACATTTTTTTTTCAGCAATATATATATATATATATATATATATATATATATATATATAATAAATATAATCTTAAAATGTCAAATTATAATATAAATATACAAGAAAAAAAAATTAAAGTGGATCGTTATATATATTTGTATGCGGAAATTCGATTCGGTCCGGTAATTTTTTTCATAAACCGCACAATAGAATGAAGTCGACGCGTCTTTCGCGATTTGGAAAAACCAATTAAAACATCAATAGAGTCTCGGAACGCAAATTGGATAGACAAGAACAATTGGTTCTAAAAAAAAAAAAAAAATAATATAAAAAAATCCTCGAAATGGATGAAAAAATAACGGGAATAAAATCCCTTTAATCTGCGGCGTCGGTGCAATTATATTCTCCACTCTCTTGGCGAATACGTCGAACGTATGGAGGTAAATAAATAAATAAATAAAAAAGTAAATGAAAAATTGGTATTTGGATTATGATGGTATTGGATTAAGTGCGGTTATTTTGTTCTGGAGGCTTTATCATTTTGTTTTTGTTTGTTTGTTTTGTTTCGTTTTTTTTTTAATATGGATTTTTTCGCGGTTGATGTGGTAAATATACAGTTCGATAGTTAAACCCGTTGTTAATGGCGATAACTATTTTATGTGTAATATTTAAATTGGACGTATTGTTTGCGTAATTTAAAATTGTAATTATTTACAATATATATATATATATATATATATATATATATATATATATATATATATATATATATATTATCGAATAATGTATAAATTTAATTAGAATAAATTTTAATTATTCTTCACTTTTTTAAGGATAAGTGAGATATTCGCCGTTTCATAACGAGTAAATGGATTATATTATTATAAAAATAATTTAACTTAAAATTTACATATAAAAAATGGGTCGTCTTCAAAATAAAGTCAATTAAAAAAATATATATTAATTAAATTTTATTCTAGGATATAAAGTAAAATATATATATATATAACTCGAATTATTTGCGGACGCTGAATTTATTTTTTACGCACTTTTTTTTTTAATCCCGGAAATTATCCGTATTAATAACTTTGATATAGTATTTTCGGTGATTAAAAGTCTTGCCGGTGTAAAGTTTCAACAAAATCTCCCCCCACCCCACATTTTCCTAAATTTTTCAGGCGAACAGGGGAAGGAGTGGGATTATTTTTAATTATCATAAAATTCTAAACGACTTCAAAGATTCGAAAGCGTCAAAATGAAGAATTACGATCATTATATAGTCGATGATTTTTTTTATATGTAATATAATATTTTTTTATTATATATATATATATATATATATATATATATATATATATATATATTGTACTATTAGTATTTGTGGAATTATTTTTTTTTAAAAAGTCATAAAATACGTTAATTTATAACAGCGCCATCTATTGATAAAGAAACTTAAATTATATAGATTTAAAAAATATTTTTATGAAAAAATAAATAATAGTGAGTATGTTCGTGTGAATCACGCAATATTTTGTCACGTTCGCTAAATCGTTTGCTTCGCGTGCATTTCAATATCCCCATTTGTCCCCCCCCCCCGTTTTTTAAACCTTTTTGATCAACCGATATATATATATATATATATATATCTGTCACAAATGGCGGCGCGAAAGAGACGAGATACGCGAAAAAGCGAAATGACGGTACAAATTTGGTATGCGCGCTAGCAAGTTGAAGCCCCCCTTTTGTTTTATTCCGGTAAAAAGAAGGAGCCCCGTCGATGCATAATGCAGTATTGAAATGTTCAAGGGGACCCCCTTTGTTGGACTGCGGTCCCCGTTTCGATATTATGCGTCGATTTTAAAATTTGATTACGGGAGTCGCTCTCGTTGACTATGTATGTTTTTAGGGGCACCATGATTTTTTATTTGAAATTAAAAAAAAAATATAATAATAATAAAGTAGAATAAGCCGTATATATATATATATATATATATATATATATATATAATAGAAAAATGTTTTACTATGATTTAATGCGTAAAAATGATTGATTATAAATATATGGAAAGAAAAGAAAATAATATTAGTTAAAATTTGTGGAAATAAATTTAAATTAATATTAAATTTTCTAATATAAATATTTTTATTTTTTAATTTTAATTATTTAAGAAAATTGTAAAAATGGAGGACGACATATGTATTATATGTATAGAATATTCAGTTTTAAATGTAAAATTGGAAAGAACTGTTGATACAAATAAATTATTGAATAATAAAATATTAAAAATTTTCAGTTGAAGCTCTTTAATATATTAATTAATGATTAATTCATATAACTAAATATTATATTAATAAATATTTTTTTAATTTTCTCAGGGATTTGTTAGTATTTTTAGATATTGCATATAAGTTTTAATATAATTTTTATAAAATATTTTAATATGAAAAGTAACAGATTATATATTTAAAAAGTAGATACGACATAATTAAGGTAAAAGATTAAAAAAATATATAAAGTTTACTAACTTATACAAGATCATGGTGACCATAAAATAAGTTTATATATATATATATATATATATATATATATATATATATATATATATATATATTATAATATATACGTGTACATATATTATATCGTCTCTTTGAAATTGCGGCCCGTATGTAAAAATCGACGGAGCCGCATAACGAATCCGAACCGCAAGAATTACGCGATCTCGAAAGACCGGATTTCGAATTCGCCCTTTTTGAAAATGATCGACGGGCAAAGTTGATTCTTTTTATTTATTATTATTATTATTATTTCGGTGGTAATGCAAAAATACGCCTTATGAACGATGTCGATGTCCTTTGCATTCAAATTCGATTGCGTATGCATTAAATCAAAAAATCAATCTTGAATATACTATATTTCATGTATGTATTTTGCATTGTAAAATAGCATAAATTTCATATGTTATATATTATATGACAAATTTTAAAAAATTTTAGTTTTATCAGTTTATTTTTTATATATCATATACAAAATCGTGTAATTTTTTTTATCAATATAATGGATGAATTATTAAAAATAATGGAAAAAAAATATCTAAAATTCCATATCTGCGAATTGTGTAAGATTCATAATAAAAATACGTTATGCGAGAATGCTGTGTAAATTTCTAAGAATTTATGAAACAATATCATTAAATTATTAATATAATTAAAAAATAACATGACTATTTTTATGTAAATACAATGTAAAATAAAAATCATATAACTCAATCGGCATAATGGCGATGAAATTATCGTTGAAAACGCATTAAACGATCACAATTTATACGATTATAATAACCGGCGTGTAACAAACCATATAGATGCGTAATAAATAAATATATAAATAACAAAACAACTATGCTAATTTGTAATTGTTAACGAGACGTCCCACAAAGTCGACAATGTACATCGACATTTTAACACGTTGACGACCGGTTTGCCGTTCGACAAATTACGGGCGCATCTTTGTTTTTTTTTAGCGGGTCGTCCGCTCGAGGGGGGGTCGATTTCTTTATAATTTTTATTTATTTATTTTTTTTGTTAAACTACAACGTGTCCACGGTCGGTTTTTTTTTAAATATATTTATTATACTTACGTGCGATTTGCATAGTGTTATAGCGGCGGGGGGTTCTCGTGAGGAATGAGCACGATCTTTGTCTTTCGATGTAATGTGTCTTCAAAATTAGACGATTACATATAATACTAAAAAAAAAATAATTAAATTATTAGATATAAATATAATATAAAAAAAAATATATCAGGAAGAACTTGTACACATATACATTTATTTTCGATTTTATTGACTGGTGTAATACTAAGAAGTATGTCTTTGAAATTAATTCTTAGAATCTAATATGTTATTAATGATGTATTCATAATATTTATTAAAATTCATAATATTGAGAAACTCAGTGTAGTCTTATTTAATTAGTGATGTATGGAAAAATATTGAATCATTATGATTTTGGCAGATGAGTGTTTTGAAATTAGTTGGACAATAGTAAAAATGGTGGACCGTATGTATTGTTTCAAAAATGTGCGTTTTGTGCATTCATGCCCCTTGTGCAATCATGCTTGATGGTTCTGGGGTACGTGATGGGATTTCATTTAGGAATCATTTGAACCCCTGTTGCGTTATATTCGTATTGTATCGGTTCGTATCCCAAGACGATAAAAAAATATCTATATAACGAAACATCGTATTATATTAATAATTTATACTGATAAATTCGTGACTTGACGCTAATAAATAAACTAGTACGCGTATTATATTTTAATCCAACACGAATATATAATATATATATAATAAAAAAAAAATATACATTATATATATATATTATAATAATAAGTTATTACTGGGTAAATAATTGAGATCGTTGAAGGATATTTAATTACTTGGCATTTAGTTCTGGGTATTACCTAATATTATTATTAACGTTAATAAAGTGTAAGAGACAGCATGATCGAGTGTTTATTAATATCGTATTAAATTTTGAGAATTTCCACGAAAATCGTCTTTCATTAAATTTCACGAAATAATAAGCTAATTAATATAGAATGAGAAACTGCGAATTTTATGCGACGTGATTCTAGTAAAAATTATATTTAAATAATAATCTAAAATGTATATATATTTTTTTTAAATATTTTTAATAACCATTTAATATGTAAAACATTCTAAATAAATTTTGATCATATTTATATTTTTCAGGTGAAGAATTATCGGATGTATTGTTGATTTAAATAATAATAATAAATTGAAAAAAAAAACGATATAATATAATAAAAATTTTAAAGTTTTGTAATACATTTCTCAATTATTGTCAGAGTCTCAGAATAAGATACTAATAATAGCTGAAAAAAGCCCTACAAAACTATTATAGAAAAATTTATTTATACAGATATACTTTTTTTCAGTTTATTTATGTTGAAAATGGAAAAACTCGCGAGTTATTAACATTTCAATGCAGATAATGATTTTGCAATTCAGGTAAATTAAAATATATAAGTCCATCTTTGATAAAATGTTAATGATAACATTGTGTGTAATATAATATATTATAAACTTTTTTTTTATTTATATAAATAGTTCCCAAAAAATTTACATCATTTTATCAATACGAATTTACGCAGTTATGACTTGAAAGTGACATTATTTTATTATATATATATATTATGTTATGTGACGTATTATATATTATATATATATATATATATATATATATATATATATATATATATATATATATATTATGTTCTATTGAAATATAAATGTAATAATCTATTTTTTTTATTTTAAGATAATAATAATAATAATTTAAAAAAAAGTACACACGCATCAAATGGACATCTCTCATATATCGGTCACACAATATGACCGCGTTACGTTATAATGATGCATCGTTGAACAGCCCTGGCGTGCGGCGGTTTTGCGACTTTAGTCCCGTCGAAACTCCATTATTCCATAGTCACAGTAAAGGGGAGAGCCTGTCATGTTTTGACAGGTATGTCAGGCGAATGCGAACCGAATAAAACATGACATGTACTACGCTTCTTTCGCTATATTTTTCTTCTTTTTTCTTTTTTTCTTTTTTTTTTTCAACCTCTCAGTGGTTTCAACATCGGCTTTTGCTCGCTTTTTTTTCATATATTTACTACCCTTGTGCATTTTTCTACCCTTATATTTATATATATATATATATATATATATAATATTTTTTTATTTTTTTGCCAACGAGTTCATTTCGTATTTAGTTTCAGCGAGTTCTCAAAAAAAAAAAAAAAAACTTGTGAAACGGTGGAAAAAAAATGTGCGACGTTTAGCGGGTCGTTTGTCGAATAATGATGCCCTTTATACCTGTTGAATTCGTTCAAATTCAAGATCCTATAAATAGGTTTGAATGTATACATCTTTATTTTAAACCATATTTAATATTAAAGATTATTTCTTATAATGCAAATATATTTAAAATTTCTTATACGATAAAAAATATTTTTTCTAATGTTAGTTCAGAAATTGATAACAATACAGTAATATGGCTAAAAAAATATTTTCTAGTAAAAATTTATCTAATTTTGTAGCACTTTTCTCAATCACTATCAAGGCTCTTATTGTGGCTGCTCTAAAAGCTAGGAAAGCATTTTAAAAATAAATTGGCTTAAGATTAATATATATTTCAATGCAATGTATTTTATTTAAAATTTCAACTATCAATTTTTTTATTTATTTATTTATTTTTTTGAAAGTGAAAAGCAAAACAATTTAATTTTTACTATTGTCAAAATCTAAGATATAATTTTTATTTCATATTTTAAGAATTAAATTTATTTTCATGAAATTAATATGGCAATCATATTTCGTCAATTAATACGCAATTCGAATCAAAAATTCAACACCACAAATAATCGCGAAAATCGGTCATATTCAGAATTTACAACATTTTCAAACCGCATAAACACATTCGTCTTTTTATAAACGGAAAACGTTTTCGAAAACATACGTTCGTTAGAATTTTTAAACGACACGTTTCTGTCTATCGTGAAGAATAAACAACGAAAAAAAAAAAGAGAAAGAAAAATCGTAACATAATTTCATACGCCATGTACGTTCGTAAAAATTGTACGATTTATTTTATTAAATTTTTTCCTTTTGGTTTTTGTTCCGGATCCGTCTTTACGGGAGACGTCCTTTGCAATCTCTTATTTTCTGCGAAGAATCTCTTTTCAATTTAAAGATAACGACGTGCCTCGAATCTCGAAACTTGCACGAGCCACTAGGTCGAAAATCAACCACAAACACATTGAACGCGACCATAAAAAAAAAATAGCGATAAATTTTAAAATAATATATATGATATATAATACAAAAAAAAATGTATTTATAAAAGCAAAGACGAGAATTCTGAATTTTAATAAAATTTACGAATTACGAATTCGAGTCTTTAATTATACATTTAGTTAGAAAGCTAACATGAATTTGAATAATATTATAAAATTAAATATTTTTCTTTATATTAAAATAATCGATTGCGAAACAGTGATTTATTATATCATATAGCGATATAATAAATGTACGGTCAAAGTATGAGGAATATTGAAAAGCCGCTTGAAGGTCTTTAGAACTAATCAGTCAAACTTCAAATTTCTTGCGGTTTATCATAACATTTTCGAGTAAATAGAGACACGATATTGTGAGGCTTTAAACTTGTAGGCGGTTGATTTTCAAACTTTTGAAAAAAAAATATTGAATTATAATTTGATGAAAATTTATGCTTTATAGTTTGTAATAATATTATTTCATACAAATTGTAATAAAAACGATATCGATATTTTATTATGAATAGGAAAATAAAATAATGTTGAAATTTTTTAATTTTTATATAATAAATGTTACAATAAAACAATTTGGATCAATGCTGCAGCAATGACTATGATAAAATTAATATTCCATTCGCAAACTTCAAAACCGGAACCGCCGCCAGATTGTTATGCTTCCGGTTTTCGACAAATCACATTTCCCATCGAAGGAAAAGCGACAGCTCTCAAGATTCGCCCGGAAAACTCCTTTCCCGCATTAGCGAAGAACTTTTCACGGAGTCTTTCCTCGGTAACTATATTCTTTTACATTCCCGGTTAGGGATGTTATTTTATTTCTCCCCATTTTCCGGACTATGCAAATCTTCGTAAGAATAGTAAATATTATTTAACACTTTTTCCATTCAATTTTAAAAATAGAATATTCTATCTTTCATTTTCTTAAATTAAAAATTAAATATATTTTAATTTTTTCATGTCATTTAAAATATTTGATAAACATATATGTAAATAACTAAATATTTTCAATATTGTTCTCAAGTCTAGACATTAAATTGCGTGAATGAAATGTTCAAATTAATCTTTGTGGAATGAATAAAATATATAAATAAATAATACATGTGTGAAATTTTAAATTGAATTTTATACGCTATCGAAAATGTAGAAAAATAATTCTATGCGATTTTGTTGTATAATATAAAATTATTTTAATAAAAGTTACCACTAAAAAGTTCAATTAAAACAATTCACAATTAGAACTTTGTTTATTTAAATTATCGTTTATAATTCTATATAGTATATCATATAATATTTTTGAATGTTTTTATAATTATTAATAAAAATGATATAATAATTATATTAGATAATATTGTTATATTTTAAAGTAAATAGATCTTCTAAAATTACATTTGACTAAATCATTTAATATAATTAATTTAAAATTATCAATATAGGTGAATAGATAATAAATTAAAATTATTTCATTGATTAAAGTTTATTTAAAATATGATAAAAATTATAAAACGCAAATATTTTAAATTATTAATTTAAATGAAAAAAAAAACAATATTATATAACGATTTTTTCACAATAATCGATTTAATTAGTATAAATTTTATGTTTTGACATAAAAAAAAAACAAACAATTTATAATATATCGATAATGTAAAATTTTGGAAACAAGAATTACACTATAGAATCAAATCGATAGACACTACAAATAGAACAAAAGATAAAGCTCGATCGTAAAAACACAGTCGATTTTCAGAAGTGAAAGGTTCCCGTTGAAAGCTTCCGCCTCGAGCTTTGTATGCTGATGAACTTCTTTGTGCCCCGTCCGATCATTAAAGACCATTGTGTACACAAGCCTTAATGGACTCACGATGAAAAAAAAAAGAGGAAATTACACTATAAACATACATATACATGTGTTTATTTTCCGAAATAACCTACTTCGATATCGGTTTATTGCTGAGTCTACGTTAAAAGCTCAATTTGTCTGCTTATTATTATAGAATTTGATTTTTTTTTTTGAATATTTTGATAGATGTCGATTTCATTATATAGGTGTATTATTGTATAAACGAATTGCTATATTAGACTGTGTATATATATATAGATGACGATTATAAATGGTGTCGGCGAATTCGCGTTCGCGCAAAATATATACCGATAATGAATTTATCGTCTCGGGGGGGAAATAAAATTATTCGCATATTTCATTCGCGTTCAGCTCCAACTTGGAATTCTGTCTAAATTAGGCAAATGCCTGCAAATTATACGAGCTTTTAAGCAAATAATCCCCGCGGCGGTGGAGCTTTAACCGCTCCCCGGTAATTATTCGATGGTTTCCGATGCCGGAAAGTGTCGGCGATGCGAGATTCCGGTTGCACAATCGTACACAAAACGTTTCTATACATGTATATATATATATATATATATATATATATATATATACAGTGCGGCGACGTGCTTATATTGCGTTGACACTTACAAAAATTAATCTAAAAGTAAAAATAAAAAATATTCTCATTCAATGTGTAGTCAATTAATGTTAATTTGGAATCTCTCGAGTATTTAAAATATATATATTTTTTACGATATTATTATTCATTAAAAAAATATAATATTTGAATATCATATATATATATATATATATATATATATATATATATATATATATATATATATATATATATATATATATATATATATATATATATATATATATATATATATATATATTAAATAACGACGATGGTGTTTTTTATTTTTAAATTCATTCTAATATATTTATTTTTATGCTAAAAATATTAAAAGAAATTTATACGTTTAATATAATATTATTTAAAAAAAATATTTAATATTTAAAAATATTATAATTGCTTTTTTTTTCATATATATTGTACGAATCTATTTATTTTACATTTCGTTTATTATGCTTTTATATATTTTTTTATTTACATACTATTTCAGTTGTATGAATATTAAATAAAATTTTGTGTATATAACATTCTTTATTTTTCAGCGTAAACTTATATTTATACATAAATATATTTTTTAATAAATAGTCGTTAGATGAATTGATAATTTATGCCACTTTTGATCATTACGATATTATATTTATAATTGCAATTTAATTTTAATAAATTGAATATATATATATATATATATATATATATATATATATATATATATATATATATATATATAAATAATATAAAGGTGTGCACTTTTAATCACATTAACACACTTGTAAATCAATAAAATAATTATAAATATAAAATAAATAAAATTATATAGCTGAAAGAATATAAAAATGAAACTCGAGTATAGTTTCTAGTTTAAAAAAAAAAAAAAAACGGTACTTTCGTCGATTTTTCAATAAATTTTCATAGCTTATACTCGGTCTATCATCGTGATGTGAACTCGTAAAATTTACACGGTTCGCATTAAATCATCCACATCCACCCTCTATACTCTGTGAAGCGATCGTTAAACCGAAATATTTATCGTATACGTGTACGGAATTTTATTTTTAAACACCCTATATATATATTATGTATCGATCATATTATTATATAAAACATTTGAAATATGAATTTCGTTTTTTTTTTAAATTATTTATATACAGATTTTCGCAATACAATTATTTAATTTGGTATAGAAATATTGTGAATGTATATTTATGTTATATGAATGTATGTCCTTTAAGGCACTTTCCAAAGGAAAATCGTATGAATAATATAGTGAGCTGATGTTAAAGCTTTTTCCGCTTTTGAATAGGAAGTCAGTTTGGATGCATCTTAGTGTGACGTTTCCGTTTTCTATGCACTTTCTTGGAGTAAATAATATTAAATATTCACAAAATTTTATTTTTGTGTGTGTATGAAATGCATATGACTTATTTTATTTCTATTTAGTTTCTGAATAATATTTTACGTAAAACAATTTAATATTTTTAATGTTTCTCGTTAAATTGTAAAGTATTGTTAATTTTGTTAACACTTATCTGGTTACATTTTTATCCTATTCACACGTATAGAGGATAAAAAAGTAATTAGATATAAATAATATATATATTATTTTAAAATACATATAATATATTAAATTAAAATTGATATAGAATTATTAAAATTTAAAATATAACAATATTTCTAATACAAAAAATGTAAAACTCAGTATACCGGACGCTAAAGATTAAACAATTCAACGTTAAAATAAATGATTTATATATATTACAAAGATATTAAATCGGAATAATCCCGTTTTACCCGATCGATAAGTCACGAACTTTTCGTACGTATCAGTCGTAAATTCCGTCGTTATTATAATAGTTGGAAATTTAAAGTAATTTCAATTAACGAACTATTTTAACGCGGTCCGCTTCGGAATCGTTTTAATAACGATCACGTAACGACGCCGATATATATATATATATATATATATATGTTTAAAGTGAGGAAAATTTTCAGAATTAAATTTCAGCTGAAAAAAAATATATATTATTGAAATTTATAGTCGCGCTTTACGACCGTCATTAACGGTGCATTCGTTCAGCAATAATTTAATTATCCATCATCCCCCATTTTGTACCCCATAATAATTTTTCGCGCCTTAAAAAATTAAAAGCGGACGCTTTTTCGCCGAGATTCTTGTTCGTTCGACGCGATATTTTACGACGTTTTTTCTTTGTGAGCCGTTCTCTTTTTTTTTTATTTTACGATAAAATAAATTATCGTTATGGACGTTCTGATGAGCAATATTCGGCTTCAGCTGCACTAAAATATTATTATAATTATAAATTAAAATTATTAAAAAAAAAAAAATTTAATAATCTAAAAATATGCAAAGTTTATCATAAAAATATGTGCAATTTCAATATATTTAAAGTATATCGTATGACATTGATATATGATTTGTGCAATTTTTCGAATGAGAATTATGATGCTTCGCGATGCTTTCTTTCTATCGAAGAGGAATCTTTTTTGAAATAAGGGTTGATACAAGTTCACGTCTGTGACAGTTGCAGTGGAAAATTGCCGTTTTTCCACGAATTTTTCGATCCGTTGCAGATGGTCAAGTGTGATTCGAGCTTTTTATGTGATGTTAATATCGATTTAAATTATCATACATATTTTAAGGAATTATTTAATTTCAATTAGATGCATGAAAATATTTGTAGATATATATGAATATATTTTTCTGGCAATATATTAATATTATTACTAAATATGAAATGTTGTTGAAGTGAAAATGTACTACTTGAATGACATTGAGAAGCATAAAGTTGCATAGACAAATTTACTTTATTGAACTTTCACAATCAAATGGATATATATATATATATATATATATATATATATATATATATATATATATATCTGTGTAAGTTCATATAGCATATAACTCAGCAGACGTGGAAAAGTTTAGAGAGCTTTTCCGGTACCGGGTGTTACAAAGAGGCGTCTAGACTAGAATCCACCGTGAAAGCGTTCCGGTAGTTTGACTCCGGGAGTTGGGGGATGTTCGGGGGACGTCTCCCAGTGCCGGAGAATGGAAAAGACCCTTAACGGGACCCTTGAACCTTAATGTCGACAATTTACATTATGTTAATGTCAATGGGCTCCGATAACGCGGATTTCTCTAGTACAAGTCCCGCTTAACGCTGTCGCCGATGGCACCGGAAGAAGTGTATTTATTGCTAGGTCTGTTTGTATTTGCAGCGCTATTTTTTTTTTATTGCTGTGAATCCGTTTTTCTTCTTTTTTTCAAATTTATTATTTTTGTATTAAAATTATATATTTGTGAATATTATTATAATAATATTTAATTTTGATACTAAAGATGCTTTTAATGCTATAATTTATTATATTTGAATACGACTTTTTTGATATCATCTATCAAAATCCTATATATAATATTTCGTTCGATATATAATAGAAAATGAATAGAAAAATTAAATTGAATTGATATAATCTGAATATTTTTTCAGCAAAATAATAATCATAATTCAATCATTTGCTTTATAATATAGTATAATTGTACTTTCAGAAATAATAAATAAAACGAGAAGCGAAACGAATTATTTCGAGGTTTCGAAGAAAAATTGTCGTTGCGAAAATTTAATTAAAATTACGCATTTAATTTTCGTAGCCATTTTTCCAAAAAAAAAAAATTAATTGAAAAAGTCAACTGAAAGCTGTCATAAAATTATTTATTGTTTTTTTTCCTTTTCTAGATAATGTCTTTCTTCGTATCTTGACAGATGGCGAAAAATTAATTCTTTGAATTTAATGGACCTTATTCTGATTTAACGTATGCTACCGAAATTATTTTTATAAATTTAATATAAAAAATATTTTTAATTATATTAACGTAAATCTTAATTATTATAGATATCGAGAATGTTGAATGAAAATGCTTTATACATCATATATGTTTAAATTCTGCTCATGCGCATTTTTCAACCGTCAATATAGTTTTTTTTTTTAGCTTTTTATTTTCGTGCAGTTGTATCCTTTGTGCACTGTACATACTTGTGACATGTGTTGTATACACATGCGGCAAGAGAAAAAAGAAATTCTATTTTAGATGTCGAATGTGTCGCAGACAGTTGTCACAGAATTCACATCACGCACGGTTAAACACGCACAAAAATGGCACGCGCGCCGACGATTCACCACGCCTGGCCGGCGACGAATCGGCGATTCTCAAACCGCGTCTCGCGCAACAGTGCGGTACTTCGTGTAAATTCAATAAAAATTATTCAAATGTGTTGTTTTGAATATATATATATATATATATATATATATATATATATATATATATATATATATATATATATATATATATATATATATATATATATATAATAATTGAGTTGAAAACATAACACAGCTAGAAATTTCAATAATATTTTTATTATATATTGCGAACGCAACCCACTAATAAAATAGTTTAAACACTTCTGATTTAAATTCTTATCCGTTGAATAATAATAAAACTTACGTGGCATGCTTTAAAATCACTGTTTATATCGATAAAGATTTTGTAATGATTACTAAACAAATTAATATTATTAGGAATCGCACAACAGATGTCGCTTTTTATGATATATTCATGAAACACACACTTATATATATATATATATATATATATATATATATATATATATATATAGTTTTTATTATGTATTTTTGTGTGACGGTTTGTGTATGTTTCGGAGTGTTTTTCACGTTTTCCGCACGGACGTGTTCTCTGAGGGTTTTTCCTCGGTTGCCTTCGCCTGCACACGACAGTGCGTGATACGTTTTTCCAGTTTTTCCATGTTTTATACTCTAGTTTCTTTTTATGAGAAAAGAAAGAGATGAAAAATACTCAGCCTCTTCGTCGAATAAACTCGCGTAGAACAAATCACTACGTCGCATAATCATATTGAAACCAGTAAAAATAAATATAAAATATTTTAATCATAATAAATTTTAATTATATATATTTTAAATTTAAAAAAAAAAAGTTAAGATTGAGATATTTTCGATTTAGTCATTATTAAATCTGTCGTTGGATTATTGAAACAATTTTCAGTTTCTTTCTAGGCATCAAATCATATCTTGATATAAATGGTATAATTGAAAAACTTTCTATTCGTTCATAATTTAAACTTTCCAGACGTTCGAACAATAAAAGTGGCAGAAAGAAAACAATAACGACTTATACTTGTGTCTGAAATATTGCAAAATGTCATTAAAAAAAAATATTAATTTGCCTATTTTACAAATTAATTTCATATATTTGAATTACAAATGTGACAAAATTTCAAGTATTAAAAGTTTAATCTATGAATTGAATTATAAAATGCTGTTAGAATTCTATTAGACCAAATTTTGTCATTATAATCGTAAACTTCTTCATATCATATATAGATGAATTAAATAATTTTCCTTTTTAATAAAATAAAACATGAAATATATAAATTTTCAATATTGTAATATGAAAATAAACCGTCAATATTTTACTAGAAAACAGAGAAAAAAATTGACATTCTATATCCGAAAAAAAAAATGCTGAATGATCAATCAGCATCAAAAGAAAAGTGTCATGCGATCGAAAGAATTTTCCGGCAGTCTTTGGAAAAAAATCGAACGGTCCGATTTTTCTTGCTCGCCAATAATGAAATAACTTGGCTCAGAAATTGTAATCAAGCCGTATTCAGAATAAAATTTGAGAAAATTTATGTCTGCGTCCGAAAATTGCCAGTATGATATATATATATATATATATATATATATATATATATATATATATATATATATATATATTCTTATATTTGAAATATAAAAAGAATAATCTTTACAATTATATATAAAAGAGTTAAATGAATGTATTAAAAAAAAACATAGTTTTTAAACGTTGTCAAAGTTAATCAATAAAAATTTAATCTACATGGTTCAAAAATAAAATTTTCTAAAGTTTTCCTTTAGTTATTTTTTTTTATTTATTTCGCATATATATTATTAAAAAAAATATAAAATCAATTATATATGTATATAATATATAAAATAAGATATGAAATTTTTCATTCATAAATAATACAAAAAAAAAATGATGATGAAATTTACCACATTTTAAACTCAAACTCGACGTCTTTCCACATCAAACTTTAAAATATTGTAGGCAATATTAAATTAATTGTTCGACAACGATAAACAATCGCGAAACTCAATCAAAGTTTATATAAATATTTCCCGTTATATATATATATATATATATATATATATATATATATATATATATATATATATATATATAATATTAACCTATAAAGAAGGGCGGCGATTGGAAAAACGCTCGAACTTTTCGATTAACCGCCCCTGTGTCATTTCGAAATTTCGTACCGCGTTTCAGTTTCAAAAATTCCATTTCGACTTTTCGAAACGACCGCACCCTCCACGTCCGCCCTTATATATTTCGGTTGCGCCCTTTACTCAGGCAACTCCTATCGCGTCACATCAAAGGGCTTTTCTTCCCGTAGACTGAGAGCGATTGAGTTTGTTTTTTGGAAAAAGCAAACACAAGTTTCTCGGATGTAATTAATTTCGACCGGTGAATCTTGAACAAATACATTTTGAAATTCATTAAAATCTCTAGTTGCCTGTGAACGTATATATATATATATATATATATATATATATATATATATATATATATATATATATATATATATATGTATGTGTGTATGTATGTGTGTGTGTGTGTGTGTTCTCTCATATTTTTTTTGCGGTAAAACACAATATATTTTATACATAGAAATAGGTATACATTATAAAGAAATTTTAAATATATGTAAATAAATCCTATACATTTTTAACACAAAAATCATTTATTATACATAAAATGCTAGCGGCATCAAAGTTGTGTCAATTTTTAATTTTTAAAGTATTTTTTTTTTAATTTAAATTGTGTAATAAATATTTACGATTCAATTTATTGTACATTTTCTTTATTATGATTTTATTTTTTTTATCTACATACTATTTATGTTATATGAATAATTAAAAACACCTCTGCTGATAACTTTCAACACAGGTTAATGTATAAAATATTACGTTTAGATGAATTGTTAATTTATATTACTTTATGCACTTCTAATTATCCAACACGTTCATGTGCGAATTCGTACAAGGGTCCACTTGTTACACGATAAAAATAGTATTTGAAAAAAAAATACATATTACAATCAAACGGATATTCTTATGCATTCGCACAACACACACACACACACACACTTAAATAAGGACATTCATAAAATATTGCACACTCTGAATGTGCACTTTGTAGAACTAAGTGCATACTTTTGTAACGACATATACGATGCAGGTGAACTCCCAAACCGTAACTTTATCGAGATTGAACGAAGGAACCGTAATATATTTTATCGATAAGTGCAATACTTCAACGTTTCTGTACTGTCTTATTCACATATTTAGACGATATATTTCAGTGTAATTGTAATTTTTCTATACATTATTTATGGTATAAATTATTTTTTAGTCAGTATAGTAATTTCTATCATACAATTTACTATTGTTCAAAAATATATTAATCGATTTATTCCTTGTATTTACGTGTCCGTTCGTCAAATATTCAACGGGCATTGTTCATTGACGAAATCTTTAATTACACCGACAGATTCCCATATTAATTGAATCGCATCCGCAATGGAGGCCGCCTGCAGTGTCAATACTTGATTGTAAATTAATTCGCGCATACATTTAGCGGTTAGTTATATCTGTTGGCGTGATTGCAAAACTAATTTTCAATATAATTGGAGACGGCTATGAGGTTAACTCTACGACGGGCAAACAATCGAAACGAGCAAATATTGATTGGCAGCCCGTGATTAGATGGGATTCATCACCTGATCTCATAGTTTGGATGGACGAGAATGGATTAATCGATGTTCATACTATTGCGTGATAATAATTCTATTTATATTTAGAGGATCTTAAAGATATATAGTTCTTATCAACTTGAAAATTATTATTATTTTTTTTTTAATTTAAAATCAAATCAATAAAAAATAATATGAAATCAAAAAGGCAGTATTGCATCGTGAATTCAACGAATAAAATTAACCGCGATCAAACATTTTTCGATTCCAATTACTAACCAGAGGTTCGGAAGAATGTCAAATTCTGATAACTGAACGTGAACTGAACGCGAAACGTGTATTTATTGCGAAAAAATGCAAATAAAGCAACGTTGAATCGGTGCGTTTTCAATTAGTGCTATTTTGAAATGGTCGACTGAATGCAATAACATCGAAACGAATAGGTTTTCGAAAAATAATACACACGTATAAATAAATTTGATATCGTTTCGCCGGTAAACGGTTAAAAGTGAGAGGGGGACGGCGATATGCGCGAGACGCGCGAGCGAGCGAGATAACGTTACGCATATTAAACGATTTACTACCATGCGTTAAAAATATAATTAATTTTATTCGAGAATTTATTATACATTAAATGTATCAATTTTATATATTATTAATCTTTATATAAAGGAATTATGAAATTTAAAATATATATAATTTCATATGATGTTATTAAACTAAAATATTTAAAAATATAATTCTTCTATTTTATTTCGTTTAAATACAAGTAGCACATTTTTTTTTTGTTAAACTATTCTTAAGAAAAATCTTTTAAAAGATGAAATGTTTCGAAAAAACTACAGTACACGTCCCACTTATTACACACATGTGAGTGTTTTTTAAATGTTTCTTATTTTTTCTTCTTTTTACTATTCCAAGACCGATATAGGAGCGGTCGTATCTTGCGCGCGATTAAGCATATGCGCTGTAAAAAAAAGCCCGAAAAACGTATCCTTTATTATATAGAGCATCCCCATTCCACTACCAACCCCTTGAATTTTGCCTGAAGAAAAAAAACATTTCTCCCTACGACTAGTGATTACTCTTTTTCAGATTCGTGCGTAAGCGTGTTTTATTTTTTTTTTTCTATTCGATTCATTTTATTATTTTCCGTAAGATGTAATAAAATGAATATCTCTGATATGTATACGCGATCGTAAGTTAACCCCGATACAGTCGAAATAAAATTATGCTTATATATAACCCTGTAAGGTATGCTTATATAAAATGTTTGAAATAATATATTTAAATTGATTTTTTTAATTTTTAAAAATTGAAAATTATGTTTTCACAATTTTTTAGTATCAATCATTATTTTTGTAATCAATTAATTTATTTGGTTAATGATTTGTAGTGAAATTTATTTAACATATCTTTTATCTAGTAAAATATATTATTTTTATATTTCATATTTTAAATGTGTGAAATATAAAAATGCAATTGAAAAATTTAATTAATTTTTAAAATACATTTAAAATTCAAAAATCGGTAATTAAAAATGAAATTGAACAAAAAAGAGCGAACATCGATTCGTTTAAATAATTAGTGCTCCAATTCACAAAATTCATCATGCGCTGTTTGTTCCGAATTGATATCGGCTGAAATTAATTGACAAAAAAAATATATATATATAAAAAAGTTTAATATATCTGACACGGAAAAAAATGAACGCACGAACTCGCGTTTACGGGCGCGTCAAATGAGCAAACCATTAGTAAAGTAAATTGAGCATATAGCTGGTCCAAATATTGAATGTTTATTTTCATAGCGGACAGTATGGAAATTTCGGACCGTTGCGGGCCAGATGTAGTCAACTGAGGGACCGGTCGATGCCAATTACACGAATTAACCGCGTACAAACGGTTCGACCGTGTCGATGTGTGCGAGTGTTTTTTTTTCTTCTGCGCTTGGTTCGTTTGTACATTTTCAATCAAACTCGTCCAACTAATTGAATGATCAATAGTAAAACGAATTTGTATAGATACATGACACATATATTATATATGACTAAACAGTGGTTCTCAATTTGCCGAAAGCGAATTTTTTGACTAAATTTTAAAAATAATTTCTTATAAAAAAAATTGCGAGATCTATTTCTATTCTTTAGATAATATTTTAATATTATGTTCATATGGGAAATCATTTAATATTGTTTTATTTAAGAAACGGATGATGATTTAAATATAACAGTTTGGAAAGTTGTGATTTAATATATCGTAACATTTCAATTTAATTAAAATATCAATATCCACCAAACGTAAAATATTATATAATTCGTGACCTGTTGATAATATTACGATTTATTAATTATTATATTTAAAATAATAGGAACTGTGATGTTTTGATATCTAAATAATATATAAAAAATAATTTGTAATATAATAAAAATATATATTTATGTCAAATCTTAAGTGAATTATTTCAAAAATAAGAATTATTTATAAAGTGTTATTTGAAGATACACAACAAAATGTTTTTCAATACTTATAACTGTATAAATTATATAAATTATTAATTTCTAAAAATAAATATTTGTTAAGGATACCGAAAGATTCCAATTCGACTCTGTTAACCCTTATAATTTCATTCATTATAACAAGCAACATTAATTCATATACATATTGAGGTAATAGGCATCATTTTCCCCTAGATGTTAATTTTATATTGCTAACATTAAATTTTATATTAAAATAAATTTTACAATTTTGAATAGCTTTTTATCATAATAAAATAAAAATATAACACAGCAGCATATAATTGATTTAAACAGTACATTAATTTTATTCACAATATTTTTCAGAACGAAATTGATAATATATTAGATAATTATCAAACGAATATTGTCGCAAATTTTAATTTTTTTTTATTAAAAATGCATTTTTAATAATAATAATAATAATAAAGCACGACATAATTTAATTTTGGCGCGAATATAGCGAGGGTTATATTAAAAGTTAACAAATTTCCACGCTCGAATATATCCAGACTAAAAGCTTCTGTTCTTATCAGTTTCTGAGTGCTTTAAGCAATAGCGTTAATCTACTTATATATTTATCTAACTGCGATTTTAATACCTTTCACGGTTTAATCTTCATATTTGCTATAAAATAACACCGTTAATACAATTCTAATAGTATTCATATCTATTTGATATTATTCAATTTAAAATATTTATTATATAAATTTTATAACGCATTTATTTCTTATGTGTTCTGAAACTCAACACGTCACAATATATATATATATATATATATATATATATATATATATATATATATATATATATATATATATATATATTTGTGTCATCTTTCGTCGAGTGATAACATGATTTTCCTCTCACAATAGCCGTGTTTTTCGCGAAATGCCTTAACAGGGTTGACATGGGCTTGAGTGACTGCCGATGTTTTCGTATTCATCTATTTTATATATATGTATAAAAAAAGAGATTTTAATTTTATGCATATTATATATATATATATATATATATATATATATATATATATATAATTTATATTACGACGTATTATATAATTTAAATAAATAAAATTTTCCGTTAAAAAAAATATATATTAAAGATGTTAAAAGTGTATTTTTTTTAATGAAATTTCTATTTATAAATGAATAATTTTTATTTTTTTTTTATTAAATATACGATTATAAAAAATATTAATATGCGAACTTTATATATTTTTGTACGAATTAAAACTGATTTGAATATTATTAATTATTTGAATTACGTATTTAATTATTTTGTAATATATATATATATATATATATATATATATATATATATATATATATATATATATATATATATATGCGTAAATGATAATAACATTTCTAAATATTGGGGTATGAAGTTAACGACTCACTCTCTTAAAATATAAATAGTAACATTTATTAACGAGTGATGATAATATTGATTTATATAAGTATTAAAAAAATTGTGGAAGAAATATTTTATTATTGTAATTTCATATACAAATTATTTAGATTTAAAATTAGAATATAATATTGAGAAACGTTGTGTTTATCCTTTTCTTAAGGTAAGAGTGTTAAAATATTTGTATACCGAAGCATTGCACGAGAATGGATTTCTTTTATATATAATATTTCCATTTCGTGTCATAAATAATTCATTTTTGTCCTTCCGCGAGGATCCATCCGGCAAATATGAGGGTTGTGTCTTGCGGTGCCACTCTGGCACCCGTCAATCATATTAATGTTTCAAAATACAAACTTTGTCAAGATTTTCACCGAGAAATGAACCGAAGAACACCAGCACTCGACGCCGACGTCTCCAAACCCTCATCCCCTATAGAATGACTGGGCACTTAGCTTGTTTATCGTGCCATTGATTTTGCTTCGGAAAATCCCCATTGATCTCTTTCATCCCCTTGTCTTTTATTTAGGCGTCGTCGATTTCCAACCCCACGGTTTTCTCCACGTTGCCCTTTGAATTTCTAGCGCGATTGCGACCCACGGTTTGATTATTCAACGTTGGCATGATTAATGCTCTGACCAAACGACGAACACTTTCGCAACGTCTGAAAAATACACCCTCAACATCAAGTTTCAGAAAGTTTTCTGAATAACATAAAATGAAAAAATACGACGAACTCAGCGATACGAGTTATTATTAATTAATCGAAACCGACATTGTTTAAATATCAAATTTGTGCGGTGCATCGCTTCTCAATCTTTTCACACGCATACACAATATATAATTAACATGTCTATATATATATATAATTTTAAAATTTATATTCATTTAATATAATAGTAATATATGTCGAAAAACCAAAAAAAGTTGGCATTCCCTACATCATATGTCATTATAAATATGATGATATTTGTCGAGGGTGGTATTCGCGGATTATTGAATGTTATTATGCTCTACGATTGTATAGAGCAGACATTAAAGCACCAGCGCTTTTCAAAAGTTACAAAAGCGCCTAGACAGCCAGGCAAAAGTGCTTAATCACCACTTTTACTCTCGCCCCTCGCACACACACACACACGCACACAGATATATATTTACACATAGGCCTTATACACACACACATATATATATATATATGTATATAATAATATATACATATAAATGGCGAACATACTACTATGAAGGTTGTAGTGCTACGAAAGCGTTCACTTCAGTAAACATGAAATATTAAAACAAGAATTTTCCCCTCGACTCCGCGCTTTTAATCTTTACGCGAAAAGTTTGCCCATAACATATACATTCAAATATCACACACACACACAAATACGTATATATATATATATATATATATATATATATATATATATATATATATATAAACATTTGCCTTCGTTCTCGTTCATTCGGTTAAATTAAACAAACAATATTAAAAGTGCCCTCGATTCATGAGCACCTTCACTTTTTTTTGAATGCTTCATCCCCTCGTTTCTAATCCTTTTTAGGTATTCATATTTAATTTTAGTTATACAGTAAAGAGATTTTCTTTTTATAAAACGGTTTTTTTTTTGTAAATATGTTGAATATCGTTAAAAATATGATAGGAGTGGAATTTAAATTTAATCAAGCAATAAAAACATATACAAAAGTGAATATATGGATTTTCAATATTAAATATCTCTTTTTAAATATCGTTTTAATATTAAAATATTTTTCAGAAATGTATTTATTGGAAAAATTTTGGACAAATATTTTATAACAATTTTTTTTAATTGACTTTCATATCTCAATTAAAGTTTTATAAAACAAGATGAAATTGATATATAAAAATATAATAAAATGGATAAAAATATAAAATTGAAAATAATCTTTACTTTTTTTATCAATAAATTAATATTACAATTTTTACATATTATATATAAATTATCAGAGAAAAGACAACTTTAATTCACCCTCAAGTATAATTTAAAAAAAAAAATTAAAAAATCCACGACATCGCTTCGACGTATTATTTACCAGACTAATGGTTTATAATTGGATTTTGACAATAATTCGGATGAAATGTTGCACTCCAGTTCGGATCTGTTATTCGATTTCGTCTCGCCCCCCCACTCCCCACTTCCCCGCTTTCGTCCCTTTAGCGCCACCTTCGACCGCCGCCCTAGCGCCGTCTCTGGCGTTGTACGTCGCTTTCTGCTAAATGGATGTGCTTTGATTAATAATTTCGAAGGTGCTCCATCTAGTTGCCTCCCTCCTTGTCTGAAAATCGGCTGACTCTTTACTTTGCCTCATCATCCCCTTACATTTGCAGCCTCCCCCTGTTCGTCTATAAAGTGTGCCCTTCACTCCCACATATTAACCGTTCATCTCTCCTAAGCAAATATAATTTAACATACACGTGCTCGTGTTCTGTAATGCTTTGTGGGCATTTTCTTTCGTTAATACAGAATTATTAATTTTTTTTTATTATTATGAAAAATTTAGAAAATAAAATAAATATTTTCTATATAAATAAATTTAACATTTTTCAAATATTTATATTTGAAAAATCAATATTAACGATGATTACTATAATTTAAATATTTAATATTACAATATTATTATTATAGAACATAAAATTAAATAAATAAGTTTATTTTTTTTAATAGAAATATTCAAATCGATTTATAAAAGGTTGAATTTCATCTGAATATCTTTAATATTAAAAATATAATATTTTAAGTCTTTAAAATTGATAATTAAAAATATTTGACGATATTTAATAGTATTTTGTATATAAAAATTTCATTCTTCAATGTTGAATATGGTTTGATATTCATCTAAATCGTTTTAATACTTTTGTTACCACACGGTTCATATTTGAGCCATTAGTTTTTTCTAACAGACCAACGATTCATATTCGAGACGATGACATATAGATTTATAGGAATTCCATTAATATTAAACAGTAGTCTATTTATTAACACGTGATCTCAGATTTAAACTAGTTGTTTATAGATTGTGTCATCATATGATAGCGAACGTGTTTATTCTAATTAAATAATAAAGATAGGAAATTTTGCAACATCTTTGCATGATAATAAAATATGTTTAAATTTCCAAAACACGTATAGCAAATTTTCAGGAAATAGACGCAGTAAAATTTTACAATTGAAAACACAGACGGGTAGGTCAAAGACGTTAAGACGCACACTCTGGATATTTTCAGGACATTTTCAGATAACTGCTGAAAAGTTCGCCGAGACCAGATCTCAATCCTTTAGGTGTTTTCAGTTTCAGCAATTAACGTGGATGACTACGCAGATTCGCGCTCAACGAAATCGCGAAACGTGTTTTGAAACGTGCGCCCGTTCATCCCCTTTCCGGTTCGCAATAAGGGTAGTTATAATTACTATAGGTGGCGAGAAGTTGCAGCTGAAAAAGCCGGTAAAATAGGCCCCAAGAAGGAATGGAGGGGGGGGGGGTGGTTAACTCTCAAAAATACTATTAAGCAAACGTCGAGGGTGCCCATTGTGAATTTTAGCTTTTCCTACGCAAACAAGGGTAAAAACGAAACGGACGAGGGATGAGTTTAATAAGTTTTTCAGGAATGGGAAGGGCGACGGTGAGGTCGAGTAATTGAATATAAGTGACTTGAAATTTATTTGTCTCAATATTATTAAAATCTAAAACAAATTTTAAATTTAATTAAATTTTATATATATATATATATATATATATATATATATATATATTGCTTTTCTAATGTCATTTTCATTCAATTATACCAATTCTTATAAAAAGTATTTTTTTTATATACCATATAAATCATAGTAACTATGTTTTTACTAATTATCGTAATTTAAAAATAATAACATATCAATTATTAATACCATTTAATTTTACATTTAAAAAGGAGTTGATTTTTTAGCATTAAAGCAGCGTCTTTAGCAATTAATTTGTTGCTGAAGTGTTATTTTTCACATATTAATAAATTAACTGAAAAAGTATGTTTGGCATTCTTTTTTTATTTCATAAATTTTTACAAAGAATATTCAAAAATTAAATTTTAAATCATTTATTATATATATATATATATATATATATATATATATATTTAAATCAATATTTTCAAATTTTATTGGTATTTTTATTTAAAATCTTTTATTTTTACGCAATAAGATATTTTCAAAATTACATTTATTTGTGGATCATTTATATCTAAATTATTTTTTAATATACCATGACAATAATTTAATTTAAAGAAATATATGACAATTTTCTTTACTAAAAATGTTAGTATTATATTTTTTAAGTTTTAATAAATATTATTATAATGTTTATAATTTATTACAATTAATGTATATGTAATGATTTTTACGTTTGAATAATAAGAATAGAAACTTGATTGTAAATTTTAAGAGCATTCATATATAAAACATAATATAAAATAGAATACATAATATATATATATATATATATATATATATATATATATATATATATATATATATAATTTAACTGAGATAGAAAAAAAAATAAATTTTCATATATCTACAGAATATGGTAGATTGTTTTATTTTTCATTCTTATACAGGGTGTTCGCACAATTTTGTTATTTACGAAAATTAACGTTAAGATTTCGCAATTTTACATAAAATATGCGACAATTGCCCGGCACCGAAATTTCGAAACCGGGAAGATACGGTCTAGAAACTTGAGAAAAGCGAAAGTTTTCACCCGCACGAACAAACTGAGACAAGTTTATCTATGAACCCTCCACCTCGCACCCTCCCCCCCCTCGTCGCCAACTTCCTGTACGAAAACCGGAGAAAATTTGTTTACAAGACGCATTATAAATTAATTTATATGTTTATATGGGGCACGAAGAACTTTTAGTGAATATTTGAGAAGCGCCTAGCGACGACAATACAGATTAATAAAATTCAAATTCGCGCCGTATAAATTTACAGTAAACGGCTCATTGGAGACACGTTAACTTTATGCTTCGTTCATATTTATTTAGAAATCATTTCTAATATTATCAATTAAAATTATTATTTTTAAATATGTACATGTTATACAAGTTGAGAAGCGTTGATTTTTTTTTTATATACATGTAAGTGGCAAAAAGTCAAGTGCACTTTTCTGTACTTGACTATCTCGTTTGTTTTCGAAATGTTGACACCGCGTTTCGGAAACAGTGAATATTTCGACGGCTAACGCGCGCCACAGTTTCGGAAGCGCTGCGAGCACGCAAAGCACTACTACGATCGCAATGGCCCTACGGGGAAATGCACTTTGTTCCCGTAGTCGAAACGCCTACGGTTTATTTAATTTAATTTCGGGACGTTTAAATGTTGAAAATTAATTAATTAACTTGTCGCCTAGTTTACGTCATTTGCGAATTATTAATTAAAATCTATGTCGTAGAAGTTGCGCAATATTAAATACATTGTATTTATTGTAATGTTTCAATAATACGAAAATCATTATAAAAAAATAAAATAAAATTAATATTATATTTATATATGAAGATTGTTCATATATAAATATAATATTTTTATAGTATGTTACAAAATTTAATAAAGATGCGCATAACAATGGTTTGTCTTTGATAACGCAATCGCAACAACAAAAAAAAATACGAAATAAAAGGATTCAGAAAATAATAGGGAAGAATGGATGCACTTAATATTTCTAACGATCGGAGGGTCGCTTTCTGTAAAAGGAAAATAAATCGAGAACGTTGCAGAGTAAGTGTAAACGCGCTCACGCATATTTCGAGTTTGCGGTACTTAGCGCATCGTTTAGTTCGGCGTCGACCGGAAGATGGCGCTGATGCGGCGCTGCCACCGGAAGCCGGGGGAAATTCGAGTTGTCGGGCCTTTTTACGGCCCATAAAGGACGTTTCCTCGGCCACTCGTCCACTTTTATTTACTGCGACGGGAAATGCCCGCCGTGGAAAGTGACCACCCGGAAAACTTGCCGACCATCGTTTCCACAGACGCAATCGCAAACAAAAAAAAAATGGCGGCGGTAGTGTTTTACCGCCGCCATTTTTCCATTCTATCAGATACAACAGAATTTTATCCATTTTCCATAGAAAAAATATACTAAATTTTATTATTCTAATACTGTTTTTTAATATTATATATATTTAAAAATCGATAATGAAATATTTGATTAAAAAAAAATTAAGCTCTTATATTAATAGATTTAAAAATAGTACGTATACAAAGATTTATGCTATATTTGTATAGTCGTACATTTATTGCATCGACTGTATATAAGAAGACGATGTAATTTTTCCGTAATCGATTGTGGGTCATTAACGACCCCTCCGACCATTAGGGGCTAATGTCGTAAAAGATATATCGGTTTTTTTAACGACCCCTATACGAGAATTATTAGGGCAATTCTTTCGATGCGGTCAACTGATGAACTGTGCATATGTATAGTTTGCATCATTATCTATGGCTAGTTCGATTAAAATTATTTATAATCAACAAAATAATATTTTATATTAAATAACTTAAGGATGTAATAAAATATTAGACGAGTTCGTAATTTAATATAAGACCAAAAAAATGTTACTAGAAATATAATATATGTTGGAAAAGTATCTAGCAATATTTTCCAAAAATATGTCGAGTAGAAAAAGTCCCACTTTCATTCATAATTCACACAGATTGGAAGTTTTTTTTATATAATATTTTTGAAACAATCCTATTTTTTATTTTCTCTATATTTTTTGACAAATTTCTATTTTTATTCGGGAACATATTGTACTTGTTTCGGTTGTTTTGTCATACGTTTTCTTTTCTCATTAATGACATTTTTTATCCCGCGGGATTTCGAGTTTGATTGGGTAAATTTCGGCAAACAAGTCGTATTGTGTACAAATTCGAACCACTCTGATGATTTATATATATATATATATATATATATATATATATATATATATATATATATATATATGTTTGTAAAAAATAATAAACTTCAATCGATTTAATGTTTATTCTGATTCGTTAGATTTAATTTGAAAGCAAATAAATATTTTAAAATAAAATAATATTAAAATTACATATTTATTAAGTATTTGGACTAAGACTTAATGGTTTGTATTAAAAATTGTAAGTTCTTGAAAAATAAAATAAGCTAAAATATAATAATTGTATTTAAAAATTTGTACGAAATCAAAGCTGTTTAAATTGAAAATCGTAAAGATTAACAAATATTGCTTGAATCTTTTTTGAATTTTGGTAAAATTTATCAGATTAGAAATTACTCGATTTTATAAAATGAATGAAAATTAAGTTTCCTGTAAAAGAGCTTAATATTTCTGAGAAGTGTTTTAAGAAATTCTGCTATAAATATTATATTAATATTTATTGAAAAGTATCTAAATGTGTATATATTTACTTAATTTTAGTTTAAAATGATGGATTCTGTTGAAGCGGCTTTTAAATTGCTATTTATAAAATATTCGCTTATATCATACATAATTTATATTTAGTCAAAATTTTCTTTCGTTATAAAATATTTTTTTTATCTGATAATAAAACGACTAAAATATCTCAAAATATATTTAATATGAATTTATTTATAGAATTTCAATTTTGCGCAAAACGTATTAAAAATGCACAAAGTAAAGAAAATGTATATTTTTTTTTCAAATGAAAAAAATAATTTGCCCCCCTTTTATTGTGAATGAGGCAAAATCGAAAAAGGCTTTGCAGTCAATTAACAGTTAATTAACATACGAAATACTCGATTGCGTTTTTCCAACAAGATTCGAACAAAGCCTTTATTTTTATAACAACTGGACGTTTCTTTTTAAACATTAAGTTTATAAAATGTTTATTTAAAACAAGATTCATATTTGAACCGTTTAATATTTTCAATAATTTTATTTTTTATCAATATTATTATTATTGATATATTTTTTCAAAATATACAAGTTAAATAACATTAAATAAAGTTAGAAAAGTTGCATCGCAAATCGTCGATAGGTTTAATTTTTAATTGCGTTAATGTTTTCCCTTATATATTGTGGTCTGCGAGTCAAGAGTTAAAAGAAAAACTTTCGTCTTCCGCCGTTAAAATTGCGGTCGCTCAATATTTCATGGTCGAATTTAACGATTTTACCCCCCTTGTTAAGGGGAACCGGTTCGACGACGACCTCAACACCACCTCCCTCTCCCCTTCCCTCCATCGTCCTCGTCGGTTACGGTTTTTCCGGAGAGAATTTTCTCGTAGACTTTTCATTTAAGTATTTAATGAACTCGGAGGACTCGGCGCTTCTGCGGGGAAAATTCGTTAATTATTTCTTCGGCTTTTCTCCGGATGAAATTTTACAATGTAATTTAAATTGCCAACAAAAGACCGCGAATTGAATCCAAATTTGAAAAAAAAACACTAAATCGAAGTTTTATATATATATATATATATTTATATACAATAAATTTATTTAGCTAGTTGAATGAATAATAAATAAACAAATTAAAAAAATAGTTAAAATTCTATCTAGATCAATATTTTTAATTAAATTAAATATATATATATATATATATATATATATATATATATATATATATATTAATTTTGTATATCTTCACAATTTAAATATTAACGATTTGATTTGTAAACAACCCTATTGGCCCGAGGGGGGTAATTTCCGTTGTATTGGAATTGATCGGGGATCGCACCCGGTTTTCTGAAATTAGAAATCGGTCAACGTGCTGAAACCGCATTGGAAACTATCCCGAACTGAAATCCGCTTACAGCGTCTGCTGGGCAACCGAACAATACCATTATTTGGAGTCCCTTTCAGACAAGGATTTCGCAAATTTGGCATCACAACAATGTGTATGTATCTTGGATACCGAATCGAAATTAGAATTGAAATATTATAGATAATTCAAAATATATTTTACAATCAACTTTACATTTTGCATCTTAGAATGATGAATTATATATATATATATATATATATATATATATATATATATATATATATATATATATATATATATAAATATACACTAAAATTAAAATTGTATAATAATAAATATAAATTCGTGAGCATGAATTGATAATGAATCATCGGAATTAAATATGTGATATTTTATTAACTCTAGCTAAAAAAAAAAAATAAAACGCGACCATTGCTTTATAATTATTAACAACATTTAATGGATACTTTTTCGGCGCGTTCGGTTAATCGAATCGTTTTTCACGCGAAAAGCGACGAATTTTCCGTATATAAAATTTACACGGGGGGGGGGGTCGTTACTATTTTCGTATTATAACTAATTGCGTGTAAAAAGGCTTTTAACGACGCGAAAGCCTTTTATGTATCCGATTACTAATGTGACGACGGTTTATTTTACGCATTCGCCGTCACTTTTCAATTATAAACATTCGTTATTATTATATTTAAATAATTTTTTTTTTAATACAACATTATTATTGCTTTAAAAATTTTGTTAAAATTGATCATTTGTAAAAAAAAATTAATCGTTAAATTCATAATATAATTTATGACTTGTTTATATTAAATTAAATACATTATATATGAGACATTTGACGTTGATTGATATCAAAGTTCGTGTATTTGCAAATTTGCTATTGACGCAATCAAGTATAAACAACCCTTATGCGGAACAAAGAAACTCGAGGGTAAATTATTGTCGTATATATTATACAACAATTAGATCAATATTAACCGTATTTAAAAATTTAATTGTTTTTCTTTAACTTTTAATGATTCAGTTTTCACGTGTGTCTGCTATACATAATATATGTGTTTAACACGCGTTATTTATTTTTATTTTATAGTTTTTTCTAAATACTTTCTAAAAATTGAATTATTAGAATTTATACTCAAAATATCTCAGTCATAAATTATATTTAATAATTCAGTAATCATTTGCCATTTGGCGAGTTTTCAAAAAAAAAAAATATTAAAATAATATATTTATAGTGTTTTCTTTTAAATATTTCGTAAGTTTTTTTTTTTTGAGTAACAATTTAATTTTTTTTTAAACATTTTTAGTGTATATACGAATGTTTAAAAAAAATAGTTACAGTATGTATAATATAGAGCAACGTGGAAAACGTTATTAACACATTAAATGCCGCGTAGGTCATCGGTGACGCAGTCAATTTTCTTATTTTCATCGAAAAACACTGGTCTCAAATAAAAAAAAAAAACATTTTTTCGATTTTAAAATTATACATTTTTCTCAAATTTTCACGTGATAAGGAAATTGGAAATTGTGTATAAGTGTGTGTGTGTGGAAAGTGTATATAAAGACTTAAAATGTACTATTTTTGCGGATGGTTTTACAATTTATGGTAGCACCCGCGATAAGTGAGGGATTATTATAAAGTATGTTCAACCGAATTTCACGATATATATATATATATATATATATATATATATATATATATATATATATATAAACTGAAAATGATGACGACGACGTCGAACTCGTGAAATATTCGTCGACATATCCGTAATCCGGTCGCAGATGCTTTCGTCGGTCTTCGGCGCAGTCGGCTCGTTAGTACGTCGTAGAAAGGGTTAAACGGCGTATAGCGCTAACGGCGCTTTGATGGCTTTTGTTGTGCGAACACGACAGCCGCGCTCGTGACGCGCAAATTGCGGTTAAACGCCGTCGCGGTCGAAACGCGTCAACCCTTCACGTTTTTAATCGCACGTGTCCCATCCCGGCACTTATTGTGTTAAAAACGTTTTTGTATCGAAAACAAAAAAAAATCATATTATATATATATATATATATATATATATATAATATGATTATTTTTGTTTTCGATACAAAAACGTTTTTAACACAGTAAGTGCCGGGATGGGACACGTGTATTATTGAACAATCATTAATTATAATTATATTAATAAATATCTTTTTTTTTAAGATGCATCATCACAGATGACGATTCGAATATTTAGTATTATATTTCTGTAAATATAGAAAAATATATATATATATATATATATTATATTATAGTAAATATTTTTTTTTTTTTTGAAAAAAAAAATATTAATTTAATCTACATAATATGAATGGATCATAATAAATACGGCGTTTATAAAACGTTGAATTGTAATTATAACACATTATACGCCCGAAGTGTAATCGCAAGAGTCACTATCTATAAGAGCCTCCTTAGCCGTGCACGGCGTGTAAGTGGCAGTGAAATATTTACGACCCGAAAGTAATTAAATGCGAAAATAATTAGGAAAATGTTGCCAGAGCACCGGTGTTGCCAGTGCAACTTATACACCTAGCTATTGTGTATAGTAAAGTGCGACTAGGAGCTTTTTACCTTATTATATATACATATATATATATATACCATATATATAGTAGTAATAGTAACAACCTATACCGATGCTTTTTACTTTATTATACGTTAAAGAAATTTAATTATTTTAAAGCGAGCGCACATTCTCTTGCACGCGGTCGTTTTTTGATTCGTTTTCATGTAAAATTTTAATATCGTAAACGATGACACTTGTATCTGTCTTACTATTATTATATTATAATGCGCGTTATCGGCATGTTGAATATTTGTTAAATTATAAATATATTAATATAATCTTCATTAATATCAGTATTATTTAATTTTTTTATTATTATTTATATTATAAAAAAAAATTCTGATAAATTATTCATTATTTAATTATAATATACCATATATATATAAATATATATATATATATATATATATATATATATATATATATATATATATATATATATTAACAATATAATAAATTTAATATATAGTTCAAAAAGATTTGTTTTTTTTTTAGAAATAATTTTATTTATTCATATACTTTGACGTTATCCTTTTCAAAATAGTCTTTAATAAAATAACCCTTTTTCCAATCTTCAAAACACTTTTGTAACTCAATGTTTGGTATTGATTTTTCAGAAATGCACTTCAATCTAATCTGTATATGTAAATGCCCTTTAAAATTGTCTTTATTTTTAGTAACTGAAAATTATCCGATGGAGCCATATCTGGCAAATATGGAAATTGGGACATTATTGCAATAATGTTTCATTCATTAATCCTGTTATATTTTGACACACTTAAGTACATTTTAAAAATAACAGGATATTTGAATTTCGTGTATTATTTGGTACGATTTCTTTGTTATATTGGTAAAAATTTTAAACAGTATTGAATATTTAGTTACGATTGAACTAACAGTGCATAATTAAAAATGTATAAATATAATTTAAAACATCAATTTCTGATTATATATATATAATGTAAAAAAATATAATAATAAAAATATTTAACTGAATATTTAATTATATATCATATCACTATTATTAAAAACTGAATGTAATCCTTAAAATCCTCGCATATTATACAGTGTTATATAATAAATACATTATTAGCAATATGGGCATTATATGAAACATTAAAACGTGAGTCGCGTGCCCCATTTACTAGCGGCAATAACAATTTTATTCGAACATTTCAACGGAACTATTATAACGGCGAGTGTACAAAGGAAACATGTGAAAAATAGACGCGCACGCGTCAGATAAATACTTTCGCTTAATAACTGAGAGCGAGGGGGGAATGAAATTGAAAGAATTATGCTCGACTTATTATTATTATATATTATTTAATATTGAAAAGTTTTTATTTATTTTATTTTCATTCTTTTGTATGTGTTAAAATCTTGACATCATATTGATTTAGTGGTTTTATCGATAGTTCGTTTATTAAATAAATAACACAAAGCAATTTTACATAATAAATGTCATATTTTATATACTAATATATTGATTTCAAATTCATCTTACTTATAGGAAACACGTCACTATCTATTTTATACAATATTTATCAGTATTATTATTGAAGAGAGCGAACTATTATCACGTAGACAATTTCAGATATTATAGAAAAAATATTTATAAATTTCATCTCGTCATACATAATTTCTAGTTAGTAATTTTTTATGCGATTATAGAATTGAAAATGTTGAAATTCTGGTTTTAAAGATTCGTGTAATGATTTTATAAACTTTTTATATATTTATGACATTGATCATTAAAAATAATATTTTGCACAAACGTATGTTTTTTTAAACTGCGTTGCACATGTTATATTTATAGTGACGTCATCAAATATTTGATATTTTATTATATATATATATATATATATATATACAATTTACATATTCGATTTTCGTTGTGGTGTTAAACCATTATAACAGTGACTAACTACACAATGCAATTTTGGCCACATTATTACTTCACTGTTATACCACAGTGCACAAAGGAGACAAATCATAAAAATTGTCATAAATCAAAATCGAATCGGTTCAAGTGAGACACCCCCCCCCCCGTATAATAAACTCTATGGATTCGTTTTTCGTGTATAATATGGATTCGCAAAATCAATAACCATCAATTACCGGGATTAACCGGGTATGCAACCCCGTACTTTTTTTTTTTTTTTTTTGAATAACAACAACAACCACCCATCCGACCCCTTTTTACTAATAATGCCCAAAAACTCCCGCCACCCACATGAACGGGCTTTGCATTTGTTTTCGTCATCGTTACGCGCGCACACAACACACACGTATTTTTTTTCAAAAAAAAAAAAATAGAAGGGGGGATTTTTCACGTTGGACATTTATTGTCGACGTGCATTTCGGTCGTAAATCATGTTTTAACGACCCGCTACCGCTTTTTGCGTATGTTGCTATCGTTCATTTTTCCTATAATATATATATATATATATATATATATATATATATTGTTTTTTATTTATTTTTCAGAAATATTTTAAAGCAGACTTTTGCATTTAAATCTGATCTTTTATTAGTCCTTTTTTATTAATAATATTTTTTTTTATTATTATTTTAATGATCGATATCGTAAAAATTGTTATTGAAGTCGTATCAAAAAAAAAAAAACATGATCGTAAATCGCACTGGAATATATAAATTACATCATTTCATTTAAATATTTATTTTACGTGTCGTAATTTACATTTAATGATAATATAAATTAATAATTTTGACCATAATATTATTATTACACGTGCATTATATATATTATAGATGCTAGTAATATATGTAATTACGGTTTTCAAACTTTGTCCATAATTTACGTTAAAAGCACATTAATTAAATTATGTATTTGTGTAAACATCGCAATGTCCTGTTTTAATTTAAATTATATAATATATGATGTGTAATTGGGTTTTTGTATTTATAAATATTTTAATATATATATATATATATATATATATACACATATATATACATATATATATATATATATATATATATAATTGATTAATTAATATTTTCAAGTTTAAGATTAAATAAGGTAAAGTCTTTTAATATAACTAAAAATTGACGAGTTTACGACTTTCGGACAGTGCTGTATACGAACACGTCTAGTATTAAACGTGCGCTGCATGTGTGTGTAAGGAGAGGCAGTAAAAGACAATTTTGGACGATGGTAATTACGGCAAATTTACTGCGTTTTAAAACATAAAACGGCATGTAATTTGCTATATTCCTCTTGGCGGAGCTTTTATGCGAAACCGGCTCTTTAAAAGCTTCGCGGGCAAGTTCCGCGAAACTGATACTGTTATTGACATAAAGCGAAAGTTTTCCGCTGTAGTGACTCGACGGACCCGAAACTATGAAGGAAATTTCCACGGCAGATGTCGACCGCTAACTTTCCAACAGATTTCCACTCGTAATAGACAAGAAATGGGAGGTTTCCCGGAAGTCGAGTCGCTTATTTGAGGGGGGAAAAAAATTGCTAAAAGTAATATTCACCACGAAAAAAATATTATATTTCCCATGTGACGACATATCGTACAAAAATTGAGCTCAATTCTTTCGCTTTTGTTACATATAGAAAAAAAATATATATAATATAATATTGCTGAAATCGGGAATATACTATCTTTCAGCTTTCATAATAGAAAAGACAAACCGTTTCATGTCACACGAAAGACTGTTTAATTATATATATATATATTGGAAAATATACCTCATAATGACCATTCAAATTAGTGTTTCATAAATTTTATACGTTGCATTTAATTTAAAAATATCATATTTTTTTGATTATTTGCTTTTTCATAATGATGAATACGATGTTTTTAAGAAAACTTGTACTGTTTGTTAAAAAAAAAATACAACTGACAATATTGGAAAACGTTTCCGAATATTGTTTCCGATCTTAGACTAGAGAAAACGAAGCAATAATGAAAACGAAAAAGATACAAAGAAGTATATTTAATATTCATTGTATTCAATCGGATTTTGCAGTCAAGTTCGTGCAATTAATGGGTTATTTATGTTCTAGAAATGTTCCCGTTTCGCGCAAAGTATTCGCAAATTGATCGTTTCGTATTGGAAATGTTCAAGTTTTACACGGAAATATTTGCAAAACGACGTTTAAACGGTTAATTAACGCTGCGAAACTTTCTCTTATTCTATATAAATACATACACACATATATATATATATATATATATATATATATATATATATATATATATATATATTTATGTATAAGTCGCCCAAAAACGAAATTGGATTCGTTTTAATGCTGCGAAAACATCTCCTCCCCATCGCGTTCCGCCACTTTAGTTGAGGCTAATTGGACTCGTTCGAATTATGCGAAATTTCGTATTAACGAGTGCAACGCGAGGAATTGTTTTCGTGCCCTTGGGGGGTTCGATGAAAATCGTCAGTATTTACAATGTTTATAATACAAAGAATCTCAAGTCATAAATATTTGTATATATAATAATTAAATATTTTTATAAAAATTTAATATTGCGTTACTCATTTCCATACAAAAGACGTACTAAATTTAATATAAGAGAAAAAAAAGCATATTTTTTTTACTATTTTCAATTATAAAATGGCAACTATTTTTACAATCAAATAGTAAAAATCAATATATGGTATATATATATATATATATATATATATATATATATATATATTTACAAAGGATAATACCATTTGAACCTGCCTATTTTCACCCTCTGAATTTTTTATCGATTTATTTGTATTAGCGGTAACTCGGACGATTTATTTGTACATATTTTTTTTTGCCGCGAAATAAATATAATTTTATAATAAAAGGGGGGGGGTAGAAATCGATGTTTTTTTTTATCGCGGCGAAATCGGCGACATTCGATGCGTGAAACATCGCAGATGTCCTTTTGAAACATTGCGCTTACAATAAAAATGAAAAAATTCAATGCGATGTTTGTACAGGATAGTTTATAGGGATCATTAATTTCGATTTTTATTGATTGATATTGTAAAGTGGAGTAAATAATTTTTATCATATTAATAATTTATATTAGTATATTTTTTATAATTGTCATATTTTTAAGAGGGTTGAATTTTTTGAAAATTTTATAGGTAGAATTATTTGAAATTTTTAAAGAATTTCATAGTTCAAATAATAATTTAATGAAGAGTAAGTTTGAGAATTATAGTTTCGAAATAGGTGTTTTGACATAATAAGGGTGTAAATTATCGCTCGAGCAATTTTCGTCGAATATATCCTAACATTTATACAATATAAACATAACTGGATGTGTGTATGTGTGAGTTTGACTATTCCGCGAATTCCCATTAAGCAATGCCAGGGGCGAACTCGTCAACCCCCCAAAAGAAACTTATTTTGGCGAGGGTTATAATTGCGACACGTTCGGGTCGCTTAATTAGAACTCAACCCTTAAATGGCTCGAATTCGGCACAATCGTGCCGATCTGTGAAATTTTTCCCGGTAATTTAGTTAAGATTCGAATTCAAGCCGTGCCAAAATTTATATAATATATATGATATGTATTAAAAAAAATCAGATCGTTTAAATTAAAAACAAATATATATATATATAAATATATAGATGTAAATATAATAACGATAACCTATATTATGGGGGCATCAAAGTAAAATGAAGTCATCGCAAGTCAAAAGGTTCAACATTGAATTATATTAATTCTATTAGGATTCCAACGTAGTGCAATTCATTAAGATTGAACGTTTATATGGGGCAAGTCATATAATAAAGATGGACAACGATCTTCATCAAAGACGATTAACCCTCGCACGCCCGGAGGGTTCCGAACGGATGGACGGGTTCAAGGGCGAAATGGACAAAGGCGATTGATAACGCCAAAGCTCACGAGACAAAGATGAAAACTATTCAACTTAATGAATCGGCGACATTTATTTGAAATACAAAGCTTATTTTCATTTGTATGAACATTTTTCTATATTATTAGTATCGTCATTCTAAAAATTAAGCATTAAATGATTATATTGAATGAAAATAATAAATATTATATATATATATATATATATAATAAAATGAAAATGATTCTTCGATAAATATGACATTACACTCGGTCACTTGAAAGTGTATATATGTACATCAATTCGAATTACATTCAAAATTTTAGTACGGTTTCGGATATTTCGCATAATACACACACACATATATATAATATAATATAATATAATACAGTATAATGTAATATAATACGCGATTCGTCCGTAATAATATTCATGCTTCGGGTCGTTTACGCACCTTCGACGTTTAATCGGGTCGCGAACGACCCCATTATACGCGGTTCTCTTTAACGCGATTAAATATACGCGCAAAAGTGAGGATACCGTGTCGTAAACGGCACAGTTTAGTATATAAACGCTCGACTCGTCATTGTAACGCGGTCCGGGTTTCGTTACCAGAAAATGTATACGGTTTTTGCATTTTGTATAATAAAATTATTATTTTGCAATAATAAAATTGTCTATGTATTACTAATATTTTAAATTATATTAATAATTTTTAGATTTGATAAATTTAAATTTTATATAGTAAGTCATCGGTGAGGTTATTTTATTATCACACCTGCATATATATATATATATATATATATATATATAAACATCACGTATATGCGTTATTACAATTCTGAGCCCCGTTTAGCAATAAAATTTTGCACGCCGTTTCGGACGGCGAAAAGCGTCCCCCGCTCCTCCCCCTCTTCTTTTCTAATAATAAAAGGGGATGCCGGTCCGTTATTATGCCGGAGGGTCGTTCGCGTGGGTCGTAAATTCCTAGCGCCGATGGTTGTCGACCCCGTCACTCGGGGGTTAACCGACAACACCTGGACTGCTGTTGCACGATGGGTTCAAGTGACAGTTTTGTTTGTGCGCCGCTTCATACTAAATTACAATGCGCACGGTCTCTAAATTAAAACCGTTTGTTATCCGTTTCGGTATGCTAGGCATTGAAATCGTCACGAAGCATCTACTACTCCAATTGTCAAATTGCACCTTCTTGATAAATACGAATTATCTATAATTGTTATATTTTTTTTTTTTTTTTGTAATAAATTTAAGTGCCAAAAATGCATTCTCTATTTATAAGAGTGTCATTTTAAACATTATAATATTATATACAAAGAGTGTGGAAATTCATTACAAATAAAGCTCATTTAATTTTCGCACTAGTCCAAGCGGTGACCGAACGACACCCCTCGCATGCAAAGTGTTAAAAATATACAATAAGTATTTGGAAGAAAAAAAAATTTACAAATATAATCGTTCTTCATATTTATTTTTACGCATAGATTTCAACCCTAGTTCTTTTATATATATATATATATATATATATATATATATATATATATATATATATATATATATATATATATGAACCATTTCCATATGTCGAACAAAAATGGAACCGGAATGATAATACAAAAGGTGACATCGTCAACTGGGTGCACACGAAGCGAACTCCATTTTATTATTATATACACGTTGTATTTCTCTCGTTTTTACGGGTTTTTATTTATGAAAAAAGCGGTAAAAAGCGCAAAAAAATGGCGACGAATATATATATATATATATATATATATATATATATATATATATATATATATATATATATATATATATATATAAGTGAGAGAACGCACAGCATAAATCTAGTGGAACCTTTTGCTTGATGTTCAATGAAACGTGCTGTGTGAAATATGGCGCGAACCCGGCTTTCGCAAAGTCTGAAACGACTATATTTACCCAAAAATATAGATGCTGAAAATTCAGGATTATATACTTCAGTTTTATATGTATGCATAAATAATATTTTACGGTAAAGAATTTTTGCATACCTTAAAAATCTCGACAGAGTAAAAGAATTCGAATTATTTAAAGGTCTTGCAGTGATTTTTTTGCTCGCACAACGTTTCCTGATTCAGGATCGTCTCAAATATTTTTTTAGGTTTTTTTTTTAAACAACCGACGAAATAAAGGACGCTTGTATTTCTAAATAATTGTCTTTTTTTTTAAATAAAAATAGATGTTTTTATAAAAAAATCATTAGTATAGAAGAATGTATAATACAAAATATTTTAAATAATTTTGAAAGCTCTCGGATTAATTGATAATTATTTGTGTTATGAGTATTATATATTTCATGTGAAATATTTTTTTATAAAACGATGAAAATATGGTAACGGAATTATATTTATTACTATAGATGAAATACTATTACTTTTCAGATAATGCAATATGAATATTTCTAGTTTAATTTAAATACTGATAATAAATATAAGAAAATCATCTCTAAATTTTGTCTTAATTTTTTTATTTAAAATAAAAAATTGAATTTCAAGTACAAAAATATGAATTAAATTATTTTAATTTTCAAAAAATTTCGCATATATATATATATATATATATATATATATATATATATATATATATATATATATATATATATAATTATTATATAAACAACATTTTTATTATATTTCATTTTGTGCTTAAAAATAAAACTTATAGACTCATAAGATTTATATAGCTATTAAATATTATTGCCACTTTCATAAAAACGGTCATTATTATAATCGTAAATAAAAATAAATATTCTGATCTCAATTTTGCCGATGAATAAATTAAATTTAAGTGGTGAAATATAAATTGACGAATACCCGATGCGGCCCTTATTCTTAGTCGTCGCCACCCCCCACCCCCTCACCCTTTTTTTTTTCAGTTCCGAATGAACAATTTCACGGCACATTATATTCCTTAGTTAATTACTCGAAAGGCCGTTCTCAGGTTCGAAACGAAAATAAGTTTAATGAACGGTAAACAAAAATATGCCTTTTAATTTGAGATATGACCGCGTTCGCGGGTCCTTTTCGAAACGTTCCAGTCATTGTATTACGCATTCAGTGACTCCGCCGAATGTCTGGAAAGTGTAATTAGTTTTCCTAGGACTGTGTCATTTGACAATACGAATTCAATTGTTGTGATTCAATCGCTGTAAAATCAACGATAATTGATTTGTTAAATTGTTGAAAACGATGTCAACGAAATGAAAATTTGTATAAAAGTGACTTGAATTTTTCACGTCTGCGATGTGATTAAAAGTAATTGCAGATTGATTATATATATATATATATATATATATATATATATATATATATATATATATATATATATATATATATATATATATATATATATATATATTGATATCAAAATATATATTTTATATATAATATATTAGAAAAAAAAATATCGATGGTTGGACATGATAAGCGTGATGGCCGTTCTTAATTTGACGATTAGGCCTTTTGGTTTCTGAATGACACGAGAGATGCCAATCAGACATCGAGTTATGGCGAAGCAAAGCATCGGGAGTCGAGATCATAGAAATAATAAAAGTCACAAAAAAGTCACTGCGGGTCTCGAAAAATCGGTATCTGAGGCGTTTGTGGAACGATCTTATCCGAATTCGGGATCTGGTGCTTCCGAAACCTGTTTCAAAGTCGACGTGATAGTTACACTCCTGTCTTGATTTCTGGACACATTTTTTTACTTATTTATTTATTATTATTATTATTGATTTTTGAGATCGATAATGGTTCTCAGATTGTATATATTAAAAATAAAAATTAATTTATTACGAATTTTTTTTGTATATAAACGATATTGTTTTTAAAATATACTGACAGTAAATATATTTTTTATTGTTTATAATAGATTAATATATTTGAGATTCTTAGAATTATTGTGTTCTACATATTATTATTATTATTATTATTATTTAAAATGAATGTTCGAAATGGAGGTCGCTTTTATTATAACTATGACATTGATAGTCAGCCGTGAATTACATTTTATACATTATATATAAGAAATTATTTACATTTAACAATTAAATAATTTTGAGTAATTATCGAACAAATTTAAGATGATAAAAAAATATTTTCTTATTTTGATTAAAAAATTTCAACAAAAAAAAATAGTAAAAATTTCAATTGCATAAAAAGATTGTATATCATATTTAATTTAATTATATAAATTGTTTATATAGTGAATAATAAATACTGTGAAATATTTTCATATGAAATATAATAACGTAAACTTTTCGACGATGTGAAAAAAATGTAATTTTTTCCGAATGAAATACTCCGCGGGTAGATATTAATCAGATTATTCAGTGATGTGTAAAATAGATTCGTTTTAACGCATATATAAATTTTTCTATCTATTTTTTTTTTCTTTCCAACTATAAAAATTAAGCAACCTTCTTTTATTATAAGAGCCGACATATCGTATTACGAAAAAAAAAACAAAGAATTCATAACGAAAGAAACGTCAAAATAATTGTTACCGGTTCGTTTCGAAATCGAATACAAATTCTAAACGAGACAACCGAATGGATAATGAAAGGGGGAGGGGGAGGGGGGAGGGAAATGTAAATAAATAAAGAGCGATAATGAATAAACAGTCGATTTCCATGTAAAAATTCAATATTCGATTTACATAATGCGAAAGCCATTGTCTTTTATGGTAGAAGACGTGTAAGCTCTAATGGAATTCGATTTGTGTCTAAAGCTCTCGATACATTATCGAATGAGGCGCTAGCTTTATGCGAAAAACGCTTTTACATACAACGCGGCGACAACACAAAGGATATAACAGCGCAATGTTTATTTTACAATAATTTAAAATATCATTCTATAGTTGATATCAACTATATATTATTAGTTTTATACTATAAATATAATATAAATTAAAGAAATATATATATATATATTTCAATGTAAATTAATGATATGATTTTGACATAGTGTTATGAAATAAATTAGCGACAAAAGCTTTTTGTTCAATATTTATATGAAACACCGATGGTCAAGCAGAAATTATATTTGTTGAAAATATATAAATATTTTTTTCAATGAAATATAATATTTTTTAAATATAATAACACAAAAATGAAAAGGAAACTCGAGTATATTTATGGAGAATCACAAATAATCTTTCAAAGAGCCGCAGTTTGGCTACCCCTGATATAAAATCATGATATAATTTTTTCATAAAATTGAATCATCAGCTTTACTCTCAACGTTCAGAAATACATATATGATATTTAAGTTATTAAATTTATATATAATATACGATGACAATACGGATTTTAACTTGTATATTCAGAATAACTATGTAAATAAATGATTCTACTAATTATTTTGTAGTTCATTTTATGTTTTTTGAAATATCTAATATATTATTGTTTTAAGATTGTGTTATTTAATGAAAATACTATTGTTGAGAACCTTAGAAAAAAAATTTTTTTTTCTATAAATATGTATACAAGAATTGGAAAAATATATGGATAAATCGACAATAAAATATGGTAAAACAATTTCGGATCGCATTTATAAAATATGTTATATCGTCAAATGCGTATTTAAAAATGCTTTTTAAAATATTCGCGAACGTCGTCGTTCGGAAAAAATAATTAAAATACGGTCCCCCCCCCTTCCTTCACCCCCCAGTCTGTAGTATAATAATATAATGTCGAATTTGTATTTGAGGCGTGTTCGTCGAACGGACGTCGTATTCGGTGTCGGTTTTTGTCGAAAATTTCACGAAATTTATGTGCACGTTTTAGAAGAAACGACGGCGAATTTTCGATACGAAATCCATAACAAATCGAATTCCGAAATTTTGCCGCGAAAGCAAAAAAAAAAAACGAGATTTTTCAGTATCGGAAAGAAAAGAGAAGACGACTTTCGAAACTGCATCGGAACGCAATATAAACGGAATATATGATGGAATATTTCGAAAAATATTCTAGAAAAAAAAATTAAATTGTTTTAAGTCGAATATCAAACGGTAACGTATAAAATATAAAAGTATTAATTTCTAAATTATCATTTTCTGTATTGATGAATTTTCTCTTTATTATTAAATAATAAATATAAAGTATTAAACTATAAAACATTCTTTTTAACTTGTTGCTTGTCACATAATATCATAATTAAATTCGTATATTTAAACATTATTACCACTAAATATTTCTATTTATATGCGGATTTAACAATGGAGTCCTTTGTAAAAAAAAAAAAAAAAATTCACATAAATCCCTGACCCTCACAAACCACCGCTGGTTACCTGTGCAAGCGCATTAATAATTTTGTACCGGGATAAATATCCTGATAAGTCTAGGTCGGTTTTCACACGTATCGAGCCTTTTATATATTCGTATAAAATATATTTTAGAATTTCTAGGTGCAGGAAAACCTACAAGTATCATAAATAACAGGATCGTGTAAAACTTTCGAGGATTAACAGCCTCAAACTGGGGTAAACCTTGTCGCCAATATATTTATATGGAGTACACACACACACATACACACACACACACATATATATATATATATATATATATATACCCCCGTAGTTTTTCATTGGCATATTTATTATTGTTATAAATAAAAGGTTGTCTCTCTCACTAATTTAAAATCATACGTTGATCCGTATATTCCGCAGTGACAAGGGTCGTATTGGGGTAAATAAATCAAATAACTATCTATAACGCCGACGTTTAATATTATAAATTGCGTCGAATGAATATATAATGCGGCTTATACACGTTCGATATATTAATGTTGGAGAGAAAGAGAGAGAGAGAGGGGGGTGGGGTGGGGGGGGATATTATTTATCGTTCGTGTATGATTCAAAGTTTTTGGAAGTCTAATGGGTTAATTAAAGTTGTGATTTATGGTAATGAGGTCAAGGATAATGCGTATTCATATATGAATATTTAATATAAGAGAGAAATAAAAAATTGTATATATGTATATACAATATAATATTATAATAAAAAATAAACGATTTTTTTTTTAGCAATTTTAATAATAAATATGTTTTGATTAATATATTTATTTAGTTAATGCGATATATTGATTACATTATTAAGTATTGCTTCATTATTAAAACTAATTAATATATCTATTAATTATATATGAGACATTATATCAATAAATAGACGATGTAATTATTGAATAATATTATTTTTATATTATTTTTTTTTATATAAATAAAATCTACAAGCCCTGATGATTATATATATATATATATATATATATATATATATATATATATATATATATATATATAAAGGAAAACAAACGGACAGTCTTAATAAATAAACGAATTAACTCCATGTCGACCCGAAGAAAAAGGAGGCAGATCTTATCGTCGAAAGTGAAATTCATTTGAATAAAGTCATTTTATAGGCCGATGCCATCAAAATTTTAAACTGTTAATTTACGAAGGGTTATTATTACAACGAGGGTTAGACTTAACCGGGAAACATTTTTAAGCCATATATATATATATATATTACACAAAGGGAACGACATTCCTTTACGGGGGAAAAACGACTTAAATTGGTTTCGCTCGGGTTAATGTGACGTTGACTATTTTCAACTTACAGTTTTAATTATGAATTATCTAGTCTCTAAATATATATTTATTAATTAAAAACACATGCACCACTTTTTATATTTAATTTATGAATATTGAGTGCAGTGATTGTCAATTATTTTAATATCCAAGTGGTTCACGAACGGCACCCCTCTAGTACAAAGGGTTTATTAATTTGAATAAATAAAAAAAATATATTTTTTTTAATTATCAAACACGCGAATCTGTTCGTGTGTATGTAAAACGGTTAACATTCAAACGTACGACACGGTCGATGTTAGTAAAGGTAAAAAAAATTCAATCGGACCCATTCGGATTCCTCATCTAACAGTTTCACCGGTTTGCGATGGAAATAAATTACGGCCCTATCCTCACGCTTCCAGGGACCCTTAAGACTCCTAGGATGTACAAATATTCGCCGAGATCGTTTTCTGGAAACTTGACAACGTTATTTTCCAAGACAGCGGTCTTAAACTTGAATTTGCCGGTCTTTTAAACCACCGTTATTGATTTAAACGTTCGCTGTAAAAACTTTTTAATTTTCTATATAATATGAATATTTTATTATTTACTAAAAAAAAAAAAGAATTTATTACAAATATATTAAATTGTTTTTCATATAAATTATTACGTATTAAAATTGAAACTAATATAATTAAATTCAATTGAAGTATAAATATATGACAAATGTTCGGTCCGCGTACCGTCAGTTTAAAATATCTGTTTTAGTATAAGACGACATTCGACGATCTTTCTTACGTTTCGCACTCCCATAACTCTGTCCGACTTGAAAATTCCGAACTCCTTCCGTTATTATTTGTTCCCGAGTTCGATCCGCTGCAATATCTCACACTCAACGAGTTCAACTCCCAAGGATTTCCTATTAAATCCGATCCGTATAATCGTCGGACATTTTGATTCGATTCGAAAATTCCATTCCGAATTAGCAATTTGTTTGTTTTTCGTCGCAGCGCCTACGATTAGAGCCGTACCGGTCGCATATTTCACGATTAATCGGTCCGGAGCGATTTATTGCGCTCCGATTAATCGTGAAATATTTCCAATTTATTCCGAATCAAAGTATTCCAAAATTTACAATAACATTTATATTATTAAAATATTAAAAATTTATCGCAAATATGACAGCACATCGATAATCGATATTCTGATAATTAGTTCTATATATAATATTAAATCTTTAATATATCAATTTGTACCTCAATTAAATCCATCAATATTACATGTAATATAATATAATATAATAAACTTACTGCATATTTATAATTAATTTTTTCACGCATAATTATTACAAAGTATTTCTCATTGAATTGAAATAAAAAAACTATCATAGTAATTACATAATTTTTTTTTAATAAATACGAAAAATAATATTAAAAAAAAACAAATATTTGCTTTATAACCAGTTCCGAAAACGGCGAGAAAGATATAAAACTATCAAAAAATGGGCATGTACGCTATTTAAAAAAATATTTATAACTGTCGTAAAATTGTAAGCGTCGTTCGCTTTTCTTTTTTTTATTATTTTACTTTTGTAAATTGGTTGTAAACGCGTTACGAATGAAATTAAGATGTCGGCGAATCGTCGTAATATATAGCCTTTAAGTCGATCGTAAAAAAATTATATATATATATATATATATATATATATATATATAACCTCTAGTTGTAATTAGTAACGTTTTTATACAAAACCATTAAATAAGTTAATGCGCATTAATAAAAAAAAAAATTATACATTATTAACGTACTAATTGGATGTGTGAATAATAAAAGTGACGCCGGCGTTGAATGGGTTAAAATCGCGTTTTTTTTTTCAAGTACTATTATTGTGCAAATGATAAATTAGTTGAATTATTTATATTTTATAATTCTATATAGGGATCTTTTACGTCAATTTAAATTTTTGTATTATATCTTATATGTATATAAAAAATACATATAATATATTTTATATTTTTGATATTACAACAAAAAATTAGCAATAATTTTTGACAATGAAATAAAACTTTTAAGACAATATTTGAATTTAGAACAAGTCATAATAATATTATGATTGTTAATAATGTATATTATTTATTTTTAAATATTAATTTGTGTTATATTTAAATTATAATTTTTGAGTTATCAAAATAATGATCTAATTATAAAAGTATTGATTTTTTTTTAGAATCAAAATGATAGTGATTGATTAAATGGATGATAGAAAAGAAGCATCCGTTTAATATTAAATACTAATAAATGTTAATGCAAAATTAGATTATTTATAAAATAAGAAATAATTAATAATTTGAGATTTGCAAATAAATAAAATCAATATCAATATCTAACTCATATTTTTTAGTGTTATATTATTTTCAAGACTCTCATTCTGATATATTATTTATATATAATATATTGTTAATTTTATATGTCGATCACATAATATATATATATATATATATATATATATATATATATATATATATATATATATATATATATATATATAATCAGTTATTCAAAGTTGATTCATCGATGAAAAACGTCGTTATTTAAAATTTTTCTTAACGATTTTCGATATTCAGAGCGCAAATCGAATTTATTATTTAATAAGACCATAAAATATTTTATGACCGCGCAAAACTTTGAAAAAAGTGTATATATATATATATATATATATATATATATATATATATATATATATAATAAACAAAAACAAAAATGGCCACGTAAAATATATACATATTATATATATATATATATATATATATATATATATATATATATATATATATATATATATATATATATATATATAGTATTATGGAGCGCGAAAGAATCGAAATATGAAATACGAGATATTGTCGGTGTATCGCGGCGATGGTTTTTACGACCAGTTTTTCACTGCCTTTGCACAATATTATAATGTTACAAACTGAAATAAATTTCATAGATGACAGGCTATCAAAGAGTCGAGCGGTTGTTTTAAAGTTTTGCCAGTGTTGCAGTTACGAGGTATATAGGTGTTAAAGTTAACCCGTTGCGGTCCCTTTCACATTGCTCGTTAGCATGTGACTATTTTTAATTTTGTTGAATGAAATATTAATTGTTATTAAAATTTATAGATGCATTTTAATATTTTTTTTTATATATGAATAATGATATAAAATATTATATTATAATTAAAATTGACGATTCATTTATTTTATATAGTGTTAAAATTATATCTATTATAATATCGGTTTTTATTTTAATTTAAATCGAGTAAAAATATCAAAATAGAATCGTTCTTTGAATCGTATACGGTATGTGGTTTGCTATTTAAATATCACTGCTTTTGAAAACTGCGCATGCGAATCGCTATATATTTTGAGTTTTTGGTTGTTTAGGTGAGCATTTTACTTTTTATTTTCGATATACTTTCCTTTTGCAATTTGGCCGACAAAAGGTATTTTTTACGCGGAACACTTTAATGAAAATATACGAGCGCCAAGCGAAAGAATCGAGCGCGCTATGCGAGGTAAAATAAAACGAGTAAAAAAAAAAGCGGAATTCTCTTTGAGAATCAGTGATATGCACAAAGCGCTCTGGCAAAAGATTCATGTATATGTATTTTTGTGCTTTGTTCCTAAATATATATATATATATATATATATATATATATATATATATATATATATATATATATTGTTTAATAATTTATGAAGTTGCGTTGAATAATTATCATTTTGTGATAGCGACCGTTTTTGGAAAGATGATCTTTCTGCTTTTTATATTGTAAAATGTTGTATTACATCGGTATATTATGAAGGTTGGTTTTTCTCTAAATCAATTTGAAAATTTATTTCGAATGAAATTATTATTTGATTTCTAATTTAATATATTAATATTTTTAATATTTATATAGAAGATTCGAATAATGATTTATATTTATGTAATAAAAAAAATGATTTATTATATTTGGACCGAACTGGGTTAACATGATTAGAATAAGAACAATTATATAATAACAAGTGTGTTAGGTCATTAGAAGTACACACCTTTTTTATTATATATATATATATATATATATATATATATATATATATATATATATATATATATATATATATATATATATATATATATATTCAGTTTATTAAAATTAAACTGAAAATATTATAAAAGTAACATCAATGAATTATTTATTACGCACAAATATTAGCGCGATATTTTAAATATATGATGACGTCATCGTGAGAGCGTGAGTCGTTCGGCGCGCGGCGGCGCTAGCATTTTATATATATATATACATATAATACATAATATATATTATATATATATATATATATATATATATATATATATATATATATATATATATATATATTGTATTTTAAATTATACTTCGTAATTTCAATTTTATTTATTTCAATCTCAATTTTTAATTAAATAGTATAAAATTTATCATTAGATTCGATTCATATTCAAAGCCATATTTATATAACAATTTATTATATATATATATATATATATATATATATATATATATATATATATATATATATCACATACAATTACATAATTAAACTGTTAAATAATAATAATACGTAATTTATATATTAATTTGCGACGTCATTGAAAAATCTCATAATATGAATATCACAAAATAAATACTGGTCTGTTGCATTTGACGTCTTTCGTTAATGTAAACGGATGCGGCGATGTGACGCAAGCTTTACCGTTTAAATCCGAAGAACACGAAGAAAATAAAATAAAGCTGAGCATACACACACACACACACACACACTCACACACACATCGAAATTGGAATTTGTGAAATTTTAAAGTGAATTCAAAAACGTTCACGGGAACGATCGAAATCGTCGACGTATTACAAAAGCGGCATTTCAATTATTTCAACGCGCCATGAGCTTTTTTGTTCTCTATTTTTTTTCACCTATTATTATTATTATTATTATTACTAATACCGTTTATTTTGTCTATTTATTTATTTGTTCACATATATTTTCTTCACTCTTTCCCTTTTCCGCCCACTTTTTTTTTGTTTCCTCACTCGCTCCGCCTTTTATTTGTAAGAAATGGCGCAGAACAGAAGCAATTCGACCGTCAAATTATCTGGTATTATTTTTCGTTTATACGACGTGCATATATTTACCGAATTCACATACTCGAAATGTTACTAGCGTATCGTTTTTTTTTTTCCTTTCTTTCTTTTTATCCGTATATACGGACAGGGTGGGCTCTGAATTTTACCACATACAAGATTTGTATTGTGAATTATTTAAAAATTATTTAAATTTGTTTTACGGCAGATTTACAATGCTGATTTTGAGCTCGTAATCGTGCAAATCGACAAAAATACAACGGATAAAAGTGCGTAAACAAAAATGACGTTTTGTTTTGTTCGCATACAGCCTTCATGTTCGCATCGGTTGACGGACTCGTCTTTATTTTATATTTTTTTTCCACGGATATTTCGATGATTGCAAACGCAAAAATATGACCAATTTCCTCTCCAGATGTATTTTTATTTTATTTTATTTTATTTTATTTTATTCGCAGGTCCGTTTATGTGTAAAGAAGATCGCGTTTGCTTCGGGCGAGTGTAAAAATTTATACGATTGCAAGTTTCGAGTTTTTTATTACGACAATCCGGTTCGTGTGTGTTATGTTCGTTCGTTCGCGTGTGATTATGAATACAAATGCCACCGATAAAAATGTTATTTATTAAAGATAATTAGTGTGAAAACGGATAAAGGACGCTGATTACAGGTGTGAATGTTAAATTTGTATAGTCGAATCAAATATATTTAAAATTCGAACGATATAGTAGAAAAATCAATCAAAAATATACGTCAAATGACGAACAATATATATAATATAAATATATATATAGTATTGAAAAAGTGATTCAGCACAGTATGAATCATGAAAATTTGCTTTCAGGTGAGCTTTTGTTGTCAACAACGGCGTCGTCTGCCTTCAAACAAAACGACGTTTAAAAGTCTCGTCTAACGTACGATAATTTACGACGAACGACATAAATCAGCGGCTCGATTTACGACACGCGACTCGTCTTTCGTTCGAGTCGACGAGTGCGAAAGTCGCGAACGTGCAACAATTGCGACTTTAATTTATGTTTATATGTGACAAAAACCAATATAACTAAATATAATTAAAAAAAAAATAATGTAAATAAACGTTGTAATGATGATGTTTTTGTAGAAGATTTATTTCAAAATTTTTCAAATTTTGTAATCATATTTTTTTTTTAATCAAGTCATTAGTATCATATATAACGTATATTTTAATTATTTCTTTATATTCATAATATTTATATTTCATATACATATATATCAAATAATGATTATTTAAATATCGTTTCAAATATAAAATAAATATATAGAAAAAATATATATTTCTAATAAAATATAATATATATATATATATATATATATATATATATATATATATATATATATATATATATGGGTTTCGAAAATGGATATTTTTATTATTACTTCTATAAATCACCGATATGATGACGTGTTAGTAGAAAGCGATAATCCTCCGGCCACTTAGAACTAATTCGGTATTCAGAAAATGTTTTGGAAGCACTGGAGCGTGTTCCAATATCAACTCCTCAAGTATGCGAATGTCAATGTGCGGTGCCAAGGAAGTGACAAACAAATATTTCAAGGGGCTGTGAAACGAAGCGAGGTGAAGGGGTTCGGTATTCGTGGCCCGGGAACGAGTCCGACATCTTGCGGTTTGTAACCTCTGGCGCCTGACGTAATAAGTACGTACACATGCGCGTTTTATCTTTGACCACAATTTGAAACTAATACAATTAGAATAAATTCGTATTTATGAATATTTATTTATTTTTTAATTCTTAAAATATAAAAATAAAACAGAATTTTAGACAAAATTCAATGCAATTTATATATAAGTTTCACTAGTCAAAGTGGATGAATTAAACATTTAAATCCAACAAAATCTATGTAGATTTCGTTAACACGAAAACAGAAATCCACCGCTGAAACGTTTTCAGAAATAGACTGAAATCGAAATTCAATTAACAGAAAAACGAATGAAAAAAAAACAATTCAATTTAATTTATATTTAAACAATAGTAAAATATATATTTTTTTAAATTTCACTTACTAAAAAGGGGATGAAAAAAATCATGCATCGTTTCGAGTGTCGAAATGTCGTCGTATTTATGAAAATTAGTCGCTATTTTCTTTCGAAAAACCAATTTCAAAGTTGCCAAAAAGCTCGAACGGAAATAAATCAACCGAACCGCAATAAATACTGCCTTAAAAAGATATCTTGAAGTTCTTCTTTGCTCGCCTTCAACTTGGACGACACCGAAAATATTCTTTTTCTTTTTCAACGGAGCGAATCCGTTATATTATATTATATAAAATATATGGAATTATAAGATTAATACAGAGTATATATGAATGTACAATATAAATATCATTTGATACATGATTTAATTTTATAAAACGTGCCATATCAGAAAACAGACCCTCCGTCATTGTATTTCCTGATATCATTTATATAATACAAATTTTCAACTCGATTTATTGCTTATGGTCATTTAAACTCAAGCGCGCAAACATTATAAACGGAAACATTAAAATTTACGCGAAATCCTGATTTAACCCTTTCAGGATTAAGCGTGCACTCGGGCACAGATAACGACTTAATGTCTCTGCAAACAATCGCATCGCGGCCTCGGAAGGGTTGAGCGAAATCGAAGCCTTATGCAGCCTACGCGAATATACATTTATATATATATATATATATATATATATATATATATATATATATATATATGAACGTACAGGACCAACGTAAACACGAGCATTTCGTGGGATTATCCCCTTTGTCGTGGGTCTAACCCTTCATCCAGACGTCGTCTAATAATTTATGTGTGCATTAGCCTAATGCTGCCGGGTTAACCGCGTCGCGTGCCTTAGCAGCCTCTGAGTGCCAACACCTCAAAACTGATCCTAGAAATCCTGCAGCCAACATTCTGATATAAATTATCGGGGCCGCTGCACATGGATATACAGGAAAACCCTCTGCAAACGACTAGCGGGTTGAGAATTCTATATTATAACACTCGAACCGAACAATAGTGTATTGTTTAATAAAATATCAATATTATATAAAATTTAGATTTGTTTTTTTTTCTTATTCAAAATGTAATTCAAATATAAAATTATTTAATTAAAAATTTCTAGAGAAATTTTCAATAAAATTCAAAATAGACGAAATATATATTATTTTAAACCAAATGTTATATATATATATATATATATATATATATATATATATATATATATATATATATATATATTATAAAATTTCGTATACTATTTTTTTAAATGACAATCATTAATATTCACTATATTAACACGTTGACTGCCGTGTATATCTCCAGTGCCATTTGCAAGTCATGTAAAATGCGCGATGCATTCAACGTGTTAAATATCAACTCAATTTTAATTAAATCGATGCTCGGTCAAAAAAAAATAACAATACAATCCTGAATAAAAATTTATTAAAATATAATATTTTATTTTATTGTACAATAATTCCGAGAATCGATCAGACACGAATTGTCTGCAACTAGTATTAATATTTGAATATCTTAATACGTTGTATTAAGACATACGCGAGACTATATAGATAACACATACACACACACACACACATATATATATATATATATATATATATATATATATATATATATATATATATACGTGTATATGTGCGGTACGATGAAAACGTTCGTGATTGACATGAACAATGCACACAATACGAATTGACATCTAACATTGACGGATTTAAATATTATACATGTGTTATAGGCAATATTTAAATTTCAAAAATATATAATGTGAACATTAAAACGAAACGATTATGAAATATGTAATATAATATATATAAATATATCAAATATATAATTTTTTTACATAAATGGTAATCGTTGTTTGTAATATATGAATTTTACGATATACGTTGAAACGTAACTGTTACAAGTTTTATTTTTTTATTTTTTTTTTTTAAGTACGAAACAAAACGTCGATGATCGTAAGCAACAACGGGTATTGAGCCATCGCTTATCGCATATTTGCCAGACAAGTTATTCAGATGGCATTCAAATTAGATTTAACCCATTCATCCGCCGTTGTGAAAACGATAGACACGGTCTTTTATGCTGTTGCTGAATCGTGACTCCGCCGTCACATGTCTACAATGTCGGATGAATTTCTAGAAATGTCAAGACTACATACACACAGTTATATACATATCATGTATATATATATATTATATATATATATATATGGTCTTGTGTTATCGTGAAGGAAATTTAGGTCTAGCTCAGTTGGAAATGTAGGAAATGTCATATATAGCACTTCCTGTGAATATTCGTGGTTATTATATTGATATGTGAATGCGATTAATATTATGTTTTATATAAATATTAGTATATAATTGATAAAATTAAAGTATAAATTTTATTTGATTTAACTATATAATGCAAGGGAAAATAATGAGAATATGATGAAAAATTTGACCAGAATTTGAGAGTAAATATTCGTGTGTTCCAATTTGAGATTGATTTGAAACATAAAATATTTCGTAAAAATTATTGATAACATTTTGATATTGAATGTTTGAACTGATCCTCATTTTCACTTACATTGTACAAGAAATGAAGTAATAAACTAATATTAAATTTATTTCAATGATAAAGAAAAAAATAATGAAATATAAAAAGGTGAACTCGACGAATGAAAAATTTAAATTAAATTCTATATTATATTACAGACTGATATACAATAAAAATTATTAAGAAAAAAAAAGTATATAAAGTATTTGTTCGTCTTAAATACATCACATAGCTTAAGCATCATTCACAACATTCACATTCTCATATATTCGGCTTAGTCATCATCCAGTCTGAAGAATCTCATCTCGTCTTCGTGTCCTGAAGGTATTTTCTCAGTGTTGGGCGTCTTGTAACAGCTGATTTATTGCCAACACTGTGTCACATTATCTAAGAAAACGACGACACAGCTACTATTATCGTGAGCCCGAGTCACACTCGGACACGCGTTCTAGTCGCATTGTTACTTCGTACACTTCACAATCTCGATTCCGAATCGTGTTCGTCGATAACGTAATCGTGTAATACGATTTTACGGATTTTTTTACGTATAACGCGTTGTTTCAATCGTACTCCTTGTGATTGATTAAAAATATAGTACTATATTTTTAATAAATCTTGATTTTATTCTATGTTTTTTCTAAGTGTCTAATATCTAATCACTTACAGCAAATATAAAAAAAACACTCTTCATACAATTATATATATATATATATATATATATATATATATATATATATACAATAAATTGTACTACTCTTCATATATGCAGTCGTTAATACTAATCGATTGTGTAAAATAACGCCAAAATATGAAAAGCTGTTCTAAATTAAATTACTATGAATCCGTTTGGTCAAATAAAAATAGAAACAGAAATCAACAGTAGATATAGAAAAACTGATAAATATATTGTACATATATATGGTATGTATTATAAACATAGTGGTAACGCCTATATTCGTTTGTTTATTTGAAGTTTTTTATTTTTAAATAGTCGAATCGTTTTAACATATAATTCAGTTTAAATAATGCAATAATATATCAATCCTTTCGGCAATTTATCTAAAGATTAGACGTAAACTTGACTATTCGGACGTTTAAATGAAATAAATTGGCGTTTCAAATCTAGAAAACTACGTTTCACTGATTTATTGCCAGTAACTTTAAATATATTTCACTTTAAAATAATGGTTATATATATATATATATATATATATATATATATATATGAAAATTAATTATATAATTATTCGTGATGGTGTACTATTTTTTTTTCGTCAAAAGCAGCTTTATTTACACAATTTAATTTTGAATGATCTTTGCAAATCAAAATATATATCTTTCTCATGCCAAAGATCAATTTATTGCTATATGATTTCATGTAAAATATTTCAGAAGTTACGATCCAAGTTCGCTACGATTATAATTTTATATACAATATTATATAAAACAATTAATAAAAGTAACGTCGTTCAATATAACAAGTATTACATTGTCGTCACGTTTCAAAGGAACATTACAAAGTGACAACACCCATCCGATTTCAAAACCCGACAAATTTCGAACTGCATCAAAACTCGCAAAATTCACGAGACTTTAAATTACGCAGTTCCAAAAACCCAGAACCGAACGATATATTTATGAAAACTTCCACTTTTGCGGCACCCTTTCGAAGTTTCTAGCGCTAAATTATGTCGAGACGAAGCTTTAGAAACTTCTAATATGAGGGTCTAGTTTACGCTTTATACGGTCGTGTTTCAGCAAACCGCCTAGTCACTATATATATATATATATATATATATATATATATATATATATATAACGTGTATGTACCCAAGGACTATTATCAAACGTCACCTGTGTTCCGTGCCCTGAAAACCCTTTGCTACGAATTTGCGCTATTTGAACACGGAATATATACAGGATCAGCTCCATATTTTCAACGTCTTATATGAGATTGTATTTAAGTTCGGACATGTTTAAAAGTATATGTACGTATATAGTAGGTGAATTTACATAAAATCTTACGTAATAAATTAAATTATCAATGAATATAATGCACATTATTATATTGTATAATAGTATTATGAGGGAAAGTAAGTTTCAATTTTACAAATAAAAAATTCATTATCTATATTGCAATGTTGCTCATGTTAAATACATTTTTTTTTGCATTAATAATAATTGAATACAGAATACAATTTAATATTAAAAAAAAAATATCAAATATTGTTAATTGTACAAATTGAAAAGTATTGAAAAGACACAATAAGAAATTGATATTGATACAATTCAATATATTTGAGAACCGCTCTGTATATAATCTTTCATGTACATTTACGAATAAATATTCGGTCTGACTTTTGGTTCTGTTTGTCCCGGTGCGTCTTTGTCGTCTTCGCAGTTCAAACAGGATACCCTTTGAACGGATCAGTTAACCCAAAAATCAACCTGGTGCCCAAGATTTAGATAGCCTCTTTTTCTCTTTATATATATATATATATATATATATATATTTAAAAGCGATTTAAATCGGGATATGGGCGAGAAAGAAGGAATCTTTTGAATTTGCTTAGCAAAAATCTTTTATAAAATTTCGACTTCAAATTGTTGACGTATTTTCATTATGCGAAACGGTCGTCGTTTTCTATTTGAAAATTTTCACATAGAAAATACGCGATGAATGAAATATATTTTTTATTGATAACGATAAGAGAATCTTAAATATTTGTATAAATTTTGAATATGCTTTTGAAATGAAAAAAAAAAATACTTAATAATTCTTATAGATTAAATTGTACAAAAAAAAAAGATTAATATATTAGGCTAAGCGTTTATTTAATTTCACATATAAAAAAATTAATATCTTTAAAGATATAAATCACCCCAATGTCAAGTTAAATTAACTATATTTACAAACATAAAATATAATCTTATCCTAAAAACGGATATTGGAGTTAAATTTCCCCGGAATCAACGTCAATTTCGGCATCTTATCGTTCGCACCCTTCGCGTTCTTCAGGGATGAACCTTCGCTCTGGGAATCCTGTACTTAAGGACTATTTTTTCCTCGGTTGACCCCAGCCTTCGTCCGACCGAGGATAATGTCATCAGATATCTTAATTATTTTCTTTTGGGATTTATTCGTGACCGCGCCTCGTAAGTGGGCGAAACTTTGGCCTTCCCTACCTCCCGGTCGACCCCTGATTCAATTCCCCGGATTAGGGACGTCTGCGTCGGGTTATCGTGACACGTATACTCTCTGGAGCAAAATTTGCCCTCGTGTAACCGAACGAGATGGCAGAGAAAGAAAAAAAAAGGACTCTAATATATATATAAAGGACGGGGAGGAAAAATGCTAACGTAAGCCGATTTTCAATGTCCCTCCCCATGCGATATTCTGATTATCCGTTGTTGATATTTTTCCCTTTTCTTCCTCCCCCCCATCTCCCTTTTAACTTCAATAGAATATTTATTATATTTCATTTTCGAACTATGATAATATTTATATTTTACGATAGTTCTATAGTTATAATGCTAAAATTTTCTAACATTATTCCCACTAAAAACAGTATAAAAATGTCGGAATTCACCGACGTGACGTTATATGTCTAGTATGAGAAAAAAGAAACCGGAAAACTCTAACGCAAGGCAACCTTAGGGGTTAAGCAAAAGAAAAAATAAAATAAAGAAAGTGAAAAGATGGAATATACGACGACCGCTTGCATAAACATGTCCACCTTCGGGATTCGAACCCGCGGCGGCCACTTTTTCGCACGTCAAGGGACATTTTTATGCGACGAGTTCAGGAAATGGCCCTTTCGCGGTCCCTCAAAAGCTCGGACCGGGATTAAACGGGAAGGGGGTGGGGTGGGGGGGGGAAAGAACACCAGATATCGCGTTAAATCGACGATTCTCAAATTGAATGATCATTTTTCAACAATAGAGATTATATTCAAAAATATTTTTAACACTTGACTAGTCACATATACGAGATAACTCGGTGTTGACTAGTATCATTTTTCATGGCTCCAATTTATATTTTAAATTATTCTTTAACCCATTCATGGTTGAAATAAAGTTTATGGATAAGTGTCTTTTTAGGTACATATAGAGTTTTTTTTTGCTATAAATAAAATATACTAGTATGGGTGGATTATATTTCCAAATATGGTGTTACATTTTTACCAACAAAATTTTAAATATAAAAGCGTACTTCTATCGTAATAATAATAAGTGAAACATATTTACTTTGCTACAATAAAATTTGGTGTTCAAAACTCAAACACAACAAACTTGAAGCGACATAAATCACAAACTATCAGGACTTCAGTTTAAAAAAAAATCATCATATTGAAATAAATTATTTTGTATTGTTTAGTAACGCGTTTGAGTTAATATAAAAATGAAAATAATACGGCAAAATTGAGAAACGTCGAATGATAACCTCGAACAAGAATAAAAGTGGAAAATGCTGCAGCCGAAACGGGGGGGCCGAATCCGAAAATGTAAGGGGACTGTTTCTAAATCTAGACGAAGACGTAAATCAATCCGGGATTGTTCGGGAATAAGTCGTCAACGGGTTCGTGACGCCCATTTTCCCGGGGGCCGAGGACTCGATCGCTCAATCCCGAAACCGGGGTGGATTTATCAAGCCACATCGACACGTTTTCGCCGTCGAGAAACGCATATTTTTATTCATGTGTCGTTGTGATAGTTCTGGAATGCAAAAGCGACGTTGAATATTGAGATATTTTTCACAATGCCGACACGCCGGCTAGTGTAGTTTCGGGACGCTCTCCTTTTTATCCCGATCATAAATACGAAAAATAAACCTTCCATAGTCACCGGTATATAGAGTCAGACATAAAATTTACACATGTACAACGTACTACATAACTATACTATACTAGTAAAATCGTATATTATTTTCAATCCTTAGATATAGTTTTCATTTTATAAATATGTTCTTATGTACAATTTTTACTAACATAATCATAAGTTAAACTTGATAGAACCGACACAATTTGTAATAGATATACATAAAAATGTATTATAATTATAAATAAAATAAAACAAATTAATTTATATAGTTTAATATTCAATTATCAATAAAAAATTTAAATAAAACTAAAGCATTTTTTATGCAAAATTAAAGTATATATTTTTATGACATACTAGGGTTATACATTCTGTTTATCAAATTCCTAAGAAATAAAGTATTTCGAATCATGAATATTATAATATATATTATTTTATATAAATCAGTTTTCAATTTCGATCTTTAATTCAACAATTTTTTTGTTCTTTGAAAATTTGATTTATAATATAAAACGATAAATTCGACATGTAATAAATCAAATTTTAAACATACAAAAGAATAAAGTTACACAATTGAAATTGAGAGAAAAAAGATGTAAAATATTTATTATATTTTAAAAAATCGATTATTAAATAAAATTATATATATATATATATATATATATATATCACCATCGCTGTATTTTATTAAAATTGAAAATTTCACTTAGAAATTTTATATTGGAACAAATTTACATTAAAATGTATTTCAGCAGTTAAATTTTAGCAATCCAATTTTCTTTCGATATTTAACCCTTTTAGCTTTTCACGAAAAATATCAATATTGAATTCGTAAGCAGCTTTGAGAGCGTACCGCTTAAGCTTATATGTATATAGCATAAGATCAAAGCGATTCGTGCAGTAAAACAAAATGATTTATTTATACGCATAAAAATGTGTAATATTACATAAGGATCGGTGGATTTTTTTTACAGGATTTACGACGAGTCAAGGATCGATATGAAAAGCGCGACAGAGTTGTTAATTTTCTTTTAGCACTATACGTCTTTTATTTTGAATTTTTTTTTTTTTGCCAACATCAAAATAATTTTGATAAAATTCATAATAATTTATATAGTAAATATATTAAATAACGAACTCTTTATATTAATAATAAATATGAAAAAAGTCTATATTCGATTATTAATGTTGAAATATTATCATATAATCTAGTTTTATGTTTAAAATATTTAAGTTAAATTTTTTAAAAATCAATTACGATATTTATATTCAATCTTTTTTTTTTAATTAATAATGTTTTTTTTTAATGACATTTAAATTAATGTTTTATAATAAAAATGAATTGGCGATATAAAAAAAATTAGTCCATAAATGAAGTCATGGCATTAAAAGCGTTAAGATATATATATATAATACTTCTTTATCCTTTGAAGCAATTATAGTTTCTAAATTGGTATAATAAATATAAATTATACGCTCTTTCAATAAAATTGTTAATGTAGTACTTCAAAAACGACTATATATATATATATATATATATATATATATATATATATATATATATATATATATATATATGACTACATAATTGCACTACTATTGGACTTCTCGTTCACGGGATTCGAGTACACATCCTTGAAAATTCACCGCGAACTTCGTGTAAATTGTTCCTCTTGGACTGTTAGACGGTTCCGTTTTGTGCTCCCCTAATGGTTAGCATTGTGTTTCCCGGTTTTCCTGTTTATCTTAAGTTTTATGATCCGTGCATTTAGTTTCTGCAACTAAATCGTATGCAAATTGATTCAATTTCACCGTTACGTCTCTCAGAAAACACTTACACCTAGCGTCTTTCGAAACGAGATTAAATGTTTACATTATATGCGATTTAATAAAACGTTTTAATACTGGGAAAAAAAAATCATTAATTAATTGTAACATAAAATGTGTATTTATTGTTAATGCTATATAAATTAGACTGTTCAAATATTGGCGATCATTATCGTAAACTTTAATTTTAATTTCGAATATTTTAAAATATCAATATATATATATATATATATATATATATATATATATATATATATATATAATTCTATGTATATGAATTTAATATAATGTAAAAAAAAACACAGACATAACGTCACATTTTACGACTATGTTCGATATCGAACATATTCTACGACAGGTACACGTTGTAATGGCGATGTCGACATGGTGGAAAAAAAAATAAAAATAAAAACGGAATGAAAATATATATATATTTATATATATAAAAGAAAACTCCATTACACGCACAATTTAATCGATTTTTAAAATGTATAAATCAATTTTATTGCAGAGCGTGGGCCACCGTAGCAGTGCAACGTTTAAAACCATTTCATATCTTGCATACAATACATATTGTTTCATATACAGGACGGCTCATAAAAATCGGATCAGTATATTTTTATATATAGTATATATTTTTTCATATATAAATTTAGTAAAGTTTATATGAAAAATTTATTTAAAAAAATATTATGAAAATAGTCTGTATATAAAAATAATCTAAATTCGTTTTTCAATGTTTAATAGTCGAAAACATACCCTTAAATTTCAACCCCAAAAAATTTCAATAGAATGTTGCCTTTATGAGGCATGAAATGATTTTATATATGTATTATTTTTTTTTTTATTATTATTTCGCGTATTGTGAAGCAGACTTGGTTACAAAATAGTAATTCGTTTTATATACTGTTTTATTGAACAGATGAAATATCTGCGGTTTATTACTCGATATATAATATATATATGATAAATTTTCGATGCACGTATTTTTCTAATTGCTAATTCGAAGAAAGTTTTGCAATATTTAACTCGATTCCGGTTTTCGATATAATTCGATTCGATGCAAGCGATTCTCAAAGTTTTCCAGATGATGCCAAACTTTTGTCCGATTCGTCGAACAATACGACGAAAATAAATATTTATTAATTAATTATGCATAATTGTGAGATCGAAGAGACGTGATTGAAATTTATATAGAATCAATGTACATATTATTATAATTATTTCAATTTTATCGTCGATTTATATATTATATATTATTAAAAAACTGAACACTGATACGTTTTAATATATTTTTACTTTTAAAAACCATATAAAAATTTAAACCAAAAAAAGTTTCAAGATAACTAGTATTCTAGAGATCTTTCAAAATTTTAAATAAACAACCGTAATTTGTGATATCGTTTCGTCTTTCTCTATACATTATTTAATATGAAGTTCTTAACATTTTGAAAACTGATATAATTTTCTTTTATATTCGCCTTTTAATTTACTTCTATAATCATTGAAAAAAAAATAATTTTCAATGTAGAAAAAAAAATTCTACGATAGCACAATATATAATTTACGATTTTTTCCGACTTACGATCGGTACGTGTACACGGAGACCTCGTTAATTCGAATTAATCGAGTACGCAGTTATTCGAACGTTACGATCGGACCTTAAAAGGGAGGCCAAGGGATAAAAGTAATTTAGGACACAGTCGTAAAGTTGCCGAAAGAAGACAATGAATCGCACGAATCTGGTTCTGCTGAAGCAGTAAACTTTAACAAAGGGCATGATTTGTAGAAATTTTCCGCGCCGAAACGGCGGAAACCCTTTAAAAATTCACTTTTTTCACTCCACCCTCCGCCATTCATAATTTACTTTAGTGATCTATGTTAATGTATGATTAATTATATTAACATTTTATTTAAGAAAAAAAAATTTTTTTTTCTGAAAAATCTACGATAGTTAATAAAGCATAATGTGTCATATTAAGAAAAAAATTGTCATATTAAGGCACTATTAAAGTTTTATCGCGTTTTTTACAGGTATTATCGTTTATATAGAGCACGTTCCTTTTGAATTATACGAATCCATAGTGGAGCAGTTGGAGCACTTACTACGATAAAATCCGTCCGAGTTCAATTCCGACGGGATGTGGTAATTAGAAAAATGTTGGAGTTTTTCCACGAAATCCGATCGCTTTTCAATTGAACCGGCGGATCCAATTAGAGGCGGCGGTCGCATTTTCCACGTCTTTTCCGGATAAGAAGACTTCGTCGTATAAAATCTAGACTTACAATTCGCGAGAAAAGCGATATAAAAACGGTACGGTTCTTCCGCTTTTTCAACCGTGCGGAAAATTCAGTGTGATGCATTTTCGCATTTTTTTTGTTTAAACTCTGTAAAAATAATTGAAATATTTTTAATCTATATATTTTTATAAATATAAATTTTATCTATTATTAATTGATATTCCGCTCATACAAATACTTAATATATAAACTTCAGAAAACTATTATATTAATATTCAAGGGTGTTTTTAAATTTATTAGTCTGTGGCTTTCGAGTATCTCTCGTTCCAGACTATTTACGGCGTAGGTCGAAGAGTACGTTTATAAAATAATTTTATACTCAACGAAAGTCTGCAAATTATTTTATTATTATATTATTATAATTTGATTTCAGTCAGTCTAGTCTGAATTTTTTTATATTATTATAATATATATATATGAATCAATTTTATACAATGATTTTCGTTGTAAATCTGTAGTATTATTATATTAATATAAATTATATATATATATATATATATATATATATATATATATATATATATATATATATATATATATATATATATGCGTGCAAAACAAATAAATTAATTCACGGACGATTCATTATTGTGTCACCGAATCCAAATTCGGTTAGTAAAAGTGAAAGCGGTCAGTTTTGCCATTTTAACCGATCGAATCCACCCTTGCGACGGTCACAAGGGTTTTACCTTTAGCTCTCCACGTAATTGGGGTTGGTCCGTTTAGTCGACATTACAATACATACAACTACTACCAACAGTCATAATACGGCTACAACTAATACAGACTGCGCCGTTGATTCGGCTACAACTGTTATACATGGTGATTATATTACACCGAATGAGATACGAAGGCCACTTCTGTGCCGTTTGTGAATAACTAAACATCCCCTGCCGACGTTCCACCCCAGTTTTCGTTTCCCAAAACGAGAGATTGAAGCCTTTACATCCCCGTGGAAATTATACTGATATCTGTTTGCATGGAAAATTCACGAAGGTTCCTACCGAAAAAAAAATCTCGTATTATTACTAGAGCGAAAGAGTTCTTTTTTGCTTTTAATTTTTTAGCTTACGATGAAAAGAATATGGCGTTTATTATTATTTTTTTTTTGTGTGTTTTTACGGTCTGTTCGAAGCATGAAATCGGAGCATTGCAAATTTGAACTTGTCAATAGCACACTGTGCTCATACGGTGTTATTAAAAAGTGCATTTTTTATTAAATTTTTACTTAGAGAAAAATGTCGTATGATATGTATATAATTCAATGGAATATATGTATATCAATGGAAATAATAATATTAAAATATTATTAAATTACATTTAAAGTATTATTTCAATATTAAAGTAACAACGACACGTATTCAATAAATCGAAATGGATTAGTGGTCGATAGTCGGTTATATGCATGACAGGGTAGAGACCGAGGGTTGCTTTGCAACATTGAATGGTTAATGGAGCACGAAGAGTTCGTAGGAAACCTTCGTTCCCTTTGGTTTCATCACGCTCGTACCATTCGAAAGTCCAAATTGCGTTAGTCTAGCATGGTCACAAAGCATTTGGTAACCCGAAGCACTGACGACTCACTAATTAATTGGAAGAGCGTCCATCAACTTGACTGCACTGTGTTTTGTTCGTATAATTTGTCCACCATGAGTACGACATAGTGTCCCCGTTATACAAATTTAGATATATCGCATTATTTAAGTTCATAAGATTTTGAATGGGAGATCTTTGGTTAAATTCAATTTCTAGTACAAAAAAATAAAGTATTTTTTTTTTTTATAATATATACATTATTTTAGCTTTGAATTAAGTTTACGCGATACAAAAATCGTAACAAATAGTTGCGAAACCAATAAAAAATCGCAAAAGAACCACAAAACGGCATAATTTATCGCCCGAAACGGCTTCCAAACTTTATTTTTTCAACTTTTATTTTTATACCGAACGAAGAATGTTGAATATGTGAAGATTTATTATATTGCACTTAGGCGCACAATCCTGTGATTTTTCCACTGTCTTTATACCGTATGAATTTCCACGAATTTTTCGGGATTCGTGTCCTTTTTAACGTCGACGAATAATATAATGGGAAAAGTAAGACATCGTCACACCTGTTAATCTGACCGGTGTCATCGGATCGTCACCCGGGGTATAAATTACCCACGGTTTATCTCGGACCCATCGAAGGGCATGTCCTTTCTTTTCCAGTGGTTTCTATGCATTTGTGCGCGCGCGCGTGTGTGTGTGTGTGTGTGCAGATGACAGTAAAAATGCGAGTAAAAAAATTCAGACTACCGATCATCGATTATTTTCAGGGTTAACTCTAAAGTTAGTTTTCTATTTTTTTTTTCAATACTTCAATTTAATGTTAATAGTATTCGATTGATAATATTACAGATTAATAATGATTTTTTTTTCATATAATATATAAAAAAAAACTTGGATACAAATTTTTAGTATATATTTACATTTCTATTTTGTAAATTATTTTTCAATCTAGATTTCATAATAAATAAAATAGTATTAAAACGATCGAAAGACAAATACTATACGTTTATTTTATTATATAATAAAAACATAATATTATAGTATACAAACATAATTAATTCGTTTTTAAAGAACTATAAAATAAAATAGTTAAAATATTATATCAACGTTCAGCCCTGATTAAGACCTAATTTTTTTTTAGTATAAACGAGCGCTTCTCAAATGCCACGATAAATTTTAAACGTTAGATCGATTTTATCTTGCGCATGTTCTTATTGAATCAACGTTGGAACGAATGATGAACGCATTCAATGTTACGGATCATTATCTAGAATCTAGGATCTAGAATATTTGTTCAACGTTCACAAGGATACCGTATGTTATTTATTGACATACCATTTTATCGATTTTATTTTTATTTATTTTTTTTTTACATAAATTCCAATTTTTGTCTTTGAAATTAGAAATACATATTTTGATTTTTATTCAAATGACCACCTTTTTACAACGCGTTAATTTTTATCATACATATATTTAAGCGTTTTTTTTAAAAGCCAGTAAATTTCATTATAAAAGACAAAAAAAAAATGTTTGTCGAACATATAATAAAGAGGCGTATTAAAAAGCGATTTTGCTGTTATTTCGAAAATTAAGGTTAAATTTATTAAGCAATATTGTAATGTAAATATTGGTTTTACACGATTTCTACATGTTCTGACAGTGCATATAGAAATTATTAAAAATACATTTTTATATGTACATTGCTTTCATCGATTAATGTTTTATTTTAATTATATATTAATCGAAATTAATTAACTGTTACTGCGTATTAAAAAAAAAAACAAAACACGCCAACTATTTATTGTCATTTCAATAAATTACACTTTATAAAGTCATTATAAACTCATCACAAACATGCGACATTTATATTATAAACATCATTAAAATTCCCTATATGAAAAAAAAAAAATACAAACACCATAATTAACAGTGTTCGCGTGAAAATTTTAATATTCGATCTTAATATATATATATTTTTATATATAGTATATTCGAATAGAAACCCACATTATAAACTGACGAACGTTTATATATATAGAAGCATATTTAAAATATTAAATAGAAAAAAAAATCGTATAAGAAGCGATAAGATCTAAATGGCGTGTTGACATGTTTCTGGCGTGCGATCATCGCGTTTAATAAGCCGATTAAAATGACCATATTAAACGAACGGGTTTTCTCTCTCTTTTTTTTTTTTTCTATCCGTTGGCGCATTTGTGCCCTTTTCGCTCTCGGAAAGAAAAATGCACAAATGTAAAAATAATAATAATAATATTAATGTATAAATAAAATAAAAGCCGGTACGAAAATTTTTTAATTTATTTCCATAAGACGACGTAATATCCGTGGAAAAATATGTACGACATGTTTATTATACGAGCGTTTCATTTAATGTGTGAATATGTACAGTCGGTGGATGAATTTTTCGGTCGTATATATAAATAATGTATATATATATATATATATATATATATATATATATATATATATATATATATATATATATATTCATTTTTATATTGTTTACGATGAGTTCAAGTGAAAAAAATTCGTCTTGAAAGGTGGATTATTTACAGTAAATATCGTTTCGAATTTTTTTTTTAATTTTCAACATTTTTCATTATCATATTGAATCCAATTTTATTCAGTGAAATTTTTATATTATATAACAATGAATTTTTCTCTAGTTTATTTAACTATTTTTAATTGTCAATCTACACTATATTATTTTTAGATGGTTCACGATTATTATTATTATTTTTTTTTTACAATATTTTAATATATATAAATTTGATCTCTAATCAATATTAAATTACTGAATGTTGTATTATATATATATATATATATAAAAAAACAAAGAATTAGTAGTTGTATAATAGTAAAATTGCCTCACTCAAATAATCTAAAATTAAAATTGTTTTAAATACAATAAAATATATAAATGTCCGATTATTGATAGTTTTATGACATCGACTGTATGTATATAAAATATTATTATTTAAATATATTTTAGGCGTTAAAAGCTAAAAATTTATGGCGAAATAATTGGATTCCTTGTAGAATGACAACAAATTATTTTATCCTTTTAGCAGTAGATATATATCTATAGAATATTTATTTTTTTTACATAACTCTGTCTGGTATGAATAAAATTTATATTTATTATTACCGCGTTATCTTTTTTTTCCTATAAAACGAGTATTTTTTTTCATTTCAATCGACATATATATTAAAATTTTTTCCATTTTAAAAAGCGTTTACTCAAATTTATATCATGTTGTCTAATATCTAAATATAATTTCAAATAAATTTACTTAGCTATACGATTCAAACGATTTCATTAATGGTTCTTTAATCTAAAATAATTTTTAAAATATAAAAATCATTCACATAGTCTCAAAAGTGATTATTCATATAGACATATCAATTAATTTGCGATATTATAGTATTATATAATTTCCGTAGATTAAACTGAAAAATTCTCGCTATATATAAACTAATATAATTCTTTGTTCATATTATGATAATTTATAATCGTCGCTATTAATCTATATGTAAATGACTTTATATACATAAATGGAAAATAACTAATTCAAAATGATATATTGTACTTCTTGCATAAATAATTTTAAATAAAAATTTCATTAAAATGTTAATGAAATTTTCATTCAAATTCGTAAATGACTTAAACCTCGACTTTTTAATGATATACGAATAGATAATTTATCCTATATATTATATGTATATATATATATATATATATATATATATATATATATATATATATATATATATATATTTCGCTTTGATTATAATATAGTTAAATTATTTTTCTTGTTTCTTGGAAAAAATGTGTCTTATGTAAAATTATTTCTTTATAAAACGATATGATGTATTTTTAATAATATTTATGTTGAATTCTACGAAGATAAGGATTTTCTTTTGATTTTCCACTACATCGCTCGAATATCGAGAAAACATGAAAATGTAAACATAATCTTGAATAATAAAATACACAAAAAAATAATGTTCTGTATTCATAAATATAAATATTAGTTTTATTAATATGAAACATTTTGAATTTTTATAATATATATATATATATATATATATATATATATATATATATATATATATATATATAGAAAATTTATTATAATATTTTTAATCTGCTCATTCATTATATAAAATTTAAATTTTTTTTTATTTACGATTAAGATATTTGAATATTTAATTTGCAGTATATTTTTTATTATTATATAATAATAGTAATATAAAATTTAATAATATAAATATTGATTATTTAAATCAGATATATTATCGCCTTATTTAATAAATACATTTTTATACATATATATAATTTCTAATTAACTAAAATTAAATAATTACGAAAACATGCTAATCTTATCGTCATATTTTTTTTTCAACTATTAAACTGAATTATTATTGAAATTTATTTATTCTATATATAATATAATAATATTTTTAATCATCTTTTATATATATATATATATATATATATATATATATATATATATATATATATATATATATATATAAACTCGTTTATCTATACGCACGATCGACTAAATAATTAATTGATATTTTTTCATTATATAAATATAGATCATTTCTAATTGCATTAAACACATGTTATATTCGTAAACGTATCGACAATAAAACAATGAGAATAATTACAATGAAAATCACGTACACAACAAAACGCCAATGGAAACTTATGCACGTCGTACGCATTATATCTATAAACGATTAATGGCATACGCGATCGGTTAATAATTCGCAACGTTTGCGGATTAAAGAAAATCGGGATAAATTCTTAAAACAAATACAACCCGAATCAGAAACAGGGTGCTCACATTATTTAGGGTTGGTTAGGAGATTCATAGTTTTCCTTATCATTCGCGATGGTAAACCATATATTATATACTCCCTTGTCGACCACGTAGCGTGCAACGTAACGATTCTACCATTAACTCATAGACAAAATACAACTAGAAATTGTAAGATACACACACATTAATATATATATATATATATAAATATATATATATATATAATAGTAGTATAGTGGCGTTTCATCTTTGTACATTTTTAACAATGTACACCGAATGATATATCGTTAAGATAACAAACATTAGACACGCACGCAATTTTTATATAGTTAAAAATAAAAATAAATTATTCAAAAGTTAAGTCGATAAAAATGTGAAGATAATCGCTTTAACGTTTATAAAATGCGAACAAAATAAAACTAGTACGAAAGTTGAGAGCGTACTTGAAACAAAACGTTTCAGTTTTACTTCAATTATTCAACAGATCTTCAGATTTCGTTCCGAGTGCATTTTCTATCAAACGTATCCCCATGGAATATATATATTCTTTTACTTTTTATTATGATTCATGATTTTCTTATATAATATATATATGTATATATATATATATATATACGTATACATATATATAATTCAAGAATCGTTTTTCGATTTATAATCAAAAAGGCAGGCCGATTTCCAAGGGAGATCTTATCCCTTAATTTTATACATTTATATATACATATACAATATAAAGAAGCAACTGCACCGGAACTGATAGACCTATTCCCCGGGATCAAACTTTAAGTTTTCCTATTTGGGACAACCCTTCGTGTCAGTCGTAAGTTCCACTATGTGGTCACCCTACAGTTTGTGAAATGGGATACACGATCGTGGCTTCTTATTATCATGCAGCAAACTTTTCATTATGCGTAATTATTTAAACGATTAAAATTATAAATACATATTTGAAATATTTAAAATAATCATAAATATATTGAATCGATCAATTTATAAATTTGCGTCATCGGCAGAGTTATGAAATTAACGAGCATGATTATACGGATTATTATTAATATAAATTTATAATATTGCATATACGAATAATAGAATCATAAAGATATTAAATTATTTAAAAAAATATTCATTATATATATTAAAATAATCATTATTTTTAAGTGATTAAATTTAATTACATACTACATTAAGCTACAATATTCATAATGCAACAATTGAAACCCGTATTGTCACCACATATAATATTATATATTATATCATTAATTAAAGTAATGTTTTAATTTGAACAATATTATTGAATAATTAATGTTGATATTCCAATATTAATTATCCAATGTATATATTCAATATTCACCGAATATTGAATTCACATATCTCAGATCGTCGCGAATAATATCACAACTCGAAATTCATAATTGAATTATTATTAAAATAATTTTAATATTGCACAGCCCTGATCGCGACCATAATAATAGAGAAGATTTTCAACATGACGGTTTATTATATACACTTGGCAATTATCGTAAATTCGTTAAGATTAATATCATTTTAAAATAATTTAGGATGTTCGTCAAGTCTCGTCGTATCAGTAAAATTGTAAAAGTTACTGGTTATTATTGTCCGACGAATGTTGACGTTAATTACTTGTGTTGCATCGTCTCAATTTCACAATTATGAAAATCTTAGATATGATCTAAGATACTCTTTTTTTTTAGATTTTATACGCCGTATAAATACTTCTAAAATATTTTGAGGCATAAAAGATGTAAAATAATTATGCGATTGATATCATTTTTGTCTCCACTAATTATGAAACGTTGTTTTATTATAAACTTTTCCTTCTATCTTCATTACCAAGAAAATTTTTTTTTAATATATATATATATATATATATATATATATATATATATATATATATTACATACATTTATAAAATATGAATGTGATATATAAATTTTGGAGATTGAAATGAAAAACAAAATAACTTTTATATTTTTCGTTGCGGAGGAAAACTAGCGACATGCAAACTATTTGTCGTACATACACGAGCACATACATACACACATACACACATAGACTCGTATATACGTACCATACTGTATATACTTTGCATTTAGATATCGCGTACACGTTTCGTGTACAAGACTAAGTTTTGGACAAACAAAGCCAAACCATCTGTGGAACGGAGAACACAGAACGGGATTTATGTTTGGATCGCATGACAAATACACACGTTCATATATATATATATATATATATATATATATATATATATATATATATATATATATATATATAGTATAGTACAAAAATCTATGTACCTGCCATATGAATGCTTGAAAGATATGTTATAGTATATATATATATATATATATATATATATATATATATATATATATATATATATATATATATATATATATATATATATATATATAGTACAATTTTTCGATAACATGTATTAATAGCTTTACGTATAAATGTTTCATATTCCCAAAATATTTTTTAATAATCATTCCACGAAGCTTTCTTATTGAAATTCAATATTGTTTCTATAATATTTTTTAGTGATCAAAATTTAATGAGTTGATAAAGTTAATATATATAAAAAAAAATTGAATTATATTTTTATAAGGAATATTAAATATTTTTCGTATATTATTGTACTTAGTCATTGAAATTTCAAAAAGTTATAGGAATAAAAAAATTTTTTTTTTCAAAATAATATAACTTCAATCTGAATCATAAAAATTAGATTGGACAACAGAAAATTTGAGAACATGTAACATGTTTGAATACACCTGTCTCGGGCGTTAACGATTTCGTTATTCGGCATGTTCGCAATAAAGTTTATCATTTTATTGCGACCCGCGTAATAAATCCTCGTATAGTTTTATCTCGTTTGTACCGACGTATATACAGGGTGTAACAACGCACTTCGGATCATCGTTTTTTTTTTTAAATTTTATTTTATTTATTTTTTTATATATATATATATATATATATTTATTTTTATATGGCGTGCGATGCGATTATAAACATTTTAAACACGTATCACGAACGATATTAAATAAAAAAAGCTTAAACGCACTTTCACGCAATAAACGCTAGACAAGCTAAAAGATAAAATGAAAGTATATTTTATATAGACATTCATATTTTATAAAATATCGCTATATATTATAAAATATTATAATCTAAATATTTCAGCAATTTATATTATTGTTGTATATAATTATATTTTAAAATAAACTTCTAGATTATTATAAATATATATATATATATATATATATATATATATATATACATTTTAATTATATATTCAGTTTTAAAATTTAAATATTATTAAAAAAATTATTAAAATTTTAAATTAATAAAATTCAAAAATAATATTTTGCAATATTTAAAAAAATAAATAAAAACAAATTGTATTGTTTAAAATATAATCTCAAAATAGTACACGTTCAAGTAAATAATTAACATACATAAAGTTTAAAATATATACTATATACATTAAAAATGTATTAATTATTTATTTATTTAATAATATAAAAAAGAAAATGGAGCGTGCATTTGATTTAAAACATTTTTATACTAATTATTATAATTAACATAATCTCAAAATATCTTAAAAAAAATACACGATTATAATGAAATGTTATTAGTCATTTTATTAATTTGAAAAAGCAATTACAATACATCTTCAAAAAAAAAACAACTATATTTGTAATAATAATTTAATTACACTTTTTAAAACATAATATGACTTAAAAAAGTAGAATTATAGTATCCAAAAGAGAACGTTTGGTCATCTAATATAAATGATGAATATTTTGAGTTATCATAGCATTTGAAAAATTGTTAAAAATTAAAAATATTATTGTATATATATACATATATATATATATATATATATATATATATATATATATATATATATATATATATATTTATATTTAAAAGGACATAAATCGATAACATAGATGAATATTATAAGATTATTATTACCTAACACGATTTATACACGTTTTTTTTCTTCTTCGTTCTCGTTCATTTTCGACATTATTTCGATAATATCGAATACCGGTTTTTTTCATATATATACGGTCGTTATCCGCGATCGATAATTATAGAAATTAGACGGAAGGGAACACTTAGCCGATTTTGAATATTATTATGTTGCTTTATAACGAATGTCAAATAATGCAACACCTGTGAATAAATTCGACTAAAAAAACCAGTCTCGAACGTTCGATCATAATCGTTGATAAATCGCGTTTCTCACGTAATAAAAAACCCAATCTGAATATTTGATCATTTTTTTCCAGAATTATTTTAATTTGTATGTAAATAATTTATACGTATTAAAAAAAAATAAAGGTAGTGTAAATAAAATTTATCAGCTGCTTCGAACGTTTATACAATAAGAGTGATGAAACGTTTTATATTTTTTAATTGCTCGATGACTAATTATTAAAATTGCAATTATATGTAAATATATTTATATTTATTCATAGTATTTTTAACACTTATGTATGTACGAATGTGTGATGATTTAATCAAGAATTAGATTTTTTTTCAATAATATAATATTTGGTGGTGTTTTTTTTTTTATAAAATTATATGTGGAATAATTGAAAATTTTAAAATATATTTTCAGTGTATTCGAGTTATTAGTTCTATATTTTAATACTATTTTTTTTACTTCAAATTTAGTTTATATTCTTCATATATATTGTAAATTTCAAGTATATCTAAAATATCAATTAAAAGCAAAAGTTATTAATATTATTAAATTAGAATTTTGTCATTATATTTAGTATTCTTTTATATGAAAAAGAGTCATAAGCAAATATTTCCATTATATTATTCTTTAAATTTGCTTTATTTATATTAAAAAATATATATATAATTATATATAAAAAAAAAACAAAATGGAAGATAAAAACCTTGGTCGGGCAATGAAAAAATAGAAAAAAATACAATCTATGTTAAATTAAAAAAAAACTACCCGTAACTGCCGAAATAAAAATATATTTTTACATTTGTTAAAAAAATATATTTCATTGTCCCCGTGGCTATTTTGAATACCAAATTTATATTAAAATTCAATTTTCCTTTGCGCGCGAAGACTATATGTTTATTTTATTTATTTATTTTTATTAAAAAAAAAACACCTCTAAATAAACAATACCACGGTATAAATCGTTCTTTTTACGTCCTATATCTAGATATTGTTTTTTAATGGTCAGCCACTATTGAACTACCTGTTTTTCTATGATCTAAATTAATTTTTGTCATATTTTATACTTTCTAGTATAGAAATTATAATATAAATCAAAGGTTCGCTGCAGCTGGCTATTTAAAAGATCAGTTATTCTCAAAACAATTTTTTTCATATATATATATATATATTTTAAAAATTAAATTTAAATTAATTTAAAATTATAATAATATTTAAATATAATTATATATAATATTTAAATTTAATTCGATTTTTTATTTTATTATCATATAAGGTTCATCCGTTTCACAGTGTAAAGTCGAATATGCATGGTATGAAAATAGTGGACCGTTCAACGACAAACTTCATGTACATGTACGGGTCGATCGTAAAAAGTTTGAGAAGCACTGCCGCAGTCAGAGAGCCGCAAAGGCAAAACTTGGACTACCTGCTTATTAAGGTATCCTCTAGCGCCCCCGTAATAACACACCAGATTTGATTGCTTTATCTCGTTTGTTATTGTTTGAACAGAATATCACGATAACAAAACACAACAACGAGAACAACACACGAGTGAAATAATAATGATATTATATTGTACACATATATATATATATACATATAATATAAAAAAATAACAGGTGTATCTTACCTAGAGGCTCTACTATATATCGATGGTATTTTTTCGTTCGGGCTTCCGTTTATCACCGATGCCCCCCTTTATTTTTTCTATATTTTTTTTTTCATATTCACAAAATTCTCGCAACTTATCATTATTCAAATGTTCTCAGAAGATTAGAATCTGACGTCGGTGTTTATGTGAGCAAGAAATTGATTGTTATCAAGGAAGTTCGGTTTTGTTCTTGATATATATATATATATATATATATATATATATATATATATATATATATATATATATAACATAAAATATAAAAATGCATAGATGACGAAAGTAGAGAACGTCAACTAGTATCATTACTATCAAAAAATAAATTTAATGCCTCACAAAAATAAAAGTTAAAAAAATAACTCCATCTTCTAAACAATAAAAGTTAATCGTCTACGATGTTAGTTAGCGTAACAATGTATAGAAAATTACGTGCTTACTTATATAATACATCTGTATGTGTGTGAATTTGTATCTGTATGTATGTGATTCATTGTCGGAAAGTTTGGGAACTTTTAAACGTACGTACAATATATATTGTTTGTATGTAACAGGATCGTGATCGTATAAAATTCACGGTTTCGATTTGATCACGATTTCGTAACTCGTTATAAACTATTTTATATGTAAATCTATATATATATATATATATATATATATATATATATATATATATATATATATATATATATATATATATATATATATATAATATGTGGGAAGTGTACGGGATTGCTTAATTATTGTATTGATAAAATTAATTGACGAATTCATTATAATTTTTATTTATTTACGATAATAGATTAATTAACGTCATTATTATATCACGCATATCGTGAGGTGATTTTATAAAAAAAAAAAAAAAATGAATACGGAGGATGTTCACAATGTCTATATTAATAGTTGATTTATTTGGTAAAATCATGAGAAATTCATTAAATTATGATATTCGTTATTAGTGCTGATAATATACAATAATTTTAATTTAAAATATATTTATGGTCTCTTTTTTTAAGATACTGATATTGAATATAGAAATTGTAATAATGATTTTTAATCTTCAAATATCAATAATACGAATTATATATTTAAGATTTATTATATAATAATTTTCAAGTATATCTAAGAATGATTTTCAATTATTTACTTTGCTATTTCTAACATTCTGTTCATATATGAAATAAATAATTTTATACAATCATTTATTAGTTAATTAAATCGTAACAATAATGTATATTTAAATTTATATATGCGATATAAATGTAAATCTAGAATCAATTTGTATACATATTTTTTAATACGATATACGACTAGTATTTTATTATTATTATTATTATATTATAAAATACATAACGGTCTTATAATAGGCCTGGAATTAAAGGGTTCACCCCCCCCCCTCTTTTTTATTTTTTTTTTATTTTCGAATAGAGCGTCTATCTTTCGAAAATTCGTTCACGTGTATGTATGTGGCCGTCGAATCGGTTGTATTGGCCAAATTAAGACATTATTAAAGTACAGGTGAGGCGGCTTGCTGTCAGCGTACGCCGCGGGATATGGCCGAAAAAAATGAGCTCTTAAAACATAGTGCATTCGCGCTCGGAAGCCATTTCGATATTTATAATAAATATATTAATAATATATAATGTTGAAAAAAAATTATGATGAAATTTTTCTGCTACAATATATATATATATATATATATATATATATATATATATATATATATATATATATATATAAATATATATAATACAAAGTTCCATCAAAAGTTTTCGCAACTTCATCAAATATTTATGCGAAGACATTTTTTTTTTTTCTAGATCAAAAAAGAACACGGCCGCCCCATTTCTTTTCACCGTCAATATTTTACGCGCTTATATAAAATAAATAAAGAAAACTTACTGCGTAAAAGCTCTGCATAAAAAGTTAAGCGATGCCGGACTACAATAAAAAGTCTAAGATACGAGAAATTTACGTGAAAAATTCTCATACCTTATCGAAAATACATTGGCCGATTTTATTTATTGCCGAAATGCTGTAAATCAGCTAAAGTGCTTAAAGAAGATAGTTGAAAATTACTAAAGATTTATATATTGCTTTTTTTTTCTGAATATTTTTAATAAGACTTTTTTCACTTATATTAAAATTTATATTATATTAAAAAATATAATATTTAATAAAAAAAAATTTCATATGTAATAAATTATTGCAATATTTGGAATCCATATTTTCAAATTTATATATATATATATATATATATATATATATATATATATATATTTAAAAATATTAAATTAGTCACACATAATTAACATACTTCAGATTTAATATTATCATACAAATGACAAAACGAGTCGAGACGTCGGCTCTATATTTGTGTTTTTTTTTTTTTTTTAATAATTTTCATTTGTACAACGGAAACAAGTGTCAAAATATCACGAATGTCCTACAACGAATCGTTCAAAATGTAGGCGGTTACGAATTATTACACCTGCCGCACAAGAAACGTACGCGATTCAGCCGCGGCCAATTGTTTAATTCGACCGTCACGATTTCAACTAAATATATCAGATCTTAAGACGTATCCATATCATATAATTCACGTACAAAACGTAATGTATATATATATATATTCGTTGAGATATTTCGAAATTTTCATCGGTTATCGTTTTTACCGAACCGTAATGACTCAATCGGGCCGCGTATGCCGTTTTGCAATTTCGTTTTATACAGACAGAGATATAAAACCGTCGACGGTCGAAATATTAAAATTAACATCGTATATCTAAATATATATATATATATATATATATATATTTAGATATACGTTCATGTGTGAAAATACGTTTCGGATAACGGATTCGTATTATTAAATCGACAGTACGTGTTTGAAAAGAATTCTCGTTGTCGTTGAAGTTTAGCCGGTGTAAAATTTTCCGGTCAAGTTTTTTCCTTTTAAATTGACTTAAACTTTTACGTATACCTTGAAAACTTCACAAAGAAGAACTATATAACTTAATATGATGGATCCCTTTTGTACAAGGATTTCCTCTATTAGAGAATTTTTATTTGAAATCTTAAACTAGTCGGACTTGGACGGATTTGCGTCACTATTATTATTATTTTTTTTTTTTACAAGTGTTTAATTAGTATTTATATACTAAATATTAACACTTTGTACTCAAGCGGTGCTATTTGACAAATGCGAAAACTTGTTGTGTTGCTATGACTAATTATTTTATTTTTTTTTAACAAATTTTGATACCTTTTCTGTTTTTACAAAATGAACTGTATTTTCGGCATTGAAAATTTAAAACTTTTTTGGTTCAAATTTGAAAATCTTACCAGATGGATTACTAGAGTTAAAATTTTTAATCTCTATAAACATGGTAAGATACAAGGATATGTATCTTACCTTGAAATGATAGCTAGAAGTTTCATTATTTTAATTCTGTTTCAATATGATATATATTTTTCATCGTTCAATACTAGATTTCCAATATTTTGTCTATTTTTATCAAACATTCTTTCACTTTTTATTTTATGAAATTTAAAAAAAAATTCGTATACAGTCTCCGTTAAAAATCAAACTAACGTTGACAGTTTGAAAAGCGTCGATCAAAGTGTCAAAGTTTGAGAAACGCCGTAAGCAATACCGGTTTCAAACACGTTGTACCGCATAAAGCACAATAATACATTATATATATATATATATATATATATATATATATATATATATATATATATATATATATATATATATATATATATATATCTGTATAGCAAAAAAAAGACCACCGCCCCAAGTAAACGAATATGTAAACCGTGCAATAAAAGTGATGCTAGAGTTTCGTTATGTCGTCGCCGTATCCGGTTGTGGCGCTGCACACGCTTCCGGCAACGCTTTTCACAGACTTTTCTTCGCTTTTCGTCTTTCATTACAGCACTCTTGCACTGCTATTACTCGCAGTAATACCGCTGTTATTATGAGAAGTTACATAATAAAAAATTCTTACGTTGAAATTTCTGCTTACAAACTATATTTTGAAAGTACTATAAAAATTTAACACATTCTAAAACTAATAATATATATTATATTATATATACCATATATATATATATATATATATATATATATATATATATATATATATATATGTGTGTGAGTGTGTGTAGGTAAGTTAACACTTTCAATACTGAACAAAAATTAACATAATAAATTTGTAGATGTAAAAATATTTATCACAAAATTTTAATCCTTACTATATAAATTAGAAATAATCACTTGAAAACTAGATATTTTTAAATTTTATTATATGTAATATATTTTAAATACAATTGTAAATAATATAATTTATAACCTCATCATATTAACGTACAGAAAAGAAGAATCTTTATTTTCACCCTTCATTCTTTTTCAACCATTTAGAATGTAAAGAATATTTCATATAATTAACGATAAAATAGTCGAAAATTTATATCGAAATTTTCGATTAATTTACCCGCTTTTGATCCGTAATTGATATTAATTAAGGTATATTAAGGCGTTTTCTCATCGATTGCAATCGGTTACAGGGTGATTCTTTTTTTAAATTGAAAAAAAAATGAAAATAAAATAAAGTCTGCTAATTCGGGTCGATTGTGGTCTTAATAAAACGTGCAAAACAATGGCGACCCCTGTTTCTTTTTTATTTTATTACTCTATTTTATAGTTGTGATTGTTTTGTACGTGAAAATTTATATTTATTTTCCTGTTTAAAATTTAAATTATTTCCAATATTTAGTATAATATTAATAATTTTTAATAACTAATCAAATCTTAAGAGATCAAAGTATTTTTTATTTATATATAATAGATAAATTTGCAATAAATAAAATATCTATGAATCGTTTTTCAATTAAATGTTTTATTTTATACCCACTTTTTTATTTATATAATATAATAAATTATATTTTGTTTCAAAAAATAAAACTTTATAATTACAATTTATTATCTACATGATCAAATTACCAACTTATATTATGAAACGTTTTAACCCTATTATGTCCATATTTTATTACATTATATTTCACGAAATTCATCATACAAATAATTAAATTTAAAAAAAAATCATATTTAACTATCATAGTTTAAAAATATTTCAAGTATAATTTTAATTTTGATAAAACATTATTTTTTTTAACAATTTGGAATTTATTCTGAAAATTTAGCGTTAACTATCAGATATCAGATTAATTTGTATAAATAGTGTATAATTAACAATAAAAAATGCATTTAAAAATAATTTCATTATTGAATATGCAATGAAAATTTTATTAAATGATTATCATAAAACATATCTTGCATCATATAACACACATATGTATATATATATATATATATATATATATATATATATTGTAATAAATTTGTAGATACATAGAAAATCTATAGTAAATATAGTTGATATAGCTTTGTGGTATTCTCGAGCGGTTATCCATTGAAGCATTGACGTTCAACTTTGCTCAACTTCCACAATTCAATGTGGTTGTTATAGAAGTTCAGTTGATTAAATTGTTTCATCGAACTCGTATAGATATCGATATATATATATACATGTATATATGCGTGTTTTAATCTTATAATGAATATCATAAAAATATAATTAAATAATTAATTTTTTAACATATGCGGTAAGTGAAGGGTTAAATTTGTTTTTCTATATAAATTTTATGTACGCTTACCGATTATTATTTTATTATTATTATTTTTTTTTTTTTTGTAAATTAGACATAGAGCTGTGACTCATATATCTAAAGAATGGTAATTAAATTTACATATTGTTTGAAGTTAAGTACGTTTTTTATATTATATTATAAATGTATTTAATGAAAATAAATCTTGTTGTATAAATATATAAAAATATTCATATTTATATTTTTATAATTATTATGATTTGAAGTGTTTTTCAAGGAAAAATGAAAATGATTATTTTTCCTTTGTGTTGAGTTTTCTCTCTCTCTTAATTAGAAAATGGTTTCTAAAGAAGTAGTTGACTTTAAACGGAATAAAGAATTGTTATTATACATATTTTTCGTTTGAATATCAACTTCACTACTTCTAGATATCAAGGTTTTTTTTTCATTTAGGCAATTTTATTTCAGTTTTAATATACCTAGCAACTCAGATAAAATGGAATATATATTTTTTTAATATTCTTTAAAATATGTTTTATATATATATATATATATACATTAAAAAAAATGGTTTACATTGTATATTTTTGTTTTTATTACATAGTCTGAGATATTTTGAAATAAATTATACTCTAAATAAAATAAAAAAAAAAATATAAAGCATCCTGTATATTCATCGAGAGACGGTTTCAACATAATAACAGGATATATATATAGACAGAATTTAAAATTTTTAACCACTCGAAGACACCAAGGGGATGGAATCAGACGGATATAAAAATTGCATAAAAGAAAAGTATGCGTATTTGCATCTGAAAAAGATTTCTTACTATCGTTCTAAGCGAATAGGAAGTTCTTCAAGTGCCAATTATAATAATCTGTAAAAAAAAAAGAAAGAAAAATTATAAACCGTATTCTGCTTCTATCTTCTCGTTCCACTGCGTCGAGAAGGGTAGAAAATACAACCGTTTTCGCAACTTTTTCTTCTGTGTCTTTCTTTCTTCTCATCGGCCATTTACTTAGACTCAAGTCAGATTTGCATATTTTCAGTATAACCATCTCGATTTTCTTTTAGTTTTCATTTACAAACACACACATACATACACACATATATATATATATATATATATATATTCTCTTTATTATTCTTTTCGTGTCTGTGTCGAGACTTGCTTACTTTCTATGCAATATTCAATGAGAAGTCTCGTTAGTCTCAGCGAAATTTCAAAGGGAATAATTGTGGATTAATTTGTATTTGCTAAAGTCTAATAGTCTGTTATCGCAGTAACTATAATTTCGAAAAAAATTCTATAATATTAAATATACATTTATTTAAATTTAAAATTGTAATTTTAATAAAAAATATTTTTGTTTAAAAAAAAAACAGTATATTATATTAAACATTAAATTCCGAAACTATAAATGATTAAATGATAAATAAATATCACGTTAGCTGAAATCAATTTATAATACAATAGATTACATATATATTTAAAATTAATGATAATATATATTTTTTTGCAACAAAATATTAGATACAATACACAGTAATAATTCACATTAAAAACGTTTAACGTTATAAAATGGCGATTTCCCGTCGAAATTCGCAGTCGGAAAATCGTCGGAAAGTTCAATTCAAATATTTGACGCGAAAATTTCAACAAAGTAATCAGATTTTCCGACCTCGCGTGCCTAAATAGGCGAGGGGACGGAGGAAGGGAGGGGACGTGTATTTCGAAAAGAAAAGCCAAACTTTTCCTCGGTTAACCTTTTCAAGGAGGACCAAGGCAATTTTTGCCAATAGCTCCTCCCCCCCTTCGTATCACCGCCCTCACTGATCATTTTCAATCCGCCCCCCTTTTTGATGTAAACTCAAAACGACCCACAGAGGGAAAATAATTTAAAAATTCGACAATTTTCGCAAGTTTTTCGCGTTCGATTCCTCCCTTTTTACTCGTTAAAATTGATCGTTTTGTACAAACAAATCAGTAATAAGTTTCTGTTTACACAATGAATATTAATTTGTGTTATTTTTTTAATATATTTTATATGTAATAAAATTACAAAATATTTCCTGATCAATTTCGATTCATAATTTTTCTCAAATTTTTAAAAAAATATATAAAAATTAATCTTAAACTAAAAGGAAGTTTTGTACACACTGGCTTTATTTTCATCTGTATTATGGTTAAGTTAGTGAGTTAGAATTCGAAAGTATGGCGAAAAAAAAAGGAAAAAAATACTGAGGATGGGGGATTTGTTTGGGCGTATTTCGAATTCGATACTTTGATGAAGAAGGATCTGTTTGGACAGGAGGCGTGTTGCTTTCGATTGTGTATTCGCCCTTATATACGTATAAATCTATGTATTATTATTCCGTTGCTTTCTTCTGGGGTGGTCTTGTAATGTTTTTGCTCTTTTTCGCCCTTACTACCGTTTTTCGTTTGGCTTTTCAAAGTTGCTCCGTTGAAAAGTCCGTGTGCTGATTCCGAGCTTTGGCCTTCTTTTGAAAACAATTCGGCTTTTGTCTCGAAGAAAAAGAATGTGTGTTGATTTTTTTTCCAGCTGAAAATTCTTTTATTTTTTTTTTATATAAAATTAATGATTTATTCCAAGTTGATCAGATAAATAATTCGCCAAGATCGAATTTTTTATTTCAATTCTTAAATAATTATATAATAAAGATGACTTTAAATTATTAAATTAAACATACTGTATGTCAGATAAAATAAAAATACGATATTAAATCGATCCGAAATGGCGAATCACATCGTCGACGCCATATTGTCTGTCGAGCTTTCGATTCGCTTTCATTAAACCGATTACCGGTTAATCCGAAGGGCAGAAAATATAGCAAACCGCCCGTATTTCAATCACTTGTAACGGATTACAGGTAACACGCGTATTTAAAATTCAATATTAATTTATCAAAAATTCAAAAAAAATAATAATCCGATTAATTTTATGATTTGTCGAAATGTCTAAATCTATATGCAATTTAATAAAATTAAAATATACATTATTAATAATATTTTAAAAAATATTTAAATTGTGATAGAAGATAAATCTTTTCGCATACAATATTAATAGAGCGTTCTGAATTCTAGCACTTGCAAAGTTTCTTTATAAAGAGATTGTTGGCACTTTGGAGGCTATGCTACTCCAAAACGACCCATCTCTCTAAAATAATTTAACATAAATTAAACGTTTCCTTCCGTAGACAAATTAGCTACTTAACGAATGAACGGGCGTCTAGTAAGTTTTCCGGCCGGTTTGCGAAAATTTTCCGCGACGATCCGCTTTTCCGCTTGAAAATTCTCTCGAATCTAACAATACACAATATATATATATATAAACACAAAGATACGTTGAATAATGTATAAGCTGGTTAGTAAAAATATTATTATTTAGCATTAAAAAAAATATATTCAATATATAAAAGTTCACAGAATAAAAAGACATTAAAGTATGAAATTGAAAATATCTTCTATGAATAATATTATTTTTATTATGAAATATACTTCGCAAATAGGTTAAGATATTTTTAGATCACTCTGTATATATATTGGATGGAGAAAAACTTTCTCTGAGCTCAGTCAGGTGAACCGCGAAGAATTCGTTTTATTAAATTTCGACACGTAATTCAATACGATAACCGAATATTGTTTATTTGTTTATTTATTTATTTCCATCGCTTGTATTGATATTATGGCGAATTCGCCGAAAGGGATACGCCATAAAATATAGGATAAATTTTTAGTACATATATATAAAACCAAAGTAAAATATATATTGTAAAATAAAAAGAAAATTATCATCATTCAACATTTGTATACGTATATATAATATAAAAAAAAATTATAAGAAATCATAATAAATATTTTTTTTATATATGTATGTGTATTAAATATTGTGAAAAATGATAAATATAATTAATTAATAAAATTAGAAATGATGTGATAAAATTGAAATATTATCAATAGTGATAGAATATTACATGAAAAATTGTAATAAATCGTATTGCGATCAAAGCGCATACATCACACGCACTCTTATAGCCTTTTTCATACGGTACTCGCATACATCAAATAGACACAAAACGTCAAAAAGAATATATCAAAGGGAAAATGAGCAAACGTCAATATCAACAGGGTTATACTAGATACACACACACACACACACACACACACTAGTGTCCCACTTTGTTATAAAAGTTTTTCCATTCCGAAATTTTCCGCGACGGCGTTCGCAGTTTTTCCACTTTTTCTCTCATTTTTTTTATTTCGGTCGTCGTCGAAAATATGTCGAAATTATACGGATGACATATTCTATATATATATATATATATATATATATATATATATATATATATATATATATACGTATATTTTTATTGATGATTTTTTTATCATAACTTATTGAGTTAGTAACTTAATATTCGATATACTTTCTATTGATTAATGTGTAATTTTATATGAGAATATTAAAGGTATACTTAGTCGATGTTGTATTACAATATTTTATGTCGTAATTTAGTATTGATTTATCTATGTATATTATTCATTATTATATTTAAAAAATACGTATGATCAATTTACTTTGAATGAAATGTTTCAAAAAAAAAAAAAAAAAATTCTTTTCACATTTAAAAGACAGCACATGATAGTCAGTGCATGCAAAACTACAAACAATATAGCCGTTTAAAAGCGTAACAACAAACGCTTTTCGTTTTGTTGCCCCGAAGGAAAATCGCAACAAACGATCCGACCGCAACCGTTTCCAGAATTACCCGTTCGACCGGTTTATACACGTTCCGGAAAAACGAGTCCGTGGAAAACCGGCGGATTTTCCGCGTACAAAGGAGCCGGAGCCCTCGGAAAATGAACGTTGAGAGAGAGGGGGGGGGGATGGGTGGTGGTTGAGAATTTAGTGCTTTCGTTTACCTTTCGTCGAGCCTTTGGTACGTTGCTATCCGTGTATTTCCATTATTGAATCACACAATAAATTCATTATATTGTTCGACGAAACCCGGTTGTCGGCATACTAATGCATTCTGTGAATGCACGTGTCAGCGCTTCTCAAACGGCTATCCATATAATCAATCAAAATTATTTTATATCATTTAAAATTTTTAAATTATCTATTACAATAGAATATAAAGGGAATATAAAAAAATAAATTAATTCATTATATATATATATATATATATATATATATATATATATATATATATATATATATATAATGAATTTTGATAGAAAAAAACAAATATAATATATTAAAAAATATAAATTAAATATACTTTTCTAGATTACTTCAAAACTGTTATTACCATTTTTAATATATGACATAATTGAGTATGAGTTTTATTTTATCATGTGTTTTTTTTTACTTTTTTATACATTTGGATTTATTTTTTTTTTCGCTCATAACTTTGCTGAAAAAAAAATGTTTCCAATATTTCTATTACAATATAATTTCTTTCGTATATCTAGATGAATTCATCGATATATGATTTTGAAAAAAAAAATATTATACTACATATTTTCAAAATTCACCCGAATAAAGTATATTTAATATAAAGGTATAAGGTTTTTTAAAGTATAAATTTTTATATATACTCTTTTTTATTATGTATTCTTTTTTATCACGTATTTATTATACGTTAGATTTCTATTATCGATCATAGGTTTGCTAGAATATATATATATATATATATATATATATATATATATATATATATATATATATATTTATGTGAAGAGAAAGAGTATAGATGAGGGTTTTAAACAGACATCAATATCCGTGCCATAGCAGCGTTTAATTGACGAAAAGCGCTTAATCCGATAAAACGGTCGGCTTTTAAAGGGATGAAAGAGCATTCGTCCGGAACGATTCGGACTCAACTAAGGGTCAAATCGAAATAAATCGGATTTATTTACCGGTAAATTTGCGGCGATATCTTCGTGCGTGATCGCGGCAACGATTCGACAAACGCCCTATAATATTGCGGTCATTTTTCGCGTCGTTTTTCCATCGATTTTCCGCAGCTCGACACGGGCTTTTCGCGCCGTCACTTTTTTATCGAACGGCAAAAAGTACGCCGTTAAAGTGAATATTTAATGATTATATAATGATGAAATTCAAGCACAATATATATATATAAAATAAATTAATCGTAAAAAGAAAAAAAATTGAAGCTTTTTTAAGCTCAGTTTTCTTTTTGATTTCCATCATAATTTATTTTAATTAATACTATATATTCGTTCATTATTATAAAATATTTTTTTCAAATTTAAACCATTATAAATTATGTATAAACGAGCGATCAATTAAATCGTCATAAAATTTTAATTACTCATATATCAAATATAAATGAATTGAATTGGTTATTATTATCAATTAATAATCGCAACGCATAAAATGTTTTAATTGATAATATCGATATTATTTTATTCGCTTAATTTTTAAATATTATAATCAATTTTATCAACTCTCATCCTTTCATTAATTTATTTGTGCAGCATTTGGAAAATGTCGTTGTTTTACATATGACTTTATTATACAATATCGTCAAAATTTACGCACTTTTTATTGTGTGTACCGCCGATTCACCACCCCTGACACATACAGAATATCGGAAAACTTTACGTAGACGACGTCACTTTGTTTCATTACGGCATATTTAATAAATAATACATCATAGTCGTGTAAAGTTGAACAACACAACGGCGTTACATTTACTCGTTAACTACGACATTGTATAGATTGCGAAGAACTCTCATAATTTACAAACTTTAACAACGAGCATAGTTTAAATATTGTAACGTCTTATGTCGTAGTCGTTAAGGCTTTAAGAAATTCTGAAAAGGCTAGAGTTTTTGTTCTCGTAGTTATTTATTTATTTGCTGTAAGAAAACTGCCCGGAAAACGTAATTGAAATACTAGTTTATTATTTTCATGGGTCGCCATTTTAACATGTCTAATAATATACGGCTTGCTTTATATATATATATTATGTATATTTGTTTAATGTCTAATGAAAAAAAAATATTATTATATAAAACTATTAATTCTGAAATAATAAAATAATTAATGTAAAATAAAACAACCCATATCGTATATTTAAAATTTAATCGTTATTAAAAATTTTAAGAATTTTATCGTGAGCAATATCGTATTTCATACTGAATTATATTACTTTAATAACGAAAAACAATTTTCGTTATAAATTGAAAATTTATATTGGCTTATGCATATTTTAAATGAACCGTTATTTTCTTGACTGTTACTTAACTAGGTAATTATTTTTAAAACGGCACTTTAAATTTTATAAAATATGATTCTTATTGTATTACATTTTTTTGAAAAACGAGAATTTTAATTTTTAATACTATTTCGATTGATTAAATAGAATTTATATAACTCAATTATTTTTATTATAATAAAGGAAATTTTACATTATATATTTCAAATAGCTAACATTCAATATCAAAATAAATTTAAAATTAGTATAATAAATACGATATTTTAAATGTTCTCAAATTATATTTATATTTTATTTACATTCAAAGCTACAATATAAATTTTCTATCAAACTCTCGAAAAATGTTTTTGTATAATACAAAATGATATATATATATATATATATATATATATATATATATATATATATATATATAAGTATATATAGATGCAAATGGATGATCAAAAGTCGCCGGAATTTAATCTTCGAAGTCTGTATGTAAATTATTGTCTCTTCCCGTCCGAAGACACCGCAATATTTCACCGAAAGAGGCCAACTTGCGAGAAGAATAGCCTCCGCCTTTGCGACAGGAACCTGATAGCTTATATATTTCCCCGCAAATTAAGTGGAAATTGGAAAACGCTCCGTGGAAAACCCGCCGCTGCGACGGCGCAAGCTTATATAGTGGAGCGCTTTAGATTGAAGTCGTTTTCGATTGGTCTTTTCTTTTCAATTTAAAACAGGCAATAAGTTATCGGATTTTGGTACTTGTGACGAAAAGCTATAGTTAGTCGACGGATATCATTGATTTTTATTTAAGAATTTAAAAATAAATATTTTCAAAATTTTATAAAAAAAAATATATTTAATATGTATTGTCTTGAAATGGGTTATGAAATTATTGAATTATATACAGGATTCCAAAGAATTATTAAGAATATATAGTTTCAAAATACAAATCCTATTTAATTTAACGTGAATACATTTGAATCATTGTAACACACACACACATGTGTGTGTGTGTGTGTGTGTGTGTATGAACAATTTTTATAAATCAACAAAAAAATGAATGAAATTAAATTTTTTTATTTGACGATTAATCTATATTATTACACATATTATTTTATAATTATTTAACAGAAATAATATATATATATATATATATATATATATATATATATATATATATATATATATATATATTCTAATATATAAATAGAACGAATTTGACGCACGTTGCTTATCTCGACATAAAGTTTTCCCGGTAATCGGAGACCTTTCGCCCGCAAGAGATTTTCAACTCGAATTTTCACGAGACGAGACAAATACGTCTTAATTACGAGTCTCGGGTAAGACAAGCCGACGAAAAACAAAGTGAAAGCTCTCACCCTCTCTCTCTCTCTCTCTCTCTATATATATATATATATATATATATATATATCCTTCTCGCACACGGGAAACGAGAGAATAAAAACGAGCGAAAAGAAACAAGAAAAAAAATATAATAATAATAGAATAAAATAAAGTAAAACGCGCACCCTCTCATTGTCCACTCGCTTCGGGGGGGGGGGGAGGTCGATTTCTCGTTCCCGGGAAAACCTACCCCCGTACCGTCTTTTGTCTCGCAGGCGCCGGTTTTTCCGAGTTTTCGCCCGTCGTCGCTTTTTCTCGGTCGTGACTTATTTTAATTAGTGTTTTTTTTTCTATTACTTTTTAATTTATAACGACTATCAGGGGTGTCGAACCGATCGATATTTTTTTTAAATCTTAAAACTTTATATCTTTAATAAGATCTGAAATTATCAATTATATAAAATATACGAATAATTAAAATATTTTTCATTCTGCTTACTAAAATAAAGAATTAACGATTTGCACTCAAAAGCTGCAACTTTGGTAACCACTTGAATTAATGTGATAACTTGATAAAATATTCTAATCTTAAATCGAACTGCATTTTTGGCATTAAAACTTTGAAACAGTTTTTAGTTTAAACTTGACAATTTTGCCAGAAGGATTACTAAATTATTTTTTTTAATTCTTATAAACACGGAATGATAAAACGATTATGTAGATCAATATACTGTTTTTTAAGATTTTTTTTGAAATAATGGCAAATTCTTTTATATTTAAAAATTTGTCCAGTGAATCAATATATTCTATATAAAATCACTCAACAGCAGAAGTATTTAAAATGCTAAAATATAAAAATATTTATTAATTTTTGATATAAGAAACGGCTCAAATGCACACAATACACATTTACACATAAACATTTTGTTAAAAAATTCTTATTTTACAATTTATCCTACTGAAATCCAAGTATATTATTGTTTATACGAAACATATTCATTTACTTGAAAAACACACTATCCATTTTAACATCATTCAGACCCGCATCCGAATTTTCTCTATTTCATCCCGGAAAACTATTCACCTTTGACGTATTATATATTATAGCAAGTTTAAATGCGCAAATAATTAACGTGCATACTGAACAACAAATGTACTAGAAATTCGGTTTAAAGTATAATTTAACAGTTAATAATAAGTATGATAATATTCATCGGCGAAACACGGAATAAATGCAATTTTCATACCGTATAAATTATATATATATATATATATATATATATATATATATATAACATTTTACTATTTTGCGCTTTATTTGCGCAACTATAATAACGAGCATTCGAGTAAATATTCATCATCGGTTCGCCTACATGTATATTGCAGTAATTATTCATTATTATTTCCGGCTATATTTTTGTAATTTAATTATACATTTCTAGAGAATGAATTATCGTACATATTTTTATATAAATATTTTTAATCATTCTGCATTGAATTTTTTTTTCTATACTATTTTTACTAATAAAATATTGATGATTATTGTAAAAAAAAATCACATTCAATACGTCGAATAAAAATATAAAATAAAAATTCAAACATCATTTGAAACGCATACGATTTATTAACGAATTCAGATCGACGACACGTTTTCGATTGATGTTAATTTGTGACCTCTGTTTTTTTTTTTTTTTTTTCAGAATATATTACAATACGCGACGTTTCAGAACCGCTTTATAATTTAAGACTTTAATTTTATAAATTGCCGTACAACTTTGTATCGTGTTCGAGATTATATTTTACGGCATTGTTTTTCGTCCATTGTTTTATTTCACTCAACAAAGAACGTCGACAATTTCGCACGAAATAAATAAAGCAACAATAATAATAATAAAATTAAAAACTTAATGAAACTTTTCTAAATCTGAATACGACAATTGTTTTATATATATATATATATATATTATATATTTTAAAATAATAATAATAATAAAAAAAAATAAAAAACGAGGACGAATTCGTATGCAAGATCATAAATTTCGAATTCCTATTATGTACCATATCTGAATATGGAGACGTACTGAAAAAGTACTTATATATATATAATACGTATAAATTGTATATCGAAAACGAGCGGCGGTTCTCAAACGTTTCAAAATTTATGCGCGTTCCACGAATAACAATTACGCACTCGAACCTCGGAACGAATGAAAGCCTTAACGAACGAGGGCCGCATTCCCTCGGGCTAATTATCGCCTTTATTCGCTTTTCAACGTCTTTTATTTATTTATTTTTTTATTCATTTTGTCCGTTTGTTTGTTTGTCCGTGTGTTACGGGTCCGAAGATGTACGCAAATCGTCGCATCGACGTACAATAAATAAATTCCAAGTAGAAACGGAAAATAAACAGATATATATATATATATATATATATATATATATATATATATATATATATATATACACGCGGTGAATAGTTTATGTTTTGTATCGATGTTTATTCACAATTCTCAATTTATTTATTTGTTAAAATTTTTTAATAAGGATTCTCTTCACATAAATATGTTTGATTTTACGATTAATATACTATATATATATATATATATATATATACGAGTATAGAAAAAAGATCAGATTTTTTTCACTTTGTAAAATGACGAAAGGCAGCACTTATACTTCAAAGGTTATAAATTTCGAAATTTGCGTAAAAAATATACATTTTATATAAAAAAAAAACTAATAAAATATGAAAAAAAAATACACAACAAAAGGATATAAAAGGTCACATTTTTTTGCTCAAAAGGTAATTAATTTCTATATTTTAATTAAAATATAATAAACATATCAATCATAGTCTAAATATATGTGTATATATATATATATATAGAAAATATTCTGAATTTCATAATAACATTTTAGTTTAATTACACATACCATATGTATATGAACGAACAAAAAGATGTAACATAATAATTCATACATTGAAATAATTATTTATGAATCCACGTGCGCGTTTATAATTAAAATTCGAAAACAAATAAGCGAATAATTAAACATTACGAAATATCCGTTTAGTCATTGCGGTGTGACTATAAAGAAACTGGACCGTAAAATTCAAATGTAACTTATACACGTTTTGTATTTTATTTAATTTATACCTTATTATTTTTTTAATACGTCATTCAATGAATATTTTTTTTAAGACGGACTAAAAAAATATATACGCACTATCATCTAACTTAATTATCACGATAGGAACAATGAAATCGTATGTAATATATATATATATATATATATATATATATATATATATAGTGGAATAATAAGAAGGGAAAAAAATAGTTTTAATTTCGAATGCATCCGACGAATGCACACGGGGAGTTTTCATCGTGTCATTCGGACAAATTAAATTGAAACGAAAATAAAAATAATTAACGAAAAAAAAAATAAAATAAATTAATTGCCCGTAGCGTCAATGAGTCTGAAAAAAAAATGGGAACATCGGGTATCGCGTTACAAACGAGGCGATTATAATGCGAAGATTGTGAATGAAATTAAATACTAAATTAGGTGGGTGTGGATTATGCAAATTTAGTTTTGTTTATTATTTCGATAACTTTATATATATTTTTATATATATAAATAAGTGTTTAAATTTATTAATAAATTACGTGTGAAGAAAGTTGTATTAATTTTTTTTTTTTATAAAAAAATTTTCAATCACAAATATGTGATTTAAATAACTTACACTATTAAAAATTAGATTTTTCAAATATACGAAAGTTATATTATATCTGACATACTTAAAAGTTAATGTTTCATATATTTTAATTACTAACTTTCTATCTATAATAGAGTAATTATAAAATATATTTTATAGTAATATTTCAATATAAATGATTTTGTTTAATATTTGTATTGCTATATATTTTATTTAAATATGATAAAAATATTTTAGAATTTCTATTTAAAAAACATTATATAAAATTGTTTAAAAAAATAAAATCATATCACAATAAAATATTATATATAAATAAATGATGCAAAAATAATTTAATCGGCGATTTTTAAAATAAATTTTCATTATAAATAAATCAGCATATTTTAATTTGCGCCATTAATGGAACGAAATTCAATTATATTTTAAACGTATAAAATTGTTAAAAAAAAATACCACAAAATTATCGTCGTAAATTTAAAAATAAATTTCACGTTCGCGTACCCCTTTTTTGCGGTTTAAGCGACGGTGAATAAAATTACCCCGAACACTGTTAATTATTTTATTTATTTTATTTTTTGGTCGACGTATAGACAAATTTTTATTGTGCCGTTTTTAATGTTGTAACGATCAAACATGCACGTTTTTTTTTTTTATACATATTGTATATATGTATATCGAAGGATATAAGATATAAGGGCGACCGAGGGCGGAAGGTTGGGCGGGTTATAAAAAAAAGAGGGAACGTTTTAAAAGCCTTAATTTATGCGGATCGTTACGTTTTTTTTTTTTGGTCGACGAAGCAATAAGCACGTCGTTACGTCGTTCGGTCCACTTTATCGCAAATTTTATATATATTTAAACGGCGGCAATTTGAATAAGTATGTTCATGTAAAACGCGGTAGAATATGGGGTGGGGGGCGGTTTTAAGGGATGAAACGGGAATAATAACCAAAGTCCGCCGATGCAAGCGATAATCGCGCAATCATATAATAAAACGATGTACCTTTAAAAATTGTATTTAAATATTTTTACAATTTTTTTTTTAAATTTTAATATTAAATTTTTATTGCAATTTTATATATGAAAATTATCGAATAATAAACATATATCTAAAGTGTGATAATTGATTTGATATAAAGTCGATCATATTTTTCTTTCAATAACTTCATCGGATAGTGGAAACGATAGAAATGATTTAATTGATTAAAAAAATTAAACAACTCAAACATATATGCAATGTAAATTATGGCGTATTAAATTTCTATAATATTTTAAATTTATTTATTTAAAATATAGTTTTCGTCATATTTATCCAATATAATCTTGTATACTTCTGAGGATTGATTTCGCACTTCAATAATCCAGAATAATGCTTATATATATACCATATATACATGATATGTACTTTTTTACGAATATAATTATTAATTTAACCAATTAAAATATTAACAATTAAAAATCAATTTAATTGTATAAATTAGATTTTTAAGTTCAAAAATACAGAATCGAACCCAGTCGTTATATAAGTTAAAAAACTGATTGTATTAAATATTTATATATAATATTGAAGTATGAAAAAATAAATAAATAATTAATTAAGAGAATATATTCGATGTTGAATAATATAGAAACAATTAAATTAAATTAAAAACAGGTCTCTGAAACAGAAAAGGCCTTAAAATGGGGAGGAAAACGTAAAGATTTCTGAATTAGGGGAACGAGATATGGGGGGGGGGGTGAGTGTTCAAGACTGGAAAACGACCACTGTCGACACTAATCGAAAATTTAACCCGGCCAGAAATTACTGATAATTACCATTAAACGCTTTTCGACGTTCGATAATTATCGCCGGCATAAATGAGAGCCAATGGAGCCGCGGCGTCGGCGAATTTTAATTAAAGCCATTAAAATTTTCAGCGATTTTCAGACCTGAAACGGCGGCACCGTTTGACAATCTAATCCCGACCGTGAAAATATTGCACTTTGTAAAAAAAAAAAAAACACCCCTTCGCTTTTTCGATTTTATTATTTTTTAGTTCAATTATTATTATTTAATTTTATTTTATATTTAATTGTAATATCGACTGCGTCGTTCTCCGACGTACTTAAAACGGCGGTTTTTCCCTTTTATTTTGATGTTAATTACCGTAACTATTGCCATTTTATAATTCCGCAAAGGATAATAATCGTAAATTAAAATGTGCCGCCGCTTAATCCCGTTTTCGCGCCTCGAAACCGCGATAAAGTTAACTTTACATTATGCTCTGATTTATCGGTGTCGATCTATACTAATGTTTCTATATATTATATCTGATTAATTATAATTCATAATTGATATTACAACACATACATAATATAATTAATTTATTACTGTCATTATAATAAATATACATTTTTTACATTATTGTAATATATTTTTGTTTGAAATATTTCACTTAAACTACCGTTTATTTTAAATTAATTATAAATGTAATAAATATTGCTCAATATAAAGATGAATAAAAATTGATGGTTATTATTAAAAAAAAATATTTTGATTACAATTTTAATTATTTATTTTATTATTTTATCTTATTTGCAATGGATATAAATATAAGAAACGACTTTTTTTAATCATTTAAAATATTTTAATATAAAGCTAGATGACAAATTATCGGTTTAAATCCATGATGACGATTTTTACTATGACATACATCATTTAAAAAAAAAATAAGATGGGAATAATAATAGCCATAACGACAAGTCTTCGAATGAAGAATGGTGAAAATGAAAGAAAAAAAGTTCGAATTATGGTTTCCTCGAACATTTCGAGCAAAATATGTGGACGTCTCCATATAAATTAGCTTCTAAATACGTCATAATTATTTCCTATGTAAGAACATAAATCGCACGCAACAACTGAACGTCGTTCGGATTAAACGAACACTATACAAAGGATAATCGCCTTTGTAATCGTACCGCATAAGATCTATTTCGGCAGTTGATCTAGCGGCACGTTCCCTGGGGATAAATCAAAAGCATCGCTTTGAAGATCGTCATAAAACGCTATAAGGGACAGGAAGTGTTTTGGTATCCCACCTTTTTTTTTTCCCCGTTGTCTTCTCCATACTCCACGATGTTTATTTAAACACACGACCCATTTCCCTTTCCCACTCCGAAATATCTCTTTCCCATTCTGAAATGTCCCTTTCCCACTCGGTAATATCGCTTTCCCACTCGGAATATCCCTTTCCCATTCGTTTTGCATTATTTTCATCTTTTTCACACCGCGCGGTTTTTCCCCGGTCTCGATCCGAAAACAAACATTTTTATTCGAGATATCGGGTTACGGGAGCCAAACAAAGGTCCTCTCGTGTTAATGGTCCAAAAAACACGGGGCGACCCCCCCCCCTAGTCGGGACTAAAACACCTGCTAAACTATTAAAAAGGTAAAACAATGGCCGTTCAAGGGTTAAGGGAATTGAATGAAAAAAAAAAAGGAAAAAGATGGCGCAGCAAAACAATGTAAATCTTCGAAGGATAGTCGAACTGATCTATAAGGCAGGTGATGGCCGAATTGGATTCGTTAATTGAGATGAATGGTTCGTTTCCCCTATAAACATATAAATTATTATACTTTTATGAAGAAAAAAAAATAAAAATTTTAATAATGTTTCCATTTTGAAATTATACGTTTTTATTTTATTAAGATGAGTATACATTTGCAATGTTTATGAGCTTTAAAGACTGCATTTTCGTTACGTTTCAATGTAATAAAAAAGCTTATTAAAAATACAATGTTCGGTCACAAATGTATACATTGATATATTTAGTTTAAAAACAGAATTTTTATATTAATATTTTTTGTTATGCATTAAAGTATATTTATTTAAAAAAAATTGTGTATATATTAAATGATCGATATTGTATTTTTAATGAAAAAAAATATTAATTATATAAAATCAATCATCATCTAAATTGAACGATTACTAATATATTGAGATAAAATTAATGTCTATATGCTAATAAATATGCTATATTTTTTCTTCAAAATTATCAAATCAGTACAAAAGGCTTATATCTAAATCAACAAAAAATTTAATTTAGTCTTGAAATTTTAATAATTATATTCGTTTCGCTTCGTGTGACCCTTACGCCCTGCTGAATATTAACAAAGGCCCTTATCGTGTTGTATATTCTTCAAACTGTCGTCGACTACACAACAATACAACAACAACAACAACAACAACAAAAACAACACGACAACATAATAAATAAATAACGAACTTGTACTCATGACGAAAAGATGCATCGAAACCGATACGAAACTGTCTGCTGAATATTTATATTGGAGTCGAAACGTTCACATGGATATGAAGCAATTGAATTTGACATATCGATAAAATATCATTGTGAATCGTTTACACGATAATAAAATATCGATATATTATATATTATAAAATATAATATATAAAGATTATAGTATTAAAGCGTTCGATTCGTGTGGATTCGGCTTAATTATATTTATATATATATATATGGTATATATAACACCAGGTGAACTTTGATTAAACGTTTGTCGAAGTTCAGCGAAAACTAGAGTCAGGAATGGAACTTTGATTGAAAATTAAATATGCACTCGGCTGCATAAAATTCGATATGCCTCGTTTATCAAATTTTAATGGCCTCCATCGGTCCGCCATTTTGTATAATGACGGAACTAAATATTATAATGCAAATTCAAAATAGTGATTTATTGTTTTGTATGTCTCTGTACGATCTAAACATTTGTCGGTTGATATATAATAAATTGCCTAGCAGAAACGATAGGCGCTTTGTGTTCACCTCGTATTTTAAATATCTATTTTTGTCGTCGTATGATTTATGAGAAAATTGTACCGAATCAGTTCATTTCCAGGAATTGTATTTTAATATTAAACACAGTCGGCATATTGTTTGGATATCGAGTCGATTATTCTGGATATGAGAATCGTTTTCGAATAACGACGATCAAAGTTTGTTTATTTGTTTGTTCGTTGTGAATGAAAATATTCAATAATACAGAATATCAGTATTGGTCATTTTTATTACTAAATACATCATAAATTTCATTCATTAAAATAGCACTGTAAAAAACATTTTTTTTTCCTATTTAATTTATTTTCAGCTATCTTTGTACGATTCTTGTCTATTTATAAATTACTAGATTTAATTGTAATAGATTTGTTGAAGTTGTTAAAATTGTTAGGGTTTTCAGTATAAAATATTTAGTATAGAAATTTAAATATTAAAAATATATAGAAAATTTATATTTTTATTCTATGAAAATTAAAAATATTTACAAGATTTGCTGAAAATATAACACAGACTGAAAATAATAAAAATTTAATTAATTTATATTTCAGATTCATTTTTTTTTCATATAAATAAGTGTCATTATTTTGACCGAGAATAACCGCTGAAAAGACTCAAAAGTAATATTTCATATTCTCAACATATCAAAGCATTGAAAAGCTTATTGAAAAAAAAAAATTCGCAGAATATTTTCATGATTTATAATAGCGTTAATGAGTAAAGCTTTCGAAGAAAATATTATAAAACAGAAACCGAATAATATTTATATAAATGTATGAAAATAATGTTTCGTGACGCGTGGCGTGACTCTAGGTGCTTTATGATCGAACATCTGTTTTACTCTGGTATATTATTGTTGTTGTTTATTTGGTTCGCATGTCGACAAATGCCACGGAAACATCAAGACTTATCATTTTGTGTATGGAAATAATTTAATGCGATTTTAGTCCGACGAGCACGTTTCCACAAACTCATTACATGTACACAAATCCGCTGCGACAGGGCGGTTCAATGCGCGGATCGCGATCGTGTGTTTTTAATGCCCGTTACGATGACGTTCTGCATATATATACTATTTCATATTCTATAAACATTTTTTTATTTTATCAATTTAGTTAATGTGACATATTAACCGGCGTATCAAACTGATCAAACTATAATACTAATAGAAATTAAATTATTTCAAGAATAATTTGACAATAAGCAGTATGTAAATATTTGAACAATACTAAAGTGTTTCATTAATAATTTATCATTATTCATAGTTAGAATCAATTAATTTATTATATATTCTTAATTATTGCTCACATGGTACAAGTAAAAAAGTTATATTGTATTTGTAATTTTGATAAATGATCATCACATATAGAATATATTAAAACCGTACAACATTTTGAGAACCTTTGAAACGTTTATATTTGAACGTGGACGAGCGGACAGCTAATGAGACGGTTAAATAAAATATTGGTCGACATGAAGTGATTTAGCAATGACAACGTCTGAAAAGTGTGCATGATATATGCGGCCTCTGAAAGCTCAAACATAAACTTATTAAACGAGACCAGATCCGGACCATAGTATAATATTTACCATTTCAAAAATCAAAATACAAAAAAAAAAAACGATCGTTTTATTTCGAAAATTGTATATTTAAACTTTGCTTTGTGTTATTACTGTGCACTGTTCGTTTTAATAATCTCATGTTATTAAGAAAACGTGCATTAAAATAAAAAATGATACAACTGACATATGTAATATCGTTTAAAAAGAAAAAAAAATAAGAAATGAAAATTTATATATATGGCGCCAGTTTGGCTCTTTACAAAATTTACTTAATAAATTTTAATGTTTTTTTTTTATATATTTAACAATTTATTCGAATAATTTAAATAATATTATTGATACATTTAATATTAATATACAATTTTATTTAAGTTGCACTGCCTGTTGGTTTGTTTCGTTTGTCGGATTGAAAATTTGTAATTTATTTTTCGACTACTTCTCAATGTTTAATTGATTTGAATTTTAGCATATTAGTTCATTATCGATGACAACACACGAATCTATTAGAAAAATAATCAATTAATGCAAAATAATTAATTAAAATTTTAAAAGCGACACCTATGTGTGAAAAAAAAATTTACAATATTTAATCCGTATTGTCCTCCACAATACGTACAATTTAATATTTAGTCATGAAAGTATAAATTATGTTCTATGAGAAAAACTTTTTCACTTTTTTTTTCATATATATATATTTATATATATACTGTTATTTATTTAAATTATAAAACTTTTAAGGCCTCCGGTTTGAATCGGACAAACGGAATAATTCTCAATGAAACTAAACAAAGTTCGATCTAAATATTTCCTTCGGGCTGAAACAGACGACTAATTACCCTTATTTATAATTCATACTGTGCAGTTAATTAACTGCACGCGGAGCGTCGCTCCTTTTATTTCGCTCTGGAGCGATTTTAAACCCGCTCCGCGACGTGAATCATTCCTGGGGCGTCTTTTTTATTTATTTATTTATTTTTATTTTCGTTTCTATTTCGACACGAGTCTCATGTTTGTTTTTTGTTTTTGTTTTTTTTTTTTGTGAACAATGATGAAGATGTCATTCATTTAATTGAGAAGAACGTCATGGGTTCTCAATATTTTATTTATATTTATATTGAAATGAACTCATTTATATATATAACAATTTATAGTTAAAACTATATATGCTTTGCTCATATAATTTTAAAATATTTTTGAACTTTAGAAAACGTTTTATAGTGAATAAACTTTATATTACTGTGACGAAATGTGACATTTCTTACTTTCTACATAGTTTTACTTCGTTTTCAATTCTCAGATTTCATTTATTTGGCGATCATAAACTCCGAAAACAATTTTATATGGAAATAAACTCGTCTCGTTTTATTGTAATAATTATCTATTTAATTTGATTTCTAATATAATTCAACATTTTATGTAATAAAATCATCATAGGTCTGTATTAAATCATAATTAATTTATATTTAAATTGCAAAATATATATTATTTATTTTATATAAAAAATATAGTGTATCGAATAAAATTTATTTCCGGATACGTCTTGAATGCGGGGCATTTATAAACTTGTGCACATATATAAAGGCGTCGTACTTAAATGGAAGTGCACAGTGTAACAAATGAGATGCGTTCAAAACGGTGCACAAAATGCACTAATGCTCGGATAATTGCATTCGACGCGGCGTAACTTCTGTTCCGGATTTACGACGTTAATGACGGTCTACAGTTTCGTTGTATGAGACTCGTTTATCGACTGTAAAACAAACGGGAAATATGGTTTGTTAAATTACAAAATTTATTTTGAAGATTGAAAAAAATATGAAAAATCATCGTTAATTTATATATTAAATTTTTTTTTTTTATAATTTTATGATATAAAAGAATAATTAAAATTGTAAAATAATGAAAGAAATCTCGACCGAAATTTTAACAGTTATATTCAATTTGTGATCGTGATAATTTATGAATCTTTTTCAAATATGAACAATGAAAATTTCAGCTGAAACTGATTAATATCCATTATCACATTATTGCAGCATCATTAAATCTTTTCAGAGATGAAAATATTTTTAAGCGTAATTCAAATTCGTATTTTGAAAAGTGAAATGATTTCATTTTTTTAATTAAGTTTTTCATTCATTAAAGTTTAAAATGCATTTATTTTCAACTGTATTACAAAAATTTTATATATTTTAAATATTTATTGCAATATGATTTTTAAAATATACATATTTAATATATAATTAAAAACAATAAAATAAAAAATATATTGTTGTTTATTTATAATAAAAGAAATGAACGTGTAAACAAAGCATTTCTTAAGAATTCGAATAAAACTTTTCGCATTATTACTACATTTTTTTCCTCTTTCCATTTTCAGCGCCGAATTTTCCGCAATATTATTATTTCGCTCTTTATTTTCGCGAACACACATATTTTTTCCGTCGTATTTTTTTTTTGTTCACTTTATTTTTTTTTCTGCGCTCGCTTTTATTTATTTATTTAATGCGCGTAATTCGGTATCATATTCACCTTATTTTCTTTTGCATCATTTCAATTTATTATAGCGTGCCGCGGCGCGCCCGGAAAAACCGAGAAAAGACGGAAAACTTGGCTTGCGTTTATTTGCTCGCGAGCAAGACGGAGAATTTTCTCAAGGAAAATACTGTGAAAAAAAAAATGAAATTATTTGCGAATATATCTACTGTGAACGGGGGTTGAGTGTCGTGGGGATGAAGTGGACGATGCGTACTTATATAAAAATGAGTATCTCCGAGGCGAAAATAAATAATATGAAAGTACGAAAAGGAAAACTTCTTCGCAAATATCATCATCAAAGTTTAACTCGAGCGAAAACTTGCAGGATACTCGAATGCCGTTTCACACACACAAGCTTGAATCTATATATATATATATATATATATATATATATATATATATATATATATATATATATATATATATATATATATATATATACGTTTTATTCCTTTTTATAACGAGAAAAAAAATTTTGTTCGTCGGCGATTTTTCGGAATTTTCGCCGTCGCCTCTGCGTTTTCTGAAAATTTTCCGAAACTATGACCGTTTCGTCGTTTTCTACACGAGTTTTTTTCCGTGTTGAACGCGGACCCGTCTGTCAATTTTCCGGTCGACGGCGCATTGTTCGAATGCATCGATTCGATTTTTCCGATATTCCGTCTCACCATTTTCCACTTCTTCAATCGTGAAAAGCGTATATTTCATGAAAGTATTTATTTGCTATTCATTTAAACGAATTCAACAAAGTTCAATTCTCATAATTTGATCGCTCAATATATATATATATATATATATATATAATTTACCTATTAATAATTTTATATACTATTGAAAGAAAATTATTTCTATATATGTAAAATATTTATTATAATAATTTATATTTTCCACAACAATCATTAATCAATCATTAATAAAAATAAATATTATATAAATAATTTTTAATCTGAATCAAAAATGAAAAAGCGTCGACTCGTTTCCCCGGTTGACTCACTTTTGCAATCTGTGACAGTTTCGAAAGCGCTTCCTTCATAGTTTTTACTACGTGTAACTTGTGTATATGTGTACTTTAAACTTTTTATATTGTCTCTTTTAAACTGTTGAAAAGACTATTCAGAAAGTTTCGGAAACTTCGATTTAACTCTATAGCTTCACTTGTGTTCACAATGTGTAAACAGTTGAGTTCAATTTTTCCAATGCGGTTTTTTTCACTGAAATCGTTTAGTTCGATGTGAAACTTTTTAATACTATATAATTATCATTATTATGAAAACTTGAATCGACACTATTTTAGCTTTCAATTATATTATCATTAAATAATAATTTTACTTTTCTTAAAAAAATTGATCAATAATTTGTATGCAAAATTTTTATACTATAAATATAATAATCTCTATGGATTAATAATATATTAATGTTTTCTCATTAAGTTTTAAAATGAGAAAAGATCTTTGTTTAAAATCATTTTCAAATATTCTACAAAATCAATTTTTGATGTATTTGATGTTTTGTATTATTTTAGATAAAATATAAAATATTTCTACAGTAAATATATACGAGAAATGATAAAATAATGTGAATTAAAATATAAAATATAATAGAGAAGAAAATCTTATATTTTTTTATTATGGCTTGATTTCAGAAATAAAAAAAATATATTATATTTTCTATATACTGTGATTCTTAGTTAATATTTTATGAAAATATATCTTCTTACTTTTATTACGCAAATTTAATTTATTTTATAGACATTTTTTTTAATCGTAAAAAATATGACTGAATAAAAAATCGTTCACTCTATTTTAAAAGAGTATAAAAAAAATCGACGTCGCATGTGTTTCACGATAAAAATAAAAATCGCGATATTGAGTGCATAATTACGACAAAGAGTACATTTTTGCACTCGCAGTCTCGTTGTCTAAAGCCGCAGGTGTAACAAACTGCGGTCCCAGGTGCCGTACGGAGTCCGGTAATGACCGAATACAAATCGGTTCGACGATAAAAATATTTTATTGCCCGGTATCCGTAACGCTTATTTTTCAATATGCAATAAAAAATAATAAAATAAAATAAAAAAAAATGCAAAAGGTGGAACAAAAATATCAAAAAAAAAATGTAACGACTGATAGATGCGACGAATTCGCCGCGGCGCTCAAAGGGTTAATGCGAAAAATTCACATCGTTCTATCGTTAAAACGACGGTCGTAAATTCGTTAATAACGACTATATACTTTTTACTTTTATTATTAATATTTTTGGTTTATGTGGCTTTATAAAATATTTTAAGATTTTTTTTATTTTTTTCTATATATAAGAAACGTATATATTATATTTATATATTTAATCAATTTATTTTATTTTTTATATAAAAAGTAAAATGAATATTCATTATATTTTTAGATCAATTTCAATTAACACATTAAAATTTTAAACTTTCACATATGAAAGTTTCATATTGATCTTTGAAAGTATTTAATTTAAAGTTAAGAAATCAACGTGTCCTATATAAAACTACGAAGCGGTTCTTTTAAAAAATTATCGGATCTCTTTTTATTATTATTATTCTTATTATTTTTTTCTTATATCGTAACCCTCTGTTTCTCTTTTTGTTTCACTCTCATTAGTAACGCCCCGGGGTCGATCGGTTGTGTGTCATCCGTCGTTTAAGGGTTAAAGTCAGACGCGGAGACGTCGTCGGCTAATTGTGATTAACGATCAGCCATCGGAGACTTCGTTAATCTTCAACGGTGACATTTGCACCGTTAAAACCACCACCGATTGCGAAGGATTATCTCGAGTCTTGCATATATATATATATATATATATATATATATATATATATATATATATATATATATATATATATATATATATATATATATATATATATATATATAAAGTATGATACATCACGTTAATTGCCGTATCTTAAGAGGCCAGCTGTCAAAATGGAAGGAAATCGAAGCAAAATTAAATAATAAATACTGAAATATTTTACATGAAATCATAAAGTAATAAGTTAATATTTGGAATGGCAAGGATCTATATTTTGAGTTATGAAGATCATTTAAGATTATATTGTAAAAATATAATAGCATTCGATGAAAACAAAATGCTACACCTCCACCTCCTATCGCCACTAGCATTTTATATTTATAATTTTACAACATATACCATACACGTACATTATGAAACGTATTGATTAAAAAAAAAACACATCATTGACGAACCTAATATAATATTGTGCAATATATAATATAAAATATGTATGTGCGAGCAGTGAATTATATTCGCGGCATTTAGCATCGGCATCAGAGGCAACAGTCGTAAAGGCAATATTGCCAGTTGGAGCCATTTCGAAAGCTTTCAGGCGAATCTTTATTGCCTTCTTCTTCGTATATGCCTTCGAATTACGACCCGCTTCAGGTGAACGATTCAGGCAACAACCGACGTTTCCTTATGAAGTTTCAGCTGAAAACCAAACATGCACCGCTCAATATACACGTCGTATACTATCTTAAAATAATCGAAACGATTTTCAAACACGATATATCAAATATTTTTTATCATTTTCAATAGTATATTTTTTAATTAAAGTATTTTTATTATATAGATATATATATATATTTATTTTGATCATTTTGTATATATATATTTATAATATAATATATAGCGAAAATATACTAGAAAGTAACGTCTCGTATTTTACTCATATCATATTCAGTTGAAATTGAGAAAATTTCTTTCAGAAATATTTATCAAAAATAGCTCTTTTATATGCTTTCCCCTTTAATTTTATTTCAATTCAGACTTTTGCTGAACAAATGCAGCAGTAAGCTTTTGACGCGTTGCATCGTTCAAAGTCGCCCTTCTTACTCTATATAGCATATTTCCACCCCTTTTTCAAAAGTATTTCCTTTTGTTGGCTTGTACAGTATCTGACAAAATAAAAACATCACTCCGTATATTAAAAATCATGCATATAAATAATTTCGCAATACTGCTCTTATATTAAATCAGTGACTTTTACGTCTATATTTGACGAGTTACATGCATCAACTATTATTAACCTATTTTATTGCCTTCTATGACATAATAAATATTTATTATATCTTTATATGGAAATTCTATATTTTTTCAACTATTTCTATTTCGATACTCAATAAAGAAATTGACGTGTAAATCTCGTATTTTTCATTCTTACACTTCGACAAATAAACAAAGGCGACTGATTTTACATATTTCTATACATTCATATTATATAACAGTATAATACTAGATTTTCATATCAGTATATCACAATATTGCAGACATTGTACATGTTATCGACAAAATTTATATTTATATTCAGATAAATACGATTTTATTTAGATCAATATTCTAAAATTGAATGTCCTTCAGATGTATTTATTGTTTACGACTATGAAATTGAGCCTTGATCTTTGATTTATTGATCTTGAAACTGATTTGATTTTATATATAGATAATGTATTATTGTTTGCGTCTTATAGAAATATCATTTTTATCATTGATTAATAAAATCAAAATGCAATTTTTTTATCAATATAATAAAACATCGATTTACGTAGGAATATTGTTATCTTATCATAATATATATGAATAATATTAAAAAATAAATAAAATAAAATTTTATTTTAAATTACGTTTATTAATCGTGTCGTTAAATATTTAACTGTTTGATAAATATTTAGTAAAAAATAATATAATTTTAACCCAATGTTACGTAACCTAAAGTTTCAGCTTCTTGGAACAATCCAATCATTGAATCGATGACTTCTTGGTTATTGGGAATGATTTGATTTGTTGGAAGTAAGAATCCGTATCTTCCTGTATCTCTCAATTCATAGCACAACACTACTGGAGTTTTGAATTCTTGTTTAACCCAATCAATGCTTCCGCCGGATGCCAAATCTGTATTAAAAATATACAATAAATATTATAATAAGTGTTGTATTTAATTATGTCTATTAAAAAAAGAAGACTTACAGATTGCTTCCCCAATATTTCCATATTTATATTGTGTTCCATATCTTCTTGCTAAATCAGTTGCACATCTGCGACAAATTTGTATCTGTAACCATTTAAAATATTTAATAAATGATATAATTAAAAAATATGTGATTATTATTTAAAAAAAAAAATTATACCATTTGATTGTAGTTATCCAAATGTGCAGTTGTATGTCCATAAGGAATAAGAAGAAGTTGAGAATAGGAATGGAATGAGATATAAACGTCCATTCTGGAAGCGAGATTTCTGATGTAATTGGAGAAACTTGATGTTTCCACTTCGGAGAAGGCTCTTGGTCCAGCATATGTGTCGGAGCAAGGATTATTGCTTGATCCTTGTTCTAAAATAACATAATTATTTATACGTGATCAAGATGATATTAGAAATATTTTTTAAAGTTGATTTTACCCATCCAATGTGCGGCCCAATTTCTATTTGGATCAGCACCTCTGCATGATGAGTATGGAGTTCTTGTTTTACGCCACAATCGTTCCTAAATATAATTTATTATTTAAATATTAAATTGTTGATTGCGATACAATTATTTAGTATTTAATTCTTACGGAATTATGACTGTAAACGTATCCATCGGGATTTGTATTTGGGAATAAGTGCCATTCGAAACTTTCAGCTATCTTTCTGAAGGTTGGATCAGTTGAAGTAAGGATTTCATTGATAATCCAAGTAACAGTAGCTGGAGCAATCCATTCTCTGGCATGAATACCACCTTCGATTATGACTACTCTTTTTCCAGTTCCGTATGCGATTCTGACACCGGTAATTTGTCTACCTTCGTATGTACTTCCCCCATTTACGACCGTAACTAATGATGGATATTGAGTAGCCAAATCGCGAAGCCAAGTTTGAATATCAGTCAATGAATAATATTGTGTCCATGTCATGGCTCTTGTTTGTCTATAGTTTCCAACATCTTCAGAATCGATCAATCTAAAAATTAATATTATTGTATACATATATATATCATAATAATTAATACAATATGATTTTAAAATATATATATTTACTCTTGAACATTTTCGATGTATACTTCTGGATACATTCCGTTCTTTAACATGACATTATTGAATGCATTTTGATCTTGCGGTTTTACCATAACATCTACAGGTATTCCAAGATTGTTGACTTCAGTCCAAAAATCTAGATCTTCACTATTGGATAAATTTTGAAGTAGATCCTTCTGCTCCTGATTTGAAGGCATCATTCTATATACCTTATATCCGTCATATCTGGAGGAAGCGTGTCCGCCACAAACGGCCCACGTGGCCAACAGAAGTACAAAAATCAACTTCATCTAAAATTAAAATAAATATTTTAAAACAGAATTATTTCAAAAATACACATGTAATATAATATAATACCTTTGTAGAGATCAAAATAAAGTCGATTAAATAATATAAAATAACCGACGCATTTATATAGTTTCACTTATCTTAGTTTTTTTTTTGATTCGATACGAAATTAAACTTATATTTTTTTTAATACGAAATTGTGATAGTAATTACTATCTGAAAATCTTATATTAATAATATGATGATGAAATTTATACGTTTAATATCAAATAAAAAAAAATGTTTATCGATCTTATCGTATTTTTGTTCTATTTTATTGGTAATTCCAAATGAATTAAACAATATCATTATATAATATTTTATATATTTGAAAAACATATATATAATAATAATCATAAATTATAATATTTAATATGAGAATTAAAGTAGACTAAAAATTAATCCGTCTTAATAAATAATTAATTAAAATAAAAATAAAATATTTCATTAATTTTGTTATGATCGTTGAAATGATCTTGTAACCAAGTAAAAATATTATGATAAATTTAATTTATTTCATGATTAATCAATATTTAAATAAATAATCGATAGTTAATAAGTATAAAATTTTTATATATTATATATTAAATCAGTTCTAAAAATCATTAAGAATATATTTTACTTCTAATAAGTAATAAAAATTTGACACTTTTTATTATATAAATAAAACAATATTTTTTTTAAATTTATAAATTATTCATATTTATTATCAAATAAATATTTATAAAAATATCGATTTATCCAAGTGTGACATAACCGAATGTTTCGGCTTCTTCGAACAATCCAATCAGTGAATCGATGACTTCTTCATTGTTGGGAATGATTTGATTTGTTGGAAGCAAGAATCCATATCTTCCCGTGTCTCTCAGTTCATAGCACAATACCACTGGAGTTTTGAATTCTTGTTTGACCCAATCGATACTACCACCGGAAGCTAAATCTGTATTAAACAAAAATTATATAGTCAATTCTAAATCTAATTATATTGGAAATTATTAAATAAAACAATTACAGATTGCCTCTCCAATGTTTCCAATTTTATATTGTGTTCCATATCTTTTAGACAAATCGGATGCGCATCTTCTTCCAATTTGCATCTATAATCGTAAATTATATTTTTTTTGTTATATCTTAATATAATTATTTAAATATATATATATATATATTACCATTTCATTATAGTTATCTAAAGGAGCAGTTGTATGTCCATATGGCAAAAGAAGAAGTTGTGAATACGAATGGAATGAGATATAAACGTCCATTCTAGAAGCAACACTTCTAATATATTCAGAGAATGTTGATGTTTCAACTTCAGAGAATGCTCTAGGTCCAGCATAAGTTTCAGAACATGCAATGTTGCTTGATCCTTGTTCTAAAAATAATAAATTTATTATAAAAAACTCACAGAAATGAAATAATATTATATATATATATATATATATATATATATATATATATATATATATATATATATAGTTATACCCATCCAATGTGAATCCCAATTTCTGTTGGGATCAGCTCCTCTGCATAGTGTATATGGGGTTCTTGTTTTACGCCACAATCGATCCTATATATATATATATATATATATATATATATATATATATATATATATATATATATATATATATATATATATATAAATTAATATTAAATTCAATTTAAATATAATAAAACAATTATTTTATTAGTACATATACTTACAGAAGTATGACTGTGAACGTAACCATCAGGATTTGTATTTGGGAACAAGTGCCATTCGAAACTGTCGGCTATTTTCCTGAAGGCAGGATCGGTTGACGTAAGGATTTCATTGATAATCCAAGTGACTGTTGCTGGTGAAATCCATTCTCTAGCATGGATACCACCTTCGATCAAGACTACTCTCTTTCCAGTACCGGAAGCGATTTTAACACCTGTAATCTGTCTACCTTCATATGTACTTCCTCCGTTTACAACAGTGACTAATGAAGGATATTGAGCTGCCAAATCTGAAAGCCAACTTTGAATATCGGCCAAGCCATAATATTGAGTCCATGTCATTGCTCGATTTCTTTTATAATTTCCTACTTCTTCAGAATCGATCAATCTGATAATTAAAATTTAAATTTTATGATCAAATCACAATTATTTTAATATAATATATGATGAATATATTTACTGTTGAACATCTTCTATATAGACTTCAGGATACATTCCATTCTTCAACATAACATTATTGAAGGCATTTTGATCCTGTGGTTTAACCATTACGTCTACTGGAATTCCACCATTATTTACATCAGTCCAGAAATCAAGATCTTGACTTGTGGCTAAATTCGAAAGTAAATCATTATGTTCCCGAGATTTTGGCAACATTCTATAAACTTTATATCCATCATATCTGCGAACATCTTCGCCACAAACGGTCCAAACTGCTAACAATAATACTAAAATCAATCTCATCTGAAAGAAAAAGTTATTCTTTATATATTTTTAGACAAAATGTATTATTTGTCATATGTATATTATTATACCTTTGTCGACGAAGAAACAAAACAGAGTAGATAATCGCATAATTCACCTGTATTTATACATTCCTACTTATCAAAGTTACCAAGTCATTCGAATACAAAATATACATATTAACTGTAAATGTTAAAAAAAAAACGTGAAATAAAAAACGTTCACTATCTCGAAATCATATAAATTACGTAAATATTTCATTAACGTAATCAATTTATCTTATCGTTACGTTTATTTATTGTGAAATATTTCAAGTGATTATTGTTTACCAGAAATGCGACCGATTTTTGATTTTTTTCATATACAATCAAACACCTGCATCGAACAAATTCAGTGTTGCTCAAACTTTTTTAATATTAACATATATAAATTATATATATATTTTTTTTTTGGTTCAAATCCATAAATATCATATTTCCATTCGTGTTATATTCTGATATAAAAACGCTACATATATAAAATAAACAAATAAAGGTTGTAACGTTTACTGATTGTATAGTAATCGTTTATTCAAATTTTATACAGTTGATTTCATATATGCGGTTAAAGAGAACGTTTCCGATTTCCGAAATGGTTCCGGGTTTATCGTACGTGTCATCGCATATGAAATTGCGTTATTTTATTTCAGAACCTCTATTTTTTTCAGAAAATTTAAATATTTTTTATTATATAAAATTGTTGTAAAATAAATCTATATTATGAATTTTTTACTATATATTTGTGACGTTTATTCTATATTTAAAAATTTGTATTATATTTTGAGAAACATACAAAAATAAAACATTCAATATTTAATAATAGAAATATATATATATATATAAATATATATATATATATATATATATATATATATATATATATATATATATATAAAGAAAAATGTTGTCGTTTTCGGATAAAAACCAAATGTTTATTTTCATTCGGAAATCCGACGGCTATTTCGAAAATTATTCGACGTGCGCTGCGTTTTCTTTCAGGTTTCAGTTTCCCATTTTCCATCCCAACTCCCACTATTCGCTGAAGGCTTTTCTTTCGTTCGGTGCTTTTCCTATTTATTGTTCTCGATTCGAAAAGCTATTTTAAATATGTCCGCTCTTTGACCTTCCATTTTCGTTTCGTATCCACTTCGGCATGTTGTCGAAATATTTTCATTAAGTCCTTTCAGCTGTTTACAGTTTTGTACGAATATACGTAAAAAGATACGAAACGGATATAACATTTATTTTTATTATAGTAAATTCGTATAACTGCTTATGAGAATTTGCGTTATCAATATAAAACTATTTTTTTTTTTCGTATAACTTTGAAATATATTTATATAATAATGATCTATTTTCATTAAAAATTATAAAAAATCTTCGAAAGAAAATAGAGATTATATATATTTGATATTTAAATTGGTAGACATTGATTAATCAAATCGATATTTATCATTATATATTATTAAATTGATATATATATATATATATATATATATATTATTAAGAAAATATATTTAAATATGTGAAAAATATTATAAAAAGATTGTTTGATATACCATAATTATAAACCTGTTTAAAAATAATATTAATATTTAAGTATGATACGACAATGAAAAATTTCGCATTGCAAGCGAACGCTCAACAAATAAACAAACATACTATAAAGTATACAAACAAATAAAATGAAAAGTGAATCGAAACGGAAACAGTAACCGGAAGTCTCTGGGTATGGCCGTGCAAAAAAATGGCGAAGATCTCGCCTTATCTTGCATTTGCAATAAAGAATGTTATTTTTACGGCTTCGGCGAATCCGCATATCTTTGCAAAATGTAAAACAATAGGCCATTCACGAATGCGGAGACCTCGTAAACACGTCTTCCGCAACTGACGATAGATTTTCACCGGACGATCAATTTGCATAGTCGTCGCGAATGCGAAAAACCGTTACAATGTATATATATATATATATATATATATATATATATAAATATATATATATATCTAGTTTAAATTGAAATAAAAATACGACCAGATACAGACGAATAGATATGACTGATAATAATCACAGAAAAATATAGTAATTCATATATATATTTTGATAAATATTTTTTCAAAATACTATTTTAATATAATATTAATAGTTATATTATCAGAATGTCATACTATCCGGACTTTCACACTAATTAAACTCGACTGTATATATGTGTATGTGTGTGTGTGTGTGTGTGTGTAGGTATGTGAATAATAAATAATATAATATTTTATATCCGAAATTATTATATTATGATGAAGAAATCAGTCGATAAATATATATTATAAATTTTATAATATTTTTAAAATATCTATAGAAATATATTTTTTTTTTAAATTATAAAATATTATATTAAAAGTTATCAATTTTTCATTGAAAATAAATCTAAATAGAAATTCAGATTTAACATTATTCATGAAAAAAAAAACATTATTTTTCTATTCAAAGATATGTATCCAAATATAAAATATTGAATAAACAACATGTATTTTACATATAAAAAGACGATATTGACGTATATATCAGATTATATTCATCAAAAATTCTATGAAATATATTTTTATACAATTTTATAGAATAACAAAAAAAAATCACATGTTATTATATTTATATATTAATATATTTAATTTTAAATATATCAATATATAAATATATCTTGAAAACTATTTATATATTTAATTAATATTTTAAAATATGAATAAATATCGATTCATTGATTCGTTAGAGATTAAATTGAATGAAATAATAATAATAATAATAATAGCAGAGAAAATAAATTTTAAACAATACGATGGGTATTGAAATATTTGCTTTCGACACGATTGATTGACGAGGCAGTTGTGCCGCGTTAATTGAAAACGCTTCGTACACTGCGTACTAAAAAAAAAAAAATAAATAAATAAAATAAAATAACGAGAAAGTAAATAAACAAAAAGGAAAACATATAAATAAAACAGATTTTAATTGTACATTTTTGCCAGTGTCGATTCGTTGCGTTCTTTCCGCACGTTCAATTAAAATAATTAATGTTTTAATTGCATTTTTAAATGTAAATAATTTATTGTTACTCTGCCGATTGTCGATAATACAATATTATAAACGATTTGTATTTTAAATATTTTTTTTTATAAAATATTCTAGAATATATTATTTTTTTTATATATAAAATTATTAATATGCAGTTCTCGTATTATTTATCACATTATTTTAAAGATATTTTAATGGAAATCAGGTTATGCTGGTATTGTTACATGAATAATCATTATTATTATTTTATTTAAATTATGCTAAAAATATCTTGATCTTTATATATTTATAAATATTTTTCTAATAATTAATTTTTGAATGTGTGTAATAATATATATATATATATATATATATATATATATATATATATATATATATATATATATTAATTTAATCTTTAGTCTTCTGAAAAATTATATTTATTTGTAAATTATTTTTTCTACTTCATCCTTAGAAACAAATTAGAAAAGATCTGCGAATCTACTTTAATAAATATAAACTAATGAATAAGATAAAAACTATATATTATGAAGCATAATAATAAACTTAAAATTATGTATTTTTTGTAAAAACATTAATAAAATGATTATCAATAAAAATAAATAGTTTTCCATCCTTAATTATTTTTTATTTAATTTTTCATATTATATATATATATATATATTATATATATATATATATATATATATATATATATATATATATCAAAAATTCTAATTGTTAATTAATTTTACTTCACACTATATTTTATATATTAAAATTTAAATTTCAATATACAATTGGTTTAAATTGAATTTAAAAAAATATATATTTATATTAAAATATAATATTGAAAAAAAAAATTAAGTGAATGATCATAAAAACATAGATCTTTAAAAGAGAGCCTCGGTGTTATTGTTTAAAGTATTTTCTTCACCCAGGGAAAAGTAACCTAAATTTGCTGACTCCTCGAAGATGGCCACCAAGGAGTCCATGACTTCCTCACAGTTTGGTATGATTTGTTTGGCCGGCAATAGAAATCCGTATTTTCCGGTATCTCTCAACTCGTACGTGAACGCGATCGGAATTTTAAAATTATGTTTAGCCCAATCCATACTACTTCCGCTGGCCGTATCTGAAAAATGAAGTCGGATAAATAAAATAAAAAAAAATTAAAAAAATATAATATTATATATGGTATATAACGCATAATCCTCACATATAGTTTCCGAAATTGATCCGACTTTATATTCCGTTCCGTATCTTTTAGATAACGCTTCCACTGCTCTTTTTCCAATTTCCAACTAAAATATATACGATACATGATAATATTTTTGATATACATTAATTTTAAAACTAAATATTAATACTAACCACATTATCATAATTATCTAAATGATCGTATGTGTGTCCATATGGCATTAATAAAAGTTGAGAATATGAATGAAATGCCAAATAAACATCGATTGTTGAACCGATAGATTTTATAAATCTGGACAAACCGACTGTTTCAAGTTCAGAAAATGCCGCTGGACCACTGTAAGTTTCATCACATGGTTTATCACTGGCACCTTCCTCTGAAATTAAATTATAATCATTAAGAATATATATATATATATGTATATAAAAATGAAAATAAAATTTTAATGCACCTCCCCAATGGAAATCCCAATTCCTATTTGGATCAGCTCCTCTGCAATATGCATATGGTGTTCTCGTTTTTCTCCATAATCGATACTAAATATATAAAAAAAAAGTCATAAAAAATATAAAATACATATTTATTATTTCATTAAATTGCATTACCCAATTATGAGTGAATACATATCCATCAGGATTCACACTGGGAAAGATATACCAATCGAAACTTTCAGCAATCTTCCTGAATCTTGGATCATCACTCGTTAATAATTCATTAATTATATACGTAACGGTAGCTGGTGATATCCATTCTCTGGCATGGATTCCTCCTTCGATGAAAACACTTCTTCTTCCTGTTTTAAAAGATATTTTCAATCCTTTGATATCCCTATTTTGGTATGACTTGCCAGCGTTAACGACTGTCACCTTATCGGGATAAGCAATAGCCAATGATTCCATCCAAGTATGGATATCTTCCAATCGAAAATAACTATTCCAGGTCATTTTTCCTGTTTTTTGTAGATTTCCGATCTCCTCTTGTTTGATTAATCTATAATTTCAAAGATTAATGAAAATTAAATCAGCATGATTTCTATTTATATCATTATATAATACTTACTCGGTTATATTATTTATCATTATTTCAACATCCATTCCAATATCCTTCATAGCCTTTACAAATTCATTCTGAATTTCAGGCGGAATCATAATATCGATTCCAGAATCAATATTATCCACGTTCGTCCAAAAATCAAAAATATTACTCTTCTGAAGTTCGGACAAAATTTCCTTGTGAGCATTTATTTTTGTACGAACTTTGAAAACTTTATATCCATTTAAAGAATCGTTCAATAATTCCGCATTTATAAAACTAATGCTCAAAACTATGAGCAAATATCGATTCATCGTTCCGACTAAAATTAAATTGAAAACAAAACTAAAATATTTCGATTAAAAAGTTCAACACGGACATTAATTATATTATTTATATAAATAATATAATTAATTTAAACGAACATTAATAAAAAGGTATTCACTCACCCGATATGAAATAACGTAGTCGAATAGTTAATTTATCATAAACTCGACATTATATATGGTGAAAAATTTGCTAATTATCAGTTTTAATGCAATAAATTATTTAAACACGTACTTTAAAAATCAGGTTATGTGGGCATAATTACAAGAATACAGAGATTAAACAACAATAATCAACTTTTATTTACATAATAATAATATATTAAATATATATATTTTTTTTTACAATGTAAGATCGTTTTTATCCGAGTGTGAAATATCCAAGATTTTCTGCCTCCTCGAATATGGTGATGATGGAGTCCATGACTTCCAAGCAGTTAGGGATGATTTGATCTGGCGGAAGAACGAATCCGTATCTTCCGGTATCTCTCAATTCGTAAGTGTAAGCAATCGGAATTTTGAATTCATATTTGGCCCAATCCATGCTAGTTCCACTACATTTGTCTATAAAATATTCATATTATATTATTAAAAATGTTTTTTTTTTTTATAATTTGATAGTATTGATAATCAAATAGATTTACATAGAATTTCAGCTGTGTTTCCAACTTTATATTGCGTTCCATATCTTGAAGCCAAAGATTCGGCCGCTTTTTTACCAATGGCCAACTTTAAATCGTAATAATAATATGATAACGATCGATAAAATTGTACTATATATTTTTATATTGATAACAATACTCACGACATCATCATAATTTTCCAAATGTTCCGTAGAGTGACCATAAGGCATCAACATAATTTGTGAATATGAATGGAAAGCAAGATATACATCAGTTGTAGCAACTACTGACTTGATAAATTCAGATAAACCGAGTGTTTCCTTTTCGGAAAATGCTCGAGGTCCTCCATATGTGTCTGAGCATGGATTTGTACTTGTGCCTTCCTCTATAAAATAAATATATTTAATTTATATTTCAATTTTTAATTATAATATATAAAATTATACTTACGTCCCCAGAAGAAGTCCCAGTTTCTGTTAGGATCAGCTCCCATGCACGATCCATAATTGGTTCTAGTTTTTCTCCATAGTCTAGTCTGTAATAAATATATAAATTAAATAAGATTTAAATGAAATTTAATGATCTAAATAATAATAATAACTCACGTTGGTGTGTGTGAAAGAGTAACCATCTGGATTGGTATTGGGGAAAATGTACCAGTCGAAACTTTCAGCAATTTTTCTGAAGGTTGGATTGGTGCTCGTTAATAATTCGTTGATTAAATAGGTGACAGTTGCCGGCGATATCCATTCTCTAGCGTGGATTCCACCTTCGATGAAGACATTCCTGCGTCCGGTTCTGAACGTAATTTTAATACCTTTAATATCTCTATTTTCATATGAAGTACCAGCGCTTAATACGGTCACTTTTCCTGGATATTCAGCTGGAAGACCGTCTAACCAATCGTATATTTCTTGTAATGTATAATAACTAGTCCAGGACATTTTGGTCGATTTCGGTTGAGCTGCCGCCTTCTCGTTTTCTATTAATCTATTTAATGAAATATTAATTTATTTATATTATATTTCTATATATGAATTTAAAATATGAATATTTGCTAACTGTTGTACGTCTTCGACGAAGGTTTCCACGTCCATTCCGTTCTCGTCCATCAAATTTACGAATGCCCTTTGTTCTTTCGGTGCCACCATGACGTCTACTGGTATATCAGCATTGTTGACTTCGTTCCAAAAATCCAGATTATTCTCCGCATTTTGCAGCATCAGCAATAAATCTTTCTGTTTTTCCGATACCGGATTAATTCTGAATACTTTGTATCCATCATATCTTTGCTGCGTCACTTCGGCAGTGACGCAAAGACCCAGAAGCAGCACCAAAAAGAATTTCATCTATAATGGAAAAATAAATAGCATATCTTAAATATAAAAAAATTACACACTGAATAATTCAAATTATTTTTTTTTAATAAATAAATAAGTTTATAAATTACATACATCTATCACACTATAATATATAATATTATATAAATATATATAACATATATATGAGTTTTAGAAGTGAATTACGACTTACCGTTGCAAAACCCGAAACGACAATTACCGATAAACCATTTTCGATAAGTATTTATAGCTGATTCGGTCCAATTAATTTCGAAATTATTCCGAAAGCGTTCGTAGTTCTTGCTAGATAGATTATCGGAAAATTTTCTGATACATATTAATTACTGAGCAACACTCCTTATTTGTTCTTTTTTTATATTTCATATTAAAATTATATTATACTTTCATATTTTTAACAGTTCATACTAAATAAATAAATTTTATTATTTATTATATATATATATATATATAAATATAAAATAATATTATTTTTAACTCCATTATGTATATTAATATCAATTGACGTCACGATATTTTTTTTTCAATTTATTTATTATATACTTCGAAGTAATGATTGGCAAGTTTTAATTAAATATCTCACAGACAATACAATTATTGTGTATTGTTTCATAATACGTATTAATTTTGATGTAATCTCGATTTCAATCGCGTTCAATGAGTTATTAGAAATGTAAACATACTGAGGTATATTTGATAAAACGACACGATATAATTATCTTTCATTACGATATCTAAAATTATCCAATTTACGTAATTTTTATATTCGAAAAACAAATGTATATGTAGTAAAGATGTTTTTCTGGGAATTTCCAAATTTTTATTTTTTTTTTTAAATAAAAATCATTATCACAAATGTCCACTTATTGTTTCGACGATTGGTAAATTGACATGTTATATATTTAAAATTTCAACTATCATTAAAAATCATATATATAATAATATAAATCAGTGAATTTCAATTTACGATTTGAAAATCTTTATTTCTAAATATGTATTTTTTTAAAGTAAATTTATTTTAAAAGTAAATGTAAAATAACGTCAAATGATTTTAAAAACATCCAGAATTATTATTTGAATATTTAGATTACTTAAAAAAATTATGAGAACCACTGACGCGAGTTAACTGTTTGTTCAAATTTATATTATATAATAAATATTATATAGTATTTGTATTTTTTCACATGACAATACAAAATTTATTATTAATTTCACATATAGATATGTATATGTTATCATTTTTTAATACCGATTATTTAAATTATAATCGAAATAAAAATAATATTTTATTTTTTTATATCATTTCAATCATAATAAACGATGATTGATAATCAAAAATACCAAATAAAATATAACTTAATATATAAAATACTATTGAAATAATTTTATAAAGATTGAGTATAATTTAAAGATTTTATTCAATTTTAAAAATATTATTTTTAATAAAAATTTTCCTATTTATGGAACTTCAGTCGTATTTAAAAGATCTGTCTTTTTGTATATTTGATACAATATATATATATATATATATATATATATATATATATATATATTTTTTTTTTCCATAAATATATCATATTGTAATTAATTTTAATATTTTCATTTTGTTTTCATTATAAATGTATACAAGATTTATTAAGGATAATAAACAATGATGATTAGATATTATTGAATAAAAATAAATAACAAAACAATGAAATTGAATACAATTTAATCTAAATTTAATATTATATACAATCATATAGACAATAGCTATTTAATAAAAATATACATATATAGATAAATTTATACATAATTATTATTTGAAATTATCAATCTAATGAAAAATATCCAAGAGCTTCGGCTTCTTGGAATATTGTAATAAGAGAATCCATAACTTCTTCTGAATTTGGTATAATTTGACTAGCTGGCAATAAAAATCCATATAAACCTCTGTCTCTCAATTCATATGTGTATGTAATTGGTATTTCAAATTGATCTTTTGCCCAATCAGCACTTGTTCCACTAGCTTCATCTGAAAATATAATTTAATAAATAAATTAAAAATATATATATATGTAATATATTACACAATAAATTGACGATAGTCAAAAGAGAGCTATGATCGTTATCGTTTCGAAATGCCAAATCGTGCATAAAATATATCGTTACACGTGACTTATTAATATAAATTTAATATAGAAAATGTATTTCGATATAATCATAAATGGTTAATAATTTATAATTAATCTTACATAAGATTTCAGCCGCTGTTCCAATAGTATATCTTGTACCATATCTACTAGCTAAGCTTTCAATCGCTTTTTCTCCAATTGCGCGCTGAATATTAAATATTTTAATTAATAAATATTTTTTTATATATATATATAAAATATTATATAATATTGTAATTTACCAAATCGTTATAATTATCTTGATGAAGTGTACTAGTGGCATATGGTATTAATAAATATTGTGAATATGAATGGAATGATATATAAACGTCGGTTTGAGAGCCGATGGTTTTTATAAAGTCGGCTAAATTAGCTGTTTCTACTTCAGAGAAAGCATTAGGACCTCCATAATCTTCGGCGCATGTAATTGAACTGGTTCCAAATTCTGCAAATAATAAATATAATTGTATATTATTAATTGAATATACGTTAAATAATTCTAATTACTATACGAAACTTCAATATGTATTCTTTTACCAGTCAAAAAAAAAATATATATATATAATATTTTATTTGATTTATGCTGATTTTTTTTATTTTTAATTGTTATTTAGAATATTATAGATATATAAATGACATTTTAAATACCTCCCCATTTATAGTCCCAGTTTCTATTGGGATCTGCTCCTGAACATAATCCATAATTAGTTCTAGTTTTTCGCCAGAGACGATTCTAAAAATTATAATATTTAATACTATAATACATTTAATTAATTTTTAAAATTTTAAATTGTATCAATATTCAGATAACATTATATTTTTTAATCAATATAGATAAATTTTTTTCAGATTGCATATATATATATATATATATATATATATTAATTTAAAATTTTGTCTTTTATATATATAATATATTAATGTGGCCAACTTTTCTACGATGAAAATGAAGACACGTCGATTTTTAAATAGTGAATTAAAAATAGTTAAAATTTCAATGAATAAAAAAAAATGGAAGACACCATTTCAAAACAAATATTGTCCATTATAATATTAGATGGTTAAATATAAAAAAAAATTTTTTTTCATCAAAAAATTCTAAATAAAAATACACAACCATGACATCAACGTTCTATAATTATTTAATATATATATATATATATATATATATATATATATATATATATATATATATATATATTATTCTCACCGATGAATGAGTATAAGCATAACCATCAGGATTTGTGCTCGGAAAAATGTACCAATCGAAACTTTCAGCAATTTTTCTAATTGTAACATCTTCACTCGTCAACAATTCGTTTATTATATAAGTGGCCGTTGCCGGCGAAATCCATTCTCTCGCATGTATTCCACCTTCAATTATGACATTCCTTTTACCGGTTTTGAACGATATTTTAACACCTTTAATATCGCGATCTTCGTAAGTTTTTCCCGCGTTTATCACTTCGACTGTTTCGTAAGTTTCGGCCAATGAATCCATCCATTCGTATATATCTTCAAGTTTATAATAAGCCGTCCACGTCATTTTTTTCGATTTTTGATAATCGCCCACTTTTGTCAGAGATTTAATCATTCTAATAATAATAATAATAATAATTTATATGTAAATATATTTTTTAATTGAAATATATAAATATATCTTACTTTCCGACGTCGGTTATGTGATATTCCATATGCATTATATTTTTGCTCATCACATTTTCGAAATTGAACGATTCTTTTGGCGGTACCATAATATCGATATAATCGCCTACTTTGTTCAATTCGGTCCAAAAATCGTACTTATTCATTCTCTGTAACCTTTGTAAAAGTTCAAAATGCTCCTGATTTAATGGTTTAACCCTGTATACTCTGTAACCGTCATAATTAGTTTCCAATGTTGCGCCATAAACGCACCAAATTCCAAAGAGCAACACCAGCAGTAATTTCATTTTCTATATTTTTTAAAATAAATTAATTATTAATATTAAAAAAAAATACTTTTTATAAAATAAAAATTAATTCACCACTGTGTATGTATGCCACAAAAAGAATTATCACTACTGATTTTATTGAAGGAAGATTATATTTTTATATGACTATTTGTTATCTATATTATGATAACAATATAATGATAAAATTGAAACAATTACGGCCTATTTGATAATGGAATCATTTTTAATATAACCAAAAAAAACACTTATATTGTGTTTTAATTATAATTAATTATATATGATATTGTTTGGTAAAATTTGATGATTTCAATATATATATATATATATATATATATATATATATATATGTGTGTGTGTGTGTGTGTGTGTGTGTGTGTGTGTGTGTGTGTGTTAGTTTGTTATCATATATTTTTTTTAGGACTTTTATTCAATAATAAAACAATATTGCTATTTAATAAATGGATTATTTATTATGATAAAAAATACAAAATTAGGATATAATTTTAATTATATATAATAAACATTGTTTAAAAACGATATATAATAGATATATATATATATATATATATATATATATATATTTATATTTATAAAAGATTATCATATTCATAATAAATTTGCGTTTACCAATAAAATATCAGGAATATTGTTAAAATAAACTAATTTATATCAAATTTATCGAAAATAGTGGAAATTGTTCTTGAGTTTTATAAAACTGATCGTTTTTTTTTTCAATTGCCACCGTGTTTTGCATCACAAATTCATTCTAGTTGACCAAACTATAAAAAAAATTATTTGACATATTTTAGTTATTTGCTTAAAGTAATTTGTACAAAAATGACCTGATTTGTGCGATGAAACAATTCACAGAATCTGCATCTTGATATGTGATTTTCTCAACAAGAAATTTATGTTTTTTTTTTTGACTAAAAAAATGATAAATATCATATAACAGGCTTCATATTAAGTTTATATGCAATATACAATTTTCCGCTATATTGTCAACTATAATAATAGTTTAATTTCCAAATCATGACTTTAAATTAATAGATGCTATTATAAAACAAAACTAGTCTTAAAGGCGTTTCAAGAACAATTAAAAATAATATTAGATCAATAATTTCAAATTTTAATATTTATTTGACAATCCCCAATATTTTAGGATCAATTAAATTACTTTATTTTTAACAATATATTTCAATTTTTATTGTAATTTTAAAAGAATTTTTTTTTAAACACACAATTATATAGTTTAAATAAAATTGTCTATTTTTATAATAACAAAATAATCAAAATATTAATATTATATTAAATTTTATTAATTAGCATCGTTAATTCTGTTGTCATTATCATTGTCATCATTATTATTGTCATCATTATCATTGTCGGCATCCCTTTTTGGTCGACTTTGTAATATATTATAAGCTAATATTTTCACTCTATCTAAAAAGATTAATTTTGTATAATAATAATTTATCATTTCACACAATATTCTTTAATAAAATTTTTACACAATATTATTTTGCAGGTATTCTAAAAATCATTATCCGTTTTATTTTTATATATTAAGAGCAAAAATTAAATACGAGTACGTGCAAGGTGAGATTTAAGAGAAATGTTTAAAAAAAAACATTTAATTATTCTGAGAAATCAAAGATAACGTCAAATGATTTTAAAAAAACTTTAAATAATTTAAAAATTATTACAAAAAAAAAGTTGTTATTAATATCGTTTGATTGTTATAAGATTTTTCTTTGGTATTTTAATATTATATATATATATATATATATATATATATAATAATTGCTGTTAAAAGATCTAAACCTGAAAAATAAATCGGCAAGATCGAACAAGTCACAAAGCTGGTTCTATCATTTTTTTGTTATCTTTATAGAAAACAATTAGATTTATACCAAAATAAAAAAATGAAAAATTACGATAATGAGCTCATATATATAATATATTATTATTATTGAATATTTATCTCAAAACAATACAATTGTAAACGTGTTTAATCATTGTATTTGAAAAATGTGGTCAATTTTTTTTGTTAATAATTTTATGAAAAGACAATATTTTTCAGATATTATGAATTTCAGAAATGCTTAAAAATTGTAATAATCTATAATCCACATCTAGACAATTATTCTAGAAAAAAAATGTATTATAAAAGAGACAAGAGTAATATTTGAGATCAAATAAACATGTATGAAGATATATGGAAATTTTCATAATTTGTAAATCGTATTTGAATATAAACAATTTTCCAAAAAAAAATATTGAAATATGTTACGTATATATATATATATATATATATATATATATATATATATATATATATATATATATATATAATATAATACCTCTCATATAGTATGTAACTGCAATAACGCCTACAGAAATCAAAACTATTGGAATTTTGGAATTTAATTTTAATTCTCCAATAAAAATACCATCAAATTTTGTGGCATTTGTATATACAATACCCAAAAGGAATATTATAATATAAAACATCATTGTATCACAAATATTTTCTAATATATATTATAAAACTTTTGATTATAAAGCAATTATACAACTAACTTTTTAACACTGTAATAATGAAATACGTCTAACAAAAGCGACAAAGTTATTTATACTGGTTTGATATATAAATAAATGAATACATATGTATATAAATATATTTTGATACAAAAAACTGATAAAACGTATGAATTTTTTACAAATCTGTAGATATTGAAATAAAATTATAAATGATTATTTTATTATTATTATTATTATTTGTATGATTCATATATTTTCATAAATTGTAATTTTTTGAAAAATTTTCGTATAATTATAAAAAGAAATCAAAATTTAAAAATAAGAATCTTTATTTTATACTATATATAATATAAAGAATAATGATTTTAACGTTATTTTTTTTCTCTTATCAAGTGTTTTGCTAATAAAACTTGTATAAATTTATAAAAAAAAAATAATATTTTAATTATTTTTTCTCAAGATTTCTGAAAATAATTGGTTCTAGTTAACGATTTCATGTGATTATTAAAAATAAAAATAAAGTTTTTTTTTCTATATTATTTATTGATATAATAAATATTTAGTTTAGTTTGAAATATTTAAGTTCTTCAGCTTTTTCAAATATTGCAACTATTGAATCCATTACTTCTAAACAATTCGGAATTATTTGTGATGCCGGTAAGAAAAATCCATATTTACCGGTATCTCTCAATTCATACGTGAAAACAATGGGCGTTTTATATTTCGATTTCACCCAATCCATGCTGCTGCCGCTGGCCTTATCTAAAATTATCATATGTTTATATGACAATTAATATATATATTATTTTTAAAGGTTGAAACATAGCCTTATATATAATACTAACATATAGTTTCAGCTACATTTCCTACTACATATTTAGTGGAATATTTTTTTGATATAGCATTAACAGCAGCTTTTCCCATTTTTAACTGAAATATTTAAAATTTATTAATAAAATTTTAAAATAATTGTATGTAATTAAATCGATATTTATAATTCTATTATATATATTTTTTACCACATCGTCATAATTATCTAAATGTTCATTTGTATGTCCATATGGTATCAAAAGCATCTGTCCATAAGCGTGAAAAGCTAAATATGCATCCAAATTTGATCCGATTGTGTCAATAAATTGCGATAGAGACGAGGTCGAGACCTCGGAAAAATTACGAGGACCGGCATAAATATCGGAACATGGAAGTTTACTAGTGCCGGCAACTGTAGAAAAAAATAATAATATTATTTTTAATAATATATACAGATTTTTACAGAACAATTTATCGATACTAGCCTCCCCAATAAGCACCCCAATTTCTATTAGGATCAGCTCCGAAGCAGTTAGAAGAGTATCGAGTCCTTGTTTTTCTCCATAATCGATGCTAAATTATATTTTATGAGTAATATAAAAAAAATATATCATCAAAATATTTTGTAATCATAATTTTGACATACGTTTTTATGTGTGTATTCGTAACCATCGGGATTGATTACAGGAAACAAGTACCAATCGAAATTCTCTGCGATCTTTCTAAATCTGGGATCCTTACTGGTTAAAATTTCGTTTATTAAATATGTCACAGTAGCTGGTGATATCCATTCTCTAGCATGAATTCCACCTTCGACAAAAACTGCCCTTTTTCCAGGTCTAAACGATATTTTGATACCTTTAATTTGTCGTCCCTCATACGTATTACCGCCGTTTATTATGCTCACAATCGAATTCGTTTTATCCAATTGTTCTAACCACGAATGAATATCTTGTAAATTATGATAAGCATTCCATGTCATGGTTTTCATCCTTGTTTTGCTCACTTGTTCCATGTCGATTAGTCTTAATAAATAATCACAATTTTATTATAATATATAACAATTTTTTTTTTCATAATAAAAAATAAAAATATTTACTCACGATTGTACATTTTTTATGTAAACATCATATTTAATTTTCTTAGACATGATAGCACCAAGAAAAGCAATTTCCTTTTCAGGTGATACCATAATATCCATAGGTTCTCCAACTATGTGTACATCGCTCCAAATATCAAGATCCTTCAGAGTATCCGTTAAAGCATTCAAGAATCCTATTTGATCGGAATTTTTCGCATATAAACGATACACTTTATAATTGTCGTATCTTTTAACCGCAATCGCGACGGTTAAATATAGCAAAAGTACAATTTTTTTCATTGCGATTATTTTATTGATTTTTTTTTTACAACATTACCGACGAACGTTTCGCGTGGAACAATTTAAATGTGTGCCGATTCGATGGTTTTTATATCGAAATTCTCGTGTTGATAAAAAAAAAAAGATTAAACGAAAGAAATGATACGTACAAACCAGAATCGAAAATGTGAAACAAGCGGAATGTGGGGTAAAGATAAGAGTGAAATTATTCAAATTTATACGATTCGCCTGCAAAATAGTGGGTCGATACGAAACAGGAATTTCAATCCATTTTTTCTTTAAGACGAACGGTAAATATATATATATATATATATATATATATATATTTGTGTGTGTGTGCAATTGAGTATGTTAATGGTTCTCAAAATGTGCATCCTAGCAGGAAGTTTGATAATGAAAGAAATTTAACTTTTTTATTTACATGCAATAATAAAATTCATCAAAACTACATCTGATTAATTGAGTTAATAAATTGCATCTGCCTAAAAGCGTTATTTAGAAATCAAAAAATTCGAATCCGATCATTTTTATTTTTTAATATATTATAAATTATACATTTATATTTTTATTTAAAATGTAATATAATAATGTGTTAATTTTTTTTTTTAAATGATATTATATATTTGAAGGTTGAACATAGCGCTAACGACTCATGACAAACTTATTGAAAAAAAAAATTAACAAATAGTTCGATTATGTTTGATAGTGAACTACGATTCAACATATAAAAATATATTATTTACAAATTAATAAAATTAAAAAAATAATAATTTAATTAAAAATTATATAATCATTTTTTTTTACATTTTCCAGAATACGCAATTTTTTTTTAATATTATATATTTAGTAGAAATAAAAATATGATTTTATCTGTCATTTTTTTTTTATTTATCGACGAAAATCGTTTTCTTTCTCATTATTTATCGTCGCAATTTTCAAGTTTTACACATTTTCCCGCCGAATTTTTCACATAATTTGGCTTACAAACGCAGCCAACATAACATTCTCTGGTACAAGTTCCGTTTAAGGCTGCAGGATTTTCACATGTATTTTGACATCTGCTGGCACATTTGGCATACACTTGATGTTCTTCACATTCTAAACGTTCTGGTAAAAAAAAACATTAATTAATAAAAAATAAATAAAAAGTAATAATAAAGACATTAATATGACATACATTTTTTTGTTGTTGTTAATAGAAGCGATACTCAATTATTTTTTATTGAGGATCGCATTCATATATTATTATAAATATAGACATTTTTTATATACTATTGTATAAACATATTTATAATAAACAAAAAAATATAGAAAGTTTATCATAATGATTATTAATATGCGACTAATTAATTTTAGTACTAATAATAAATATTATATTATTATTTTTTTTTTAGAATTATATTATATATATCAATTATTGTATATAAAATAATATGCAAGCAAATCGAATAATTTATTAAATAAAAAATTATAAATCTTATTGTTTGTATGTTTTATACTATTATTTTATAAAATATGTAATATTAAAAATTTCATAAGATTGATGAAAATTTGATTTTAAATTTTCCATCCTTTTAAAATTTAAATATGTTTAAAAATGGATAATAAGAAAAGGCCAAAATATGATTAAATTTTAACTACGTATTCTTTCATATTTTTTATTTACAAAAATATTAAATTAAAACAGCTAAACTCAATTTGAATATAATACAGCAGGTTGTTTTGTATTGCTAAATATAGTTTTTATGGTCTTAAAAAAAACTATAAAATAGTAAAGTTCTTATTTTTAACTGACTCAATTAACGCAGATCACATTATTTTGTATTCGATCAAAATTATGCGACCTATATATTTATAATATTTATAAAATAAAAATGATTTTAATATTAATTTCGATATAAAAAATAATATTATTATTATTTATTTATTTTAAACGTTCAATTAACATATTATAAAGTATGAATATAAAATGTTATTAAAATATGTACAATACTAACGGTAATTAATTTTTGTAATGCGCCGTCAAAACAAAAAAAAAAAAAAAATGCGATCGTTCGCCGTTAAAAGCCGTTAATTGATTAACGAAAAATATCAAACGAGTGTGGCGCATTTAATTTCGTAAAATGTTCGCGAAAAATAAAAAAAAATATATTAATAAATAAATAAATAAACAAACAACGTAAAGTTCGCTCGTCGAAATTCCAGTATAATAACGTGTTCGGCGAAATAATAGAAAAAAGGGAGTTTATATATATATATATATATATATATATATATATATATATATATATAATGGGGGGGGGTTAAATTGCATGGTGAACGAATTAAATTGCATCGTTATCGCGAATGCGTTTCAACCTCATTCGAAATTTAAATGAAATATTGAACAAATGAAAAGGTGCCCGCATAATATATATATATATATATATATATAGTGTGTGTATGTGTGTGTGATTAAAATCGATCTGCATGTTGCCGACAATTCGAGTCGAACCGTGTCCGAAAGACGGCGAACGTATTATATATATATATATATATATATATATATATATATATATATATATATATATTAAACATTGTGATAATTTAGATAACGTGATTAAAAAAAACTCGTTGCTTTCGCTTTATATAATTAATGTTTATATATTAAATTGATCGATAATATAAGGAAAATGTTTATATTTTAATTTCGATATATATTTCATGTGACGATTTGTCACTCATATAATTAAAAAATAATAATAAAGTACTATATATAAATATATACCATATATATAAATATAGATTTAAAAAAAGTGACACAAATATTATATAGTTGAAAACGATGTCGATAATTTTATTTTAATGTATATTAAAATATGTACTGGTAGTTGATTTTTTTATGACGTCGAATAATTTTCGTTTTTATTTTTTTTTTTTGGATTTAAATGATCACTAAAAATAATTATACAATTTAACGCTAACATTTGCAGTATATTAATTGGGAAATGAAAAAAAATGTCGAGATAAATCTAAATATCAAGTGTTAATTGAAATATATTAATATCAACGATATAAATACGATGTATTATTTTTTCAGGACTTTATAATAAAAATACAAAAATATAATTTCTGAACAGACATTAGAGATAGGTAAACCTATACTATAATAAATTAAATATATATATATATATATATATATATATATATATTATGATATGATCAATTATTGATGTGTAACTGAATATGATATAAATTAATTATAATTCAAAAAAAAAAGTGAAAATGATTATATAAATGAAAATTACTATATTATACAAAATATCCAGGGTATTTTTATATATATATAAACTAACCAAAACTCGCATTCACGTATATTAATAATGTGAAAAACAGCAAAAATGATAAATTGCAAAAACTTTTCATCTTCACACTCGAAACTTTTCACTCAAACACAGCGCAAATAATGGCTTCAGAAAACGACTGACATCAATTCGCAGCATATCGTTCAATATATATATATATAATGCATACATATTTTGAAAAAATAAAAAAATAGTAACGGTGACAAATAAAAAAAAAATAGCACATCGTAATAATATAGTGATGAGAAATAATAATAAATAAATAAAATACGGCGACAAGGTCTTACTACAATGCGTCATTATTTCGCGACTATTGTGCTACGCGGAAAAATCCGGAAATTGCTATTGAAACGTTTCGCAAATATGTTGTGAATGCGAATAAAAATTGTAATATTTAACATATATGAATGAGGAGCGTGCGAATAGTTGACGTTTAAAAAAAATATTGCCTTTCATAAATTTAAACGTTGTTTACATTTCGAATATTTCTCGTTTCAATATAAGGATTGTGGGTTTCTTGTTCACATTTTAACCATTAAAAATTATCATTATTCATATTTAGACTAACATAGTTAATAAAAATTTTAAATTTAATATTTTTTTATTATAAAAAAAAAACATTGTTCCAACCTCTATATTCGCCACAAATGACACCATGCTTATAAAAAAGAAAAACTATTATAATTTTATACACTATGTATATATTTATTATGTATTATTATATATATGATATTATTTTGAACATTATCTATCGATTACACCTCACATATTTTCGCACTAAATAGTTTTTGTGTAAACTAGCGAAAATTTTCATATTGGCTTATCAGATATTATATACTAGTAAATATGTTTATTTTAGCACAAAAATATCATTTTTTGAACCTATTTATTTTTTTTTTCACGCGGAAATTTCCAATGATTTAATAGTCAAATTACACAATATATTCACATTGATAATCCGTGTTTACTTTGTAATCGAGATCGTTAAAAAAAAATTCACTAGTTTTTAATGAAAATTCATTAAATTTATTTATTTTCTATTAATAATTAATTTTATTTTTAATTCTTAAATTCCATAGCGTATATATAAATGTCATTGGAATGACACATAAAAAGCAATATCACTATTTAATGACATTGTAAAATTATGTATATAATTTTATATTAATAAAAATACACAATGAAAAATAAATCAATTTTACATTTTCCTCTGTATATATAGATTAATAAAAAATAAATTTTATAGTTCAATATTTTTCATATTAATATATATATATATATATATATATATATATATATATATATATATATATATGGTATATATATATATATATATATATATATATATATATATATATATATATATATGTGTGTGTGTGTGTGTGTATTTTTTGCTTTTGTTATTCTCTATAAAATATTTTGGATTTATAAAAATATAAATTGACACATAAATATTACATACAAAATAAAAACTAGTGGGATTATAGATAATCTAATAAAATTATTAAATATTCTAAATAAACACTTGTAATAATAGATTGCACACTTTCTTATATAATATTTTTTTTTCACATTTTCACATTAGCGTTTTATATTTTTATTTTATAAATGATATAAAAATTAAAATGCGACATGAATTAATTTTATACATCATTCATATTTAACTATCAAGATTTTATTTTACGATTATTAGAGACATCCCATTAAAATATCATTAGTGATTTTATAAATTATTTTGTTATGTTATTTATTAATTCATATCAGACGAACAATTTAAATGTTTATTTAGCATAGAGATATTTATCTAAAAAAATAACACAATTTTACTGCTTTATATAATGAAAAAGATTGTTAAATATGTATATATATATATATATATATATATATATATATATATATATATATATATATATATATATATATTCTATATTTGAAACTAACTTCATTATTATATTACTGTATAGAGATTTAAAAAAATCATTTTTTAATATAATATTTTTAATTATAACTAAAATACTTGTACCGTCACTGGATACATATTAACTATTATATTAAATTTCATATAAAACTTTTTACCATTATTATTATATAGTATTAAACGTTTATTATTATTATAATAATTATTATAACTTCAATATTTAACTACGAATTAAATGAAACAATATTTGATCAAAATATTTATAGTATAATATTCCGCATTAAAACTATTGTACAAGTTACTATTACTATTATATATTGTAGTTGAACCATTATTAATTTGCGGTCTTTCGTATAACACGTGAACATAAACCAAAATAAACGAATAACATACATTTATATATACACTGTAAAATTACATTGTATACGTTTGCACAAAGGAAACAAGTATTGTTGTTGAGAAAATTATGTTGAAGTGTTTGATGTTAGTTGTTTATATATAGAGAGTAATAATGTTTCATACAAAAAAAAGTAATCTTTAAATTTCTACATTTAAACTAAAAATGTCGTACAGTAATATTTTTAAGTATTAATTTTTATACGAAATTAAAAGGCTTTTACGCATATAAATGTTGGTTATGTAATATGGAAATTTTCATCTAAATATTCAAAGGGTTCTTGTGCAGTTAGAAACACGTGTGGCTTTCTAAAATGATGCAAAATAAAAATGAATGCACGAAATGCATAAATACAAGGGTGTATCGTGGAAAAAAAATAATATTATTTTATCACTAATTAAATATATGTATATAATAGAATATTTTTCATTATTAGTATGAATGAAAATATTTGGAAAATTCTCATAAAATTTGATATAATCGATTGTGTTCTAATATCGACGTGTTTTTACTTATATTTTATATATATATATATATATATATATAATTACATAATGCTAGTACGTATTTTTGGAAGGGGATTATAATATTAGGGGAAAAGCCTTAACGCTTCGCTTTTCCTATCTACTAGGCAAATCTGCGACGCATAAACTTTTCCGCTAATTAAGAAAACGCTTTTGAACATAAATAAGCGTCGGATATAAAAACGGATAAGATCACGGGTAATATTGTGTGATTGCGCCACTTATTTTTTATTATGTCGTCTGAATGTTCTCAAATGTTCAATTAACGTTTTTATTTCGTCAATTATCTATTAAATCTATGATACGAAGATAAAAATTATTCAAAAACCGATCATACATTTTTGAATTGTAAACGTTCTGAATTCGTTTTTCATTATCGAATAACAATTAATTTGAAATTGGAGAAAAAAATATAAATATTTATTATAATATATTAAAAATTATAACAATATTTGACAGTTAAATTCGATATTCAATTTCATGACTGTATAATATGTTTTTAAATGTAATGTGAACACGTCTATCAAAATATAATTTTATCATTATTTTTCATATAACATATACGATAATAATGTTTTGAATGTTAAATCATTATAGACAGGTGACATCAATTTGCAATTTTATACCGGAAATATACGTGTTTTTTTTTCATTATTTTCATATATATAATAATAATAACAAAATTAATGTTTAACAACTATGAATATTACTAATTCATAAATATTTAATACATTGTCGTATAATATTTCAAAGTAAATTTTCATTATTTTATATAAAAAACGAACGTTTTTTTCTATATAAATTATACAATTTTATTGTAAAAAAAACTTTGTCTAAATATATCAATTAAAATGATTCGCACTGTTCGATCATTAGAAGTATACATGTTTTTTTTTTAATTATATATCTGATTTTATCTAAATGAATTTAATATTAAAAAAAAAAGTATAAAATACAATATATAAACAAAAAGTATAGTATATCACGGTAATAGCCAAAATCGAAGGAAATCAAACCAAAATTGAATCGTAAATACTGAAATATTTTACTTAAAAAATCATATAGTAATGAGTTAAACTTTGGCATGATAAGGTTCTATATTTTGAATTGTAAAGATCGTTTAAGATTAAATTGTGAAAAAAAAATACTACACTTATACTTTATAATGCTTAATATATTCCAACTTCAATAAAAAAAAAATGCCTAAATCTAATAAAATCTAAACCAACCTAAGCCTAGCATGATCTAATTTTGCACTTGCTGCATTTACTATTTCATATTGTATTATAATATAATAATAATAATATTCAAGTCTGTGCATTTGAACAGGATTTTAATATAATATATCAAGTCAAATCCGATTCCGGGAATATATATATATATATATATATATATATATAATATATATATATATATATAACAATAATACACGTTTTGAAGCCGTCTTTTAAACATGCACATACGGAATCACATGCGGCTCTTTACATATTGAATCCTCTCACAGGGCAAATGTTGAGAAGCACTGGAGTGACTTTCGAAGCTGCCGCCCCGTTGAACGAGGAAGCTTATGGTAACGACCTCCCACCCCCCCCCCCAACCCCCTTTTCCACCCACCTCCGACCGGTCGGTCCTATTAAACCTAAATGTTTAACAAAGTGCAGATACAACGGGTGCAAGTGAAACGAAAAAAAAAAAATAAGGGAGCGACGTCAGCAGTAGAATGAGAACGCATCGTTTTTCCCGTCTTTTTATCAGCCGGATTTACATCTTTCGTTAATTTTTTATTGCGCCTTTTCTTTAACATCCCCTTTTCTCTTTGTGTGTGTGTGTGTGTGTGTGTTTCTTCCCCGAGAACTCGTTTCATCCCCTTGTATTTTTAAAGTCTGGTTTAAGAGCCGGTTTCTTGTTTGTTTTAAATCTCAAGTCGGACGTACAATTTTATGTTGATTGTTTGGTTAAATATAATATTGTTATAAATATCTATAATATAATCTAAAAATAGAAGAGTTAATTAAATATTCGAAAAAGTGTATTATTAAATATTTTAAAAATAAAAGTATTTTATATTCTTTTGATCGTAGCTTCATTCACAGTTTCAATTCTGTAGTATTTTTGATGCTTATAGATAAATCCGATTTGTTGAAATTTTAATAGGATTTCAAAGAATAATCTCATCATACTAATCCTGAACTAAAGTTATTTATTTTATATTAATGAATATAAATGAATTATTTCCAACTATTCATTTGTGAAATTGAGAAATCTTCACCATCATACACAAATACACATACATTAAGTATGTATATATAATTTTTAATCAGTGATATTCAACCTATAACCCTACAAAATATTGTATATATTTCTGAAAATTTCTTTTATAGTCCAATAGAAAATTTGTATGACCCACTTTCCTATCAGAAAAAAATTCATTTTTTAATAAATATAAAATGAAATATTAAGGATCGATTGAAATAATTTAAATAACTATTGAAAAATTTCAATACACTAACGAATATGAACATTACTATTGACCTAAAAATAAAAAATAAATCTAATTATTATATATGTCGCTTATTCTGAAACGATAATCAGAAACGTCGTATGTCGCACTATACGTCACCCGTGGACGCGATTTTACAACACGAACACTCTGCTAGAACACTTTTCGTTGAAAAACGCTTTTTTCCGAAAGCGTTAAAAACGTTGAAATTTCACTGTAAAATGCGAGCTTCACGTAACCGCCATTACAGTAAAAAGGATGTATCCGGATAACTTCCGTGTGTTTTTACGACGGTTCACGTTATATACGCGGCACAAGTGCAATAAAGCGTCGGTTGTACGGCGCGCATGATCGACGTACTTGGTTCCGTTTGATTCTGAAATTTTACACGTTTCGAACGTTGCTATTTAATCATTCGTAATTACGCGCGCGTAAAACGGAGTTGTTGCTTTTATATATCGACGTGCGCTCATATGAAACAAGATAAAAAAAGATTTTCACGCTCTTTTCATATACAGGTCGTGTAAAAAAAATATGACACTTTTTTACGTTTTATATATAATATAAAAAAAATCGATTGAATCAAATATCATTCATATAATTATGTTATTTAATTTCAATTATAATAGCTCTATTTGTCAATGTATAATTTTTTCATTAATTTATTTTTAATATATATATATATATATATATATATATATATATATAGAAAGAAGAATTTAAATAGTAAACATTAACAGAATTCAATGATTTTAAAAATCGAATTCAACAACTAAATTCATATAATAATTAAAAAATTAATCTCTTTCTGATTATTTAAAAAATGCATTCTGATTAGAAATATAATCAGAATTAGAATAATTAATAATCTAAATGTATTTTTTTCGAGAAAAAAAAATCAATAATACTTCACATTCAAACAGTTAATATAATATATCCTTACAGTGATCGTGTCAACGTTGCTTAATTTTAATGATCAATCAACATTATAGTTTGTTCCACAATTAGACGTAAATTTTAACTTCTCTCAATAGAATATTTTAAGTTTATCGAATGATATCTATTATTAGGATCTTAGTTGAATATTGCTGATATGAATAATATAAAATTTATTATATAATATTACATATTTTCTATATATGATTTAATTCATATCAATATTAAATAATAATTTAATAAATTAATTAAATTTTATATATAATTATATAACAATTATACGTATTACATATGATAATTCAAATATTATCCATTCACCGTTCAAATATTCTCAGTCAGACCGCAAATTTGAAAAGTGACAAAAAAGGGATTATTGTGTAAAAATAGACTAGCATAAAAAAATAAATAGTTGTAGTAGAAATCACGGGTCGTGCACGCTTCCGTTTAGAAGAGCCGCAGTTTGTGAAAAGCGTTACACGGTTACTGACTCGGTTACTTTTTTTTTCCTCTTCTATTTCACGATAGTAAATTGCTGAAGCGTTTCGCGACCGACGTTTCTGTTTCTTTTTTTTTATTATTTTCTACTTATTATTATATATATATATATATATATATATATATATATATATATATATATATATATATATATATATATATATATATATATATAATAATAAGTTGTGTGTGTGTGTGTTTCTTTCTTTTTTTTTATTCTTCTTTTTCTTCACGGTCTTATTTCTGTGACTCCTTTTATGAACGTTTCAATGGAAATTTTTAACAATAGAGTTGCTGCCCGGTAGACGATGATTTATTTCGCAGGTAAATGCATTGTTTGATTTGATACGGAGACATCAACGCTTGTACCACTATTTTTCTTTTTTTTTTCAAAATACAAAACCTGACAAATAAAATGCGATAGTTTTGCGTATAGTTCCATATTAATCTCTCGTATTATAATTTGTAAATGTGTCAAATTCTATATAAATCTACATATATCTTGATGGTCTATAGAGCTGATGTATCGATTATGTAAAACGTTAAATTAATTACAATTCAAAATTTATATTGTAGTTCAAAAGTGGCCAATATGTAAGTGAATTATACTTTATAGATAATAGTGATATGCACTAGAAATCAATTTTTTTAAAACACTTTCAAAATATCCATCGTATATGAATTTAAAATCAAAGAAATAGAAAGCAAAAGGTTTGCTACTTCTGTCTTATTATCCAAATAGAACAATTCAATAATTTTATATATAAATAATATATAAGGTGTTCAAAATGTAATGTAATATTTATTTTTGTTGAAAATAATAAATATTCTTCTATATTAATGTTATCTATTCAAAATAGTCTACATTAGATATTATTACACATTTAATATTCCTATAGCGTTTTTAAAACTCGATCTGTGAGATAGTTTCGAGCTTTATTAGTAATGTGCCTTTCATAGTTCACTTTAATTTTAGGAACAGCAAAAAAGTCGCACGGTGCCACGTCTGGCGAATACGAAGGATGGGACAATATTGCACCGTTGCCTTTTGCCAACAATTTATTCCGTTCATAAAATATATTGAGCTATATCGAATAATTAGTTTCTATAAAGAAAATTCGAAATACGTATAATATTAGTAAATATGAGTATTTTTTCATATGCTCCTCGCAGATCTCCACATTCGGGGGTAGTTATGATATTCTTGTAAATCCATTTACGCCGAAACGGTCACAATTTTTTCACACTTCCACCATTCTGCTCCTAATCTCTATACAAAAGAAACGACACTTCCCATTTTATTACGAATTTTACATTGTAATATATACATGGTGAGCGAGATAATATTACACAGGATGCTACATATGTCGTCCGTTGTAATATATATAACATAAATAATATTAAATTGTTACGAAGTTTTAAACACGACTTTAAGCCAATATAATATGACATATGAAAATTATAAAAAAGATATATATATATATATATATATATATATAACATTTATTCATATAAAGGCATACGAGTTCGAGTTCATTCATAGTCGACGATGCATAATTAATACTTTTTAGAAAAGTGAATGTTCCTTCAAGCGTACACATTTTAACGAGTTGACAAATTAAAATATCGCGTTCGTCACCCCGTCATGAGAGGGTTGAAAAAAAAGGGGTGTCCCCTTATTTAACAGGGGGTACAATTTTTTTCTTTTTCAGTGTTCACTTTTTCAATATGTTCGAGAGACGTCGTCTGATTTAATTATCGATGAATTTTACATTGATATATTTTTTTAGAATTATTATTACTTTTTTTTTATATTTTATGAATAAATTTATTATTTCAAGATTTGAACTCGTGATTAAATTGTTGTGAAATGAAAATGATTTCTATATTTTTTTTTCAGGAAATTTTATGATATTATTAAATTTTTCATATACTTTTGTTTGTATTTTGATCTAAATATGTATCAAAAGACATTTTATATTTTAAATATCAGTGAGGGCTCATAAATACGATGTGGAACTTTATAAAAATATGTTTACAAAATAAATATGATAAAATATATTACATTAAATAACGCTTAAAATCTTATATAGTGAAGCTGCTGTTATTAGCAGCGTTAAAAATTTGAAACATATGATTTTGACCGAAACTATTTGAATAAATGTTCGCTCGGATATTATATTTATTATGCTTTCACATACTAAATTTATATATGATTTTAAACCACGAACCGTCACTGACATTGTTTCAGTAATTTACAAATGATATACGTTATATTGAAACATACAAACAATGTCTCTCATTATACTAATGTAACGCAATATAACAATTGTTGAACAATCTAAGCGCTTTCGTCTTGATATATCAGGGATACTCAACTTTTTATTTTTTACTTAATAAAAATAATGCATTTTAAAATCATAGATATCTGAGATATTTAAAATTTTTTTTTTCATCTCATCGATCGAAAGTTCGTTCATTTTTCATCACACTAATAATAAATTAATTTTCAAAAGCACGTATATATATATATATATATATATATATATATATATATATATATATATATATAGATTACTTTTATCTTTCACGCGATTAATTTTCATTAACAATATTGCGCTTTTATACGTTTTAATGTCTGAAATGCCAGGTGTTGCATGAAAGAGCACGTGTCATGATTATTATTTAAACACATGATTTCATTTTAATACATGCTCACGTTGCATTTTTATTTCAATTTCATATTTGGGGTACGAATTTAATAATAACTATACCTTTGACTACCATTTCATAATAGATTTAACTGTAAGGGTGGTAGCTTATTTTAGTATACTTATCTATATAAATTTATAAATATATATGTATATATATACACAATAATAAAATAAATCATTTATATCATTCGTGTTGTAAGCGCATTTTACATGTGCTCTGATCGATATCAACCCCTTAGTAAGGTATAACATTACCGATGTTTTATTCGAAGAAGTCGCTGTAAATTTGACACTAATTCAAACGTGCCGCCCCGGGCGATACTTACTATTGTCTAGTTGCCTAGAGACGGCACTGCGTTCGGTCGATTTGTAAACGATTTCGCTCTTTTATATAAAACGGAGCTTTTCCATCTGCTGTCCGTCACCTGATAATATTGTAAATTATTGAAATTGATATATCGTTGTTTATTTTATTTATTTTTTTTGGTTTACTTTGACGTTCTTTTATCATTATTATCGATCGTTATTTTTGTATTTTAAATTATTGTTTCGTTATATATATATATATATATATATATATATATATATATATATATATATATATATATATATATATATATATATATATATATATATATATATATATATATATATATATATATATATATGGATTTAATTTCATGTTTGAATATTTCAATTTTTTTTTAATTTCGAAACTCAAAATTTCATATATTTAATTCATTTAATTATACTTAATATGAAATTTTTCAAAAAAAGAAAAATAAATTTAATAGAAAAAATGAAAATTTTTATTATATAATTATACACAATATTAATTATAATAGATCTAATATCTGCTTTATTTTGTTAACTTTTTATGACTATTTTACAAATAAAAAAATATTTTTCAACACGAGCATATTTCATAATTAATATTATATAATTAAAATTGGAGATACATGGCTTTAATTAAAATAATAATAATTTTTATTCAAATGTAAAATTGTTATAGAGATTTAATATGTATTACAAATATAAATCTGTAAAGACATTAAAATATATTTAATTTATTATAATAAATAATATATCAAATATTGTATAATATGTATGATATATAATAATATTTTTTTAATCCTGATATTGATTGATATTATAATAGACTTTATCATAATATAAACATGAAGTATTTTTATTTATTTATAAATATATAATATTTCATTATTTAATAGCACTCGTTTATGGTTTCATTCTTATTTTAAAACATTTCTACTCGGAGAAACTTTTATAATATCATAATTTCCACTGAATAATCTACCTGAAAATATAGCAACAATGACGAAATTGCTTTTTTTTTCACCTATTTTACAAAAGAAACAAACCATAAATATTTCAAACGGAGAACTTGTCAAGCAAATTGCTATTCGAGTGGAATTGTTCCGGTGAATTTTTAATACGTTCATCGCTATGAATATTTCGCGATATTTTTTCTTACTAAATTATATATTATATTATTCATTAAATATTAAATCTGACGCTCGTTGTTTGAAAAATAAAAATATTTTATTATTCGTATGATAGAAACTCGTTATGTAAGCAAGTAAATAAACGCGTTCGTTATTTATAAATATGACGTTAAAATCAAGTCATATATATATATATATATATATATATATATATATATATATATATATATATATATATATATATATATATCCGTGTGTACAATAATTGGATGCGAATAGTTAAGAATATTCATATCTTTTAACGTATACGAGTAATTATCGTATTTTTAATTATATATGATACGAATTAAATTTTAACTGCATACTTGTAAACACATCTAAAAACCAAATAAAAATGTTATATAAATTGAAAGAGGATAATTTACATATATATATATATATATATATATATATATATATATATATATATATATATATATATATATATAAATGAGTGAAGATAAATTTTAAAATATTTTACGTCCGAATTTCGTTCACTTTGACTTTTACGAAGGTCTTTCGATTGAAAATGTTTATTTAAAAAAATATGTATTTTTTTAATATTATATTTAAAATATTGATCGTTTTCGTCTGCATTTAGCATAAAAGCTGAGTAGTAAAAAAATCATCGTTCACTAAAAAAAAAAAAATCTTCTCATATCTACCTCCTCTACTTTCGTCCATTTCGACTTTCGTATAGGCGAATTTTGCGATTAGTACTCGATATATTCAGAATCGTATATATTATATTATAGTATATATAGAAGTGGTAATATTTGAATTATGATCGCGGGTCTGAGGTCTTTTCGCCTTTGCGCCTTAGAACCATTCTTCACGTGTGTCTCAAAAGTATTTTCCAATGTTACGACGGGTCTTTCTTGTAACCGAAGCTGCATCCCTTTCGTTTCTAGACACTCCATAAAGAGGGTCGAAAACGATCAAGGTCTGTCCTTTTCAGACCATAATTCAGACCGAATGATATGTTACGAGCCATGGGATCCTCCTTCGGTTCGACAGACAATGGAAAGCGACACATAAAACTCGACATACGACCTTACGACTTGAGGCTATGGTTTATATATCGGAAAACAATTCAACACGTCGAATTTGGGGGAAAAAATGTGTTAAAAACTACGTTTTAAGATAGATATTTATTTAATAAATCGCGATATGTATTGTATTAGATATATATAATTTTTAACCGCTTCTTAATCAGTGTAAATAATTATATATATACATTTATATTATTACAAATGTTTTTATTTCATTTCAAATCTTATAAAAATAAATATTGATAGAATAAAATCAAAGAAAATAAATTTATAAAAAAATATCTCAGATAAACATTGTTGATTTATTTATTTTTAATCGTTTAATTTATATTCATTCTTTCGTAGCGATTGATATAATACTCAATAAAAAATGTAGAATATTTTTAAAATTTTCATTCATCTTCTCTATTTAAATAGATTAAAATAAACAGATTTTTTTTTATCCGAAAACGAATTTTATTTTATTTTTTTTTATCAAACATTCATATATTTTTTTCAGTTTTATTAATATTTGCACATCGAAATCAATAATTTAATTTTCTTTTATTAATCAAATACGATTTCATACTATTTTCAATAATGTTTAAACATCATAAATTAATATAGAAAAATTGAAAATATCTGAATACAAAATATTCAACATTTTTTATTTAATATTATATTAAATAATGCCGATGCCCTAAATATTTTATTTACTTCATTATATATTATGTATATCATTTCATATATATATATATATATATATATATATATATATATATATATATACATATATATATATATATATATATATATATATATATATATATATATACGATATGTCACATGAATAATAAATGAAAAAGTGCCATCTTTTGATCGTTTTCCATGACAAATTGGCACGATTATAGTAATTATCGGTCGTCATGTCGAGTGCAATTAGTATTGTTTGCCGACATACCAACATTAAAAACATGAATGCACACATCATAAAACATTTTATTAATGCTCAATAATAATAAACATGACGTTAACGTGTAAATATTATTTTAATATTTGATTGCCGTACGACATGTTATAAAAAAAAATGTATATATAGTGTGCTAAAGTGATATTAATTTGCATATTGTTAGATGATATATATATATATATATATATATATATATATATATATATATTATATCACTGTTTCTCAATGAGTCGGATTCCCAATGGTGTTATTCAGAATATGCTTTATGAAAAGTAGCAAAATTGCAGTAAAAAATAAGAATGAACTATGAAATAGATTAACATATATGTATATAAAATGCTAGCGCCGCCGCCGCCGACGACGTGTTCAAGTCGTCGTATATATAAAATATCACGCTCGAATGTTATCTTATTTGTACGATTTAATATTAAACGACCTTTACAATTCAAAATATACATTATCGTAATGTCGGCGTTTATTTTTTTTTATTATATGTTTTCCTGTAAAATATTTCGGCATTTACTATTAAATTTTACTTCGATTTTCTACAATTTTGACAGTTTCAATTTTATTTTACACGTTTATATTTAATTAATATTTTAAAATATTATAATTGTTTTTTTTAATTAATTTAAAATTCGTAAAAAAAATATACGATTCGATTTATTTTACATTTCGTTTATTATGCTTTTATTATTTTTTATTTGTGTACTATTATTTCAGGTATATGAATACTAAATATGCAATTTAATTGTAATAAACTGAATGTATATAATAAAAAGGTGTGTATTTCTAACGACTTGTAATAATATAATGTTAAAATATCTAAATGAGTATTATATGTATAAGTTGAGAATATTACAAGAATATTTTCTAATAATTATCATAAATATAATATTAATTAAATTAAAACAAAAAAAATGTTACGTGACAAACCTATGTGGGTCAATAAAAACACTGATTTATTTTAATGAGGTTGAATCATTCGATATGTTTTCAGATATATTATTATTTTCCAAAGGGTTCTATTTTAGATATTGTATTATGATAAAAGATGGAATATCTTATTAAATTTAATGATGATATTAAATTAATATAATTATAATTAAAATATTTTCATAAAATAATTACATGGAGTGCAATGTAGGTTTGAATTCTTTCATTTATAACTGATCAATGAATATTTGTTAATTCCATCATTTAGATTTAAAAAAAATCTATATATACCAATTCGAAACACTTTAAAAATTTAAAAATATATTAAATTTTAGGTATGGATTAATAATATTAAAAATCTGACATAGAAATGAAATTTTGACCATTTAAAAATTAAATAAAAAATGTTAGGCCTAATTTCAATTTTATTTTATTTTTTTTATAATAATGCTTCACTAAATATAATTTGTGAATAAATGTCATTCGTTTAATGCGAATTCGCTTTATACGATTTTGTTTTAAAATTCAATAAAATTGATTGAATTGAATAATACATTAGATTTAATATGCGGTCTCAATATTTATATTCATATACACATTGTTTTAATATAAATTATCTAAATTTTCAATAATAAAAAAAATGTCATATTGATCGAATATTAAAAATTAAGAATATAACTTAGTTTATTAAGAAAAAAAAATCAAATTCTATAATATTATAATTTCACTTTAAATAACATATTAAATAACAATATAACATCGCAGGTGCAAAGAAAAAATACATTATTACTTCACAAAACACTGCATTCTGGTATTGACAACCTTTTAGATCGTCAACTTTTATATGCAGTAAAATTATTATAAACTATAAATATATATATATATATATATATATATATATATATATATATATATATATATATATATATATATATTTATATATATATATATATATATATATATATATATATATATATTATATATATATATATATATATATATATATATATATATATAACCACAAAAAAATATTATTTTAAACAACACTGCATTCTGATATAAACAACCTTTTAAGTCGTCAACTACTATATTGTGTGTGTGTGTGTGTGTGCATATTTGCCACTGGTTCGGTGATGGTGTGTCAGAACAACGTTAAAAGAGATGTTAAAGAGAATAATGGGCGGCAAGAGTCGGGTCGCATGTAACACGTGAGCCGGTTCACTTTCCCAGCACGACGCCACAGCGAATCGAAACCTTTGATCTTTGCAAAAGAACACCCCTCCCCCCCCCTCCATACCTTACTAATATAGCCAAAAGAACGAAGAACACCCTTTCAACTGTTGATATTGTCTTGTTTGTTAGCATAAAAAAAAAACACTAGAGACCTCTGTCGATATTGAATAATTTATTTGTAAACATTACAAGTTGTAGATAATTACAAAATAATTCGATTTATAAATATGTATAATTATAGTGTGTGCAAGGTCTTCTAGAACATTTCAAATTGTTCTATTAACTATTTAAACGTTTTGGAGACTATATTTTTGTTCCATCGCTACTATCGGGCCACGGTTAAAACAATACTTATTTGAGCGATATTTTCCGATTTTTATAGTTATGTATTAAAAATAAATATAAATAATTATCGTTTATATTACTATAAAAAATATATTTTTTAATAAATAATATAAATTTTACATATAAATATATTCATTATATAAATACTAATTTTATATTAAAAAAAGTCATTCTACGTATATTTAATTTATTCAAATAAACATTTCATTATAGTTCATTTCGAAACTAAATCCTCTCTTTAGAGATTTTTCTAATATCGACTTATTTTTATGAGACCGCATTATCAGATTAGACACTATTTTAAATTTGATAAATTATATCTTATTTTTCTTCATTAAATTAAACATTTTATGGATATTATTAATTTAACTAGCTCATACATTATAAGTTAAATGACATTATTATTATAAAAAAATAATGTTTTTTTAATTTTTTTTATATATTTTAAAAATTAATAAAAACAAATATTCTGTTATAAATTTTTCATAAAATCTTAATTGTATATATATATTAATTTGTACACATTTCATAATGACCTGTTGAACGGATTAATTGATAAAAAGGTTGTCGACGACTGAGTGTGTCAGTGTGCGGGCCGCCATGTCGAGTGTAATTGCCGGTGAGACGCCGACGTCGGCCATTGGCAGACACACAACAACTGACACTCCTCCCTCCCTAAAAAAAAAACCCCACCTCCTCACGAATACATAAACATTAATATGTATTTTGAATGTATGTTTATACATGTGCGCGCGTGTGTGTGTGATTCGCGATCAGGATTTGTCTTAATTTAAATATTTATTAAATATTTAATTTTATAATATAAATATTTTTAAATTTTAATTTTATAATATAAATATTTTTAAATTTTAAAAAGTCAAATGTATTTGATTTAATTAAAAATATTTCTAAAATGATTAATTTGTAATATATTTATATTTAATAAATTTTATTTTATCCATTAGTTTGGTTAATAATACTTTAAATTATAGAATAATATTAAAAAATTGTATTTTAAAATATATACTAAAAAATAATCATTTAATTTAGTTATTAATATATATATATATATATATATATATATATATATATATATATTTATAATTTATTGATATTAGATTTACATTAAAAAATCGATACTACATTTAAATATTCTTTAATAATTTTCTGAATAATTTATAATATGAAAAAAAGCTTTCGCTAGAAATTAAATTATTTCTTAATATTTTTTTAAAGTTAAAATATAATATAATTTACTTTGTTATAATAAAGAATAAAAAGTAATCACATAATAATGAAACATGAATGTATTTGTTGCAACACAATAACATTTCAATATCAAACAAATACTCTTCTTATTTATCATTAATAAAATCGATTATAATAGTTAACCTGCTGATATAACTATTTATTTTTTTAATTATTTAAACACTTAATAATTTCATAAAAAAAACAATTTCTCATAGTGAACTTAGAATAAACTGTTGAATTTGCTTATTTACTCTATATATATATATATATATATATATATATATATATATATATATATATAAACGTTATTGTCACATTGGTATTTATATTATAATTCAAATCGATACTATTATTGAAGTAATATAAAAACATAAAAATACTAAATAGATTTTTATACTTTTTTTTTTAATAAATTCCATATAATTTTTAAAAAATTATTAAATTACACATTGCATTCACGAGTCACGCTCGGGTTATGACAAGATAGTGGTATCGTTTGTAGTAAAGCTTATTAACTAATTGATAAATATACAACATTTATATGCGCACACACACACACACACATATATATATATATATATATATATATATATATATATACATATAAACATTGAAAATATTGTTTGACTATAAAAACTTTTGTGCAAAATTCGCGCACCGTCATCCGTCCCGTTCTATATTTTGATGTTTCGGTATCGTTCTTTCCCTTTTCCGCCACGTTTTCTGTCCCTTTTCCGCCGCGTATTTCGTCTCTTTCGTTCGTTTTCACGCGTCCAAACACATTTCGGCTCCAGTCGAGCTTCGACGTCGAAGCGGAAGCGTCGTGTCGCTTGTTTCCGCCATTTTTTCGCGTACGGCGCACGTGTTTTCCGCCAAAAATACGAATAAACAAATAAAAAAACCATCAACAACGAAAACGTTAAACGCCATGAACGAAAAATCTACAAATTATTAACGCGAAATATATATATATATATTTATATATAATTAATAGATAAAAGATGTTTCGTCTACGCGGCTACGATAAAATCGTCCGATTAAAATATAATAACAACGGTTCGGGGAACGGTCAACGTTTATAATTTTTTATTTTATTTATTTATTTTATAACTAATATTTATATATCTATATATATATATATATATATATTACATTTTTCTACAATCATTCAAAGTACACGTATATAGTGATTATTATTATTTTTTCTGTGATACTACAATTTAAATTATTCGTTCAGTGTGCTCAGTGTGAAGTGTTTTTATTTCTTATATATATTTTAAGTGTTGATTTCCATATTATTTTGTTTATTATTATTATTATTATTTTATTTTACTTCCGTCGACATACGACACTTTGAGCAACATGTTCATTATCATCTCTACTTAAAATGTAAGTTTCATTAATTTATATTGCATTATATTTTACATTATAAATAATGTTTATAATTATTCACCATTTGTAAATTTATCTAATAAAATTATTGAACAATTTTCTTGAAAATTTTACAAGTAAAATTTATTTATATCATATGTTTTGTATCCGTCTTTAGTTTTTACTCTTATATTTAAAAATAATTACAGTATTATTAATTATTTTTTTAATAATTTAATTAATGGTGGTACTTGTAACAATACGCTCGATATTTTTATTGATTTAATCATAATTTAGTTTAAAAAAATATTCACAATATTTTTCACAATACAAATATATTATATAAAATGAAATACTTTTTAATAATATAATAAGTTATATTATTTTTTGAAATATATTAAAATATGCGGCTATTTTTAATATTATATGTGTAAAGTTTATTCGATATGGATGTATATATTGTGGAAAATAGGGACGTTCCTGAACTATTATAAAACTCGGTCCCGAAAGTTTAATGGCGTTCAGTTCCAGAAACGCCATTAAAAGTGGATAAGTATTTCTGGAATTCGCATATAATTCGAGTGCGTCTTCATTTTGAAAATTTATTGTGTTCAATCTTAATCGGCATTAAAATTCGAATATCTTCACGCAAATGAAACGGGGCAAGCCGGGGGGTAAGTTGTGGAATGAGGGGAGACCGGGGCACAGCAGACTCTGGGGTTAATTTTGACCCTCTTGTCCGCCACCCCTTTTTTGTAATAAATTGAATCGTTATTGAACCTTTATCTCGCGATCCCCGGGGGAGACAAGAGAAGCAAAAACCACCCTGTGCGAACCGACGATTGAGAAACACGTGTTACGCGTGTTTTGATTCGCGATATTTGCGTTTTAATATCGACAAAAATTTAAACACGAATTACAAAATTACTGTACGATGAATAAATTTGATCCCTTTTCTACGGTAATGTAATATTGATTGTTGAAAATTAATGGTTTTTGTATACGGTGATTCGGATATTTTCGCATAAAATAATAAATATGCATTATATATGATGATATTATAATTGATAAAAGCGAATATTAACAATAACTAAATAAAAAAAAAATATTTTTTTTAATATTTATAAGAACAAATTTATTTAAAACTATATAGCTTATAATTTCGTTCATATTTATTACGAATTAAATAAATTTATTTTTGATATATCTTTCATAAATAATAAAAAATGTAACAATATAAATATTAATTGTTTGATTTATTTAAATTATATTTTTACTTCATAAATCAATAATACATTTAAATTATAATGTAGGTATAAATTAATTTTATTGTATTTTTAATTCAATTTAAATTTTATATACGTGAGTTAATTCACATTTTTATTATTATCACATAATTTTGATATAAAAAATGTATTACATATATAGTATATATTCAAAATTTATATTGTAAATATAAAGTAGTAATTTTTTGCCATTAATATATTATATATTATATTTATATATAAATTCATCATTTTATCTACCAATTATATAATAATTAATATTTTTATATTACAATATTTAATTTGAAATATAAAAAATAAATTTAACTAAATAAAATTAGGTGTTTCCATATATAAAAAGGTGAAATTGATATATATATATATATATATATATATATATATATATATATAATAAATCATATATACAATTTATGAAATGTGTTTAGTAAATAGGGATTTACACTAAATCTGTACCGCTTCACACTTTAACTAAATACAGAATAACTAGAAAGAGATATATACAGAGAATACCTGGATTATGCACTTGGCCTGTATATATTTGTATAATATAAATATAAAATATTCACATATATGTATTATATATATATATATATATATATATATATATATATATATATATATATATATATATATATGAATATTATATTGTATACGAATATATATTCAATTATGACGTACTTCAGGCAAACAAAAGAGCAGATTTTTAATGCAAAACACACGCGCCTGCAACCCCTTTTTAGACCCTTTCGTGCAACATCCCCTAGCCACTAATTTACTCACATGCCCTTTTTAATTCGTTACGCGCAACACGCGTACAAACATACTTACATACATACATATATATACATATATATATATATATATATATATATATATATATATATATATATATATATATATATATATATATATATATGAGGTTGTATGCGTTAAAATGCACATTTTTCATTATTTAAAAATTCAGCCGGCGTCACACTTTTAATGGTTTTTCAGCCTCGCCCGTTTCGTCTTCTTTCAACCGGTGTTTTATTATTATTTTTTTAATTCTAACTCGTTTACCTTTTTTATATTTATTTTTATATAAATATATATATATATATATTTTTTATTCGTGTTCGTTGAAATTAAGCCGCTAATTAAATCGTAAAATAGAATAATAATGCTTGGTAGGGGTTGGTTTAAGGATGTACTTGTTTTTTTGTTATCTCAATGTCGTATATATGTTAAGTTAAAAACGTTTTATACTAAATATACTTTTTTTTTATCTATTATATGTATATCAATGATGAGAAATGATATTTTTTAAAATCAAATGTTTATTTAAATAATTCAAAATGCTCATATAATGTTTATTATTACATGATATACTATTTATAAATAGATTTACTTTTCATAAATTTTCCTATATACAATTCTTACTATCATAATCATAAGATAAACTATAATAAATATTCAAAACTAACACAATTTATAATCGAGACAATGTTCATCGACCAGTAAATCGAATTAGAAATTACTTGATATTTAAAATAAAATATAATCATAAATCAAATAAATAGTTTATTGTGTGATATAATATAAAAAAAATAATTCATCACACGCAATATTGAGAAACATAGAATAATTATCGATCGTAAAATAAATATTATAAAATAATTCCTTGAGCGCATTCGAAATTAACACGTTGCACACCGGAATCAGTGTTAACACAGCAACGGACGAAACTTAATACATTATATACGAATATTCGTTTATATATCAATATATATATATATATATATATATATATATATATATATATATATATATATATATATATATATATTATTAATAAAACTTTTCGAACAAGTCTCGAACACATCTTAGTTTAATTTAGTTGACGTGCGGTCGAGTTGAGAAATTTTGTCGAGTTTTCCGAGAAACGCTTTAACATTTACAGCTGCGATGCTTCACATTCAAATTTTATATATATTTTCCATATGTGTGTGTGTGTATATATATATATATATATATATATATATATGTATAAAAAAAACGGAAAATTTGTGAAATTTAATCTTTGTATAAAATAATCTTTACATTGTGTATTACGCAAATTTTAAATCAGTCGTATTATAAAATACTTTAAGTAAAAATTAGTTTTATATGGAAAAATATTTTTATATATATTTAGATATTTAGTATGGTCGTTAAATGTAAAAGAAAATCTAATTTTCGAATAGAATTTTATATATCTTATGAACTATTCATAAGTCTGCTTAGTTTTTTTTTTTTACCACGTAAAAACTTACCTGTTGATACAATGTTGGTTAACTTTTACGATTTTTCCCGCTCTTTTTTATTACTTTAGACACGGCGACATATACTAGTAAAATATATATTCATGGATAAAATAACTTCTTTTTTTTTCCTACGTCTGATAACATTTATCGAACGACATATTATTCATTACATGTCGAATAATTGACTTCAATTTTCACTATTCGCATGTGAACTAGTAACTTTTTACGAAAATTTACTATTATAAGATCTATTTTTTTTTTCTCGTGTATAATATTATTTTTCGTGATGTATGTATGTAATCTTGGATAAGATCTTCTATTTTGGCAAACGAGTTTGTTTTTCTTGGAAAAATTTCGCGATTTGTAAGCGTATATACGTCGCTAAGAGAAAATGGCGTTGTGGAACATGGAAAATTGACGCTGTGAGAAAATTGAAAATTTACATTGTTTCACTTTGAAGGGTGAACTTTTCATGAATCGACAATATATATATATATATATATATATATATATATATATATATATATATATATATTAATTTTTGGAGTTTTTAAAAAAAATCGTAATATTTCGCCGTTGTTAGAAATTTCTTTATTTTACAAAAATCAATCAAATAAGATATATTCAATAATAATTAGATTGATAAACGCAACATAAATGTAAATTATGATAAAAATTCGTATTATTTTATATGATATTTTGGAGTTATTTTTATGATATTCTTTTATGACTATCCAGTGTCATAAAAGAATAGTTTATATACTAAGATAATCTTTTTTTTTTACTATATTCATTATATAACACTATGTACGAAATATTTAGAAAAAAAAATTAAAATTTTTGACTCCCGTGAATTCTTTCAAAATACGGTGAATACATTTATTAAATTTTAATTTAGAATATCTTAAATTCCTCATGAATTACATCCGTCCAATTGTTCAATATTAATTATGAATTAATAATATCTATTGTAAAACCAATATAAAATTTTATAATTTCAAAGTATGAATCGATATTTAAAGCGTAAAAAAGAAATCATTTAAATCTTTCGATTTCAATCAAATCGATATCGGTTATTATAAGCTGTGACACCGTCGGCACTGTTTACCGTTAAGACCGATTTTAACGTCATTATAACGAATACAGACGTTTTAATTGACGCGTCGCACAGGTAAATTGGCGTCGGCGATGTCGTATCTAATTATTTATGTCGGCTTTTCGGTGCCGTCATTAACGATCGGGCGTTAACGGGTTAATAACGCTCGATTAAATGCGGCTCTTTTTTTTTATTGTAACTCTTATTGACCGAATAATGTTAATCGTCTGCGTGCTGTTTAACTAATTCGACGCTAATTATACGTATACATATTACTTTATTGCACGCTAATATTTTTTTATTGAGTTCAAAACGAATATTTTTTCATATATATACTATATTATATATGAATATATATTTTTAAAATTAATATTAATTAAATAAATGTGTATAAAGAATAAATTTTTCTTTGTTATCTAATTTCATCAATTTTATAATACACAATCGACTTTGAATATTACGATTTTTTAATTTGAAATTCAATCTTTTATCCATCAATTTCAGCCAATTTATACAAAAATTACTCTTTTTCAAATTTATATGTCGTTTTAACTGATGTCGATATTTGTTTAAAAAACGTGTAACATTTGATCAACAGGTGTATTTAAATGATTGAAAACTTATACTATATATTATATAAAAAATATATTAATTAAAATATTAAATTAATTTTTCTTTCTAATATATTATATTTATTTTAATCATATTATCACGATTATAGTATAATACAATATCGATTTCACTCTTATATTAGATCAATATTTAATTTTAACGTAGGCTTCTAATCCGTTCACGACGCACATTTCGAATTTTCATCGCGAAATAATAAAATTTAAAAAAAAATACATAATGATTAACGACCGCCATTATAATTTTTTTTTAATGTCTGCCTCTTCTTCGTTTTCTTTTCGATTTTTTGATCGAATTAATTTTTTAGTGATTTACGAGAACGGCTCGAATTTTCCTAGTCGAAAGCGTAGGACGGCTCTGCGTTTAACGCCCCGTAATGCGATCGCCATAAATCGACGTTAATTTATGTAAAAATCGCCATTGTAGTGTCAGCCTGAACGATCTTTAAAACGCTGTAAATATTTATTTTTATTTTATTATTATCGACGTTATCAATTTTTTTCTACGCCACTTTTATACGTCGCGTTATGCGGCTTTGTTCGCGCCAAATGTTTGTATGCAACATACAATAAAAAAAAAAAAAAAAATATATATATATATATATATATATATATATATATATATATATATAATTATATATTTTCATTATAATTTATTATTTTTAAAGTGTTTTAAAATTGTCAAAATATTTTAATATCGATGTTTTTGAAATCATGCACTACATTATATGATAATTTAAAATATTAATAAATTTAAACTAATGATTAATAAGTATTATTTTTTTATTAAGTATATAAGAAAAAATATTAAATTTTTTAATATCAAACGAAAATGAATAATTCAGAATAGTATTTATTGATTTTTTTTTTATAGTTATAACAAACATGAAAAACAAAGATAATATTAGTGGGTATATTATCAAGTTATATAATTTTCTAATTATTTTATATCAAATTATATTATCTTTTATTAATTATTTTATGGAAAAAATATAAAAATCGTATAAATTATTCTTGTATACACACACACACACACACACACACACACACACACATATATATATATATATATACATATTCAATCACTGTCGAAATTGAGTCATTTACACGATCGATACGATTAATCGCAGCCACCGTCTCATTACACGCATCCACTTTATTTTTATATTATTTTTTTTTTTTGTATATATCACATGAAATATCGTTCTACATAGGTCCCGTCGTGTCCTTAGGCGCATTTAAAAAATATTTACATCCCGAATCGAATTCAAATGAAGCCGTTTTATATGTGTGTGTGTGTGTGTGTGCATTCACTTTTGTTACGTGCTTACAATACGACTATGCCCGCACATTCAGATGCCGGAACGCTGATAGTGACTTCACATTCCAACCGCGTTATTATAGCCGTAATTACATTATACGTATACTAGAACATTAGAGTGCAACGGATATATGTGCGGTTCGAATGCCTATAGTCTAGATATATGTATATATATATAATATATGTATGTGCTTGTGTTGAGCAGCGACGCCACTAGGGTGTCTCAGACTGGACGACATTTAATAAACGAAATAAATATTATTATTATTATTATTATTTATTATGGTCATTTCAGTGTTATACATAACATATGTACACATTGCAAGTTTAAATAAGGGGCGTACAAGTTTTTAATATTCAAATGTTACTATGAAAGACTATGAATTACTTTGAGTCTAACAAAAGTTTACAAATTATATATATATTTTTTGAGAATATTTTTAATATTGTTGTTGTACAACGTTCGTTATTTTATAATCATTCTAAACTATATGCAGGTTATATATCTTTAGTTCATATATGATTTACAAAAAAAAAAAAAAAGTTTTTCATTCTATGATTAAAATGTATTATAAATTATTATATTAAAAAATATAATAAAAAACAATTTTTTTATTAAATATTTATAAACCGTTTTGTATTTAATGCGAAACGCCGATTAAATATCCCTAACATATTATATACCATATATATATATATATATATATATATATATATATATATATATATATATATATATATATATATATATATATATATATATATATACACATAAAATTTGTTCACAATTATATTATAGATTTCGTGTAATTTCAATTCCACGTCAAAATATAATATATAATATAAAATTTGTACGTATAGTTTATTACAGTGGTTTTCAAACTTTGTATTATTACGCATACCTTTAAAAGAAATTAGTATATCAACTTTATCAATCATCATTTCTGTTCTTAAAATGATGTTTCTTTTTATATTTATTTAATATTTAATATAAAAAGTTTAATTTGAAATATAAAATTTTTAAATTTCATTTTTTAAATAATAAAATAAAAATTCAGATTAGATCTGTTACACTATAATAGCCTCTAGTGTTTATATATTTATATCATTATATATATATATATATATATATATATATATATATATATATATATATATATATATATATATATATATATATATATATATATAATGATGCTCGCGTATGCGTAGTCATACATTATTCGAGATATCGGCGCTCGTCAACCTTTGGAGCGCGTTATAAATAATATATATATATATATATATATATATATATATATATATATATATATATATATATGCAAATATAAACGATGATGGTATCGTGTGTCTGTGTGGTCTGTGATCATGTGTCACTGTCAAAACAGTCACTACATAAATATTACACGTGTTCGACGCCTTTGTTTGTATATATACACGTGTATTATTACATGTATGCGATATGATCGTTTTGACGACGTCGGAAGACCGGGAATGAAAAGAAGACGAATAGAAAAAAAAATATATATATATATATATATATAGAAAAAAAAATGTTATACCGTTCGTCGAAAGTTTACGTTGCAGAGCGATGGTTATTTGTATAAACGTTCGTGTATTGGAGTCTGTCAAACGGGCGCATTTGCCGATGTTTTTACAATGTCAAAAGAAAAATGCTCCGGTTGTGATATCGAACAATTTGAATCTATTTTTTAATTTGTCTTTTTCTTTTGAAAATTTATAATTTCCATACGGTCTTTTGAAAATTTATAAAATATGCATATACATTAATATCCCTCGTTTATCGCGGATAAACATTCGCACACATTTATACACCACATAAACCATTAATAAATATTTCCTATACTGTTCTATACATGTATTATATTTAAATATCAATTATTAATTATTCATATATACATTATATAATAAAAATTCGATATGGATACTATCTGCGAAACATTTAAAATACTACAGTGAGTCCGCGTTAAACGAACCGCAATTCACCATATGTATATATATATTTCGGCTTATTGTATAAAAAGTTTGGCCATCGCTTTCGAGACAAAAGATTAACCATCATGGCGGCCATATTAAAAAGCATGTTTAATGGCGGCGAGATAACCTTAAAAAGTCGTTCAAAAACTTAAACAGATGACATTCAAGTAAAAATTATGTCTACATTTACAATGTAAAATGTCATTCGTATTCATTTTACAGCGTATATACATTATGCTATTACCGCAATATTTATGCATTTCAATTAAATAAATTTTAAATATACGCATATAAAAATATTTATTTTAATTATAATAATAATATTGAACGTTTACGATTGGACAAAAATTAAGATATTATATCGTTAGATTTGTTGTAAAAAAAAAAAAAAAAAATCTCAGTTAGAATTAGATGCGAATAGTTTTGCATTTCGGAATAAATTAACAGTATCAATAAAAACTCGTTTTATGAATTATATCATTATAAATTTATTAAAAACGATTTTTAAAGGAGAATATTTCGCATAAATCTAATATGACGATATTAATGGTGGTCGTTTAATACAAAATCGGTAACTTGTTTCAAAATAATAATCAATATAATATTATATTACTAACGTTAAAAAAATATTCATCTGAATATTGAGAATAAATCTTTTATATTTCATATATAGTTAACACTTCTATATAATATTTTATATTCAGAGTCGTATCAATATTTTTGATTTCCTTAATAAATATAAAATATAATATTTTTTAAAATGTCAATAAAGTAAAATTAATTAGAATTCTTATTATTTATATTGTATTTTTCGAATTTTTGGGACCTTGATTATTGTCTTTTTGCCCATCACAAAGTTGATATTAATTAACTTTTAGAAAAAACGGTTTATATGAATGAAGATTAGATGTAGAACTGATGACTCGATCCTTATAAAAAAAAAAAAAAAATCAACTCTCTGAATATCAAATGACGGGATTTAATTTTGATTAAATATAAATGGAAATATTTTTATTCATATATCCGAATATCGATTATATACAAGTAGATCCATGTACGAATTCGCATATCGTTATACATATATATATATATATATATATATATATATATATATATATATATATATATATAATATTTTTTTTTTATTTATATAAACCATGATACTGAAACACATTTATCGTACGATTTCGACAATTCAAACGTTATCGAGACATCAGCTCTACGTAAACACAAAACGAATAATATAAATTGCGAACATAAATATAAAACGGTGTGCATTATTTTCGCAGAGATAAGCAATCGCTGACCTGTTATGCTGTATCATATTCATACACACACACACACACACACACATATATATATATATATATATATATATATACATGTATATGATTACGATGCCAATGGTTGTGCACGACTGGCGGTCAATTCTTTATCGCGTTTCATTCAATAAAAATTTCGCACTGTACGGGGTAATAAATGAGCGTACATTTTCAACACTGAGATTATCTTTTCGCACATCCCACACGCCTTGTAACGCAACTGTATTTTTATACGTTTGTTTGTTTGTTTGTTTGTTTCTTACATACACTTGTTGTTTTCTTTTTCATATTTTTATTTTTATTTATCATTCGGTTTCGCGGTCCAATATTGACCGCTTCATTGTTGAACAGATTTTTTTATAATAATATAAAAACAATTTATTGATTGAATTTTTCATAATATATATAATTTATATATCAAAATTGATTAAAAAAATATTCAACAATATTTTTAAATTTTAATTTAAAAATTTATTATATGCTGTATAAACATTTTGTTAACTAGTGATATATTATAAACATATATTGAATAATACATTATATTTTTTCATTGAAATCTATTCAGCAATAAAAAACCTTTTTGAAACACTAGTTAAAAAATGTACTAAATTTATTATATGACAATTAAATAATGTCGATTTTGATTTATATATCGATGAATTTGATTTGAAAAAATTGCTAAAATAGTAGATACACTTTCAATACAAACCTTCATATTTCGGTATTGTATCTCAAAAAATCTTAATCACAAGTGGATTTTTTGATATATATATACATATATATATATATATATATATATATATATATATATATATATATATATATATATATATATATATATATATATATTTTGAAAAACTCTCCTAAATTCTAATAAATAAACCGGAGAACATTTCGTGATTTACTCTCTAGTCGTGCAAAATTTATACGTCAACGCACAAAAGAACACTTTTCGTGATAATATCTCGCCAAATTTATATATATATTCCGACTTTATATATACGTGAGCTTGTAATATAATATAATCCAATTATCGCGAACCTTGACTCTGTTTGCGGAAAACTTTTCGAAAAGTTTCCACAAATCGCAACGGCCTTTTTATTATATATCCGAAGAAACGAATAGATTTTCAAAATTGACTATAGAACCGTACTTGGAACGCGTTCAAGATAATTTCACGAACTATCCATATTAAGGTCAAATATAGATTAAAACCTAGTGAACTTTGTTCCAATTTTCATATTAAAAAAAAAAATATATATATATATATACGAATGAAATTGAAACGTATTTAAATAATGCGGATTTGTATTGTGTATTATGTGAGGCAAACGCTAATTACTTCCTTTTTGTAGGGGTTGTTTCTAATTGTTTAACCCGCATATACGAGAAATGTCCAAAAAGTTTGTCCCATCTTTATTTATATATATATATATATATATATATTATATATAATATAATAGATCGAAATCGTGTCGTAATTTTATTTAAATTCATATTAAATTTTAAAATATATATTTTATTCATACTTCTTATACAAAATCTGAAAATATATTTATCTTTTTTTTTTTAATATCAAATATATTTTTTTAATTAATGTTTGTATATATTTCATGTCGGTCCTTAAAATTTTTGAACGAGACAGTATTCTTCGTTTTATTTTATTTTTTTCTTTTGCCACGAAAAAAGATGAGAATTCTCAAGTGAAACACAAATATAAGGGCTTGAAGTGAAACGGAAATATATTATGAATTTTAAATTATATTATAATTATGTTAAATTTCGTGTCTGTTATTTTTATTAAAATAATCCTTTAATATTATATATATTTTCACTACTCTGATGCTTTAGAGTGTAAATTAAGGCTAGTCTTAATTATATGAAAGTTTGCATATTCGCAAAACGTTATGCGAATTTACGGAATTAAACTTGTAAATTATTCTGTATTATTATTATGGAAAATTTTATAATTCAATTTAATATTTTAACGAGAAAATTATTTTAAAAATATGAACACAAATAGATTAATTTGTTTTATTATATATATATATATATATATATATATATATATATATATATATATAGTCTTTATAGATCTGAGATTTATTTCAAATTTATATTTATTTATATATTTGCGTTCAAATATAATCGGCTTAATTTCACTATTTATATCGAATTTGATTTAAATGTACAAAATTTTCATTAATAGAACGTTTTAAATTGGCAAAATTTAATTGTTTATTTATAAAGCTGTTAATGAATGTACGAGAATAGTAAATAAACTATTAATTATTAATGTATATAATTGTGGCTATGTTTTTCTATTTGTAAAGGGAAAATGGAAAAATGGTGAGTAAAAAGGAGAAATATGAATAGAAAAAATATATACATTTAAATTTGGCGTCGTAATATTTATATATGTATTTAATTTTTATTTTATTTTAACAGGAATCTTTTTCTACCCTCCTTTGCTCTCCCCCCCCCTCTTCCGTTTTTATTTATTTATTTTTAGGATCATAATGACGTGTTGGAATATTTTTCTATTAATTTATGGACGTCTTCTTGCGAAAGGGATCGATTGATGGGAAAAAGCTTTTTCGGACCGAAGTTTAAACTTTTATTTTAAATCCGTAATTTCAAGGGAAATTTTCTTAGGCAGCATCCCTACGAATTGAATATACTGTTTTAATTTCATATGCGTGAGATCGATTAAAATATATATTGTTCATTAAATACTAATTTAATTTGAACACGTTTGATTATTTTGAATTTGTTTGTATATTTGGCGTAGAGATAATGACTCGATTTTTGTTAAAAACAAAAATTAGTGTTATATAAACTCAAAGATTTGATATATTTATATAATCAACAATCTTTATATTTTTGATATCGTTATATTTATTAATATATAAATATCGTATATTTTATACGTATTTATATTTTGTGATATAAAAAAAATGTTTTCTTTGTACAAATATGATTGTTTTAATATAATATTTCCATATTTTTTCTGAGTTTTGTTCGCTAAATAAATTCAAAAAAATATCATATTTCGTCCGTTTTTAATGTACATAAAATATAAACCAAAATTTGATATCGATTTCATTATATTTTTCGATATTTTACGTTTTGAAAAAAAAATGTTTTCATAGACAAAATTTTATACTTTTCAATATTCATATTAAATTATTTTATAAATTTTTTTTATATAAAAAATAAAAATTATTACTTTGGCAAATGAAAATTCCGAAATTCGAATATTTATATTCAATTAATTTTCATGTGATTTTGACCGACCGCGAAAATATAACGAAATATAAGGCGGACTTCATTAAAATTTATAATAGTGAATTTTTCTTGAACAAAGATCAAAAAAAAAAAAGTTACCACCCCTTTTTTTTTCCCCTCTTCGCGGACCTTTTTTGCGTCCGCGAAAAACCTTCTCGGAAAACTCAACATTTTCAACATTATATTATAACGGGGGTAAAAATATCGAAATTGAACATTTTCCAGATTCGCTTTCAATTACTACTGCGATGTAAATATTTAACGAGTAACGTCGATGAAAAAAAAATTTTTTTCCCTTTTTAATCAAAATACTTTTTTTTCACAATTCAAATCCTTGATTCTATAGCAATTTTTTTTCAATTTAAATTATTTATAATAATATATTTAATTATAATAATGTTGATAAAATTATTAGTAAATAAATCTTTAGTATTAAAACCCCTATATATATATATATATATATATATTCGTGTATATCTATTATAATATATTACATGATATATAATTTTCTATATACATATGTATAAGGGATGAACTATAAGGGCGGTTTTACTCAGAAGAAAAATTCAATATGAATTGTTTACGCGTCGACTTTTATTTGCTTGTCGGTCGCCTACAAAACATCCCATAAATAAATCTCTGATAATAAACGTAAAACACTACGTCACCATAATAATAATTATTATTATTGTTGTTTATTAATTATATTATTATATAATACGCGTGTTGCGTATATATTTAATGTGTATTCTTGGGGAGTTTGTGCGATTCTTACTTAATTAACCCGTTTGTCGAAGTTGGCGAGTTATGAAACCGCGAAAGTTGCCCGTCTGTAAAATTGTGTTCTCGTGTGATACATGTAAAGAAGGGCGAATTTACAGATAGGGGTTGATATATATATATATATATATATATATATATATATATATATATATATATATATATACATATATAATTGTGTGCAGAACTTGTGACTGTTGTATTTTCAATCCGCAACGGACCATTTATACAATGCACGTTTAATTGGTGTTATTATTATTATGATTGTGTCAAAAGTGGAATAAAGACAAATTAAAGGGTAAAAATGAAAATTTTGTACGTGTTTCGTTGAATCAATCTATTTTATATTAAAAAAAAATATTTAAAAAAAAAATAAATTTCTATTTATTTTTAACTATATAAGATTTTTCATCGTTTATTTATTTCCGTTTTATATTTCATAATTAAAAAAAAAATATATTTAATACTTGTTTTCAAATAATTCTATTGATTCTATATTGACAATATTATTATATATTTTATATTTAAAATATTAATAAACTATATATTTATAAATAGATTTTTTTATGTCTGGATAAAAAACAAACAAATATATTAATATATCTTATCTAAATGATTTTTTTTGTATTTAATAAAAATATTAATATTATTATATTATTGATAGTGATAACATATATTATTAAATTTGTTATATATAATATTTATATAAATATAAAATGTGCGATTATTTGTGAAAATAGTCACGTCGTGTTAAAATTATTTAAAATAATATACAACACGTAAGGGAATAAAGATAGGCTTGAATATCACATATACGTCTATATATCCCGTATTTCAGACTTACATATTTTATTACACACACACACACACACATTCAAGATCCATTTTTACTTGTTTTTTTTTTTCAGGAATTTGATACGACAAAACGCATGTCATGCTGACAACTGGAACGACAAATGAAAAACCATTGTTCTTGATTGCGTTACGTTTTTTTTTTTTACGTTTTTATTCGACGTACACGTAAAAGGCGTTGACACATACACACCTCTTCTGACTTTTATTCTATATTAAGCCCGGTCTACATCGGAGGACGTTCGGCTTTATGTTGTTGTTATTATTATTATCGTGGCGCGAAGCTTTGTCATTTTTTTCATATTGTTTTTTCAGCGAATGTCGTTCAAATGTAGGCTTGTTTTTTTTTTGATATTTATTATTATTATTATTATTATTTTGATATCCAACTCTTTAATATAAATTATGATGATCGCGGATTTTTATTAAGTACTCATATCAAATTTTTATAATTACATATCAAGTACAATGATATAGTCTATTTTTTGTCTTAAAAACTATGGCCAAACTTTTTATACAATAAACTGATATATATATATATATATATATATATATATATATATATATATATATATATATATATATATATATATACATTAATGCGGACTCGTTATGGTATTTTAAATATTTTGCGGATTTTTATTGAGTAATATAATATAATTATTTATAAAGGAGTTTTATGTGTAATAAATATACAGAACAGTATGGAAAAAGTTATTATGTTTATAGAAAAGGTTTATATGGTATAAAAATATGTAAGAAAAGTTTATAAATACTTAAAATAGTGTAAAAATAAATATAGTATTCATACTTCGCGGATTATCAAGGATGGTTCTGCGACGTTTCTCCCGCGATAAATGAGGGATTGCTATATTTTGTATTATCAATAAAATTTTAAGATTCTGCTGAATATTATTTATATCTAAGAATGTCTTCTTTTACATAATGCTATATGATATTTTGGGGTACATTTTTACTTCACATATAACACTCCATCAATTAACAATTATTTTAAATTTGTATATATTACTTTGTATCACATAAATCTAAATCTTTATATATATATATATATATATATATATATATATATATATATATATATATATATATATATATATATATATGTATAGCATACATCTCATTACATAGAAACGTACATTTTTTTTGCAACGCATTATTTTTTCTTTTTCATTTCTCATACTGAATGTTGTATTTCTTTCTGAACGTTCTTTCGTACGGTTTTCACGTATTTTTTACTCTTATTCTTTTCTTTTTTTTCTCTCTCTCTCGCTGTCTATCACTATCTCTCTCACTCACTATGTCGGATGTTAGTTGTTTGTGAGCTTATTTAGATCATCCAGTTTGTTTGTAAGACGAGTGAGTGGGCGGCTATGGGTTAAACGAGGGAAAATAAAAAAATGAAGAACTCGAGTTTAGCCAAAGAAACGAGGAGAAAAGGTTAATGAGCACTAGGAGAACCCTAATCGCTTTAAGGCTTTCGCCTCCAAGTCCGCTTAAGCTTCAACAAGAAAATAAATATATATATATTACCACGTAACTTACTGCCCCCCCCCTCGGTTTTTGCTTTATTTATTTTCTTCATTATTTTATGCGGCCGTTCTTTTATAATTCATTTTAAGTACTAATATTTATATATATATATATATATATATATATATATATATATATATATATATATATATATATATTTCAATATACTCGATTTGTCTTAAATAGACGTTATAATATTATATTTTTTTTTCAAATTTATTAATATAATCTTTTTCGAAAAAAAATATTTTCATAACATCATATAATTTTAAATTAATCTTTATATTATTCATTGATATTTATTGTAAAATATAATCGATATAAAATTTAATGACAATAAATTTGTAGTATCACCGATCAATTTAACGTCGTCGCCAAATATATTGCGGTAATCCTTTTCGTTTAATTATACCATTTTAATCACAAATTGATTTATTATATCATTAAAAAATATATATATATAAACCTATATTATTTTATTATATGTCATATTCGAGTTGTAGTATTTTTTTCCGAACGATAAAACGGTAATAATAAAACATAATGATGCGTTTTCGTAATACGTTTTATTATAATCAAAACGTTAAAAACGTTTTGATTATAATAAAACGCGCGTTGAATAAAATTCAAATTAAATTTTCCCACACTAGGAAATTTCATTATTTATTTTATCGAACGTTATTGTGTATATTATTATTATTATGAGAGTAATAACAATAATGGGGCCAGTACATAAAATGGCGCGGAAATTATTAATACGCCGCCATGACAAATCGATGAGTTGCACGCATATATTGAATATACATTATTAATATTTCATGTAGTATACAAATGTAGACTTAATTAATTAAATATATATATATATATATATATATATATATATATATATATATATATTCAAAAAGAAAAAAATACAAACGTTCGAATATACATAGGATATATTTGCATAGAATTTATTTTAACCGATTCTTTGTCTCGACGTATTTTTATATATAGTATCGTTATGTTTTTCGATTCATATATTATTATATCGTATAATAGTTCAAGTTTATTTTTTTCACAATATTATTCTATGTCATTTTATATATTTATCTATTAAAATTTAAATAATAATAATAATAATAAAATGTTGTTGTTTGTGTAAATACAATGATCGAATAATTGTATTGGGAACAAACGACAGAATTTTCTTATTTATATATTTGTTTAATTTCATAATATTGTATATATTCAATAATACTGTGCTGATTAAATAAAATTATCGTTATACAATACTAAGATATTTAAACTATAAAGGCCAGAATCCCGGACGTACACCACACAATGGCACCGATTTATTTATTATATATATATATATATATATATATATATATATATATATATATATATATATATAATGCATAGTTAACTTGTACGGTCCGTAATCGCGGTCGCATTCACTGTGCGTGTGCATTCATTGTGCATAAAATGGACGTGAATACAAATAATTAATTCCATCTGAAGTATAATAATATTATACGAATGGACACACATTGTTCGTAGAAAAACCCGCGACCTGATGATGTACGAAAATTTTTTATCAATATTAAATTGTCATACAACTATATAGGATTTTATCATATATATGATTCGATTATATAAATAGATTTTTAATTTTCAATTTTTATAACTATATAATATATTGTACCAATTCATTAACACACTATATACCGGTCATTTATATATTATGCAGTATATATATATATATATATATATATATATATTAAAAGCATGAAAATTATATACACGTACATAGGATTATTACTTATCTGAAACATCACAGTCGAGTTGGTTTCAACGCCGCCCCGTTGTCTTTGAATTGATTAAACGCGGCAAGAACTATGTATTTACTCGTGTACAACGCGTACAACGGTACAATATGTACACGCGTGTACGTAATCGACCGCGTACAAGTATGTAAATTAACAGACAGACGGACGGACGGACGTATCGTTTGAAAGCAACCCCCACGTTGTCCTTGTAATCGATGGTTGAGGGTTGGTCCTTACCTTGAAATTTAAACAGGAGACACTTGTGGAAAGGTGTACGCTAAACGAGGTATGCGGACGAAACGTATTGCGAGGCGAATGGTATTGATATATTATATATATTAAATTTCTAAGTGTTTTGTGTGATTAAATTTTGATTAAATAATCAAATAAAAAAAATAGCGTTGTAATGTTGCCCCATCCTTCATATTCGCCAGACATTGCCCCGTGTGACCTTTTTTCTATTTCTCAAAATAAAGAGATCTATAAAAGGATCGTCGTTTTACAGACGTATACGAGATTAAAACGCATCACTGAAAAAGCTCAAAGATTGAGTTTCAGAAATGTTTTGAGGATTAGAAGAAGCGTTGACATAAGTCTAATTATATCTAATATGACTAATTTGATAAGAATAACAGTAATATAAATGAAAAAATATAATATAATTTTAATCTATCTAATTAAATAAATTATATATATTGGATCTATAGAAATTAATTTTTAAATATTCTAATTCATATTAATTAATATTATAAACTTGTGAACTGCAATCAAATTTAAGTATAAAAATAAATCATATTTTTACACAATTATTATTTTTTTAATATATTATATATATGGTACATATAAAAATCAAATATTACATTTTTTTATATGGAATATGAAAATTTATATTTTATTCGTTCGTTGACTGTTACATATGCGGCTTAATACAGACGTGTAAAATAATGAATTTATGTGCGCTAAATGAGATTTTGACGCGGATCGACGACAATGGATACAAATGCGTAATATGAGATATGCAAATTTATGCATCGCTAACTTGGAAAACGTATGGAATGTTGCAAGCAGAACCAACATTGCACATAAACGGACTTTACGAACGTATCATCTGATAAAAATTCATGTTTCGAGCTTTATATATATAAAAGCTGCAAAGTCCAAAGGAGATAAGTGTGTAATATATTTAGTATAAAAAAAAAAACGTTGCTTTCTTGCATAAAATATTTACTTTTGTATATTGAATTGTTATAAAATTTTCATATTTCAAATTTAATTTGTATGAATTATATTTATTATTATTATTATTATTTTAAATAATATAATGCGTATAAAATAAAAAAACTTTTTTTCTTTTTGTATACAAGCTTCGGACGCGCGGATAAAGAGCGTCATAACACGAAATTAACATCGACGAACGCGAAACATCTTCAACACCCTCATCACCATTTGCAGAAAATCGCTTATCACATATAAATAACGCATTTTTATCGTCTTAGGATTCGAACCCGGGCGAAAAAAAAAAGTCAAACGAATCTTTTAACGATATGTCGTCGAGGCGCTCACATATCGAATATCATCCGTATATTATTACCATTATAATAATATAAAGTATGCAAAAAAAAAATAAATATATATATATATATATATATATATATATATATATATATATATATATATTTAATATAAAATACATCGCGACAATATTAATAAAAATAAAATATATTAATAATATTAAAAATAAAATTTAATAATATGCGAAATTATTTTTTTTCGGAACGGGTTCGTTAGCGCTTCGAATACTGCGCGATTGCGCTAATTTATGAACGTCGCATACGCTTTAATTCGTTTATTATTCATATATATATATATATATATATATATATGTGTGTGTGTGTGTGTGTGTAAAAATTAACTATTTCGTCTATTTATCATTATTAATAATAATATTGGATTTATTTTAATATAAATATGCGTTTTTTTATCTCTTTTATATAGACAAACACATGCGCAATAAATCAATCAACATATGCATAATTATACCGGCATGTTCAGTTTTATGAATGCAATTGATAGAATTGCGATTTTTATCGTTAAAAATAATATATATATCATAATATATACAAAATAATATATATATATATATATATATATATATATATATATATATATATATATATATATATATATATATATGTTCAATTACGAATTTGAATCCCGTTAGGAATAATAGAAGTTTAAAATTTATTATGATTATTTGTATTATATATATATATATATATATATTTTTACTTTCTATTTTTTGAACTGTAGTTAAATCAGCGAATTCGAAAGTTAATATCGAAAACACGTATAATGGGGACAAAAATATTTTATTTTTTAAAGTTCGATTCATAATTATATATTATTATAAAAAAAATATATAACGAAACTGCGATTTACACAATTGTTAAATATTGTATATTACAACCATTTCTCTATATTCATAGAAATTCGTTTATTTTTATACATGTAATAATAATTGGTTTATGTTGGTTGTTTATATATTACTTAAATTGTCTTGATATAAAATAGACTTTTGTACTTTAACGGTAACACACTTACATATATAAATAAAACGATTTCAATGTTAATTACGAAATATAAAATTCATATTATCATATTTTTATTACTAAAGCAATATACGATATTTAAGATAAATTAAAAAAAAAATCGTATTGTGTGTGGTCTATATTATAATACATTCACTTGAACACATTTTTTTTAACGACGTCAAATAATAAAATTCGACATTTTTCAAGGTCCGTTTTCACGTTTTTAATCGCATCATTACGAATATTTATTGTTTATATAACGGAAAAACATTAAACATGCATCATTATACAACGTTTAAACACGTACGATTATCATTATTATTATTATTATTTTTTTTTAATATTATTTTTCAACATATGATCGCCGTTAAATTTTGTTAAAAATCAATTATTATTTATGCTTCGAGCGGGGAAAAACTGGAAAAATCAAAGCCGACGACAAACTATTAAAAAAAAAGCGTTCATATATCACGGTTCCAGTTAACAATGTTTTAATTGCCGGTTTAAATCGTTTTTTTTTTTACCTGGCGGCTTAACTATAATTTATATTCATGGCTTAATCTGCGAACGCAGCTCGTTTTATAGTTATTTTCAATAATAATTTTAATATTGTATTATTTTATTATAATGGAGACACCTCTTATTTTTATTTTATTTTTCATATATTATTATTATATATGCATATGAGGATACAAAAGAGATTTCCACTATATAAATACATTCACCATTAGCGTTTCCATTCATAGCTATGAAAAACGCAAACGAATTCGTATTGTATTTTTAAATAACCTTTTCACTGTTGCCATCGTTTTATATATCGTATATATATATATATATATATATATATATATATATATATATATATATATATATATATGTATATGTGTTACAGTCAAAGCATCTAATTATTTTTGATGAATGTCAGCGTGAAGACTCGCTTATGGCATTTCGTTTAAACGCCATACTAAATTAGTATTGTTCAACATTTTTTTTTTATTATTGAAAATATTTAATATCGGTCATTTTTCTATTTATATTATATAATATAATAATATTTTATCTTTATTATAATATTTTTGAGAATAAAAAATCGTTTTTTATTACACTACAAACAATTTATTTATATGAAAATATCGAAAATTTTCTATACAAAATTCGATTTAAAAGAAAATCTAAGACTATATATTTTAATATTTTTATTAATTAATAAATTAATTTTTTTTATTATATGCTATATATATATATATATATATATATATATATATATATATATATATATATATATATATAATAGAAATAGTCAACATTATAATTTGAATATATAGAATAATATTTGGCAATCATTTATATCAGTTAGAGACATCCGCATATTATTATCTCATAACCGTGTTATTACGGGCTTCGAATCCAGACAAAGAGTTACTTTTTTAAAAGCGGATACTTTTTTATTGGATAACACAAACCGATACGATTTTTATTTTAATTATATATTGCTACATTTCCGCCGATTGAATTGCAAAATAGATACCAGAACTTATAGTTTGAGATTATCGATATTGTGGATAAAATAATCATAAACAATCACTAGCGACGTTTCGTAATTTATTTAAACTTTAATTATTTCTATATACTTTAGAGACTCTCAAAATTTAGTATATTGCCCCTTTGAGAAGCTGTCGTATCTTTCAGTGAATATTTTCTGTCTCAATTTTCATTTTAATAAATTAAGTAGATAACTTTATATACAATGTTATATTCTATATAATTTTATAAATATATTTCATTCTTTTACATTAAAAAATAACATCTTATAAGAAAAATAATAACTTATTTTGTAAGCATGCGGTATATTTAAAACATTTTAAACAAAATAAAAATAGTTATAAGGAATTTATATAAAAATTTAAATTTTTTCTCTACAAAATTTGTTCTCTATAAAAAAAGCGATATTTTTAATATATTTATTATACATGACATAAAATGATGATACTTAAATGTTATATGTAGGAAAAAAAAGTAGGTAATTTTTCATTAAAAAATATATGATTAACCTTTTCGGGTCGCAGCTAAAAAAAATACGTACAGAGACAGTGGGGTATGCTTTGACCACAAAATTGAATAATATCTATTTATTATAATAGACCCTATCTATATATAGTAAACGACATCAAAATTTATTGAATTTCTTTATTAATTAAAAAATCCAACGGCCAAAAACAATATGTTTCGTTTTTAGATGCACTTATCGATTTAAAATAATAAATATAAAATGAAATATTATATTTAAAAATATGTTTATCGATATTTTTTCCTTAGTATATATGGTAGGCATGGATTATGTATTAATTGTATTAAACATACAATACTAATAATGATTGATAACAGATTTATTGCCTTTGAAATCTACAGCTAATTAATAAATACAAATAATATTATTTTTAATAATTATAATATTTATTTTATATTATAATATATTGAATTGCATTCGCTAACTAATTAGTGCGCTGAAAGCGTTATACTTTCGTTCGCGCAATAGGAGTCATTTTGACCGCCCAAACCGCCCACAGTCGACTTACTGTGAGGGCGGGGGAGATGAGGAGGGTTGGCGGCGGTGTCGGGTGGATTTCTCTGCATAATTCTCGACTAATCTTACGCAAAGTCAGCCCGCATTAGGAATCCCAGGGTGAAGATTAATGGCGAGCAGTTACTTTACCCGTTGCCATCCGGTTCTTACTAGAAGTAGGCGACGAGTTTAGTTGCGCAAACCGTGAGAATATCTCTTCGAAAACGACGTTCAAATTATTTGTTTATATATATATATATATATATATATATATATATATATATATTTATTTATTTATTTATTTGTATAATACTATGTCCTATTTTTTTTTTGAACGCGCGTACAAGTGATTTTAAACGTCGGAATTTGAACTTGAAACGTACCGGAAGATGGTTATTTAACTGTGTCTCATATCTTTTGTTAATTATGCAAAAATATTTATCATAATATATATATGTATGCGAACGGATAATTTGATTAAATTGAACGCATTCTAAAAATTTCATTAGATAAACTGAGAATTTATATATATATATATAATCCAAAAAAAAAATACGATTTTCAACGTTGAAATCTATTAAATAAATTAAATTTTCTCATCAATGCTTATATATATAATATTATAATTTAGATCGATTATATACAATATTCTATAAATTTACTAAGCTGTCTAAATAATTAAGCTGCGACTAGATTGGATTATCAATTAAGACTAAGTCGTGTCATTGACTATATATATTATACATTTATATATATATATATATATATATATAAATGTGTGTATACAGCGCGTATGCGAATTACTATCCGGTTTATGAATATATTATATTGCATATTACATGCGCGTATTACAATTATTCGATGTCCGTCTTAATTATGCGACATTTAGGTCCGATAAACCGACACCGGTCGGTTTATCGAACGCTTGTTCGACCAATTTAATCCGACTCGTCTCGTATGAGCGATTACTTACTTACCATAAGAGCGCTAAATATTCGATATTTGTATTGCACCTGTTTTTTTTTAATCTATTATTTATACTATATATATATTTTTTATATTATATTTTTTTTTATTATAATATTATATATTTGGTGTTATCATTAAAATAAGCAATTGATTTTATCACTTAAAAACGTTTTAGTGATATTTAAATATATTTTAAAATAGTATTATCTATATATAAATAACATAGATAGTAGAAATTCTTAATAAAAATGTTTTGAGTAAATAAATTTCAAGTATTTACAACATCATGTAATATATATTTTTTCTAATTATTTTTGTTTAATTTTTGTATATAGTTTTATTTTTTAAATAATAAATTGTAAAAATTGGTTTATAAACTGTTTAATTTGAATATCACGTTGAATAAAAAATTAATATTTATAAAAATTTTAATAAAATATATTTAGATTTTTTTCTAGAAAAAAAAACAATAATTAATATTAATTTATTTTTAAACAAATAACCGAATGTATAAAAATAAAATTCTATTTAACTAAATCTGTTATAAAATCACAATTAATATATGAAATATTCATCAAAAATTAACAAGATATCAAAAAACGACACACGAAAAGATTTCAACCGTATAATTTTATAATCAGAATTAAGATAACACAATTAACATTTGCATAATAAAACGTATTATTTAACTACATAATCCAATTCGGGATTATCACAGTGAAATAGTGAAAAACGCCATAATTCCGTCCGATATCTAAATAAATACCGTGTTTTTTTTACACTATATATATATATATATATATATATTTAATATATATTAAATCTAATATATCAGACTTGAAAAATACACCGTAGTCGAATAAAATAATACTTATAATTAACTAAACTTTATATAGTCTACTTGCAGAAGTTTCGCATGCACTAAAAATAATCTCATTAGCCTAATGCATGTCTGCTCTTTAATATCGTGCAACGTTTTTCGCATGCAAAATGTTAAAACGTGTTTTTAAGCCGGTTGCTTAGAAGCCGAAGAGCTTAAGTGTTATAAAATTCATATTTCTACCGTTTAGACTTTCGTACAATTGTTTCATTTCATACTTGTATACTTTTATAACATAGATAGTTATTATTTATAAAAAATATATCGCTATCATATATTATATGATATTCAATATATTTTTTTTCTGAATTAATTGTCTACTAATTGATCGATTATTTGATAAATCTGTTGTTTGATTTGTGTATTGTCATCGAGTATGAATAATTATGCAAAATTTCAATTCAATTATATACTGAAAAAAATGGTTGAAAAATCGACTACAAAATTTTACACAGACAAACTAACAAACAAAAAAATACGTGTTAAATAAAGCGTATTAAGAAAATATTAATTTTCTATAATTTTTATACACTTTAACTTGTCTCTGTTTGTCTGGATGGAATTTTGTAATTGATTTTTCGAGCATTTTTCAATGTCCAATTCTGTTGAAACTTTGCATATTTGTTCACATTCGATGACAATAAAAGAATCAATTAACAAATTTACAAAATAATTGACCAATTAATGGAAATCAATTGTATCGCTTTTACGACATAATGCGATATGACGAATAATAATACAATGGTTCAATTGTTATTAATTGCAATGCAGTAATGCGATATAAAAGTGTGTTTTTTTAGAGAAAAAAAAAAATTTTATAATATAATATATGTGATATGATTTAATATAATATAATAAAATATATAATATGTAAAATGTACAAGTCGAGTCAGTTGTGAAAGTTTTCAACTGACTTATTACTCGGTGCCGGGTTGGCAAAAACGTACGACGTCGACGACACGTTATCCCCGGGTTTAACCTGAGCAAAAGCTCAGCTTTTACGTTTCGAGCTTTAATAAAAGTTGAGAAACTGCAGGATTTCGCGCTTATTACTGAGAACTTCGTATCTATAATAGAACTCGTATATTGCGTTCTGTACTTATTATAAAATATATATTCGCATATATATATATATATATATATATATATATATATATATATATATATACTGTTGCTCGTTTAGTATGCACTTTGACACGTATTTCCGGTATAAAATTAATATATTTATTATATAAAATATTTTGAAAAAAAATCATAAATATACTCATATTATATAATAATATATAATTCAATTTTTCTTTTATATCTCATCTGGAAATATCTTATTTTATTCCATTTTCGATTTACGTAGAAGAAAAATAAAATAAAACAACATAAATTCGACAAATTCGCGTTTTGTTATTTTTTTTTTTGGTTTGTTTGTTTTATTATTATTATTATTATTATTATTGATGCTTTACACGCGTTATAAAACTTTATCTAAATTGAATCATAAAGTTTTGTTTTCGGGGAAGTGTAAATCGCCGAAGGCTCTTTTCTCATTTCTTATTTATTTATTTATTTATACAGAATGATCAAAAAAACATGACGATTTTTTTTAAACACACTTATCAGTTAAAATATTGATAGAATTAGAACTATAGTTATTTTTTTATTTCAATAGTTATTTTTGTATAAATTTTAATATCAAAATGTATTTTTTTCTTATTAATTATTCCTAAAGTTCAAATTTTAAATCTTTTTTCACTTATTAAACAATATTACAAAATTAAATAGTTTATTATATATAATTATTAAAAAAATCATATTTTTATTTAATTTAAACAATTTTACTTTATCTTTTATATTTTTCAATATATATATATATATATATATATATATATATATATATATATATATATGAAACATGCTGTATATTATTTATTATTATTTTTACTACTCGACCGATACATATATATATATATATATATATATATATATATATATATATATATATATATAAGCTTTTAATTAAGAATAAAACGAAGATAATAAATGCTCTTCGTTTTTTTCCTTAGCAAATATGCAAAAATATTCAAATCGACACAATGAATATTATAAATAAATCTCTTGTTTCCATAGCGGTGCCGAAATGCGACGGTCGAATTAAAAAAATATATACGTTATTAACGCACAACCATGTATATATTATTTAAATGTATATAAAAAAATACACACAAACCGACATTTCGGTTTTTCTTATTTATTTTATACAATAATCCGCGTTGCTTTATTCATTGTTTATAAATTTATATATATATATATATATATATATATATATATATATATATATATATATATATATATATAAGTTTTTCTCAGTTTAAATTTGCATATTTATGCGTTCGCCGAAAAGTCAAAAAAAAATATTATATGTATATATATTCATATATATTTTTATGCCGCCAAAACGTTTATATTAATTTAAATGTCGAGTATAAATTGTCGTCTAGGGTACGAGAGAGAAAAAAATAAAGATTCCACAGTCAAACATTTCTCAAACTGTGCGCCGCGAAAATGGGGGATGAAAATGTTTTACTTTTCCAATCTGAAATTTTCAATCTTATTTTTATCGTTTTTCATCTTTCGTATAATCCTAATATATATATATATATATATATATATATATATATATATATATATATATATATATATATATATATATATATATATATATATATATATATATATATGAAATTAAAATTAATATATCACGATTTATACAATCGTATAATTAATATACATACTAATGATTAAAAATATAATTTATAAATATATTTAAATATTAAAAATTATTTATCATTGTGAAAGGAAAGAAATGATAAATATAATAATGTTTAAAATAGGTGTGGTTAAAATATATTAATATAAATTTGGAATCGAACCCGGATTCTTTGCATTTCACAAGGTTATCCGCTATATTAACATTTAGAACGATCATTTTCATAAATTTCATTCTCGTGTTTATTATATACTATAATATAATATATTTAATAAAATTGTTAAATATGTTTATATTTCATTTTCATTCTTATTTTTTTTCTACACGGGAGAATTTTAATAAAATACACAACCATTTTCATAAATTTCATTATAAACACATCCCAATAAATGGATCCTATTAAAATATTAATTATACAAGATTTCGTAACATGCTGCCGTTTTCTATTGTGTTTCGATCGAATATTATTATACTTTTTTTTTCATAAATTTCATCCTCATTTAATTAATAACAATAATAATAATAATATAAAATATTTTTCATGTTATTTAATTATGCATATTTTAAAACACGCCGTTTGCTTCCTTTATGCGTCAATCAAACATAAACATTTTAATATAATATATTAGTTTTTTTTACTCAAATTTATTAATTTATTCAATATTTAAAAATTCTTTATATATATATATATATAAATTAATATATATATTTTTGACAGAATAAACAATATATATTAATTTCATCGGATGAAATAACGATTTCATTCATATTATACAATTTTAATTAATACGGCGATTTTTATACGAAATAAAACGTATTTATTTATACATTTTTTTTTTTTGGTTCAAGTCGAAAAATTCACAAAATTTTAATGACCGAAAAATACTGTTCCATCATCGACATAAATCCGAAATTCAAAGCATACCTGTCGTAAAATATTCCGATTTAATTAGAGGCGATTAAAAGTCGACGAACATGAGTGCTATTCGCTGTACGAAAATGAATTATATACAATAATAAATTAATTATAATAATATTTATGAAACTCCCCTAAATATATTTAATTTTATTTAGAATTCATCAGTGTTATGTTTAATAAAAACTTTTAAAATTTTTATTCTGATATAGCGCCGGCTTTATAAATACGCTTGTATTATATACATATATAATTTTTTACATCGATCTCGGTTTATATGACGTTTTGGTCGTCGATTTTAATAAGTTACAAGCGTATCGTCGGTTTTATATCGACAACAATGCGGCCCGTCCCGTCTTATATATATATATATATATATATATATATATACATAAAATGTTAATTAATTATTTTATTGCACCTCCGTACAATTTCGTCTTGTTATTATTTAACGATGTGAAACTTATCTAAACGAAACCGAAATATATATATATATATATATATATATATATATATATATATATATATATGTAAAAAATAAAATAGAATAAAAAGTACTAAAAGCACGTATCGGGTGCGCCAAAAAAAAAACCCGACGGCCACAAAAACCGGTAGTCGAACCGGGATAAAATAAAAGTGGAATTTATGCCGCTATAAACAATGTATTATATTTCTTTAGGTTAACACTTTCACAATATAGTCATTTTATATTGCGTTCATGCATTATTCTATTTATTTATTAGCGATTTATATGTGCGACTAGAAAATTGATATATCATAGTAAAATATAAAATATATAAAAAACAAAAAAAAAATGGCACTTCAATCTTATCGTATATGTGAATGATTTTTTTATCATTTCATAAATTAATATATCATTGATATATTTTAAATTGAGTCAATGACTCGATTTTCAATTATCAAATATTTTATCTATATAAAATCACGATTTTATGAACGTAAACTCAACCACAAAATATATATACTTTCACTTATAATATTAAATTTATATTATATATAATAATAATATAATAAATATATAAAAAAAATAATACGTTTAAATATTCAAAGAAATTAACGAAAGTTACGACCGAAACGTCATATATATTTCGTTCGAAACCCGCGCAATAAAACCGAAAATAGGGGGGGGGGAAGCATAATTAATTATCGGGGATTTTACGGTTGAATTTTACGATTTCAACTCACGTTCTAAATGTGTATATATTGCCGATATATTTATTTTATGCGCGTTTACGTGTTCTCTTATTAAAATTGTGAATGGTATATAAATGGCAAAGTGCGCATTTCTATTTATATATATATATATATATATATATATATATATATATATATATATATATATATATATATATATATATATATATATATATATATATATATATATATTGAATATTAAACGATTAACATTTCAATGAAACGCGTCAGTTTTAACTGCTATAGTCCAGTTGGTAATATGTTCGACTAAGTGTGCAGAAAATTTCATGTTTGAATCTTCATAATTCGATTTGCATATTAATATTTCATTCTAGATATTAGCATTCAAGAAAGCAATGTCGTATATTCGCATATAATACACGGTGTGTACAAAAAAAATGGAAATTTTCATTTTTTTTTTTTGGAAAAATATATTTATAGAAATTATACATTTACTTATATACCATATTAGTCTTGTCACTAATAGGATTTATGATTTTTTTTTCAAAAAACAATACCTTATCTTTATACCCAAACTTCATATTCGCCAGATATGGCTCCATATGATTATTTTTATTCTCGTAAATAAAGAGAATCTTTAAAGTCTATCATGTTATAAATTGATAAAAGAGTTTAAAGCTATCTAAAAATTGAATTTCAAGTGTTTTTTTTTTTTTTTTGAAATGTTGATATAAATGTAATAATATCTAATGTTGATTGTACGAGATAATATTGATGTAGATGAATAAATAAAATTGTAATTAAGCGATCGAAATCTCGCACCACGGTTTGAGAAGCAGCCGCCAGTTAATGTGATTACGTTCCTTGTTCCCGTAAGTGAAATTAGGTTCGCGCATACCAAATCTAATATTTCATGCAGGATCGGCAAATGTTCACGACCGCAAGCTTTCGTGAAGACAAACAACTCGAATGCTCGAGGGGGGTTGCGGAGTGCGGGTATTATTATAATTAATTTTGCCGAAATTCACGCGACGCTTTAATTTGTTTATACATGTATTTGCATTTGCGTTTTATGCGGATTACTATTAGGGAGAAATTCTCTATTTTTTTTTCCACTCTCTCCACATCCTCAAGAAGAGCTTTATTTTAACTAAATGAATCTTGGAGATCTTTAATATGATCCAAAATACATTCACACTGTCTTTATTTGAGCGAAATATAAATTTTTACATAATGAGTTGAAAACTTCTAAATCCCAATAATTCGTAGTAATATTGTATATTGATTTTTTTATAATTTCTATTGTGTCTATGCTTTATATAATATATTTATAGTTTTGTGGTTTAAATTTCTGTCAATAGTGTACATTAATTATCAAAATCTATAACTCAAATTTAATTTTTACACGAGTAGATAGTTTAACCTTTATTAATCTCCAATAAAACATCATTTTATTATAAATATTTAAACATAGTCGATATGGACTCGGATTTTTATATATTTTGGTCACGATTTTGAATCGAAAGTGTCGACGTATAATTTTAACTTACAAATTTATATCGTTAGACGTTTACTGACCATAAATATATATATATATATATATATATATATATATATATATATATATATATATATATATATATATATATTAAAGTGCATCGGTGCGGAAACGGTTAAAGTTAACTCGTATCTTTAATTGGTAAGGACGCTGTTAACGGTGACATATTCGTATCTTTTTACGACTTCCTGCGTAATTATTAATAAGAATAATAAGAGACAGGAAAAAAAAATATCATACGAGACGTGAGCAAGATGTGAATTTAAATCGTGCTATTTATACGACTATATTAACGGTATTTAGATACGTGTTGGATTCATAAACGGGTACATAATTTTAATATTTAATATATAGTAGTTTTAATATTGGACAACGCAAACATTTTATTCAACTATAAATTTTTACGTGAAATCGTTAAAAATCATATAAATTTAAATATATAATATTCAGAATAATGTGAGTTGTTAATTTGATATTGTGAAAACGAATAAAATATATAAAATACACCTGGATAGATAGATGGATAGATCTCGTGTCTTTCCATAACGACATCATTCGCTTCAATGAAACACGACACTACCCCTAAAGCTTATCCAACCATCCCCCGTGCTCCATAATCCTTAGCTTCTCGTCTACCATACAAAAAGCTTCGCTTTTCATCGACAAATCTACATTTTTTTCTTCTTTCTTTTTTTCGCACAAAAACGAGTCTAACATGCAAACAAGCGTAGCATTGTGATATTTTCGACGGATTGTTGTGACAAATACTAGATCGTTTTCAACATTTTTTTTTATATTACATCCTATATAATATATACCGAACATTATATAAATATATATATATATATATATATATATATATATATATATATATATATAAACACAATATAATACATGTTAAGGTATCGTAATCTGCGCACGACATATCCAAAGGTTCCCATTGAATCGTGGAATTAAACGTTCGTCGCGGCGATAGTTTTGTACAACGTTCACTATTTATTTATTTATTTATTTACTTATTTCTTAGTACGTTTAGCATTGCGCCATTGTCTGTATACTATGTTTTTTTTTTTATTATTGTATATATGTACGCTGGTTTTTCTCTTTGAACTTCACGCCGGATTAGAGAAGTGCTGGTCGTGAGACAAAATTAAATCGTTCACGTGTTTATTTATGATGATACGTGTTTAGGTTATCTAAAAAATTTACTATACTTACATATTTATATATATATATATATATAATAATAATTTAAAATTTATATTTAAATCGAATATCCTCCAAAAGTTGATCCTTTTGAATTGTTATTTATGAACGCGTGTTTGTTTTTAACCGATCACATGTACGGCTCGCATATTCAGATTGTTCGATAGAGATTAACTCTGAACGAACGTTACGTGTACTTATTCCCTTTTTTTTATTATTTGCTCCTTTTTTAATTAACTCTGAAATTTATATGAGTTACGAAGACGCCCACTGAGAGGATCAAGATCCCAGATAAGGCACTCTGTCCGTTTTGTGGACACGAGAGAAAAAAAAACACGAAGTAAAATCTTGTAGATCAAAGATTTAATTCAATACTAACAAAAATAAAAACGTTTCTTTGACATTTAACTTACTGTGTTAATAAAACGATGTCGCTATGAACATTTTGGATTTGTGTCGATCTTTCAAACTTTATGGTGCCAGTAAGATAAATGATTTTTTTTGAAAATATATAAATTATTTTCGACATGAATGACATTAACTAAACTGTTAATAATTCTATTAATTATATCACTAGAGCTTTATACTATAAATTTTTAATATACTTTTCTACATTATTTATAAAATTTATTAACGACATTTATTTTGTTTCAATTAGTAATTTGATAAATTTGTTTACGTATATAAAATGTATGTGAATGGCGAAATTTCCTCGTTTCGAATACAATACCCCATTAAAAAAATAGTATACTTCGGTTCTCCTGTATATAACGATAACAATTAATTTGACTTGTATACGATTATTTCTCATTGTAATACAACGATCATTGTTCAGTAATGTAATATTGCAAAATATTTATATCAATTTTAATCATCCAATATTTTATACGTATATTTGAATCATAATACTATAAAAAAAATGTGCTTACATAGAATAATCTGCATATAATAGATATCATTATTAAATTAGCATAGGTTTTTCGAAAATAGAACTATCAGTTAAGCGTTTTAGTCGAATTTGAAAGTCAAAATTGCCACCGTATATACTACAGCAATATATATATATATTTTTTTTTACATAGGTACAGTACGTGACAAAAGTCGTGAACGTCTCATCCAGACGTCGAAAAGGTGTTTTAAAACCGTCAAATGACGTTGTTCACCGCCCTTCACTGTACTAACCGCCCTTTCTGTTATACAGTGTGTACCCTCGGCTTTCGTAACTGTCATTTATATGGTAATCCGAGAAGACTTGACCCTTTCCACGCGACGGTTTGATATACGTGTGCAAAGTAACAACCGGCCCCGTGCCAAGTGACACTAGAAAACCGACATCAAACTGTATACTTCTTATACAGTGTGCTTTAAAAACGAACGAATAGCTAAATCAGTGAATACTTATACATAACTATCTTTTTTTTTATTAATCTGAAAAATAGTTTAAATTAATTTTTTTTCAAAAAAATATCTAATTTAAAAAAAATAATTATTTTTTAGTTTTCTTCAATTTCAAATTTTAGTTGATCTTTTTGATATAAAAATCTAACTGTATTTTCATATATAATATAATCTTCACAGTTTCAGAATACAGTTTTTCACAATTATATTCCAAATGTCGAAAAGATTTATTTATAATTCATATAATGTTAAATAAAAATCCGAAAAATTGAGATTATATTCCCGTTCATTAAGATTAATTTTGATTTCTTTTAAAAATGCATCAAGTGTAATTTTTGCTCGAACTTTTTCCGCAATTAATATAATTCTTTTAAAATGACATATTCAATAATATTTTATTTTTTAATTATTATTGATCATTTTTCAATATATAGTATGTGACTTTTTTTTTTTTAATCAAATTTCATATAGTGGATTTCGTTGTTTTAACACGTTTCAAGCGATTTTTTTTTATATCACATACGATATTTTCATACCGTCCTGTATATATCCGGTACATACGAATGCATATATGTCCGTCCTGAAAGTAAGTGGATAGTATCCAGAGGACGTTGCAGAAAGTATGTCGTAAATCTGCACCACTCGCAGTGTCGTCTGGCGAAAAGTTTTTAAGCATAACGACGAAAGGGTCCTCTCTACACGGTTAAAACTATTCTCTATCCACTTTATAAACGATGCCCGTATATATATATATATATATATATATATATATATATATATATATATATATATATATATAAACAATATATATACGCTTACATATACCCTTTGTGCACGTAAACGCCGTAAGACGGGCCCACGAGTGCGTGGTCATATAAATTTTGAAGGGCTTTTTTTTTTATTATTGCCCTTCGTGCGTTTCTTACTATGTGAATATTTCTCTTTTATATATCGACGGGCATTGAAATGAAGACTTTACGATTCAATTCGGTTTTAATCTTTAACTTAATAGGAAAAACGGAGAATTGTGTAATGGCATTTGGGAGGCCACGGCCTCGCTTTTATATTATTTTCTTTTTATGATCTAATTATACACAGTGAATCGTATTCTATACATACATACATATATATATATATATATATATATATATATATATATATATATATATTATAAATTGTATGAATTTTATGATAATGATAATATATATCGTGTGTATTTTATTTCAAAATCGATTTTATTATTTGAAGACTAAAATAAATATAATAAAAATATATAAATTTTAAAATTATAATACGTTTATTAACGTGTATAAATAATTAATATTATTCAAATATATTTTTATCTTTTGTTTTATGAATTTTTATAAATTTATATTAAATATGTATTTTTCTTTTGTTTCAGGTGAGTGTCGAATATTTTTACACATCAATTTTGCTTCGATACATAAAATTAGGTATAATTTTAAATAATTTAATAAAATAATAATAATATTTTTTTGATAAATATATACGTAATAAATGTATATTTTGTAGAAAATTAAAATTTAATATTGACACATTAACTAAGTAAACTTTTGAAATGTTTCAAAAATGACAGACATTCCTTTTGTTGTTAAATATTTGCTCACACATTTACATTTTAAACCCGTTTTATTTACACTGTGTATGATTAAAAATACGACATATTTTAAATAAAAAAATATTATATATATATATATATATATATATATATATATATATATATATAATAAATTCGTTTAATTATATATCATGTTAAATTTTATGCTATAAAAAAAATTATAATATAAAAATACAAAGATTATATATTTTCAAATATGAATATCTAAAGTAGATCGTTGAAAGGTTTAATTTGAAATAAATATAAAATCTGTATATAAAAAATACTAATTAGTGTTTATCATTATATATATGAAGTCAATCCCTTTTCTAACAGATTTATAGATTTATTTTATATTTTTATATACACACACACACATCCCATATATAGATGTTAGACGAGGGTTAATCGTTGTTTAATTGCCTAGTTTGTCTATCGGCATTCGCGTTTTGTGGAAACGTCGGAATTTTCTTTTCCTTTTTTTTAAACCCGCGGTTCACGCATTATCTGCTCCATTTAAATGGACCAGAAGTGTTTTAGTTATCTACGAAACAGACATTTTTTTTTTCTTTCAATTTCATCTCTTTTTTTCTTTTCCTTCGTATCGTTCTATTTAGATACGGATGAATGTATTATTATTGCGTTGTGTGTACAGTTTTTTTTTCTCCTTTTTATTACCTTTAACACGTTATTAGGTCTTTTCTAATAGTTCGTTTCGCAGTTGAACCGCGCTATTCTAAATCAATTACAGTCGAATAGATAACATGAATGAAGAATATTTTAAAATGGATTTAGAATTATATATATATATATATATATATATATATATATATATATATATATATATATATATATCATTTAAAATTTTTTCCGATAGAAAAATCAAACAGAATTAATGTTAAATCAAACGTTCTTTCTCAATATTGTCTATTAATTTCAATTATTGAAGTAAAATTCAAGATGAATTTAATTCTCAAGTTATCGAGAATCGTATTTAATTAGTATTTATGAAACCACGATTCGGTGTTTTAATCATCATATTGAATCATCCTCCATATTCGTCAAAATTAGTTGCCAATAGTTTATTTTTGTTATTGAAGTATAAAAATTAACCGAAAATTCAGACTTTTAAAAGAGTAAAGTTGTAGATGGAAGAAATTTTTATGACCTATTTTATATTGTATAAAAAGTTGATATATAAAATTATTATTCAACTATAATAAATGATCTCAATAACTAATATTTTCGCATATATATATATATATATATATATATATATATATATATATATATATATATATATATTTTTTTTTCATTTCAAAACGAAATAACCGCAATCGAAAAGACAATAGGAAATTAATCTTTTCTTATAAACATTTTATGAAGAAGATCGTATAATAATAATCTAATATTATGATTATGACTGTTTCATTCATCTTTAATAATTATAATATACGATTATTTTGCGATAATTTTCACATTATGCGTTCAATATCTAAGTTAATGGGATTTAATTTGAATAAAAATCAGATTTTTTCTACTTGAATATTATACATTGTTTTTTTTATATTAAAATTCTTGTATAATAATATATTTTTATATATAATATTTAAATTCTGAATATTATATTTTTAATAATGATCAATGTATTAGCTCCGATAGTTTTATAGTATAAATTATAATCGATGAAATTATTTGAGAATATCTATAAATAAGGTTCTACAGGTAAAATTGACTAGGAAATAGAAGAAAAAAAAAAACACACACACACACAAATAAACAAACAGTAACAAAAACGGTTACGGTTGACAACATTTCTGCTCCTTTTCACTCGAATGGCATTTTTTCGTCTATCCCGCGGGAGCATCTTTGTTGTTTACCTGTGGATAAATTCTAGACGAAGATATCATCTGTTCCGATTTCTATTCCAGCATATTCTGAATGTCTAGTCGTATTTAGAAAAAAAATAAAGGACCATTTTTTTTCAACGCGCCCTGTATATATGTAATAAAAACTCTACGCGCGCGTCGCCGTCCCTTTAAAAGGGAAGCGACGAAATATACGTGCATTTATTTGTTCATACGCGTATATCGCATTTTGACATAAATAATATCACAAATCTGAAATTATAATACATTTTAATATTAATTATAAATGTTTGAATATATAAAATTATCTAGATATCTATATATTTATTTTTAATTAAATTTATGTATAATATATAAAAATAAATATTTTTTTTAATAATGTAGCGTTATTCATATTGAAGTGCGACACACAATATATATGTTCGAAAAAAAATGTTGTTTGTAGTACAAAACATCGACAAACCATCGACGATAGCGATTCATCAAACTTTGTCACGATCGATCATCGTAGTTTTAGTTAGAAACCTTCACACACACACACACACACACAATTATTTCAGTCAATATATGAAATTTTCGAAGGGATGTTTGTGATAGCATCGCAGTTATTTAAGGTTATTTGCTCACGCGCAAAATCCTTTTGTAAAATTTTATTAGACCCTTTATATATATATGCATATAAAGTACATTGTGTGTGAGACGATATTAATTCTGCGGCTATAAATGGTGGTTGTACTGCGGCTCGTGGAAAATCACATGCGGTTTTTACAGATCGTAAACTGATATTTTGAAAATTTTGTTACTTGCTTCGCAATTTTCAAAAAAAAGACGAATTTTCTATTATCAACCTCTATTTTTATATTAAAAATAATATTGTGATCGATATTAGAATAATAATTTAATTTTATAATTATTTATATATAATATTATTTTTGTAACGTAAATTAAAATCTGGCGTAATTATTTGAAATTTTTTAATTTCTTTATCTGATTTATGATTTTTCCTTTTGCGTATTTTGAAATTTTCCATGAAAATTTTAATTAAAACCGCCCCCTCATCTCACAAAACGAAGGTTCTATTATTTCGAATCTTTGAATGTTTATTTTAACTATTTCAAATTAAACTGAAATTTTGCAGATGGTTCCGTGACTGAAAGTGAAATGTAAGAAATTTAAGTTTAACATTGATATTTAATTATATAAGTCAAAAACATAATGAATTTCGTAAAATAATATATTTAAATTTATATATCTGTCATCATATATTTTTTTTATAAAAATAAATAAAATGAAGAATTAATAGTTAATTATTATCGGTTTTAATTATACCGTATAATTAAAACCGATAATAATTAACTATTAGAAATTTGTCAAGGATATGTCAAAACAATTTGACATATATTTAATTACAGATATATATTAATTTATATATAATTAACTGATTTAGAGTTTATATAAATAGTTATAATTATAACTTTTCATACATTAATTGAATAGATATTCAATAATTTACTGTGTAATTTAAAAATTATCATCAAATCATTATTATCTTTTTTAATAAATTATAATATATTCAGTATTTATTTAATTAAAACAATTCATTACTATTTGTCTTTTATAAAAAATACGATGTTTAATTTTAACTATTTATTCTTTTTTATATGAATATACATATATATTTATATATATTAAAGATTTGATGTGAATTTGACGATCAAATAGTTGAATTTATATATATTTTAAGTATTTATTTTAATTGTATTATATACAATATTCTATATTTAGAATTACAATATATTAAAATATTTAACCATTTTTTTAATCAGTATAACTTTTAATAAATACTTGAATTTTTTCTTATACATTTTTTTTAAATCACAACATCATCAATATTTATATAAAGATAAAAAACGAAAATTACAATGAAGTACACGTTTTTTTTTGTTATAGTAATAATATTAATGAAAATATATTATATCGTGAATATAGAAAATTGATAGTTCACACAACTCATTAACGATAATAAATTAAAACGTTTCACCATGAAAATTGATTACATCCGTAGTTAAATCAATAGCCTAACTCATTGCAGGCTATAAATACACATTTTAGCCTCACATTCAATAAATATATATTGTATATTATATATATATATATATATATATATATATATATATATATATATATATATATATATATATATATATATGGCCAATATAAATAAATAAACTGTGGTAAAAAGTTAAGGCACGAAATCGCCCAAAGGGTAAAACTTCGCGATAAATTGCGATAATTAAACGGATATTATTAAGACATTATTCGATATGCGTCTCGCGGGGCCTTAAACGGAAAAAGAACGAGATTCGAGACGGTTTAAAATGAACGAAAAAAAAATATATATATAAAGCTTCACGAAAAGCTCGACAATACGATAACAATAAAAATAAATAAATAAAATAAATAAAGAAGGTCCAATCTCGCCTTTAGGACCTGTTATCGTCCCTTATATGCACGAACGATTCCAAAGTGCATACGATTTGAATGCGGTCCGGCTTGTTTTTGCTCATAAAAACCAGTTGTCGGTAACATGTATATGTGCGTTTGTGTGCCGATAATGTATACAAAATATATGTACGTACAGGGTGCTTCGAATATCTGCCGTTTTCTGTTCTGCTCGCATCTGAGTAATTCGATACTTTATAGTGTTTTTTTTTTTTTGAAATTTCGTGATCGTTTCTACATGATTTTTCTTTTTTGTTATGGAAGATTCTTGTCGTTGAAATTGTAAAATGGACGCACGATGAATACGAGTGATCGATTAATTTATATACATAAAATATTACAAATTTAATAATTATAAATTAGTAAAATTAATGTTGATTTATTCTTCTATATGTATTTGAAAATTGGCGATTATTATTCCTATATTAATATGATTTTTTATTCCATCTTGAATTGTCATTAGTTCTTATAAATATTAAAGAATTTAGATGAGAGTTAACATGATGTTCTAGAATTGAAATTGTTAAGATCTTTTTGGTCATAAAGGTCGCATTAAACAAAAATGCTAAATGAAGTAAATAAAAAATAAAATTTATGAAATATAAATTAAATTAATCATGAAAATACTATTTTTTTAAAAGTATCCCTTTGTGAAACGACAAAAGATTTTTTTACATTTCAAAGGTCACAAATTTCAATGTTTGTGTCAAAAACCACATCCACAATAACAAAAAAATACTGCACTTACTTAAATGGTCATGTATAGTTTTAAAGCATTTTTTTCTAAAGTCGGTGCATTTTTTTTGCACCACCCATTTATATACATATCCTTTATAAAAATATAATACAATAGAAGTCATAGTAAACTTAAAATATGCAAAGGCGCTAAATAAAATAAATAAATATCATACAACAGTGTATAATGAAAGCTCGACGTCTATTTGATTGTCGAATCTTTATTTATTCAATACAGATTTTTTTTCTCGTATTTTCTCGCAATTTTTGCTCGCGATAAATTCGTTTCGTTTTCCGTATATATTTTTATTATGTAAATTCGATTTATTATATATATATATATATATATATATATATATATATATATATATACTTGTTTACTTATATAGCGTGCAATATTTTTTTTTCGTTATAGAAATTGAAAAAACGAATTTTTGTACGTCAAACTCTCAACGAATTCGCTAAAAGTAATTTCGATATTGTAAATAGAACATATATGTTACTTAAAAAGATGTGAAATTTGGCTGTATAAACTGATTACTAATATATTATGTATATGTTATCGTTAGAGTGCGGAAATCTATTTTATGGTAGATTGTTATTATATATCTTTGTTCCTGTTTTATAAACGTTATTTTATCTATGAATTATATGAATAATAAGAAAAGGAAGAATAAATTTTTAAAATGAACGATAATGAAATTATAATGTATAGATTTTCAAATTTTAACTCTAACATGTATATAAAACAATAGTTAAAAAAAAATCGCATTCCTATTAATTTACCATATTTCGAAATACAAATAGCCACTGTATATGTTAAAAAAATCGATGCGTTGTTTTTCATGCATGAAATCGTATATAATTTCGATGGAAACTGACGACCGCTTTTCCGAAATTTCCTCGCCAGCGGCAATTTTCCCAGAAAAAAATGTGCATTGTTCGATTTTGATATTCAGATTGTGCGGCTTTTAAAACGTCGATATCGGACATTTGAGAACAACAGGTCGCCGCGGTGAATTTCATAGAAATTTTCGCTTCAATTGTGAATGAGAAATTTTGCAAATGCCATGTATATATATATATATATATATATATATATATATATATATATATATATATATATATATATATATATATATATATATATATATATATACATATATATAATTTTATAAAAAAATATCAATAGCCAAATAGCATATTTTTCTATAGTCGTTATATTAGATGTTTCATAGCTGATTTTTTAACTCTTTGCGGTCGTATATTTATTATTCTATTTTTTTATAATCGTTTTATTCGCAATGTCTAAGACTTATAAAACGGCATATATAAAATTTTCGCAGTTGTTTTTCGAGAAATTACCGCAAAACAGCTTATTTATATTTCAGAATTTCGCCATTTATTCGATTAAAACGACGGAATTTTAATTGAATCGAAATTTTGATTACGCAATCAAGATTATTACCTTCATTTCATCCTTTATATTGTAACTGTTTACACCTGAAAGTGGAATATCCGATTAATTTCCCATTAAGCCGCGATTCTAATCTTAAAATATTACTCTAAAAAAATTATATATATATATATATATATATATATATATATATATATAAATGTAATTTCAAAAGGTTGTATTTTATTAATAGGATATAAAATAAATGTAATAATCTGTTTGTGTGTTTGTAACGGATAGTAGAAATGCGCACGCGCACGAAAACGTATAATTAAAATAACACATTAATCACGGGTTTCCTTTTTATCTGAGTAGCAGGTGATCAGGGTTCGCGGTCCGAATTAAGTCATTCGTACCCAGGGGTGGTTAAACCAGTTCCCTAATTATCGCTCGCGTACAAATATACACACACACACACATTGACCCGATAAAACCCGCGTATAATAAATATTCAAATTCAACTTTAGTTTTTTATTTTATTTATTTTGAATATATAAATATATATATATATGGTATATATATATATATATATATATATATATATATATATATATATATATATACATATTTATTTCGATTGAAATGTTTTCATTTTGTATTGTTTTATACAATATAATGAATTTGTTTAATGATTCATCAAATCCTGATTTAAATTAAGCCTATTAAAATATATTATATTTTCCAGTTGATATATTTTTAATTGCTGACTAATCGATATAATAACCACTATAGAGAATAATATTATATTTAATATTACTATAAACTGATTTTGAAAATGTTGTTTTTGAAAAGAGTTTAAGAGATTTTAAGTCTAAGAATCAAAAATCAAAATCAAGATGATAATTGACAAAGTTTTAAAATGAATAGTCATAAAAAAAATGTTAAAAATCTTTTTTAATATATTATTATATTAAATTGATATATTTAATCTTCATGGGTGGTTATAAAAAAATCTGCCAAAAAGTCACACTTCCAAGAAAAATTACTAAGAAAATAATATTATAATAATTTATAACATAACGAGGTGATGTCGAATTTGCTCATCAAAAATTTTCTCAGAATTAATTTAAAATTATTATTAATAATATAAAAAAAATGATTTACAAACATCCTATATTTTTTCAGGATATTTTTTCCTTATTTTATTATACTTTTGCAAATGCTACCTGTTCTGTTCGAGCATTTTTCATGCACTAATCGACGCACAGGGCAATTTTGAAAATGCCTTAATTATCTTAGAACTAAATCGTCCCATTTTTTTTTATTATTTTTACTTATATATATATATATATATATATATATATATATATATATATATATATATATATATACATATATATTTAAAAAGAACGACCCACGCTTCCTGCGAAACCGCAAACAAGATATAGAGACATTAAATTTATTTTTTTTAATCTTATTAATATTTTCCATTCTGTACGTGTTTTTTTTGTTAACCCTCAATATTTTTCGAGTCTCATTTTTTTTTCAAACTAAACCCGTTGATCGACAATGCTGAGGTACCGAAAATTATTTTTATTTTATTTTTTCTATTTTTTTTTCATATATTTCGTGACCGGTTGGAATTTTTCTCGCCCATATAATTCGAAATGGGCGGTTTCGAAACCGCAAACGTCTCTATCGGCGCCTACCGCTAATAATACGCGATAATGTCGTCGATTTTGCATCAATATATATATATATATATATATATATATATATATATATATATATATATATATATATAAATATATAACTCGAAAATCGACAGGTGTATACACGACTTTTTGATTGTGATGATAGTTTTTTTTAATTTCATGGACATAAAATGAGCTGTTTCGATCGCATAATCGCATGATTTCCAGTGAAATCGAATTTAATCCGACGCTTGTTAAAATTAATACTGATGATGCGGTTAATATATTTAACTATAATAATGTTAATTATATATATATATATATATATATATATATATATATATATATATATATATATATATATATATATATATATATATATATATATATATATATATATATATATATATATATATATATATATATATATATATATATATATATATAGACTATAGAACCTTATTGGATATCTATATATTGTATAAAATATCAGAATTATTCAATATTTTCGAGATAGATCTAACGTTAGAAAATATTTAATTATCTATTAATCAAAATGTGTCTTGTATAATAAGAATATATGTAATTGATATCCTGTATATTTATATTATATCCTTGTGATGCGAAAAATTTGGTCGTAATAAATCATCATTTTGGGAGGTCCACACGGTATGAAAAAAAAATAGGTACGCGATTGCTTATTTTAGATTTGATTTGTATCTCTTTATTTATTGCGCTTTTATATTTAAGCATCGAACATTTTATAATGACTCTGTAAAGGTTAAAAGTTCATTGCCGAGCTGGCGACTCGAATCTATATAATAATAATGTATATATGATATTATATATCACATAGAATTATTCATTTAAATAGTTTCAATTTTACATTATTTAGATAGAAGATGAATATTTTTAATATATTTTTTTTATATATTAAACAATCATAAAATTGTTATTAAATCATTGTTAATTTATTTTTTTTTTCATAATCAACGATTTAAAAATATGAAATCATACAGCAATTTCAAAATATCAAAAACGTTCATATTTGAGAACCATAGTTCAAATCTATGGTAAAATCAACAGAAACAATAAAGACACTCTCTCACACATTTAAAATTGTTAACCGCAACGCAATTTCGTGAAAAATTATATAGAGATCATCCATCATGACAAATCAGGAATACGTTTCCAGAAAATAATAATACGTTCGTGACGCACACATATTTTATATTTTTTCAGTATTAAAATATTTTTTTTTTCGTATATATGCCATCTTCTAGTTTGATGGCGATCGATAATTACGGGTTTTCGTTGCAACACTGAATAATCTAATAATTCAATCTTATTTATACGAGATGGTCTTACGATATCTTTTTAGATAAATCGTTTCACGTGGGCACATTTTAAATTATACACATCGTACGACCGGTAATATTATATATATATATATATATATATATATATATATATACGATATCTTAAAAAAATTACTATCAATAATACGATATTCGAATTAACGCTGCGTGTGCATATAATTCAGATTTTATTTAGATAGTTTCAAATTTCGACTTTGTCCAGTGCCGTTCGATTTTGATTTATGTAATAAACCGGTGAGTCGATATGAACAAAAAAAATAGTTAAAAAAAATATTGTACGTATTATAATATGAAGCGATGTACGTGTTATTGGCAATTTGTCCGATATTAATTTGTAATAAAAAGAAAATTGGGCGTCGTAAAATGTGTTTGTTGGTTGAATTCTATTTTTTAAGCGCTCGTTATCATAATTTTGATTGTTTATCATTAGAATTAGACGGTCGTTTGTCTGTTTGTGGGCGCATAAAATTTTCGAATCAATTTTTTTTGTGTGTATTAAAAATATAAAATTAATGTTTGTTTAAAAATTATATGAACGATTTAGATTCACAAGGAATTATGTATCAATTTTAATTTGAAATCTCCATATTAAAATAAATTTAAAAAAAAAGTTATTTTAAACGTCAAATTTGAAATAATGATGACTGCTTCAAATTCATTTTCTTTTTTTTTCACAAATTTAATATATAATATAATAATGTAAATTTGATGCACAAAATATTAAATTTTAATATTTAATTATAGGATTTATTTTAAAATACTATTATTTATATTATTTTATATATAATATTATCTCAAATAAATAGTATGAATATCGATGAATGTACAGAAAAAAAAGTACGCGTTTAAAACAGTTAAATAATTAACAAAAGTCCATCTAATATTTTTAATCCATCTTTATATAAAAACATATTGTGTAAATGTTGAAAATTTGTTTTCTCTTTCTCTCTCTCTCTCTCTCTCTCTCTTTCTCTCTCATTTTTATTTTTCAAGCGAAAAAGTTTCCGACTTGATTAATTCCAGGTCGACTATGCAAATCCGGTAGCCGGGATTTCGACCTTTTTTCGTTTTCAAAAAATAAAAAAAATAAAAAGGTACTCTCGTATAATAAATCCTTCAAGAGTCTAAAGATTGTGTTTTTTTCCCGTCCCCGATTTTAATACACTTATTCGTGTTTCGCTTTGTTTATCTTAAATTTTAATTAACTATCCCTGCAAGGTAAAAAAATTCACATACTCGAAAGTTTCGAAATCGAAAGATTTATTTCCAATTCGATTTGCATTATCAATCGAACCTTTGCTTCTCTGACTTGCATTCGGGGGGGATGCAGAGTAGGGGGGGCGATAATTTATTTGCATAAAGCTTGATCCTTATATAGAAGTCTTAATTTTCACTTTACAAGTACTTAATTATCTTTTTAAATTATTTTTTTATTCTCTATTAAAAATTGTGTCTAAAAAAATGATAATGCATATATTTTAAACTCTAATAAATATCTACTATATTTATAATTAAAATTAATCATATACATATTTAATATGATATATTAATAGTTTTTTTTAAACTTTTACTGTTTTATGGTTTGTTTATTTAGCTGAATGGAATTAAGTAATCGATTTTTCGATTACTTACCAATATTCAATTGAGATGAAATTTTGCATACTTGCTCATTCTCGATAACAATATACAAATTACAACATACATTATCAATTATTATGAAATCGAATCACTAGCTCTACTCATATTTTATATAATATGCCATTTTAAATAATTTTATATATATATATATATATATATATATATATATATATATATATATATAAATGATTGTGTACAATATATTATATTATAATAAAATTTAATACTATTTATTATATAATATATTTAAACGTGTCGCTCAGCAATAAATTACACGTTAATAATTGAGGTCCGTTTTTGTCAGGGATTCGGATTAACGTTTCTCTACCCTTCAAAAGCACAATTAGAACATAGGCGATAGGTAGAAAGGGGTGGGGAGTGGATGATGAGCGCTGGCCCGACGACAGGGTGTGTGCAAAGTCTCGCATTCCCGTCGTTAATCCCGTGAAAGGCGCTTATCGGTTTTCGTGAGCCCGCGGTACCCGGCCAATATTTCCCCCGATCGGAACACGAAAGTTTCGTCTCCCGGACAGATAGTGTTCCGATTCCGGATTAAATTCCGGGTTTCGCAAAATCGGAAGACAAACAGCCGGCGACGTAATTGAATTCGACGTCGGTTAACTGCGCCAATCTCGCCATAAACCCGACATTCCACATAAACGCGCATATGTTTCTCCACTTCTATCTGCCTATGTATATATATATATATATATATATATATATATATATATATAATTTCATAAATTTATTATTGATATTTTGTATTTACTTTACTTTTAACACGTTTTATACGGGAAATTGATTACAATTTATAAAATATTACTAACTATGACGAAAAAATTGCGATTATGTATTAAATTGACTATGTATTTGAATTATTTTTATTAGTTTTACAACAATGATCTTTGAATGTTAAATATTTAAAATCGCTAGATGAATAGTTATATGTATATTTTAAAAATAGTTAATATTTATTTTCTTTTTATCAAGCGATATATTGTATTGAAGTTATATTAATTTTTATATGAGATTATTTTTGCGCGTATTGTGAAATTTCGCTAATTTTGTACACGTTTAAAATCCGATTAAAAAGTGTTAATATATAAATAATAATTATTATATAGAATTAAATATCAAATAATAAATCGATTTAATAATAATTAATATAAAAAAATACTATTAAATTAATATTGAAAACGATTAATATCCGTGCACCGCTTTATTATCGAGCTAATGCCTAGTGGAGATTAGCGAGCGCGCGCCACATATTGAACATCGTTGCACTATTAAATTAATGTAAAATTGAAGCCGAGTGTACGTTTCATATCTTCAATAATATCTTTTAGAATATCTAAACGTTAAAACGCGCTCGCAATTTCGCCCTTAATTGATCTAAACTCGCTCGTTATATTTTATTAAGATCGTTCGGTTCGGTTCAAAATTTCGTTTAGCTGATAAAATCGTAAATTTTAATTATTCTATTTTATTATTCGAGTGTTTTTATTTTAAAATTTTCGATCGATAACGTAATTTATAATTTTTATGTGTTATAATTTTATTTTATGTATAATAACTTTATTTTATGTGAATTAATATAATCTATTTCTTATAGAAATTCGACGAAGTTTTGAACCACTGATTCGTGTTTATAAATGAGTAATAATATAACGAATAAATATATCAATAAGTATGAACATTTTTTAATTTATAAATATTAATTATAATCAAAAATTAGTTAACTATAAATATTCTATCATCTATTATATAATAGGAGTGGAAATCTAAATAAGACTTAACTGATAAGTCCAAATTTACTCTTAAAAGGCCGCAAATTTATACATTTGTATCAAAATATACATATTTAATATATGAAATACCCAAAAACTAAAGAAATATTACATCTCACTAGAGCATAAAAGGTAGCATTTGTTGGCTGAAAAGGCCACGTGCAATCTTAAGGCCTTATATTCCCTATTTATTAAATTCACTAAATGGTAATGCATATTTTCAACTTTAAAAGGACTATAGAATCATCGATATATATGTATATACATATTATAATTGATCCGATTTGATTATATCGGATTGTTGAGTGAACCCGTAATTTTCAATTTGTATATTTATAGCGATTGGTTCCCGCGGCACACGGGTTGATAGCCGCTGACGTAAACACATTTCGGACACCCGTTAAATTTTATACGTCGAAATTATACAATTTTCGATTAACGCCGTGAATATTAAAGGCAAGCTGCGGCATTTTTGTCTTTTTTTTTTACCTCTCTCCGTCGTCAATAAAACGTCATTAGTTTTATATGACTTAATTTCGTTTTACGCCGCCAGCTCTGTTCCGAGTCGGTCGTCCGTCAAACGAGCATCGGAATCTATTATTTAAATTTTTATTGAACGTCCGACTCGATTCCGTGTCCAGTTGCCACTCCTAGTTACGATCCGTCGTAATGAGCGATATCGTAAAAATAAAAATTTATATTTATTGCGTCGTATCTCGCGTAGAATCTCGATTTTTATCGTAATTTTATTCTGAGAATTTTTTTTATTTATTTGTATCAATCTTGATTACGTATCATAATTGGATTTGTGATTTTTTTATTAATATCATATTATTATTTCGGTTATATTTTAAAGATATTTTAATCGCCTATTTTACTTGATATAATTAAATATACATCTACATATATTATAAATTTATTATATATATATATATATACATATATATATATATATATATATATATATATAAGAGTGTGTGTAAATATATAAATCTTAAAGATTTTGTATTAGAAATTTTAATATGATAATCATATATCTAAAAATGTAAGGCATTTTTTTTTGAAATTTCAAAGTTTCAACTATATTTTTTTTTAGAATTTAAGAATCCGTTCAACTGATTTCAATCAGTCCTTCTTTTTAACAAACGATCTTCTGTCGTGTTCTCTTTTTCGTTGTAGAAATATTGGTAACCTTAAAAAATGATAGATATCTTCCTGAAAAGTCGTATTAATATTTTTGCGATAGCGATTAAATATGACATCAAAAATTAAAATAAATAAAATAATAATCTATATTCTATATAAACCCGGTTATCGTTCTATATTATAATTTTACACGTATTTCAGACGACTTGAATTTGTATATAAAACAAAAATATTAAAAAATTACTTATTAAAAGTATATAATATATATAATCATATTTTTTTTTGTATTTATTTATTGGATTGCATCGTTTTATTTTTCAATTTAATGTAAAAATGTGTCCTTTTTTTTCTGGCGATGTGTCCCTTATCATGCGCATTCAATCACCCGATTTCTCGGTTTCCACCCACGGAGACATTTCAATCTGGCAAAGGTACATTTCGCGTCAGATGCAATCGACATCCACCCACATTTGCCGAACCACCCACTTTGGCCAATTTCCTCGACCAACCCTTTTTTTACACACACACACATATACATGTAAACAATGACATTTTTTTCCTTCGCTTTTAAAACTCAATAGTGGTCATATCGAATTTCGAACAATTCCTTTCTTACCTTCATATACAAACAGTGTTCAAAATGTAACGGAAATTTTATTTTTTTTTATATGTACTGGGTTATGTTAGGTGAATATGGAGACTGGGGCATCATTACGGATTTGTTTTATCCAAAAATTCACGAATTTTTAAATTTTGCAATAAATTTTTTTTGTCATTGTTTCTCGAAACAATAACGAAAACATGTTTTATTTATTTTTATATATTTTTTTAAAAAACACTATATATTTTAACAGATAATATTATTTATACCATGATTTTTTCTATCAATTCATAATATTTTTCATAGCAAAAAATAAATTAATTAATATTGAAATTTTGATTCTTTATTATAAGCATAAAAAATTTCATAGAAAAATTTAACGCTGCATTGTATGATAATGAGGCTTTTAAATTACATGATTATGAAAATCTTTTGAATTATGATAATTTTAAATAAATTATAATATTATTACATACATACACCATTAAAATTTAATTTATTCATTTCAATCATTCTATGATTTATAAAACGTGACAGAATCCTTACCGAAAATATTTCGCAAACAAGGATAACAGTCGAGAAACTTGATATTTTCGCATTCACTCGTTTAGTTTATAGCGTGCCCGATTATTATTATATAAAATAAATATATATATATATATATATATATATATATATATATATATATATATATATATATATATTTCTAAAATGCTCGTAAATACGCTTAAAAATACGATAATAGAAATTCTTTAGAAACATGTAGTCATCATCGTGATATTTGTTTATATATAAATATGATATTAGTCGAACGTATTATGTTACGCATTTTTCTTCTTTTTTACCTCACAACTATTTATTTATATATTTATTTTATTCAATTTATATTTTTAAATACAATAAAGCTATAAATATTTACATTTAAGGTATTATATAATGTTTTATTATCGTATTAATATCGTTATTTTCTTACGTATGCTTAATATGTCAAACATATTATATTATATTATTGCAAATATGAATAAAATTTATGTCAATATAAAAAGATGATTAAAAATTTTATTATTCATAAATATATTTTTTTACCTATTAAGTAATTAAATTTTGGCTATATTTTATTTTTATTACAATCTGTTTTTGGATGAAATTCACTTTTTGATTATATTAAAAATTATAGAGAAATTCGTTATATAAACAATATCTTAATCATTAAATATATCAATTCTGTTAACAAAAATCAAATATTTTCGTATTTTTATTATATTTCTCATTTAAATATAAACATCTCGTTTAAATTATATAAATAATTTTATTAAATTAATATAATATGTGTATTTTTTTACGACAATAGTTTTCGTGCGTTTTAAACAGTTTTTAATTTAGATAAGTGAATTTACATATTTAATCATTTATAAAACATTGTAGTATTTATTATATGAAAGTATTATACATTTTTTTTATATTAAAAAGTTAAAATTTTACAAAAAACTCCAAAAAAAGAAAAAAAATATATATATATATATATATATGTATTGTCGAAAATAAGAATAACGATTTATAAAATAAGCATTCGGTGTCATAATATATTATATTTACGTGAATTTTTCGTATGTCAGTATAGAGAAAAAAAAAGATATAATAATTTATTGTTTTTTCCCCGTATTCTTTTCACGTCGTATATCACCTTAGACAAAATCGTTGAAACAGGTTGAATTATTCGGTTTAATCTGAGAGAAAAAGGACGACTTTTGAATTATGGGTATTTGTTCGTTGAAAAGATAAGAGAACACACATGAGTAACATATTATATATATATATATATATATATATATATATATATATATATATATATATATATATATATATATATATATATATAAAACTGTGAAGAATTGCCATTTTTAAACGTATAATTCAGTGTTATTCAATCTTTTTATAAGAAATCGTTTAATCAATATTCGTTTCTCATATTAAATTTATATCATTAAATATATACCATATATATATATATATATATATATATATATATATATATATATATATATATATATATAATTTAATATATTTGAGAAATATATTATCAAGTATTCAATAGTGTATTCAAAATAGATTGAGAATCGCTGATTCAATCGAAAGACTGCGGAGCCGCGTATTTTGATTCTCTCAAGCAACATTAAAACGTACGTAGTTAAAAATTACGATCCGAACTGTAAAATTTATAGCGTTGCCGATTTTATGACTACTATTTTTTTTTTCATCGATTTTGTAATTTTTATAATCCTTCGAAGCCTTCGTCGAACATGTGTAAAATCGTTCGCACACTTTTTGCACATATATCGTGAACTACCTGGTGTATATATATATATATATATATATATATATATATTTTTTTTTTTTTTTCTTTACACTCGTTTAATATTCATACGCTTTTATATATCTGTATATATATTATATATATATATATATATATATATATATATATATATATATATATATATATATATATATATATATATATATATATATATATATATATATATATATATATATATATATATATATATATATATATAAGGTTTAGTAAAATGAAAAAATGAAATAAACGTTTCGTAAATAATTACTGTCTTTAGTTTTTAGCGTTCTGGACTTTGAATTAATTAATTAAAGCAATTAAACAACAAGTGAGAAAAATGTCAAATGCCTACGCGTCTTTTATCGAATGTGTCATAGAACTTTTATTTTTATTTTTTATTAAACATTATTATTTATTTATTTTTTAATAATATAATACATATTTTTTTAATTATTATATATCGTTAAATTTGTGTTAAAATCGTTTATGATATTTGTTTTCAATTAAAAAAATAATAATGAGGATAAAATAAAATATCATTGCAGAATTTAATGGTGACACTCTGAAAAAAAAAGGATATTTAGAAGGATACGACTTACAAAAAGAGAACGGTTAGTCACCTTAATTTTGTACCAAGATAGGAGCCGCATGCGGTTTTTACTGTTCATCCAAAATTGCTATATATATTAAACAATAACTGTAGCATTAAAATGGGAATTACGTTCATAAAGTAGAATATATAAAAAAATGAAGTACATAATTATAAAAACAAGAATATATATATATATATATATATATATATATATATATATATATATATATATATATATATAGTCGATCGGTTTTAATTTAAAATTCTAGTCATATTTTAATATTAAACACGAATATTTCCCGTGTGATTGATATCGAATACATTCCGGCATCACTTTTATTCTTTTTTTTTTTCACCACGGGGGAACGTGCACATTTAACGCGTACTACCGCGGCTCGCACGTATTAATATATAAATCTACCGCATTATAGAGAAGGCGAATACATATTGTATTATATACGTATATTAAAAAAAAACTCGTTCGTTAAATTAACACATCATTTAATTAAGACCCGAATTTGCTTACATCATCGTGTGAAAACAACGTACATATAGTCGTGTGTGAGTGCGTGTGCGTTCGTCACGATGTAATAAAAAAAAGGAAAAGGAAGGGAAGGGGGGGGGCAACCGGTCGGTAATTTGTAATTATTTGAATATTTTAATTAGATACCCGCGAACGACGTGATGTAATAATTGCGCTGCCTACTGAAAATTCATTTTTTTCTTAATTTGCAGGGCTGCAAAAATGTAGTTGAACCAATCTTATATATCCATATGGTGTTTAAAAAGTAACGATTTTTTTTTTTTTGAAAAAATATTTATTTGTCTACGTAGATGTTGTCCATATAAAATATTATTCCATTAATTAATCAGCGTTTCTTCCAATCCTTTAAACACTTCTGGAACTCAATTTTTGAGATAATTTTGATCTTAAAAAGTAACGGTCCTTCAAAGTTTATTTTTTATTTTTGGTATTATAAGGAAATCACAAGGAGCGATATCTGACGAAAACGGAGGCTGGAAATTTTGGTATTTCTTGACTTTTAGTCCGATTATTTTAATATATCTTATATATAGTGCAATTGATAAGACTTTTTCATTGTTAAGTTGCTAAAAATTTTGAACTATATTCAATATTTAGTCAGTATTCATTTAAGAAAAACGGTTATATTCTGAACATATGATAAATATGAACATATGATAGATATGATTAATTATTTTTCTAAATATAAATAATTATATTTTTTTCTAACTCAAATATAAATGTTGATAATATTTTTATATCAGTGATGCGTATAAGCTTTTCATTATAATGATTGATCAGTTTATATCATTATTATTATTGTTATTGAGATTATTTAAGTTTTATAAACAGATCAGGCATCCTTGATAGAATCGAATCGCATAATAAAAGATCCATAAAATGTGAAAAAAAACACACACACATGTATATATATATATATATATATATATATATATATATATATATATATATATATATAATGCTTTTATGATGATTATAATGATGATGGTGATGGTGTCAGGCACTTTTGAAACAGTTTCGTAGCTAGGTACAACGTGAAATTGACTTTTAAATTAACAGTCTATTGGATTTTTGATTGATGATGATTCGTAAGAGTTTTTCGGCGACTGTCCATCGTACGATGGTAAGCGCCGTGTATTCTTTTTGTTTTCATTTGGCGCCTTTGCCACCGTTGACCGAAGTGCAAAGTCATATATCAAGGCGATTTATTATGAAACGCCTTTCGTCGATGTTAATAAAAAAAAAATATATATAACAAGTGTTTCAATGGAAATCCTCTATTATTGATATTTTTGTTCGAACATAATTACACACATCGTTTTTTAATTGTAATAAAAAAAATATAATATATATTTCATCTTCTATTACTTGTTATAATAAAACTTAATATATTATAATAAAAATCAATATATAAATATATGTTTAAAAAAAGATAGTATTGAGAAGCTGCGGTATGCGTTAATTATTCTTTTACCTTTACGAAACGTCTCAATACAATTTCTTAAAGAAACGATTCTATTCATAAGACGTAAAAGGCGTGTTTTTGACGTAGCATTTTGACTGTCTCTATTCGCTTCCGATCGCTTTTTTTTCGCCACACTGCTTTTTTATAGTGTTATAAAGCCGCATTCTCACTCTAGAAAATCTTCATAGTTATTTAATTAATAAAAAAAAATATTTATAATATAAAATATATTTTCTAATGTGTGTAAGCTTATACTAAATCATAGATTTATACGAGTGAATAGAATTAAATTCTCAAAAAGGTTTAAATATATAAGTGTACCGAGAAATAATTTCAATTACAAGTACTTAATATAATCTTAGAATAAATCTGAAGAAACCCTATTTATCAATCATCCCTCTTAATATCGTGACAATTTCGTGTGACGCAATATTTCTTTCATATGAACGCGGCTTAAGAACGACAAAAGCGAATCAAAAGTAAATTAATTAAAATTAGAGCAAAAGAGAACGGTAACGGGGTGGGGTGAGGGGTGGGTTGGTTTCAGGGGTGGAAAATAGGTGGGCGGCTCACCGCGCATTTGTCGAAAATCGATAATTAAAGCAATTTATTAAGACGAAGAAATATCTACCGGAATTTATTATAGATAAGTAGCTTAAAATTAATAAGTTTCTCGGAACAACGAATTAATTTCGTGACGGAACAATTAAACATTTTCCATCCCCTGCACCCACCCCCCCATTCAAGATTTTGTTCAGGCGAAATGTCGAAACGCGATAAGATTATTTCATAAATATGTCTGCGGGAACAGTCGCGTTCAATTTGCGGGTCGCGGCTCACACGCGGCCCAATTACCGGTGAACCGTGATATTGCGTTATTGTCGAGAACGCTTTTAATTTAGACAATTTTGAGTTCAATTATTTTTGTTTGGATCTAATTCACGTATTTATTTATATACACATATCATATATATATATATATATATATATATATATATATATATATATATATATATCAACGCTTCTCAATCTTTTTATCTATGACTCATAAAAAATATTCAAGATTTTTTTTTATAATATATTTTAACTATTCTAAATTTTTATATTATAATTGTTTTATTATTTAATATTAACAATATATATGTATCATATAATATATGTGAAGAGCTTTTTTCCCATTTGATAAACGAACCGCTCGAGTTCGCACACTCTTCAAAACTAGAACAAAGCACTTCTGTTACTAATGAAAATCAATGGATTTCAATCCCCGCCTCTCAAATATTTCACAATAACAATAATAATAATAATAACAATAATAATATAAAAAAAATTCTTGTCGATCAATACGTTCACGGTTCGAATTTTGAGTCA
>JANIJI010000065.1:6450000-6570000 GCA_024500535.1 Leptonema lineaticorne
ATAAAACAAATAAATAGATAAATGGAATATCGCAGACGTTTCGCCTTACAAATTATAACACCGATTAAATTGTTTACTTTTTTCATACTTAATAAAAATATACTATATATACCATAATATATATATATTTTTTAATAAAATAAATACACTCAAACCTCGTTTTGTTATGCTGTAGATAAATTTTAAAATAAATTGCATAAAATAGTTTTCACTTTCCTATAATAAGAGATGTATTCAATGTTATAAAATTAAAACACTCCAAATTTTTCAAATAAAATATTCCAAAAATCATAAAAAAAATATTATTATATTTTGAATCAACATTACATTATTTATGCTATAGTACATTTGATATAATTAAATTATACTAAAATTACACATTTTAAAAGAAATTATCATTTGTTGTTAATTATATATTCCGTTATTAATAATAAAATAATTGACTAATTTACTACTGAATTGTAAACTATCTCTGATAATAAAATGATTTTCTTCAGTACTTAATAGTTCTTCATCAGAAATGACATTATTTTGAAGTAATTCGACATTTCTATTTTACATCCAATACATAAAATGAAAAAATGTGGAAATAATTGAAAAAAAAAACTGAAAAACAAATTTAAAATTTCAACTGCATATCTCTGAAATCATATAAGTTTGATGTTTGAGTGTATATAATTTGAGTACACTTAATGAGTTAGACACGTGCCTACATTAAGATTGACTAATTAATTTGTGCTATTTCACAAAAATTTAATCGTGTATATTTAAAAATATGTGTATATATATATATATATATATATATATATATATATATATATATACATGAATAGATAAAAAATTATGGATCGGTGGGCGATCGGGGAAATTTTAATGTGAACATACTTAAAATTTATTGAAGTCGTTTTCGCCATCGGCCGGTAGTGTTTTACCGACGATAACCGGCAATTTGAATAATGAAAATGCCCCGTGTAGGCATCGGAGACAAACGTTTAGATGTACACAATATATATATATATATATATATATATATATATATATATATATATATATATATATATATATATATATATATTATTATTAAAATAAAAATAAAAGAAAAAAATAGTATAGGAATATTTAGACATTCGCGGCGTGGGCGAAATATTTCTTAGGGGGGTCCTCGATTTTTCGAACAATAAAATAGAAAAATAATAATAAATAAGACGGAACGTTGTTGGCTTTCAACTTGCGCAATGTTGATTTATGGCATCTTTATATTTTTCAATAAAAAATTAAAAAAAAATTCTACGTGAACTAATTTGTGTGTGTATGTGTGTGTGTAACATTTTATTTATTAAAGGTTATTATAAACTATTTATCGATTATTATATTGAAATGTCTTTTCTATATGAAATACACGTAAAAGAATTATCGATCTTTAATCTGAGATATTTCTTTTAATTTCTATGAAAAAAATCAATAATTATTTCATCTAATCAAACACCGGATTTTAATTATAATCGTATGTTATTCATAAATATTTTCAAACATAAAATTTATATAAAATATTCAATTTTTCATAGCTTAAATTTTATTTAGTTAAATGAACTTGGATTATATACGATTAAAAAAAATATAAAATTTGATATAATCTGATAATATAATTGATTCGTTTTTTAAACGTTATCTCGTTGTGTATATATATATATATATATATATATATATATATATATATATATATATATATATATATATATATATATATATATATATATATATATATATTGGAGTCAATTCATTTACGCATCTTGAAAAACGATTTCCACATCAGAAAACGGGAATAATATTAGAGACCCTTTATCCACACATTCGCACGCCGATCGGAAAATTCTGAAACGAGTCCGCGTGAAAAGCAATAAAAAAAAGAAAAAGAAGGAAACTCGCCGGATTTCTGGGGATGATTTCATTACATCCTTTTTTTTCTTCCACTGTTCCTTCCCTTCGACCCGCCGGGGTTTCTTTCGCTTTTCATGCGAAAAGACGAAGGTAGGCAACTAGGATCGCAAAAGAAAAGAAAAAAATACACACACACACACATATATATATATATATATATATATATATATATATATATATATATATATAAGAAAAGTCGGGTTGCGAATTTTTCGGAATGGGTCCACCCTGGCCCAGAAAGGAAAAACGACGAGAGCATTTTTCACTCGAGTTTCCCCGAAATTAAGTTTCACAATAGTTTTACATTACGATCCAATCCGTGCGGAACAAAATAAAATATGGCCGAGGTGGGATGGGCGGGAACGGAGGGCGGTTGGGCGGTTGTAAAACTTTCCCTCAAATTTTACCCCGTGTAATATTCCGGTTAGTAAGCCTTTTTTATTTATTGCCAGCTTGAATACAAAACGTTTTTCCACAGCACGCGCTCTAGTCATATATTATACATGTAACGCGCGAGTTACGCGCTCGTACCCCCCTTTATATATATATATATATATATATATATATATATATATATATAATTTTTTCTATCTTGTCCTATCTGTGCCACCTTTTTTTGCCGCTATTTTCCTATGCTTCTGCTATATAAATATATATATAAACATTTTTTTTCATACGGATTCATTCATTGGCCGCGGTGCCTCTTTAAGAGTTTCGTGACCGCTTCGAAAATATATTCACGTAAATAAATATATTAACCTCGCTTCCAGATCGCTGTTCATTCGTGACTGATTCTGTAGAAGTGGCCGGAAAACGTATTTTATTAAATGTTGCTTGAAATTATTCGACATCATAATGAAATATGTTGATATATAAACATTCGTGTATTAAATAATGTTATTTATCTATTAAAAACCCTTTTATTTAATCTTATATTTAAAAAAATATTTGTAGATTTAAAATAAATTTTATTCAGTTTTTCATAATTTTACTTTCTTTTGTGATATATAAAGTAACTAACAAAGTTCTATCTTTTGTATTTTATATGTATAATAATTAAATTATTATATACGAATAAATGACATAATTTTTTTACCTATATACAATATAATATTATAAACTGTCATAAAACATCTTAATTAATGATGATATGAAAACGGATATAAAATCATTTTGAAGAATTATCGTACAAAATAAAATTTTTGTACTTATGTAGATATATGTATATATATATATATATATATATATATATATATATATATATATATATATATATATATATATCCTTAAAACTGACATAAAATAATTGGAAATTTTCATAATTTAAATTAATTAAAAAAAAATGTACATTAATTCAAATGTTTTGTATAATCTAAAAATCATAATTACGTCATTTATATCTGAGATTTATAATGATATTATATCTGAAAAAAACGGTAATTTTATGCACCATAAGATTAAAAATATAGCAGAATAGAAGCTTTTAAATATATTTAATAAAAAAAATGTTACATAAAGATGAATATGTCGTAAACATATATATATATATTCTAATATTTTTATATGAAAATGTAAATCTCTCGGTCGCAGACTTTTCATTTTAATTAAGTGCTCCCCCCCGCCTTACAGCCCCCTTCATCCCTTCACGTTTTTCGGGGTCGTCGACATTTTAACATTTTACAACAGCTTTGTGGCCCCGTTGTAAACTATACTCGTTTCATTTTATTCAGTACGAATTCAAGTAGCCGTAATGAGATGATAATGCGACGAGCTTTTCGGTAGGTTTTTCGTGTAAAAACGGGAACGGGCAAAAGTCGTGGTTGTTAAACACCCACGCCGTTCGTTCGTAGAGCCAAGCGAGGATAAGAGATGAATAAAAAAAAATGATGTTGAAAAAAAAACAACAGGTCGTGGGTAGTGAGGTTTTCGTGTAAATTCACGAAATCATGACGATTGTTTTGATTGTTGTACAATCGCTATTATCTTATCGTCGATAAATCTGCGATTTATGAAGTGTTATTTATATTATTAAAGTGGTGAAATTTGATATATATATATATATATATATATATATATATATATATATATATATATATATATATATATAATATAAGTATTGTAATGATTTTGAAATATCTAACTTTTACATAAAAAGGTATACCATATATAATGCAAAAAATCGGGCGCATTATTGGATTAAATGCCAAAAATTGATTAAAAACAATTTTTATAATAAATTAAATAATTCCGCTTCTTTATATACTTTATATAACTATTTCAATTTTAATCTCAAAGAGAGATTCTGAACTATATAATTAGAATTCAACAACACAATATTTCTCCTACCATTATTGAATATAGAAAAATACAATTAAGGAATGTTTTATGATATAATCATAATCTTATATAGTTTTTTCAGCTATTGGATTTGATTTCAATCAATGTTTTTAAAATTTTATCACGTATATCAAAATTTTAAAGTAATATATAAATTTTTTATGTGTTTAAGCTGTAGATAAACGTTACACTTTCAAAGATTTATTTGATTTTTTTAAATTTGAATTATTATATAAAAATCGCCTCAGACGTGATCGTGTGAAAAATCGTTACGACGTATAATTTTGATAGTTTTTTGTTCGTTTTTTGATTTATCGTAAATTATTAGAAAAATCGCGGCCATTACGCGTTTCAAAATATACAAAAGATTGAAGACCATTATTTTTCACTGACGGCCATATAATAAATATTAAACTGACGCCATGCCTATGAAAATGAAAAAAAAATCGAATTAACATTTGAAACATGCCATTCGTTTCGATGATAAATCATCGACATTGCGATGGAAGATTACACTAAAAAAAATACAAATATATATATATATATATATATATATATATATATATATATAAATTACCTTTTTTTCGATTAAAAGAATCTATTTGATTAATTAAGTATTTTTTTAAATACATTTCGCTCATAATACGATAGAATCGATATACGTGTGTTTTGTTTCGAGAACGATACGCCATTTATAAAATGGCGGATAAACAAAAAAAAAAGAGTTAACACGTTATCGACCGTCCGTTTTAAATTGCGCCGGTATATTTTTATTTTTATTAATCGTTTTGTTTTTTTTTTTAGTAGCGTTTCAAACGTTCAACACATTAATTGTCGCAATAAATACGGGAATTGCGGAAATAAAATTCAGGTGACCTGTAAAATATATTTTATTAAAGATACATTTATTGAGATATTTCGAAAAAAATATTTATTATCATGATGATTTAAAAATAAATTAAACAATATGATTTATTAATGTTTTTTTTTCATATTTATCGAATATTATGATGCAAATTAATTATATAAACGACGTCATTTAAAGGTTAATATGATTAAAAATTATTTACGTCTATTATATTATAAATCAGATCAGTGTTTTGAATTGAAATTGTTATAATATATAAAACGGACGGAAATAATACATTGTGTAATAATATACTGTTGTATATCACAATATAAATAAATATAAGGTATTAAAAATCGTGACAGGATCAACAAATTTCTCATTGTCCTGAAAGTGTTTTTCCAAGTAATGTTACTCGAAAAGGAACTGGTTGTAAATAAAGCGTGATACATCGTTTGTATTTATTGTGAAGCATGTGGATTATTTATTATATAGTATATACCAGTGATTCTTAAAATATATTTTTTATATATGGTATGTATTATGTTATATAAAAATACAGAGAATTTTAGAATTTGATTATGTTGTAATTTTTTTAAATATTTTATATATATATATATATATATATATATATATATATATATATATATATAATAGAAATTGGGGAAATATTATGTATTATTTGTTTTCTTATGTGTATATTACAACTATGCCTTGTAACATATCTTAGTAAAGTACGGTAGAATATAAACAAATATCGTTCTCTAATACAATGTGGGAAAATGTCGGATTTCTTGGTGTGATGATCATCGTATTGAAGAACCAGCGAAGATCACTTCAATATTATTTATTTTTTCTACAGTTTCAAATAATAATACATAGTGCATTCGATATGTTTATATTGTGAAGTCGTAGAAGAACTACAAGAATATCGATTTTAAATGTATATTTTCCAGTTAGAGTTTGAACAATGGATAACTGTTATGTTTTTGATAGAAATTTTTATATAGTGAAATGTATATTTAATATTTCTTTATACTATTTTAATCATTTAAAAAATGTAATATTTTAATTGTCGTTTCAGTTAATTGTATTAGTATAATTTCAATTAAATCTTAATGATTTATTATATTAAAATATTATGCTTTCATATATATATGAAAACTAAATCGTTTATTATTATTATTATTATTTAGATCAAAATATGATAGATATTATCGTTTCGAATTTCAGTCCATTTGCTAATCTTTAATAATATTCCACATTAATGTGCAACACAATGAATCGTCTAGCGTCAAATAATGGTGCCATCACTTTCCGGACACGCTTTATATAATATATCCGTAAAAAGAAAAAAAACGGCTCGGATAGACATTTTCGAGTGATTCATGGGAAATTGAGTGCTGTTGAATCCGTTAAGTCAAACAAACCAAACTTATAGTTTGTGTCTATTGTGTGTCGCGCTTCGAACTCATACAATATATATATATATATATATATATATATATATATATATATATATATATATATATATATATATATCTGTTTTCTTTCTATTATTCTTTTTTTCTTTCTTTCTTTTTTTTTGAAAAGTTTTTCTTTGCGGTTGATTTGTTGGTCAATTCTCTCGGTTCAAAGTCGTCGACCTTCCCACGCGAAGACACGACGACGTCTCAGAAGAAACGTCGCCACCAAAACGGTAATTCACTATTCTGAATATCGGTCGAATTTTAAATATACGGAACGCAATGGACACAAGTGCACGAAAAAATATATCGTCATATATATATTCACTATGTTTTTATTCGTAAAGGTCACTTTTCAGCAGTGGTCTTTCATGAAGTAAGGTCGCATTAAATAAAGACATTGAAACTTAGATGACTTATATTGATCGCGGAAATTTTATATTTCATATATAAAAAACAAAAAAAAATACACATCTATATCTTAAAAAAATAGACAATTTAATAACACATATACGCATTGGACATTCTAGCGGGCAATTTAACAATTTCAAAATGCGTTTTTAATTAAATCGAAAAGGCAGATAGAGGCATCGATGATGAATGGAGTCGTTCGAATCTAGTTCTACCCGTATAAACCTTTCATTATTACATTTTTTCGTTGCCCGGAAATTGCTCTATACTCTTGTTATAAAGCCATAATTATCGACATAATACTACGAGACGGCGTCATTCATGATAAATAAATAAATAAAAAATGCGCACTTGTAACATTTAACTAGTTAAAACGAGCCGATGAAAAAAAAGTATTGTTTAAAAATGGCCGAATAAACGGCGATCTTGTCGATCGGATCAAATATATATATATATATATATATATATATATATATATATATATATATATATATATATATTTTAATAGAAATAATCATCGTGTTTGTATTGCAGATTACTATAACAGGTGGAGTTTTTTTAATGATAGTTTCGCTTTTTATCATATTAAACTAGTATCAGTTGCTTTTGATTAATGTAACAATTTTTTTCTATTATTATTTGATACAATTTATATTGAGAATTGTAGTTTAGAGTTATGTTTCCCAAAATATATACCCAAAAACTAAATATTTTTTAATAGGATCTTGTGCATATTTCTTGAAAAATTAAAAATTATAAAGTTTAATATAAATATCATTTAACGTTCAGTTTCATATAATTTTTAGAATTCGAAAAATTAAAAAAACGTTTTTTTTTGTTATTCTTCAACTAAAATTTATTTTTCATACAGAAATATAAAAAAAAACATTTTGGTCTATATTTGGCACGCTACATAGTTAAAGTAATAAAAATGATTTTGGATTATATATGATCTACTATGCGGTAAGGGGTTAAAATAAAATTGATTATTATCCAGTATCCGAAGATTATTATTAATATAATTATATATACTATAAAAATTATATACAATATATGATTTTGATATCAAATTATATTATAATAAAATTTGACTACCATATGTTGAAAAGTATTATATGAAATAAAATAGAATTCAAACCATAGTATGAAGTTTTAGATTACACGCAAAATTTCAAAAATCAGCATTCGTGGCGCGTAGCGTTAAATTTTTCCATTATTTCTCCCTTTTTTTTTTCTTTAACCCTCGCTTGAACGATAGAATGAAGAAAAAGAAATAGGTATAAGATGGAAAAAAACAACCCATAGTCAAATTGCTTCCTTTATTGCGTCCCGGTTTGTTTGATATGTTCTGGTGTACGCGAACGTGCTTCGAAGAAACGACCTCCGAATCTTCGGGACTCTCATCTATCACGAGGGTCAACCGGACCCCCTATAGCAGTTAACGGTTGACCGAAGTGATAATTGAGGCCCCATAATGTTTTAACCTATCCCGTTTTAACGGAAATATGGGGAACGCGCTGCATAAATAGACAGACGTACGCACTAACAAACTTTTGTCTAGCACCGGTTTTTTTATTTGTTTATTTATTATTATTATTATTTTGTGTCGGATAAAAGGTTGACAAATAGAATCGCCATTTTGTTTTGTTTGTTATCGTTTTTAACGAGGCGTTACGCTCTTTTGAAAATGTCCATTTTATGTACGCACTCAAAAATCTTTTATAACCTACCATTAGACAACCATAAAAAAAAACTTTTTATGTCATAATAAACACATATAATATTTATAATAAAACATAAATAACATCAAAATTTTTATGACATATTTACAAAATTAATAATCAATTTTATTTATTACACATATATACATATGTATATTAAAAAAAAACATATTCATTTAACTAACATACAAATCAAATATCAATATATAAACGTCTAAACTTACTCATAAAACATATTATAAGTTTCCATTTCGCTTTAAATTGGTCGTAAAATACGCGATATATCATCGTCGTCCGACATTCGAAGGGTTAAAAACGATAAGCGCTGAAGAGTTAACGTCATAATTAAAAAGTAGTAAATCAAAGTTAATATAGTGAAACAAACTAAAACGGGACATAAATAGTAATATGACAAGAGCAATTGTCACATCGTAAACCGACATAAAACGTTCATCTTAAAAGTTCACGCCCATCTCTTATTACAAAAAAAATATTTATCTAATTATATAATTAAAATATATAATTATTTTTTTATATTGAAATAATATAATATTTAATTTATCAAATTATAATATAAAATGTAAAATTTTATTTTAAAAATATATTAAAAAAAATGATTTTTTATATAATATAAGACGTGAACTTTTCAACAGTTGTATATATATGGTAAATAGTAAATACAGAACATTAACACGACCGGGCGTACTTTCGGAAGTCTTGTCTTATCATTATTTATTTATTTTTTATTTCGTGTACACAGTTTTTTTTCTATTTATGGTGTTCTCAAATATTTTCTCTTCGATTTTTAGGGCAATTTGTACACGTTGTCACATCGGTAGGCGGTTGTCACTTATACCCGTTTTTACTATCGAACAGATAAATAACATTTAACGCGTGGTTTGTCTCACTTAATCTCATCTATTCGACGGTATTACTAAACACTTCAATATCCAGTTGTATCGAACCTTTTATTATACGGTATAAACGCATATACATATATGGTAAGCGTTAATTTAACGCTAGTAAATGAAAAATTTGAATAAAAATTAACGCTCTTCATTGTCGAAGCCTTAGGGTATTTTGTATTTATATATATATATATATATATATATATATATATATATATATATATATATATATATATAAATATATTTATATTTTCTTGGTCGTGTTCTTCTCACATATGATAAATTGTACGGTTGACTCGACTGTTACAAAATGTAGAATTAGTATCGTATGTTCATTAAGGCACGAAAACTCATTAGGAAAATTAACACTTCACATTCTCATAGTCATGGCGATTTCATTTGTTCTTTCTGTATGTTGTTATGTATATTTTTACGTTTCATTATTATTTTTTTTTAATAAGGGTGTGCTAATTGCTTTCGAAGTAATTGTGTGAAAATTTAAACGTGTAAATATCGATAGATGATTGGCGTATAAAAAAGCTCTAGTGTTTTGCTACTTGTCGATCGTTAAAATTTTCCGTTTTAATTAACGCGAGATCTCTTAATTACGAAACAACTATAAAGTGTGCGTTGTTTAATGAAGTATTTATTATTATATATATATATACTTTAAAAAATAATTAGTAATAATTATAAAAATAACGATATTACAATTGTAATGTGGCTTGTATTATTGATATGTGAAATATATTGAAATTTTACGTTAAAATATTTTTATTTCTATTATATATAAAAAATGAGTTAAATTGTTATATATTTTCATATATATATTTCATTCAAAGTGGGTGTTTAATTTTTTTTTTCATCTAATATAAATATTTATAAATAATATTAAACATCCATTTATATTTGAACTATATATTATTATATAAAAGAAAATGAAAAGACGAAGGCAGATAAGATATATTACATTATAAATTAAATATATATATATTTATGAATTATTTTAATAACCATTATTAATATAAATAAATAAAATATTAACATATCAAATATGATAAGGCAAAGGTGAAGCGTTTAACAGTCATTCTTCCTACGCATTTTTATCCGCAGTATTAAAAAGTCATTTATAATATAATACGCCAAGAATATTCCGAATATCCATTAATCGAATGTTATAACCATAAATATATATATATATATATATATATATATATATATATATATATATATATATATATATATATATATATATATATATAAAGGCACCCGCTCATTATATTGTACAATATTAATCATTCGAATTGGATGTATTAATTATGGAATGGAAACAACGTTAAATATTCACCATAATAAATATAGAAATATGTCATTGTCGATAGTGAAGAATGTTTTTCGTGTCATTACATCAAAAAGTCATTTAGATAAGTTTATATCTCGATATTGGATTTCTTTTTTTTTTAAATATTATTAATCAAAGGATATTATCGATATTTTCAATCGAAATGTCGATTAATCTTTTATATTCGAATATTATATCATTATATATACACGATGAGAATTTGATATAAATATGTATAGCTCAAATTTCAAAATTTTTGGCAAAAAAAAATTATAATGACACATCAACCTCTACATTCGCCAGACATGATCCCTTGTGATTTTTTTCTGTTCTCAAAAATCAAAAGAACTTTGAATTGCCGTAATTTTACAAACACAAATTTTAGTGATTTAAACAAATGTTGATATTAACGTTATAATAACTAATGATTACTATTATAATATAAAGATTATTGATGTAAAAGAATAAATATAATATAAAAAACTTCATGATAATATAATATAATCCACATTCTAATTGTATATATATTTTTAAAAATAAATTATTTATAAAAAAAAATAAATTTCATTATAATTACATACATACGACATCTTATTATATAGTAATTTATCGTCATTATCGATAGCGTACAATATTTACAAATATATCATACAATAGAATCAATAATAATAATAAAAGATTTTACGTCGTCGTCGACAAAACGTTAACCGGAATAACTGCCATTATAAAGTCGTTAACGGTGCAACGTTAACTCGTTCAACTTTGCACGATCCACGTTCTAACAATTATTAACGACAATGAGCAGATGCGAAATTATAGTTCGCTTCCTTAATTGATTTATGGCACTAATCGGTCTATATATATATATATATATATATATATATATATATATATATATATATAAATATTATATATATCTGCTCTTATAAGCGCGATCATAAAATTTCATTTATCCAGATGCTGTTGAAAATTCAATTTTCTTCCCGTACTATGAAATTAGATAGAATGTCGCACTCTAGTACGAATAATGCACTAATTATCTACGTCGATGATGCATAATATGAATATTTATAATCTGTAATAAGGCTTTGTTCTATCTATAATGAAAATAATATATATATATATATATATATATATATATATATATATATATATATATATATATATATATATATATATGTTATTTAAAATATAATAAAATAAAAATAATTTTGAATCTGTTAAATATTATAAATAAATAAAATTAATCCATATTGAAGCTTATTCATGTTTAATACTATTACTTCAATTATTTTATAACTAATTCTCAAATATCGTACATTTTAATCGAATCAATATAATTATATATTTAATAATACAAATAAATATTACGTAATGTTTAAATTTTAGATATATTTTTTCCGATCAGAATTTTGTAAAGCTCGATTTAGAATGGTTTTTTTATTATATATAATATATATATATATATATATATATATATATATATATATATATATATATATATATATTACTTACAAAAGGCGTAAAAACACGAAACCGAAATTATTCCCACGATAGCAAATTAAGACGTAACCGTCTCATCTATGAACAGATAGTCAGCCTTTTTAATTTGGCATTTATAAAATCCAACACAATATACATATATATATATATATATATATATATATATATATATATATATATATTTATAAATAAATATATGACTATATTTTCGGCATTTACGAGCTTTTTCGACTATGATTTACGCGTTCTAAATTATTAGATTCGAGCTTTATTTTATTTTATTGCCTTTTTATTTTTCCATTAGCGGTTTCCCTTCTACATAAACAACTCGTGTCGGCGGGTTAAAAGTGTTATATATATTTAATATATATTTATATATATTTAGTGCGTTTATAAATTATGTCCGCAAAAGCATCGATAATTATTAAAACGATTTTTTTCGTCGGATGCATAATTTAATAGGAATTTACAATGTTAAACTGAAACTCAATTTTTACGTATTTAAATGCATAAAAAATGTTTTAATATAAATATGAATTGACAAAAGAGTGTAAAATTTTAATATTGATATTTAAAAGAGTGAATATTTAACGATGAAATTTCTAGTTTCATATAAAAATTAAATTGAATCAAAACTGAATTAAATGTTATTTTATCAAACTCTCCTCTTTGATTCTAAAAATATTTTTTTAATAATTAAATTTTAATTTTATTTTGGACTTTGACAAATTAAGATATAAATAATTATGTATAAATTTCCATATATATTTTTAGTGAAGAAATCTATATATCAACACGTTTTAAATCAAATTAAAAAATACTAAATTTTTTAACACCAAAACAGGTAATTGTTACTACTACTTTTATAAAATCTTAATTGGTTATAATTATATTATTATTATTTTTATTTAAATAATTATAATATATTTTTCTTTGTGAATAATATAAATAAATCAAAAGCGTACATCGAAAATAAACTTGAAAATCAAATATACAGTTGCGAATTTCGCCTTACATTATATATATATATATATATATATTATTCATTCAAATTAGGCATTTAATGACATTCGCATTATTTATATAAGGCAAACATTTTCTGAGGTCATGCGAGTTTACATAGTGGATTACACATGTAATCCAAATTATGTACATTATAATGTACATACACATATATTATATATATGAATTGCCTTAGGCATTTTGAAGAGCGAAAACGCGAAACATTAAACAAAGTCGTGTTAATTCGAATGTCAAGTTTGTAAGATAACTTCACTGAATATATACTAAGATGTTTTGAAATAAATATAATATTTTTAAATTTTAACATTCAAACTCTAATCGGACGCCGGCTTAACGTTCGATTCTCATACTATTTTATACAAAAAATAAATAAATAAAATTTAAATATATGCGTAAGTAAAGACGACGTCCCATCATTATTTACACGTGTCAATCGTACTCGTTATCTTTATATACTATAAGCGCGTTATTCAAATTGAACGCACGCATTCACGCACATACAAAATGGAGTGCATACATTTTCAAAACGGCATCCATTATTCACAGGACACGGTCACATTATTATCTTTTGTAAAAAAATAAATAAAATAAATATACAGTACTCTCATACATATTTTTCCTATCCAGTATATATTACAGTATATATAATACGTAAACTAAACTTGTTCACACTTTGAATATTATTCCTATTATATATATATATATATATATATATATATATATATATATATATATATATATATATATATATATATATATATATATATATATATATTGTTCTATCTTTTACGTATGATCTCGTTGTACGTTGATGGGTTAAAATATAATAAAAATACAAAAAAAAATTAACAGCTGTAACCATATGTGAACGTGTATATATTATAATGCTCTTTGACTTTCGTTTATAAACCGAATGAGTTAAAGCATATGATTGTACGATTTAAATAGTAAGTTTACTTTACACGTTCTAAATATGGTAATTGAATATTGAATATACAATATTTCAATATTAATAGATTTTCTTATATAATACATGAATATTATTTATAAACGATTTATTTTATTTAAACTCAAAATTTATATTATAGTTGATTATTATATTTTATTTAATAATGATTTATTATTAGTAAAAGAACAACATAATTTTAATATTTATACATACCGTATATATTATGTAAAAATATTAAAATTAAGAAAAAAAATACATAGTACACGGTACATTTAATATTATATTTTTAATCTACCGATTAATTAGCGATTATAAATCATTTTAATTTATTATCTAATTTTTTACGCGTCGTAAATTCGTCTACGATATTTTTTTTTATTTACGATCGCGAAGTAAAACCCGAAGAATTCGCATTTACGACATTGATTCGTCGTAAAATCGAATTATTCAGAGTGGAAACCGACGTCGTAACTAGGATAACGTTCTTTATTTTCACTAGTTTTCTTTTTATTATTATTATTATTATTATTATCATTATTATTGTTATTAGCGTTGTTACGAAATCGCTCGACTCTAATGGTTCGTTTGATTAATGAGTTTTTAATCCCTCTGTGTTCTGTGTCTTTATTACTATTGTACACGTTGATGATTTCATACAGTATGTCAAAACAACAGTGTGTAGAAAAAGACATTTGTCATAAGAAAAAAAGAACAATTTTAGCACACAACTTCTCAATCTATATTATCATTATAACGGATTTCCTTTAATATCTCAATTTTTTCAATATGAAATTAATTTAAAAATTATATATATATATTTATTATTTTAATTTTAATTGAAACGGATGAAATTTAACACATATGTATTATAATGACAAAATAATAATAAAAAAAATAAGTATATCGGTGTCAATAATGAGACACGGCACTGATTTGTAACATAGATTATTTTTTAATTACGAATATGGATCCCCGTACAAAAGACACGCGGCGGTCTAAAGATTGATAGGTTTCAAAAAGAAAACAAAAAAAAAACCGGACCCCTGGACACCATTCCTAGGGTTCATTATCCTCGGAGGCTTCTTCATTTCCGTGGTCGAAGAGCGACCGTGACGAGAAGCATCATCTTTCACATATGATGATACAACGCTACCGTTATTATGGTAACACGAATGAAAAATAAATTAAATATTATAAATTAATAGCGCCTATGATGTGTGTGTGTGTGTGTGTATGTGCGTATATATTATTACAAGTAATTCTCAATTTAACGCCTAGAAATAAATATATTTTTAAAAAATATATATATTTATAATATTTAACCTTTATTTAGTCTTTCAAATGCCAGATATTAAAAAAGGTTGATCAATATTAACTGTGGATATAATAGACGCTTTATATAATTACTGGATGAATTTAACATTTAATAACTTAGTAAAGTGATAAAAATCGGCATCTATATAATTCACAAAGCTTTTCTAATGATATATACTATAAGCAACAAGTGAAAACTATACAATTTATAGATTATTATATATTTATTCTGATTTTAATCATATTTGAAATGAAGCTTTATTATGTCAAGCATAATAAAAATATCGATTTATTCCTATATATATATATATATATATATATATATATATATATATATATATATATATATATATATATATATATATATATATATATATATATATATATATATATATATATATATATATATATATATATATATATATATATAATAACTCTTCGATAACCAAAAAAAAATACACAACATTAAATTGTCATATTGCATTATTTACGCGTTCCAGTTTAACGTTAACCGTTAACCGTTAACGTTAACGTTTTCCCCGGCCGACCGTAAAGCCGGTAACCGCTCTTACTTTGGATTCTCGCGAACATTTGAGAAATACTGATCCGCGTCAAATTGAATTATATCACGTAGAAGTCAGACACACGTAAAATATCCGTAGATTTAATAGCTTTTACGTTAAAATAATACATACATATATATATATATATATATATATATATATATATATATATATATATATATATATATATATATATATATAGTTCAACGTAAACTTAATTTTTAAATTAATTAAATCGACGAAATGTTTATTATACAAATAATAATCGTGTATCGGAAAAAAATCGGTCATGACGCTGATTTTTTTATAATGTATTTTATATATTTATTTATAGAATTTACATAGTTAAATATAAAATTCGTGACTTTAGAAAGTTTATTACCGGTGTCGTATAATAAAATTAAAAATAATATTAACGTAAAAAAATAACGTTAAAAAGTTAAAACATATGTTAAAGAAACGGCTTCCGACAAACAAAAGACAACTTCAAAAGATTCTTTCACGAAGCTTAATTCTCACGTTTTTTCTTCTTAAAAAAAAAATAAATAAAAATGTTAAATAAAAAGGTGACATTGTACGAAATCTGTAAATATTATCTTTTTACTGTAGAAAAACAATATTTCTTATATTTATGTCTATATAATTTTTATAAAATATTTATACATAAAATAAAATCGGATAATAAATATTTCTTTTATTAGACCTTTGTAATAAAAAAAAAAAAAACGGTTCATCTATTTCTTATGCGCTTATAAAACGCTTTTGATCTATAAAAATTTCTACGAATCTATTCTATTCTAGTAACAGATCGTATAATAGATTTTATTACTATATCGAATATATTTATCTAATAAAATATAAATGCATACGGTGTTCAAAAATTGACGGATTTTTTTTTGAAAAAAATTATTGACATCAATGTTATTACAATTTTTATGTTAATTTTGATCTTTTTAATTTAATTTCATCTATTCTTACAAAATGATGACTCCTCAAAGTTTTTATTTATATTTGTGGAAATTAAAAAAAAATATATGGGATCATGTGTGGCAAATGTGGAGGTTGAGGCATTATTACAGTGCTATTTTTAATACATTATATATATATATATATATATATATATATATATAATAATAATAATAATAATAATAATAATAAAATTAATTTATAACAATACGGTCGCGAATTTTCGAACGAATTTTTTTCCCTACCATCACAATTCGATACAAGTCACGAACGAATGACGCGTTAGAATTTTGAATTATTTATAAATAATATAAAGTAACGCATAACGAGTCTATTATAAAACATCGCCAATAATTCATTATCGAAATGTCAACTTTAATTTAATACCAGTCGAAATACATTTAAATATATTATTATTAATAATAATAATCCGTCTTTTTAATCCGCTTCGGCCAAATATGGACGCGTTCGGCTGTCGACATTATTTTTTATTTATTTATTTATTATCTTCAAACGTTCTTATCCGTCTAATAAATAATGTATCGATTCTAAATCGCTTAATTATGTTGTAATGCGTTGTAATGAATACGATTTTATTCGCTTACATGATTTAATGTTTTAATTAAATGATTCACGCCGAATTTAATACGTATATAAATATTGAAAAAAAAATCATATCGATAATTTTATGAATAATATTATTTATATATTCCATTGATATACTCAAATCTCATTTAGTTAATATGCAAATTATCTTAATAAATTTATTTTTTTATTAACCTTTGACAAGATGCGTTGTTCTTTTATAGCGCAATTTTATTTATTATTTTAGCATATTGAAGATCATCAATTAAAATATTTTATTCACATTTTTATCATCGATTATTTAGATAGTCTGTAGTTTAAAAGTATTTGCACATTTAACAGTAATATAAAATTTTATACTATTTATCTATAAGTTTTAGATTCATATATATATATATATATATATATATATATATATATATCACATATACAGCTTACTATGTTAAATTATAATATATAATATTTAAATATTTTGCATATCAACATAGTCTTTATTATAGAAGACGTATTAGACGTCGTAAGATAGAATGAGATACTGGTTGAAATAACACGTTTCATCCTGACTAAAATGGAAATTCGAAATGTTCGAACAGTTTCCAAGATGCAAATATACGTCTAAATGCCATCATATGGTAATATATATATATATATATATATATATATATATATATATATATATATATATATATATATATATATATATATATATATATATATATATATATATATATATATATATATATATATATATATATATATATATATATATATATAATGTATAGCTTTCAAGATAAACCTGGGAAACGGCAAAAGGTCTCAATTTTCATCAAGATATGCTGGCTTAATTAAGAAAACTGCATCAAAACGCTGTGAATTTTCCACTTTGCTGCAAAGATTAGAAACGATGTCGTCCTAGATTTTGCTCCGTTTGATAATGAATTCGTCTATGTTTTATTCAGTAAGATGAGATTTTTTTTATATTTGAGATTAATTAATTAGTGTAAAAAAGACGAACTATTTGTATTAAGATAATAGAAAAGTTGCGAAAGTTTACTGTTGAGACATAAATTCATTACAGTGCTTCGTCAAATTTGGCAAAAGTCTTTTTAACTTAATTAATAATTATGTTAAAATTTATTATATTAAATATAAAATATTTCATTATTCATTACGAATAAAATAATCATACATAATAATAAAATTTATTAAATTATAGCGAAAAAGCCATTTAAACGTCGCGCCGCGTTTCATTAGCGGTTGTTTCGAATTTTCGCAATCGCACTTCGAATTTGTCGCAAAACTCTGTCTAAACTTGGACTTCGTGATAAGGACTCTATCGTCTTAAAATGTGAACGTTGAAACCTTGAAAATAATAATAATTATGATGAAGAAAATACTTTCGAATTTAAACGAGAGAAAAGGAAACTTTCAGCTATTTAAAAAACGATCTTTTAAATATGCTAATTCGAAAAACGGTCGAAACATTATATAAATTACATCAACATTGATTAATCTGCAATATACAAAGATAATCGTATAATTTAAATGATGTTATTAATCAGACTTGAAAATTTCATTAAGTAATGTTACCTTCGAGTGGTTTTAGAAATTTTAGTTAAATGATATATAACCGTATACGGCATGAAGATGTTCAAATTAAAAGTTGCGATATATCGATACTGATAAAAAAAAACAGGTTACCGAAATAAATTGTGAATACGTGGAACATTTTAGATTTTCCACGTATAAAATATGTCTGGACAGTGTAAAGTTGACTATATAAAGTAACCTTCATTGTTGTCACACAGTCACGACACATGCCACAGTTAATGATATCATTTTGTTTCCTATGGCATCTCTTTATTTCATACACGTGAAAGTTCTGGTCGTTTTTATTATTATTTTATTATGTATACGACATGAGATACGCGTCTAGTTAACCATAACTGACTAACAGAACCGGCGACAACAAAAACACGAACCGGGCGTTTATTTTCATTTGACCTATCTCGTCTAGTCGGCGATCGTCGAACGAAATAGAAATAGAAATAGAAATAATGAAAAAAAAAATGAACGACGTACACGTATAATAGTTAAATTTCTAGATCATGATCTTTAGACATAAACGGCTTGATAATCGCAACATCTCGACCACCGGTCTCTTTTTGTTGCGCCAGAGATAACTTAGCCACGGGGTATTGCCTTGATCACGATCTCAAGTTTCTGCACAACGTCTATATAAAACGAACGACAGCTAACGAAAAACGAGGAAAAAAAAATATATATATATATATATAATGAACGAATGAACGAAAAACGAGGATATTCGCTGTATATATACTTATATACGCGATAGAATACGGTCAGAGTAAAAAGACGTTTTAATAAAATGACGGTAAACTTTCAATTAGGAAATTTAAATTTGTTGAGCAATATTATATTATATAAATCAGGTGTGTATAAAGCGGTAATCGCGGTCTATCAACCGCGAAACTGTTTCGAATCGTCCATTAAATCGTTCATTCAAATTATGCGGTGTTAAAGAAATGTATTATAAATTTGTTAATTATAACATCTTTCTTCTACTCACAACTTTTACTCTAATGTTTTCCATAAAAATTCGACATTTTTAAAATTCTTAAAATTTGAGTATAAAATTAATTCGTAATGGTTAAAAGCTTGGATATCCCTGATACGTATCATATATATTATATATAAAATCTTGATGATCGACTTCGAGTTTAGTATTTCACTTTTGTTTGTTATTCGAGAAATTGGCGAATTTAGATTGTAATAAAGATAATTGAAAATTGATCGTTGATAATTATCGTGATTATGTATCAACACGGCTATTAAAAACTGTTTTATTTAATCTATTTTAGATGAATCGAATCATTCATCGATAATAATATTTTTTTATATTTAAAATTCCAATTTTATCTTCAATCATTTTATGATATATAAATGTAATATGTATAAAAATATCTATCTTAACTGAATCAGTACATAAAAATAAATCATCAATCGCCGCTCGATCTACGCAATTAAATTTTAATAAAATTCGTGCGTACGTATTTAATGTGACCGCATCAAAATTCACTTTTGCAAATGCACATAAAATGTATATATATATATATATATATATATATATATATATATATATACTTTTTTCTCAGTACTTGTCACGCAATTCGATTTTTCGGGACGTTAACTCGTGCGTGATTCGAAGTTAACGACGTGTCTTCTTAACTGGATATCTTGTCAATCAAAATAAGAAAAGTAAAATATATATATATTTAAATATATTTATGTGTATAAAAAATACGACCATGCACCCAATCTGAGTTTGTATTATATGTAAATTTATGAAGTTTGACGATGCGAAAACGTGTCAAATTATCGCTTACCGAACTTCTTATTGGAATTTTGAAATATTTCAAAAATATATCCTTATTAGGAATTCTGTTTTTGACACTTTAATTCGAAATATTGCGTATTTTTAAACGTGATTTTTTTTGTTATAAATAGTTACAATTTATATAATATTTCTTTTCTTATTAAAATAAAATTTATTTACGTTTTGCTATATATTTAGTTTGAGCTTAATTTCTACTTGGATAAAATAATTACAAAATTTTGATTCATTTTTAAGTTAATCAAATTTAATAAATCATTTATTCAAACTAAACGTTCTTTTTTGAGCTTTATAACTTTCGTGATTAATACAATCATACTTAAAATATATAATAGTTAGATTTTTGATCTAATATATTCTATGCATTTTAGATCAAAGTGTGCTCTTTTACATAGCAATCACTATTCAAAAAATATTTTATTGCAAATTATTTTTCTTTCAATTTCAATATTAAATCCGATTATCTTTAACGAACTAAAGTTTTATTCATTTTCGACTATATATTTTTTTAAATATAAATTAAATGCACACACACACACACACACACATATATATATATATATATATATATATATATATATATATATATAATGCATATATGACGTTCAGAATATCAGACGAATTACCCATAGGCGTTTTCAAATTTCAAATTTATATGCATGAATTTTATATTGAATTCCCTCTCACACTTTGATATTGTAATATCCATAACAACAGCACAACACAACAATAACAACAACAACAACAACGAAAACAATGACAGCCGAAAATGTTCGATATTACAAAAGCAATTCATAGATAGCAATAAATAAACCATTACAATATAAGGAGAAAAAGTGAAACGAATAAAAACGCGTAAAATACTACGAGTACGTTCGTCGTAAAGTATTGAAAATTTAAGACTTTATATATTTACTACAATAAATATTCTCAATGTAAATATGTAAACACAATCGATATTATATATATATATATATATATATATATATATATATATATATATATATATATATATATATATATATATATATATATATATATATATATATATATATATTATTCAGTTTTGTCAAAAAATTTTAAATAAATAAACGCTCTAGTCTAGAGTTGCCTTTATATATAATATAAATCTATTGACAGTGCGTCGAATAAATTTTGATACTATAATATATCGTAATATATATATATATATATATATATATATATATATATATATATATATATATATATATATATATATATATATAGAAATATTTTTTTTTATTATAATAACTGACTTTGTATTTCGTTAGAGAATCCCGTACAAATAATTCACACGACGTTTCGTGTGTGAGTTTGTGCACATCTGCGGCCCGTCGCACAATTCGAATTATTCACGCCCCCGCAACAAAATCGGGATCCGCGGTCCCGGCACGGTCGACTTCTAATCCAGGCGTGGCCAACCGTTGTACCCACGCTTCCTTATTTACATAGAAATTGTCCTCGGGGTTCAAAAGCCTCGGAACATTTTCACGGAATATATATATATATATATATATATATATATATATATATATATACTATGTTTAAATGTTTGTATGTAAACAACGCGGTAACTTTAACTATTACATAATGCCTATCGGTTTTATTATGTTTATGTCGTGTCCGATCTATTATATTCCAATGAGGCCATCTTATTTATGATACGCTCGATAAACATGCCCTTTTAGCTAAAATTTACAAGTTGTATTATAAATATATATTTATAAAACTACACATATATATCGTCAACATATTTTTATATTCAATATATTGTACAATTTTATTTGCAATATTTTATATAAATATATATTTTTTTTTGATAACGTTGAAATTTAGAGTTCAATATTATTATTTGTTACAATTTTTAGTACTATATGATTTTATTTTAGTATAATTTTTGTATAGAAATTTAACGAATTAATATTCTAAATCTTTGTTGTTTTTTTAATATTTTACAGTTAATATATATATATATATATATATATATATATATATATATATATATATATATATATATATATATATATATGGTATATATATATATATATATATATATATATATATGGTATATATATATATATATATATATATATATATATATATATATATATATATATATACCATATATATACATACATTCAATTAATATTAAAAAACATGCGATATTTATTTTGGATTACTAAACTAATATATTTACTATTTAATGTCGAAAATAATTTAATTTAAGTATAATTTATTCATACAATTTCAGAGCGAATATTTTTAGAAATACTGATACATATTTACCGTATTTCCTTACGTATATATTTATTTTTATATAAAAAAAATTCATGAAAACGAACATTTGATAGCGTTTAAAAATCTCTTTGATATTTAAATGTAGTGAAAACAAGTTTTTACGTTAAATTAGAACGTTTCATGAATATTTTTTTTTAAATTTTTAATATTTTTTCAGATTTTCATATAATAAAATGTGTGAAAAAAAATATATATATATATATGTATGTATATATATATATATATATATATGTATATGTATATATATATATATATATATATATATATATATAATTAATTGAAAAATATTATAATATATAATCTGTATTTAAAATAATAATTGATATATTAACATATCATAAATTCAACTTCATATATTTATATATATATATATATATATATATATATATATATATATATATACATATGTATATAAAGCGTAAACGATAATAATTTTTTAATCGAAACACACCGTTAGCATTTTCAATTCGCCATTTTGTACGGCGGCGATTTTCGATTCACCCTCTATATATCATAAATATTCAATTTTCACGCGAATTTTACATTTCAATATTCGACCGCTTCATACCATACCCAAACGAATGATTTACATTATTACTGTTGCCAAAATTTAATTATGTATAGTTAAAAAAAAATATACATATATATATATATATATATATATATATATATATATATATATATATATATATATATACATTAATGTGATCCCATTTTCTATAAGCGCAAAATGGCGGAAAATCAGAATCAGAGAATACGCATTGCGGACAAAATGTTCGTATACATGTGCAAGAGTACTTATAAATATTGATATTCTAATTAATATACAACATATAAACATTAATGTTTCCGTAATAATATGAAATGTACACACACACACACACACACTCACACATACATACATACATACACGCACGCGCGTGAACATTAATCCGTATAATAATCGCTGGGAAGCTTGCTTTTGATTCCCGATTATATTGTTCCTCGTTAATAATTAAATGATATTATTATTATTATTATTATTCGCTTTTGCGAAAATTAAACCGATTTTAATGCATCGATAATATTCAGCATTAATAGTTTCGTTTTTTTTTTGTGACAATTAGCATTAACAAAATTTTGTCTATTATATTGTATAATAAATTTCAAGTTACATTTTGTTTTAAATATTATATAATATTTTATATTATACAAACGTTTTACTAGTTAAATTTTCATATATAGTAATAAATATTATTAATCATAAAATTTATTATTAATAATGGTCAATAAATACCTTAAGACTCTTACTTTTCTTCCTTTTCTGTCAAAAAATATTTATTTTAATAAAAATATGATATAATATTTTAATTCTTAGTTTGCCAGATATGAGATATGTAAATTTTAACGTATATATTTATATATATCTAAAAATATATATTTTAATATATTTTTCATATTAAAAATGATTTAATATAACAATAGCCATATGACTTTGTATATTAAAACTGAATTATCTTATATCGGGCAGATTAAAGGTTAAATAATCGATTCAAATATTCGTGATCCGTTAAATCCGTATTCATTAGAGTCCTTTTAGTATGACAATCTGGATAATATAACACTAACATTTTCTATTTTTAATATACGTTTTACCTAAGTCCGATTAATTATAATAATATAACACTGATCTTATATTAACTAAACTCGACTGTTTATATAAATAAACTTAAAGGTTAAATAATCAATATATTATTGAATGTTAATTATCTCAACAATATTGATTCAAATATTTGCGATCTGTTGATTTATTATACTGTCGACTCCATTTAGTGTGACAATCTGGATAATATGACATATCTAACATACCTCAAAATTTTAATCAATGTTTTATCTTAATCTGAATAATATGACATAACACTAATTTCACATTAACTATACTAAACTGAATATATAAGTGAATTTAACTATTAAATATGTAAAATGTTAACTTTAGCTAACATAGTATAGTATATTCTATACTTCGAACCCTTCATTTTCGAATATTTCATATATAATATTAATATAAGGGGGATCATTTTCGGTACATTAAATGTAACTTTAGACATTTTGCCCCCATTTTAGATTTGTTATATATAATCTTGAATATTACCGGTGTGTCGGTAGTCCAACAGGCACAATCCTTAACGACTTCCGTTTATTCCGGGACTCCACAATTGATGCCGGGAGACATCCTGGTTTGAGCATAACGCGACGGCCTCCAACCATTATACAAAGTACATATCCATTTTCATTCATTCTCAAACATCCCAGTGACATGCGATAAATTACATTTTGAAAACCGCCTACCTATTCATACAAAAAAGCCGTATACGGAACGATCGTTTCATACTATGACCGATTCAAAAAAAAATTTATACGTCGTCATTGTGTATTTAATACATATGTAGAGTACAATATATTTTTTTTTCATATTAGTTTTCTTTCTAATATTCTGTGTGAATTATATTGTTACGTAAATAAATAAAGATTTTTTCTAAAGTTATAAATTATATTAAAACTAAATTTTGCAAGTTGCAAAATTTTCAATTTGAATTGATTTTTACATGCATTTTTTTTTTTAGTTAAAGAGCTGTTTAATGAATCTTAAAGAAAGTTTGAATTAGTATGAAATTATTCCATATTTATATTCCCATAATTCAAAAACAACATTTTAATACTCCAATATTATTAATATTTTTAAATTAATTAATTATGAATTTCATATACTAGAATTTATAAAATATTATTTATCACAACAACCCAGGAACTAATAATAATTTTCTTTTTGAAGAAAATTGCAAATAGGAAAAGAACATAAAAACAATAATCGTACAAATTTTTACTTACAGCAATAAGCAACACTGTTATAAAAATAATAATATATATTGTTTTGTAAAAAAAATATTTAACGTATTTGAAAGATATCTAAAATATATAACTTATATTTTTTTTAAATAAAAAATTAATAATAGAATAGACAATGAATTAAGGCAACTTTTCGTAACATCATTAAGAAAGACTTGAACAAAATGAATACAGTTAGTTATAAATACAAATAAATCTGAATATAATTGACAATAATATAATCGTATATATATTTTTTAATAAATTTAAATAATTTATATATCGTCAATTGGTTAAATTTTACTATCAAACCATCGATATAAGTTTCGGATTTAAACGATGGCACGTTCAACAATGGTCGTTTTATATAGTTAAAGAAGCGTACACACCCCCTCGATTTTCCCTAGACGATGACACAAATTGAGCCCTTTTTTTCCCTCTTTTTCCCATATATATATATATATATATATATATATATATATATATATATATATATATATATATATACCTTTCCCTCTCTTTTCATATATATGTATGTATGTATGTAGGTGCTTTTTGCCTCTTTTCGGTGGCCTTTTTTTCGCGTCGCCATCAATCAGACGACCTGCGAGGACAAAAAAAAATAGAAAAAGCGGTTTTTGGTCGAATTGTTCGAATGTTACAAAGCGGAAAAATAAGAAAATAAAGCGGAAAAAAAAAGAAAACATATACATATATATATAAATAAACTTTTTTTTTGTGTACGCATAACATAATGTTTGATAGATTGTCGTTTATTTGACCGTATTTTCGATTTTTTTGTCGTTCTATCATCGTTCGACATTCATCATGACGATTTTAATAGTCTTTTTATTTCATTAATATGGTTTATAATAGATATAGAATTTAAAATTTAGTTTTTTTTTAATCAAATTCTGATTTAGAACTGCGTTTATTAATTATTCAATTATCTATGTTTCAAATATAAATATTCAAACTTTTTAATTTATATATAGATATATTCAAGAGGAAGAACACAATTTTTAACAATAATTGATCAATTAACGGTAACATATATACTATAAAAATGACACTCATATATCATCAGCTATTACTTTTTAATATAATTTGTAGATTTTGATATAAAATTATACTATAGATCACATTTCGTTTTAATATATTATACAAATCACTTAGTATGTTGAAAAGTTGCTAAGAATAAAAAAAGAAAATATTTTTTTGTAATAGGAATGACGATTTAGTACCTGAAATTATTTTTATCATATTATTAAATATTTAGAAGAAACTTTATTTAAATATTTATACATCGAAAATTTTGCATAGATTTTAAATCTATATACTAATTCTAGAAAACATCTACATGTACTTTATTCAAACATACTTTCACTATTTTAACTGTATATTTCTATATTAAACAAAAAAAAAAGATAAATAGATCTCACTAAAAATAAATAAACTAAAAAAAAAAAGATATTTATATAGCCCATATCAAACGTCAAATCGGAACGCTATTTCGGTATCAAACGTTTAAACGTACGTTATATTATAAATATTTTTTTTTATATACACTCACATATCAAATGCTAAGCATACGTAACACGAAGCACCGTTAAAATATTATAGTCGCTATCCGAATACGATCGAAAGCAGAAAGAAGGGAAAAAAAGAAAGATAGAAAATGAAAGAAAAAGACATTCGAAAAGAAGTGTATCGTGTTAAAGTTGTCAACCGATGATCTTGAAGTATAAGAAGTCACCGTTGCTGATAAACCATTTGTACGTGTCACGATTTTTTCGAAATCTTCACTGCGGTTATCTGATTCAGTTTCTACGGTATTTTTTTTATATATCCATATATATGTGTGTGTGTGTGTGTATTTTTTTTCATGTCGTACAATTATTCACATCGTGTTATGTTGATAATATACAGCGCGAACGAAAATATCGGAGCGATTTTGCAATCTGAAACTATCAGCTGATATAAAAGATTCAAAGAATCGACAAATTCTCAGTGATCCATATCTTAATATAAAAAAATATTTATCGATCATTAAGTAAACTTTATAAATACTTTTTATATAATCTTATGATCATCATATAACATATTTTTATACGTATATTAAATTTAACAATTTTAAAGTATTCTAACAAATTTAACTTCTTGAAATATAAAATATAAATATGCAATTCTGTAGAAATCAGCAAGTTATATTAAATTTTAATAATCCATTTCATTTTATTTTTTTATACTATAAGATAATTTCATATATTTATTAATCAACATAATTTTAATATTTCACATCACTTAAAAAATTTAATAAATCTATAATATAATTAACTAAATAGCATATCTATTTATTTCAATATATATATATATATATATATATATATATATATATATATATATATATATATAAATTATATGAAAAAAAAATCACGATGAAAAAAATCATATAATGCCACTGATTTTTTTTATAAATATATCATATCGCAATATATAATAATATAAATAAATTGATACTTCAAAAATATATATGTGGGTATTTTTTGATATATAAATAAATGAATACAAAAAAGTATCATCGCTAAATTCGTGATTTCTATATGACGTCGATTCAATTTTTAATGATTAATCGCTTCGAAAACGACGCCCATTTAATAACAATAATAACAACTATATAATATATATATATATATATATATATATATATATATATATATATATATATATACAGATATAAGAAAAAAAATATTAATTTTGACAATGTAACGAAATAATACCCGGTGCCGTGGTCGATTACATTCAACGGGGCCCGCGCCTCGTAAAAGTTTATTATTAAACGTCAAATGACAATTTCGACAGCGGGTAATTATTTTGTCGAAATTTTCATGAAACCCTCAATTCTTGTAAACGCCAACGCACACCCACATTAAAAAAAGTATATATATATATATATATATATATATATATATATATATATCATAATAAAGGTGGGGTTTAAATTAAAATTTTCAACATTTTTATTACCCATATTTATATATAATTAGTTATTATTTAAAACGATAAATATTTGACGTTATATATATATATATTATAATTTAAACAGTTAGAATTCGATTTTCACATATAATTAATCATTTTAATAATAAAAAATATTTTTTTTATCGATAAAAAAGGACATTTTTTAATATTTTATTATATAAAAGATGTACGATATATATTTGCATAAATATGCAAAGTAATTTTAATATGAATTTTCTGTGAATATTCTCACGTTTTTAATGTATATAAAATTCTGATTAAAAGGAAAAACCGATGGAAATCATTGTAAATCTTAAATTTGAAGGCTTTTGATATTATTAAGCATATTATGTATTATTATATTTTTCATTATAAATCACATACTTATTACGTAATAATAATATGTATATAAAATTAAGAAATGATTTTTTAAGACTTTTTTTAACTGGATATAAAGATATTAAATTAAAAAAATATGATAATTATATTTCACTTTATATATAAATCATTTCATTTTAAACAAAATTCTATAAGCTTCAGGAATTTTTCACATAATTGCTTCCTGAAATTCTATATACACACCCTATAAATACACGAAAAATATATTACCCGTTAACGACAGAATAAATTACAATTATATTACAGATATTTTTGGACCCCCTTTTTTGAAGTATATTTTTTTTAAACATCCCTTTCGTGTCAACGAAACCCACGGGATTTGTGTATGGGCAACAAAAGCAATCCTTGCACGGTGTCTTATTACTTGACATGCACAATTCCATTATACAGGACGACATCTCGAATATCCTTGTAAATATATATATATATATATTTTTTTTCGTTCTCGGATTATATTTATATTATAAATCTGTATATATATTGTATGTTTTATTTTTACTAGCGAGTGCGAAATGATATAACATTTTTCGAAACGAGCGTAAACGATACTTTCGGTTATGTGTCGGTATTAGACGTTAATAAATCGACAGATAAAAGTGATGAATTATTATATATAAAATTAAAAATATATTTAAATGATAATAATGTTAATTTTTAGTATAGTATATATATTTTTCTTTTATACTTTTACTTTGTTAAAAATTGAAAATATTATTTCATTGATTTTGAAAGTTCATTATTTCTTAATAATGTGTTACACATATTTTCAATTTAAAACGTATAGTACTTCTATACTCTTCGATATCGCGATTTGAACATAAATATACGCCACTTTCAAAATAAGCAGCTCATTATATTTTTATGGTAACATAAGCAGACCCGCGTTCAAATTCGCATACGGCTCTATCGTATTTGTCAAATCATTAAAAGTTCATATACTTTTATTATATATCGGATTTTACCAAAATGAATTTAAAATTAAAAAAAAATATCACACACACACATGTATATATATATATATATATATATATATATATATATATATAACGGTAAGGAAAATTATTATTTTGTAGTATTAAAGTCGTATAGACGTAAAATATAATATATTGAAATATAATATTTTACATGAAATCTATAGTAATAAATTGAACTTTTGCATAGTACGGATGTATATTTGTATAGTTGTAAAGATAATTTAAGTTTAAATTATAAAATAAAGTAGTATTTGACAAAAAAAAAATGTTAAAATAATTTAAAAATTAGTTAAAAAAATCAATCGTTTTAATGCAAAAAAAAAAACATATTCAATACGACATATATAATTTATAATATTGCACATATTGCGAACGATTTTTGAACGTCTTATATATTTAGTATTTTATTTTATTTTTCGCACCGTTGTACTACAGATATTTTCCATTATGTGCGAAAAGTCGCAGAAGGGTTTCTGAACCAAAATAAAAAAAAAAAAAAATATATATATATATATATATATTATAATATATAATAATAATAATAATAATACCAAAAAGCACCATATTCGAATTTTTGTATACAGGTAACGTTATGGGTACCTTGGGGTAATTAATAACGCCACAAGCTGTGGAGGTTGTTCCACCATACATCATACTACCATAAATTATACGCCCCTGAGGTGGTATTGAAGACGATGTGTGGAGAAGGGAAGGCGGTCAGCAGGAGATGCCCATATGAAAAACAACCATCAAGATGTGCTCAATGTGAAAAATATATGTATGAGTATATATACACATATATATGTACCAAAAAAAGATAACAAAAATCCCTAACAAAGAGATCAAAAGAAAACCAATAATTAAGACGTCTGTCTGCCAACGCGGTGACGCGATCACGTGTGCGTCCAGCTTAAAACGATACGACAGAAGATCTGAACCTTTTATTGATATATACTTATATATATATATATATATATATATATATATATATATATATATATATATATATATATATATATATATATATATATATGAAGTAACATTTAGTATTTTGAGTTACGTAACGTTTGCCTTTTCTGCACGAGAAGTAATCATAGATTCGTTACATAGATTCAAAATGTTCATTTCAATATTCATATTATATTTTATTGTTAGATAAAATTGTGCATCTTATTATATTATATATTGCATATATTTTTTGTAATGTAAGTCAATATAAAATTTATTCTCATTCTATTTAAACGATTCTATATTAATTTACCATTGAATATTAATTTTAATATTGTAATTATATTTTGAATATGTCTTGTCATATATATATATAAACAAAATTATTTGACATTAACTTATTTTTGTATAACTAAGTCTTTTAATACACTTCTATTTTAAGTTATAAAAGTATAAATTTTTAGATTCTCCGGAAAAAACTTGTTTTTTTTTAATTTTTTAGTCCGTTTATATTTTTTTTTTAAATTATAATAGCATATTGAACCAATCAATATAACTTAATAAATTTTATAATTAGTAATATTAATCGAATATTACACAATCGATATTAATAGAACGAATACTTGTAATATGCTTTATATGTTGTATATAAGTTATAAATTCATGTTGAAAAAAGGTTGTCAATCGGCGAAAATGCATCCACGTGCGGCTCGACTCGTTTCAGGTGTGTTTTTATTTCAGTAACGCGTATTTCTTGCGTGTCAGTCTTAACGACTTTTTGTTATGCACGATCATTTATAATTATATTGTTGTTATTTTTTTCACATAAAAAAGCGCACATACACACACACACACACACACACACACTAAATATTCCTTAGAAGCCTTCGCGAATAAATCATAAACGTACCGATTATATTATTTATTCAGATACACATTATAATAATCACGTAATAAAGATGTCTAACATTTTTAGAACTCGAATTAAACACGTATATATATATTTTTTTTTCAACAACCAAAAAAAACACCTGCTCTTTATGAGGTGCATTTGAAAAGATCAAATCTTTGTATTTTTATTAATAGATATGATTTATTTTTATAGGTTTGAATATAAATTTAGTATATTTTATCGACTCAATGAAAATTGTATTAACAACGATACTAATTTTTAAACATTTTTGTAATATTGATTTATTTATTCCATTATGAATGAAAAAAATATGATATATAAATTTCTGTATTTTTTGTATAATCGTTTTTAAATACATACTTTGTCATGATGCAAAGCTGTGTTTATACTTTTATAATATATATTTCATATATTTTTTTTTAATTTTAAAATATTTTTTAAACTATACAATAGATACGTGTTAATCGTGTATATATATATATATATATATATATATATATATATATATATATATATATATATTAATCATAATATTAATGTGAAATATGACCATTTAAAATTAGATATTAAATAAAAACAGTTTTCAACGTTAACGATTTATTTGATCTTTCGATATGACCCTCTCTCATTTTGACCATTATAATCGTTTAGAATTTTCGCCTTAATTATACTGAATCTATTACGAAACTATCATTATATGGATTGCAAAGCTGCATTTATTATTATAAAGGTTAATTTTGCGTCGGTTATGATTGTAACCAACGAGAAGTTTAATTTTACATTTTTTTTATTATGTTAAAAATATACAGGGTCAGCAAATTTCGATTTAATTTTATTTTTATAATAATTATTGTATATATATATTTATATATATATATATATATATATATATATATATATATATATATATATTGAATAAATAAGGATGTTAGAATAATTCATTATTGTTAGTATTGCCTTTTGATGATATTGAAAATGAAAATAAAGTATTTCTTCTTTTTTTAGAATTGTTATATTTCATAACAATTCTAGAATCAAATTTTCACATATTTTTTATATCATAATTTAATATATAGGTATATAAAATATTTCTTTTATATATTTGCGTTATTTTTTGAAGTCATCCTGTATATATATATATATATATAAATATATATATATATATATATATATATATATATATATATATATTTAAACGTTGGTTGTTTGCCTTTTTGGCAGCTGCCGAGAGAACGAGTTTTGTGAAGAGAATTTCGTGTCCATTGTCAGATTTAAATTCTCTTATCTCTTCTGTGCAACGTCGAAACACCGCTTAATTCGTATGAATGTAATGCCGCAATTATACGATTAAAATATTCCAGGAAGTAGACATTATTTACTTTAACATGCATATAAATTTTGCTAAAAAAATTAAAAAAAACTCGATTAAAATGTTATCTGTTCGCTAATGAATCGGAATTTTTTGTTATGAAATAATCTATATTTATATAAACGGTCGAATCGTTAATTTAACGTTGAATAATAGTGTATCGTCAACTATTTGGATATCTGTAAATATCTAAACGTTTGCCAACAACACTATTTTTTTTCGTAATAGATAAGAATGTTAATCTTTGTCGAGACAGAAGAGGATTATTATCCAGACGACACTGTTTGACATTAGACATTTTTATACTGATTGATGTCATTTTAATTTTATTTTTCAACTTCAATATTATAATAATAAACATTTTTAGATTTATATTATGTAATTTAACCTTTGATAAACATGTAATATAAAAATATTTAGATATTAAATATTTTTTTTGTTGTTTGTTTCAGGTGAGTGTTATTTTAATTAACAAGTTAATTTATTGTCACAAAAAAATTTTGGAATTTATATTTTCATGGATATAAAAATAAAAAAGGTATTTAAATTATTATTTATCTGAATGTAAAAGTTATTATGTATTTTAATTTTTAACTTATTTATAAATAAAATATAATTAAATTAATTGAATTGTACTTTAAAAAAATTATAAAGTTGCATCTCAGTAATTTGTCTGAGAAAATTGCGAATTTTTCAACGGCACTCTGGCAATAATGTGATTTTTCCACGATTCTTCCGGAAAATCGCCTGTCGCTGAAATCCTTCCGTTTTTTCCGACTCGCATAAAAATCTAATTCGATTTCTTTTTAGAAAAAAAAAAGCTTTTCAACTTTCAAATGCAATCGTTGCGTTCGCACTTTTCAATATTTCGCAAGTATTCAATTGTCAACGTAACCGGAAAGCTTTTCCGTCGAATTAATTGAAAATCGATTTTTCCGCATCCTCTCCCCCACTTCCTCAATTTTACCCTCCGCGGAAAATGTACACGGATACAGTGGAGTGAAATTAAATTTCTGTTTCGAATACACGTGTACTTTTGCTCGGCGACATTTTCATTGTGTTTAAATAATTGTTCACTTCGTGAAGTTGAAACGTTTCGGATTTGTTAAGTCGCATTTCCACCGATTTGTCGCACGTATATATCATTGATTAATTACAATATATATATATATATATATATATATATATATATATATATATATATATATATATATATGACATAATTTATACATGATGTCTTATATTTTTTCAATAATTATATAAATTCCAATAATTAGATTTATGAAAATTAAATTTTGTAATTATTTTATTAAATGCGAAAGTCATCTGTTTATTTATAATAATATGTCAATTATATTTTTTGTATATAAATAAATTGTTCAATCTAAAACTTATATGACAAATAGTTAATGCATTTTTATTGAGCAATAAAACCATATCTTCAATCTCAATACAAAAAAAAAATGATAAAATTTCACAATTTTCTTATGAATTTTGGTCATGTAATAAATTCCATCATAATATTTTCCACATTCGTATACAATAACAATATCTAACGAATAATAAAAACGCAATAATTTCCATCTGTTTTTTTTATTCGATTATAAATAAAGTAGAGATATGTACGAGTCAACCGTTTAAAAACAGCGAAAATATTTCGTAATATATATATATATATATATATATATATATATATATATATATATATAATATTTTGTCAACTTTGAAAATACACCACAGTATTATATTATTATTCACTTTCGTAATTTTCGTACCTAAAAATAATAAAAAAATAAAAATACCGACGTCATAATATGTGACGGAATCATAAAATGAAAATATTTCATATAAAAGTCATAAATGTGAGCACTCGGCAAGTTTTACGAGTGCCTCGACAATTTTCACAAAACATCGGCCCACTTATCAAAATTTTTCTTTTCGTCGTCGGAAAAACGACGAAGTTTCTCTTTTCTCATATTTTTTTTTTTTGATCCGCTTTTCGACAATGAAGAATTCGTAGAACGTCTCGAATATTGAATTAATTATTTTATACGACATATATATATATATATATATATATATATATATATATATATTAATTTTGATATTTTGTCATTTTTATAATGGACTTTTAATATTAATAATATTTTTCATATAAATATAAAATATTTTAAATTTATTATTACTTGTACAATTATAATCTATCAAATTCTAATTCTTTCAATTAGTATATTGAATAATATATTTAAAGTAAAATATACATTTTTCAATAAAACTATAAATAATATTATAGATTAATTAAATCAAGTTCTTTCAATGTATTTTTTACAGGATTAATTCGCGGATTTTTTGCCCAAATTTCAGACGAATTTCTTTCAGAAAGATATAACACATCATTAAACGTATATTTTTGAATATTTTGATTCGTATATTATTTCAAATTAAAACATTTTTTTATATATGTCTAAAAATTTATACGACATTCAAATTTAAAATTATTTATTTTATATTATTTACTTTAACGATTACCTTTTCATCAACTTAAGGTTTCAAAATTTTAATAATTTTTATTCAAATATACAAATTTTAATATAAAATATTGCCGAAGAAAAAAAACACAACATTCATATATAATACCGAAAGAAAATCGATAGTTTTACATAATAAAATTCAATATTTTCAATTTCGACCGCGCCTCTTAATACTCGTGGAAAAATGAAAAACTGCGCTTTCGGAAAATCGAATTATAAATTCAGCTCTTTCTTCGAAAGCGGAATATTTCCTTTTATACATACGTACACACACACAAATATATATATATATATATATATATATATATATATATATATATATCAAGCGTTTATAAATTGAGACGAGATTTGGGATTTAATTCCCATAACGACCATCTTTAATATCCTATTTCTTCGCGGGGAATATCGAGAGAGCTCCTTCGATGAAAAGCGTTTTCCGGCGGCCATTTATGCAAATACGCCATGAATTATATTCATATCCACTTCGGATTTTAATTTAACCTTCGATCCAATAAAATTTATATATATATATATATATATATATATATATATATATATTTGCATATAAAATATATTATTTTTTCTTCTATTATAAAAGGATGAGGGTGTTAAATATTGTTAGTGTAGTAATTCTGAGAAATATTCGACGTCGGTTAATAGCGGATAAATTTTGCGATCGTTTATTCCAACAACTTGTTGCATGTATTAGAGTTAAGTCGTTAGTTTATCGAGTTTTTGTATAGAATAATTAATTACGTTCGTTTTGTTTTCGTTATTGTTTTTCGTATTCTCGATGAATATTATCGATATAATTATTAATATAATATAATAATTATATAATTTTTCTTGTGTAATTTATGATTATTTATTTATATATATTTGCAAATATTTTTAGATAACAATAATGTTTTCATATAAAAACATTCAGAAAAAAAACCGGATACATCTTACCTTTCGTTTTATGTAATTTATTTATTTATTTGAAAGATATACCCTTTACGGTCATAAAAATCTGAAATATTCAATATGCAATATTCAAAAAATATAAACCAATATGCAATATTTATTTTTCATATGATTATTCGATTTTAAATTTTTGATATAAAACAATGATAAATTTATTTTTAATTAATTTATATATAATAATAATATTTTTTTGAACCGGAAAATTTTTACAAATTATTTTAAAAGATAGTATAGCAATTCCCTATTTCATTTCTGATGTATTCTTGATCTTTAGAAGTTTGTAGCACATTCAGATTTTTCTAGGAATATTTATATATTTTTGCTAGAATTCTGTTAGTAATTCCTTTCACTTTATTAACAATTGCATATTGCAGTATTGAAGCCATTTCTATAAATGTCATCGTTTCTCAAATATTCCAATACGATATTAATAATTATAATTTTTGTATTTAAATAAATTTTTGACCTATTTTATATTAATATTTAATTTTGTTTTATATACTCGTATATTTATATACTTTATAGTAGTTCACAATTTAAAACTAACAACCATCGTCGATAAAACAAGAGCTTTCACATTATCGGATCAAATTGAAGAATAACACTCGTTTATATATACCATATATATATATATATATATATATATATATATATATATATATATATATATATATATATATATATATATATATATATATATAAATTATTGTTATATTTTACAAATATAACAAGATTATATTTGTTAAATGGAATCGAATGAACATTTTTAGACTTGGTCTAGTCTAAGTTATAGATTGTCGGCTCACAGCCGCGATATTCAGCGCCTCACAAAAGACAACAATGGCATGTATGGGCCGACGTAATTACATTATACCTTTCCACACCCCCAGGGCGAACGTTTTATATTGGCTTCCCCGCTAAGAGAGCATATGTTCCGTCAATTTCACCATCCTTATCGCACTCGTCGACTAAAGGTCCCAGGCTTTTTACGGCTCTTTTTTTTTCTTTCAATTCCCGTCTTCGCTTGCTTCCAGCTCGAATATTACAGGGCTACGATATGAAGAATTTGACTTTTTATATTAAAAAAATAAACATTTTTAAACTGTAAAATTTTAGTAAAGTTCTACAAATACTTCATGGCAACCTGTGGATCACAAAATGTAGATCGGTTCTAGGATAAATCAAGCCAAAATGCAATTCATAACCACAAAACATTTTTTCATCACAAAACAAAACATTTTTTAACATCACTAAATTTCAATTGTATCGATATAAAAATATTGAAAATCCACTTGGACAACCCTGACTTCTATCTGAAGATTTTTTATACGGGTCTGAGGTCGTTCGGCTCGTATGCCAAAGCCTCGTAGTATCGTATTAAGCCATTATATAGCCCTGCCTTTCTATGCTTCACGGTTTCTATACCCGTTTCATTCTTTTTCCCACTCGTGCTTCGCTTATTATTATCATCTTTTTTTCTTCGAATATATATTATTATCATCTCGTGTGTATGTTTATATACCTGTTTTTCATTTTTTTTTCATTCTCGTTATATAGTTCTTTCGGCACGCCGTACATTTATATATATATATATATATATATATATATATATATATATATAAGTATACGTAATAATCGGCTTTATATGTATACATATGCGGCTTTATGTGTATACATATGCGGCCCCGCAGCGCGGAAGAAACGTTCGATTGAGCGTTTAATTCGGATTCTTTAAAGCGGGGCCGCATTCGAAAGATTTTAACTGATGCGACGCACAGAAGCCGAAGGTTGTAAATGCGATTTTTTTATAATATTTTCATATATAAATCAAAAAAAATATATAGTTTATTGTCGTATAAAATATTGATAAATTATTAAAAAAAATATATCTATATTAAAAATATAAATTTTTCATCACTTTTTTGATTTTTTAAGTTGCATGAAAAAAATATTGTTAAATAATTTGAATAAAACTCTTAATAAAAATATCGATTATTTTCCATCTTTCATTATAAAAGTGTTTTATTTTAAGTTTTGAACACCCTCAGATATAATTTATATAAATATTTAATTATATTACAGTTATAAACTTTTAGTTATATACGAATAATATGAACTTCTGACTGTTAAATATTTAATATACAATTTTTAACGACTGTATAGTAATTAAATTATTATACATAACATGTACTTATTACATTTTTTTTTCGTAATACAACATAACAGTGTCTTATTTATTATTTATTCCCTATATCATTTATAAATTGCCAAACGATTTAAATACATATTCATCAATCGGCGTCGTAACAATTTTCCTTTTGATACGATAGGCTATTAAATATACATGAATAACGTTTCGTTTTCTTTTTCTTTTCTTTTTTTTTCTTTTAGTAACTTTTATTTTTTCAACGGTTTCTTTTTCATTTCGAATCTTCGAATCGAAGATTTATTATTTATTCTCATATCTTCGTTATTGAGGATTAGCGGTTATTAACATCCAAGATGTGAATGTGAAGATGGAAAAAAAATTGATCACTTACGTTGAAAATTGATTTCGATCAATTTAATCTTCAATGACAGGTTTAACTCTTTTTTTTTAAACGCTCGTATAAAATGCATTATGATGTTTAATGCGATTTTGACATTTTTAATAATAGGATTCAAAAAAAAAACTATATATTAAACTATTTTTTATTATAATATATTGATTGGAATATAATGGAATTTTTAGCGATAAAAAATATAAATCGTATTAGCAGAAATTTAAATAGATTTCATCTATCATATTTACATAAATAATCTGAGAATTGATTGAGAAAAAAATGTTTATTTCATTTTTTTTTATATTATCTGATAAATTTGTAATAATATGTTAATATGTATTTTTTTCATTGATTTTAGAATTTATAATTTATAAAAAATAAAATAATTTTTATTAACATTCAATTAATTATTATTAATATTCAACTCGAAATGATCGAGAGATAAATATTAATTTTATCTATTATCTGAACGAATATTCTTAGATCACATAAATCGTTTATTTATTCATCTAATATATTTATGAATAAAAATTATATCAATTATGCATACATAAGTATACGTTTTATTCTTTTTATAAATTCTAATATATATATTTTTTTACATTATACATAGTTGCAAAATTGCGTAATTGAAGCGTATTACGTTTCATAATTTAATAATACTTGTTAGTTATATAAACTATTCGCAACTTTACGGCGCTTTAAATGTTTTAACATTATAACTATTTAAACTTGAACTTAACAGTTTACTTAATCTTTTGTTGGAGAATATGAAATTACATTTCATTTACTATGTTATTTTAATCTTTTTAATAAAACAATATCAAAATTCGGAATTCTAACATTTAAATTTAATCTATTGAATAATTTGTCTTATTGATATTCTATTGTAATATCTTTTTTTCTATTCTTTAATCAATGTTTATTTATACGTTTCGAGTGCAAAGTATTAAAATTTATATTCTAAAGTATTATATATATAATTCTAAGCAAAAGTTCAATATGCGTATATAATTATAGATAAAAAAAACATACAACTTTGTCAGTAACATACATATATTATATTGCAAAACAATAAGATGTATATCATGCGGATAACGCGTAAGACGAGCTCGTTATATCGGCAATCACGTAGTACCATCAATCAAAACGCTATCACTCCACAAAGAGCAATTAGGAGCGGCTGTCGGATCTCATCTGTGCCTTGTGCCACTCATTTCTACGTCTTATTTATATTTATATATTCCAATATTCCCCCTTCCCCCCACATTTTCTTTTTTCTCTCGTTTTGGAAGCGCAGCTTTATCACGGCGTGAATACTAATGCATTCACGAAATTTTTGGGAACCGACGAAACAAATTCGAGAACGATGATGTTTACCATTTGGCCAAAACAACAAAAATATCAATATTCTACCATCGCGAAAAGATGCAATTCATTCTCTTAAAATATTCTGAATGTTGCATTTTTTTTTATTAATTTATAAATGGATAATATTTCTTATTACTTTATTTATTAATATTCTCTAACAAAGAAACTTTTTATGAATGTTAATGAGTGCGTTCATTTTTAATATTCTATGCGGCGATGTTTAGAATCGTTTCGCAAGAGTATTTATTAAATATAGTGAAAATTTGCTAACCATTTCCTCAATTTTTTCTCGTTTTCATAAAAGTTTTCCTTAAAAACGTTAACGCTTTCATTTTAACAACTTCCTTGAGATGAGAAGCGAGAAAGATTTGCGATTTTTATTCATCTTTTCACATCTAGATTTTTAAATAATATAACATTTCTTTAATATAATATTGTTGATAATTAATTTTAATTTTAAATAAATTTTAAAAATCTAAATTTTTATTTTTATATAAAATAAAATATATTTATACAGTCGGATTGACTTGTTTAGAGTGAAACAATGAAACTATAATTTAATGGCGCGTCTTTAAAGCCTTTATTTTTAACCTTCTAATGACCGCATAGATTAGTCGCTCGGAATAACGGTTAATAACCGTCAATTTCCACGAAACGTTCCACTCCTGGAAAATCGTATAAATATAAAAATATCAAAAAAAAAAAATGAACAGCTCTAGAGCACTGAATGGACTTGAACTTGTGAAATGAAAAAAAAAATAATTTCCCGTCGGCAGGTGAGCTTTTGATCTATAGTTGTCGTCGATTTTCACGTTCGAACATGGCGTACGTGATCACCGGTCCGCGACCGCACGCTCTAACGACCCTGCAAAAGAGTGTCACGTGACCGTCGCAGCGACCAATCGCAGAGCGAGACACGCCCACATTCATGACGTCACGGTTCAAGAAATACGAAAAGATGATCTTATCAATTATTTTCACCGACGTATATATTTTTTATATCATAATTATGACGTTATATCAAAAAATATAATATTCATTTGTTTTTTTTAATAATAAAATATCGTATTTTTATTTATTTTGTTTTAAATATTTATTATATATATATATATATATATATATATATATATATATATATATGTATATATATATATATATATGTATATATATATATATATATATGTATATATATATATATATATGTATATATATATATAAATTATATATATATATATAAAATTGAGGCTATAAAATTGAATTTCTATTAGCGGGGGATCGTTTCGCGGATAATAAGGTTATTTTACGCACTTCGAATCGTCAATTCGTTTTTTCCCTACTTCAATCTGTGGCGACGGCTTTCTTAGGGGGAGGATATGGTTCATTTTAGGGGTTTGGGGGATGGTTTTATCAAAGTAAAATCTCGTAAAAAATTAAGGCCACATCTTATTGTAAGATAACGGCGAACCCCCCCTCCCCCGATTGGTGGTAAATGTCGGCGATCGCCTGGAAAAAAAAGGTTCTCGATAAATCCCGAGATTTTATTAACAGCCGGCTCTTGCTTAATCAAGCTTTCTCTTTTTTTATCCCTAGAGTGGAACTTAAATAAGCATTCGATGCCCATCCCTGTTATATATAGTACATTAACGTACGTTAAACGCGAATATATACATAAATTCTAATGATATTATTGTTCGGTTCGTTATATTTTCCTTTAGTAAATATATTATTATTATTATTAATTTAAGCACAGCGATTAGAGCCAATTACATATTTTTAAAAAAAAATATTATTTTTAATATCATTTTATTATATCAGAATTTTTAATTTATCAAAACTAATAAATTGTGATATTGTTATTGATTATAATCATATAAAATTACATTTTTTATTATACAGTATAAAAGTAAAGTTAATATTTTAATTTATGATAAAGATTTAAAAAATCGGAAAACATATTAATATTCATATAATCAATCGATAAAACATCATCGTTTCGGATTCGAAACTTAATTGCCGATTTATGGATTTCAGACATGTATATTGTCGTTACCGATTCATTAGGGGACCGTGAAAGGTTCTCGTCGTTTTTTCCAGATTTTTTCCGACTTTTCCCTCCTCGGGTCGAAATCCTTTGAAGCCTCCAATTAACGGACTGCTCCCATTGATATAATGCAATTACGGCCGACTGACTATATAGCATGCCAAATAAAAAAAGTAAAACCAAAGACAGATGCGGGGGAGATTGAGCTGGCTGCGACAAGGGGGAGGGAAGTGAAGCAAAAAAAAACTGCGGCTTCGTTAACGGGGCCGCAGTGAAGTCCGATTGCGGACAAACCGGGATTTGATGACGCCATCAAAAGCAAATCGACGATTTTCCGCGGAAAATCGACAATCTAAATAGAAGGGACGCTTGATGACGTCATCAAATGGAAATTTATGACGGATGTTGCCAGTACGAAAACTCGTCTGTGAATTTCTAGAGGCTTTATAGTTATTATGATATACATATCATATTATATTTATGATTATATATAATGTATGTAAGAAAATATTTTTAAGGGAAAATAATGAAAAACTACTGTATTTTTTTAATGTGTTAAAATTTTCTAATTAAAAACGATAAATTCAAATAACTAAAAATTAAGATAAAAATTTTATATTAAAATTGTTAGTACTTTATTTATATATTTATATTTTTTCTTTAATATCAATATCTTATACTCTTGAATATTGTCACAATTAAAGCTTTAATTTATTTACTTATTGAAAGTAATTTTACGAAATTATTTCGCCAATTTCAAACAATTTACTACATTATATATAGTTCAATAGGTAAAACATCGCATTAAACGCATCGCGTATACGAATGTAATAATTTTCATTAAATCAACAATTCAACTAATTAACATTAATCAATTGATAAAATAATAAACAAACAATAATGCGAATCGAACATTTGTGTAATTAACAATATACAATAAAGCAAACTTAACCACTAAGCTATCGCGTGTATAACGCTTTAATTATACGTAACATCATAATTGTATTTGACATTGTTAAATTTAACACACAACATGCAGATGCTATATTTTTAGTAAAGTGGTTATTAACAGCTTTTCGCTGTATTAAAAACAATATATATTTACATGTAATTAATTATGTACAAATAATGTACACATTGTTCAAAATATGCATTCGATTAAAATAATTTACGTGGTTGTTTAAAATATAAATAAATATTTTTTGTTTTTTTCTTTAACAACGTATAATTTTCTATGTAAATTTTTGTATACATATATATGTGTGTGTGTGTGTGTGTGTGTGACAGGCAGTACACATAATTGACATTGTGCATAATTAATAATGACATAATAATTATCAATATGTTCATACTAAGTTATTTGTAATTATCCTTTATCTAATATAAATTTTCAACATATATGGAAATATGAACATATGTAGAATGTTTTAATTCTTTTAATTATATCCCTTTTTTTATTCCCCTTAAAAATATTTAACATTTTTAATTCTAAAATATTGTTTTGCTGTTATATTTCAATTTATATTACAATACATCCCCTAATTTGATATTTCTAGATTATAATAATTATTACTGTATTTCCTTTAATATTACCCCCCATTTTTTAAAGATATAAAATAAAAATCTATGATGCAATAGTTTTATATTGAACAAAATCAACCTTTACAATTTAATGATATTTCTTTTCTTTTCTTTAAATTTAGTCACCAACTTTATATTTGACCTTTCAATTACTTATTTCCGTCTAAAACTGTAATATTAATTTATTAAATATATGATGAACAAACATTTTCACTATATACTATATATATATATTAAATTTTATATTCTACAATATTTATAATCTAGTCCAGGGGTGATAAATATTTTATATACGTTTTCCAATTTTTTTTAATATTATTTTTACCATAAATTATTCATATGAAAGCTTAATGGTTATACGTGCCATTTTTGGCACGCGTTCCTCAAAATCACCATCCCTGTTTCGGTCTATCGCCATCTTTACATTTATATCACTTATGATTTTAATAATACCGGGAACTGTATCGACATTACATAGCACGGCAAAAACCAATTTATTCTCGTTTCGATTCACCGTAAAAGCGTCGCCTTACATGAAAAGAACCCTGTTACAAGGCGACAATGAGATACCGTTATCATTATCATTATCATTATCATCATTTTCTATGGTACAAATCGAGACACAAATATGTTTATATATCTATAAGCGTAAATGTCGCGGCACATCGAACCCATTTGCCGGTTCATTAAGCGACTATAAAAATAATATATATATATATATATATATATATATATATATATATATATATATATATATATATATATATATATATTAAAAAAATCCACATATATATTATATTAGATAATATATCTAGGTGTATAAAAACCATTGTCGTGTCACATTATAATGTAGGTGTATAAATTGAACAGGTGTCGTGTAATATGTAAGTGGATCGTAAGCGCAATTTGTAATCCGATGAGTCGTAAATTTGTATATGTTACCGTTAAAGTTCACAATAAACTAATCGTAAAAACGTTCGATATTTTCGAACAAAATTAATAATATACTATTATATATATAATATTTTTTTGTACAACGTGTTGAAAATGCCCGTCAAAATTCGTCAAAAAAATCAGTCAATGGAGATCGAACCGCAAAATCTCCGTCCGCAGGTAGGATTAAAACAAATTGAATTTTAAAGCCTTTTTTTCGTCTATCGATAACACGTTGAGGATTATTTTTCACCGGAGTACTTTTCGATGGCAATATTCCGTACGAAATTATAATTCCTCTTTTGTTTCATATTTTTTTTCTCATTGTTGTATTGACAAAACGATCGTAGAAAAAAGGTGGTGAAGTACTGAAAAAAATCTATATTTAAAAAAAACGTCTCGAGTAACAAATTCGTGTCTTTTTGAAAGTTTTATTTCAAGGTAAAAAATATATGCAGTTTAATTTGTATCTTAGTTAAATAAATATTATAATTTATATCAGGATGATTCAACCTATATTTCGCATACCATTATTGGGTGATTCAAAGTTTCATGTTGGATAATAAGGGTTCTTGTTCGATATTAAGGCTACTTACTAAACTATTGAAGTACAAATAATGAGGGTTGTATATACTATTTACCATTATTCGTAAGTCTGTAAGATCCACCGCAATGTCGATAAATTGATAATTATACATAATTTTCAACTAATATGGATATATAATGATTAAAAATGACAATTTTTTGATGAAAACTGCAAAACGAGGTTCGTTTGTATTAAATTTACGTACGAAAAAAAAAGAATGGTTTCGTGAAGTGTTTGTTGCATTTGTATATTAAAAGAGAAACAATTTACTATAATTTTTTTTTCCATAAATTAATTCTGATTTTAAGTGAAATTTTAATAGTACTATATGAAAATATTGATTATATTTAACTTAACAAAATTTTAACGATATGAAAATAATAAACGAATCGTTTCGCTCAATAAAAATTCGCACGGCGTATCCGTCGTTAATTTTTCCGTTATCAAAAAATTCACACCGCGAAATTCGCGCGACTAGTGTTAATAATAATAAACACACGCGCGTTTTTTTTTTCTCTTAATAATCACAAAAATGGCGGATTCGAAACGAAAAAAAAAACACCGGCTTTCGGTAATAAAGCAATTAAACCTTCGAAATGCTTTACGATGATAATAAATGGGAAGTTTTACGGTGGTACCATAAACGAACAAATGTTTTTGTGGTACGGATTTATATGTGAGCCAGCAGCGCGTATATACTTCAATCATACACTCGTTCACCTTGTATACGAGTATTTAACTCCTTGAGGCCCGGACATCAAAAACCGATCAAAGCGAGATCAAAGGGATACAAATGCTATGTGTACACGTATGCATTATTCGTGTATATTGAACATTTTTTTTTTTTTTTTGTTCTTATTCTACATCGGTGCCGCTTTCAGCTTTATGTGCGTGAAAAAAAAAATAAAAATTTCTATATACGTATATACATTGTATATATATATATATATATATATATATATATATATATATATATATATATATATATATGAAAAAAATAATAATAACCAAACGAGGCAACGAAGATGAATTTTTATTTACGGGAACGTTAAACATGAATTCCAGTACCTGGTGAATTTGAAATTTTGATGGTAATATCGACGAGTATTTCATACATGCATACCTTTGTGCCTGATTCAGAAAACAATGAACATTGTATAAACAAGACTAACATATACACGGGAATTGCAGTCGATATACAGGATGATCCAAAAAAAAAAAATTTAATTTTAAAAATTAATCCGATCTATATATATATATATATATATATATATATAAATATATATACCATATATACATAAATATAAATTATTTATCGTATTTTAAGAATTATATAATATTTTTATTATCGATCTTTATTTTTGATCGTTGCTGTATTTCGATGTTTATATATCTTTAATATATAGAAGATAGAAAAAAAAAAGGTGAACCGGCGAAATGAAAAATATACGATTTCAACATTCCGCTTGCATTCGAATGTATGTAAAAAAGCGTGCAGCGACACTGGTTTGATGGTATGTCGATGATAATTTTGAATTTCGACTTTAATATCTACAGAATGAAATAAAAAAACTCACCCTTTTCCAAAGATGAATATCGTTTTTAACGACAGCGGGCTCCATTTCAAAAATATATGTATAAATGTAAAAAAAATGTTACTTTGTCTCTAGAAAAATTATATATATATATATATATATATATATATATATATATATATATATATATATTATAAAATAAAAATATTAAATCACTCATAAAAATGATGAAATTGAAATTGATAAATACAATGTTGAAATCGAAATAGAATACTTATAATAAATTAAATATATATATATATATATATATATATATATATATATATATATATATATATATATATAGATATTAAATAGATGTATTAATTATACTGATTGCGATCTTTTTCAATTCTGCTCCGGTATTTTTATATATCGAATATAAAGAACCTCTGAATTTTTTTTTCAGAATTTAGATCGAATTTTTTTGTCAGTCAAATTCTGGTAATATAATGGAATATTTGAGGTATTTTTAATATAAGAATTAATTAGAATATTCATCATCTATTAATAATATATAAGTAGATCATGCTTCGATTTTTCCGTTCTGTTTTTATATGATTATAATATATGTATATACACATATAGTTTATTAATTTTAAATAAAAATATATATATCAGTAATATTTTATTATCAAAACCTAATTATATATATATATATATATATATATATATATATATATATATGAAACATTTTTTTTATAAATTTAATTAAAAAAAGGTGAAATATCGAAATGAACATCACGGAATTAATTACGATCTCTCGCACCGAAATTCCCTGACGCATTTTCACGATTTTTCATCCGGTTTTTTTTTCATTTTCCCTCTTCATTTCCTGCTTTATTTTGTGTGACTATATTAAACCTGTATAGAGAAGTATGACGGGCTTTCAGCACACATTTATATGTATTTTTATTCGTGTTTATACCTTTTTTTTTGTGAAAGGAACTATGCCGACCGGTCGGATTCGGAATCCGGACGCCGTTGACCTTTTCGTGCCCGGATCGATCCATCAACCGTCAAACGACTGTTAACATGTCTTAATACCAGCAATATATATATATATATATATATATATATATATATATATATATATATATATATATATATATATATATATATACGGTGTTCAAAAAGTTCATTTATATAAACATTGCCCATTAGATATTATTACACTTTTGACAGAGCTTTTACCAATCCCCAAAACACTTTTGAAACTCGATCTTTGGGATAGCTTTAAGCACTTTTAATAATGCACTTATATCTCAAATATGCTTGTAAAATGATGATCTTTCAAGATTCTCTATATTTTTGAAAATAAAAAAAGTCGTTCGGAGTCATGCTTGGCGAATTGGGAGGCTAGAACATTTGTCAATTTCTTTCCTTTTTTTTTAATATACCTCAGTGTATACAAATTATAGCGGAATTGCAATTTTGTATTATTATATATCGTATTATAATTATTTAAAAAAAGTCGTTAATACTGTATATTCGGATAGTTGTACATGAATGTGCGTTTTGATTATAGTATTTCTTATATATCTTAATATGTAAATTGTATAAAATATGTAATTTTTTTAGAATTATTTATTTTTTATAATTAATAAAATGATTTATTGTAAATAATATTAAAATATATAAAAATATATATGTCACATGATTTTTTTTTCAAAATGATTTATTTCATTTAGTTTTTTTTAAATACCACGAAATTCAAAATTTTCAAAAATATTAAAATGAAATGAAAATGAAAGATATTTTATGGAAACATCATGAAATTATGTACGTAAATCATTTGTTCTCCATTAATATTCATTACCAGAAATATTCTTCCAAGTGTAAAATTGCATAGATTTTATATTAAATTTTATGGTAATACATGTAAAACCGGCTATATTATTATAATTAATTAATATCCTTATATAATATTATCATATTAATAAATATTATATATTTTTTTGACGTTCAATTTCATTTTATCTAAAATTGTATTGACTTTTGAATGGTATAAAAAAACTTTAGAAAAACATTTTAAGCATACAAACACAAAATGTAAATATCGATGAAACCTTATTTTTTGTTTTTCTATTTTTCTTAAATATATATATACAGCATCCCGTCGAAAAAACCGGGTCCGTTCTTTTTCGGTAGCGACATTTCGCGTTCGTCGGTTTGTTTGTTTGTGATTTCGTGATTTCAAAATCGCACCGAACACACAACGCGGTCGTACCGTTTCGCTTTTTCGCTGACGAGCAGTAAATTCAAATTTAATTAACGAGCGACCCCAGGTTGATGACCGCTGGCCCCGCGGTCGGTCATTAAAAACGATCATTATATCTTAGCGTGGCCGACGATAAATTAGACATTCTCATATTTATTATGTGGCATGTGCAGGGCCAGTTCGACGCTATTTGGCGCTTATGGCCAACTTTTATTGATTATAGGCCAACATATATATATATATATATATATATATATATATATATTTAACTTCATAATGATTTGTGGTTAAGTTCGCCAATCAACGCGTGTTCGACAGGCCGCGAGTGTTCAAGTCACGCTATTTAATTACTTTGCATAATATTCAATTAATACATCTATAATATTAATTAATTTTCAATATATGATTAAATTTCATTTATAATATATATATTTAATTCAATCATATTATTTTTTTCTTATATATTATAATATATGATGGTTGAACGTAGAGCTGGCGACTCTGTTCAAAATTATGACAATTTTATGAAAAGCGTTGAGAGAATTTATTTTTGTATTAAAATGAAAAATAATAATAAAGCAATAATTATTATATATTGAAATCTTTGATCAGTCATTATTACTTTTAAAAATGTACATAAATAGTATAATATTTCTTTTTACAATATTTAATATATTATAATAGAAACGAAAAAAAATAAAACATTGATACAATTTAGTATATGTATTAAATAATAATCAAAATTAATGTGAAAATGATTATCGAAATAAATTTTCAAATTGATCGCTGCAATATATTATATATTTTGAGACATTTCACGAATTTTTATAATAATTATACAATTTACGATCAATTAGGAAATAAAGTGTTCCAAATGACGATTTAATGCCGGTGCGAATGTCGAATTCGTGAATAATTCACCGAGACCTTTTTATCAGCGGTAACGAACCTTTTTTTTCTGCGCCGTCGAGGGCGTATCGCTCGTAAATCGATCGATTCGACTCGGGACGATCCTTTCTCCGGTGATTTTATTATAATAAATCCTCGTTAATCCAGACTTATGTATCGGAAAAGCGGAGTGCCGCCCGTTCCGGCGAAGGTTCAAGATTAAAGAAAATAACGACAATTAATGGAATCCATAAAGCAAAATTTTCCGAATGAAATTGTCGGATCGTCGAATTTATGCGGTTTAAGCGATGTAACTCACTATTAAGTCTTTTTCTATTAGAGACACTTTAGCTCTTATAAAAATATATAATTTTCTATTTTTTATATATAATATATACATGATATGTTCAAAAAGTAACGAAAATATTATATTTGTAGGACTAAATATTTAATATTGCTCAAAATGTTAACCAACATGTTAGACATGTGTAAAAATAATCTGACTAATATAATCTGTATTGTGGCCCCAAAAAAACACTCCATTGATGCCCCAACCTCCATATTTTCTAAAAATGGCTCCATGTATTTTTTTTTCTGTTCCCAAAAATAAAGAGAATCTTGAATAATCGTTCTTTTAAAAACTTAGATGAAATATAAGTGTATTACTAAAAGAGCTTAAAGCTATCTCTAGATTGAATTTCAGAAGTGTTTTGGGAATTGGAAGAAGCGCTAGCATAAGTGTAATAATATCTAATGGGGTGTGTTTTGAAAGGGATAACATCGATATAGATGAATAAATAAAATTCTTTTCCGACTTAAAATGTATTATAAAGATTAATATAAATAAACTATTGAAATATAATAATTTCTTTAGTATTTTTCCATGTGTAAATACCCCAGTAGTGCATACAAATAATAAATAAAGCACAGGTAAATAAGGGAATACTGAGAACACAATATACTGTGGGGAAGTGAATTTGAGTTTTTTTAGACTTGTTATAGCACTGGTGGTAGCACTTGAAAAAGGTAGTATTATAAAAAAAAGAAGATAAAATAACAATACAAATATAATAGTTTCTGCACCATTAGAACTCGATTTCTTCAACAATAAACATTTCGAGTGATCGCTGTGGTAAAATATAGTTTTATTTTCATTATTATATTCCACTGAATACAAACAGGAATAACATTAGCGGATTGGATCTAACATGGTTTTAGATTAATGATGTTTTTATTGGACATAATCCATTCTAAGATTAAATCCATGGTTTGTACACGCTTATATATATATATATATATATATATATATATATATATATATATATATATATATATATATATATATATATATATATATATATAATATGTATATATAATATATAAAAAAACGAGCACCGAAGGCAATTTTATGTTATGAATTTGTATTCCTTTTGTAATTACTGTTCATTATGCTACGTAATATTTCTTCGTTTCGCAAAAGCGTATCTTCCTGCCTTTGATGGGCAAAATGATGAAAATGTCATGAGGGTGTCTCAGAAAAACTCTGATGCTAATGCATTTATAAATATGGCGCTCAGACGTCTACTAATATAAGTGACATATATATTTATTAATAAATTAACTAGGTCATATATATATATATATATATATATATATATATATATATATATATATATATATATATATATATATACAACCATAAACTTAAATAGAAATGGTTTCAGTTATCTACGGTTCATTACGGTGATTACAATTGATAATATGGTCTTATTTTTAAATGTTATATCATTTTTTTTTTATTATTTAACAGTTATTTTCATCCATCGACTTGTAATCGTTTTAAAAAATGCTCACACATACATGTATATGTATTTAACGAAGAAGAAAGGAAAATAAAATTATGATCGCATTAGTCACGAAACGAACCGTAAGCAAATTTGTGGCGATAAAGATGTGAGAACGAGCCCGACTTCTCCACGGGTGATTTTCGGTTTTGAGAAATACAAAAAAAAAAAGGAAAAGAATGAAAGGAACCTCGGCGATGAGGTGGAGCTGAAGAGTGAAATAATAATGTGTGTATACCAAAAAAAAAAAAAAAGAGAAAGATGAAAAGTAATATAACGAGAAAGAAGGACCGAAACGGGCTTAGCTTTACCTGGATGGACGAAGGTAGACAAGCCGACACAGAATTAATCAACGAACAACAGGTAAAACCGTGACGGACCGTATGCACAAACTGCGTACGCGTGCTCATACAAACGATCATAACTCACTAATGAAAAGATGAATTTTAATAAAAATTTGCACGAATTATAGTTAGTTATGTATGTTATAAGAATACGATCATTTTTTTTGTTAAAATCAACGTTATTAAAGCGCATCTGAAGCGATTTAACTTAACTCGAATCCGTGGACAAACGGTTTAGTTCCGCGTCGAGCGGCTTGATCATCTTCGCCGTCGCATCTTAACAACATTATTACGGGAATAACGCCTAAAGAACGGAGCAAAAAACGATCGTTGATCACGTTTAAAAAAAAATGAAAAAAACATTAAAAAAAGATGATGCTTTAAAGGTAAGATATGTATATAAAAAGGCGGGAAAAAATTTTGGTTCAAAGATAGTGTATTTATACGAAATAAATCCGACGGGAAAAATTCTAAAATATAAAAGCCAACTTCCGCCGATGATATTTTCTTTGATGTACAAGTAGTTACTTCAAATGGAATTTTAATGCTGAATTATTGCTGTCTAATTCTAAATAAATGAGTCATTACTATAATACTTTTTATTTTACATGATAATTAATATTGTTTACCACTATTCTAAATAATATGATAAATCAAAGTATCTGTATATTTTTAAAAATACATATGGAATGCTAAAAATATTAGAGAATAAAATACACAAACATTTCAAAATCTGAAATATGATATATTTCCAAACATCAGATAATATACACAAAACTCGGATAGATGGATGAACAGATGCATAAATGTGCGGATAAAATTATCCCATTTGTATGCCATTTGAGAAATGCTGAAATAGTAAGATTATCTGAAAATGCAACGATAGCACATTCAAATGCGATTTCGTAAGCCAAACTTGATATTAACCCTTTACGGTGGGTAGACTATAACTATTACGGAATATCTTAATCTTATATTAATGTGATTATAAAAATATAATTGATAATATAGGTTTTCCGTTATAATTCAAATTTAGTTTATTTTTTATAAGAATATGAATATTTGGACTATTAACATAATAGTCCATTGTGCTCACTCCTAGTCAGCTACTGGGTTAACGTTTCCATTTTGGCCTCGGTTACCTTAATTAAAGCTGACAACCGAGGATCGCGGGATCTGTCCACTTTTTTCTTTTCTTTTTTTTTTTGGACACAATATAAAACCCCATCTGAAACAACGTGCATACCCCGTATGCGGTGTAGATATTTTTTTTTCTGTACCCACGGCGTCATATGGTCCATGTAACAAAGGGTAATGAGCCAAAGTTCCACCTGTCCCCCAAAAAATAGCACGACGATTCTCGAACGAATCTCGCGGTACATTTACGCGGACATTTTTCCACGTGGAAAAATAACGATCATACATTTCCGCCCTTCGGATGGTGTAGGGTGGTATACGCGTGTCGTCAGCCGCCCGTGGGATGGTTTGAAAAGGTTCGTTTCTTGGTCGACGCCTCTAATTGACCTATTCATTACAAAGTTTCGGAATCGTCGGTTTACGGTGAAACTTCTCATAGAAAATAGTCGAGTCGTTACTTTTTATGTGTTTCCTTTCTTCCTTCCTAGCCATCTTTTTTTCTTCTTCTCTTCTTTTCTACCCCGTTCCCAATCTTTCCATCTTTCCGCCCACTAGGATTTTCTTTTCTATTTTCATTATTATTATTATTATTATTATTATTGTTGTTGTTGCAATTCCCTTTGTTTTGTTTTTGTTTTTAGTAGCTCTGCTTTCGGACGGAAACTAGGAAAAAAAAGATCGGAAACGATCTGTACTTAATGGATTTCGAAATTCGCCCCATAGATAAATCGAGCGTTGGCCATCTGTGGTCAAATCGTTTCCGAGAAGATTCTTGTTCATACTGAAAAACTATATAAAAATTGATCTATCCTATTCGAATAAAAACAATTCTCAAATATTCCACATAATTATATCATAAATTTTATATATAATATAGTCATAATATAATATTAAAAAATATTTCATTTTGTTTCAGGTGAGTGTTATCGATCAATCTAATATTTATATAAAGTATGTAAGTATAAATATTTTTTTAAATATAATCGATTAGATATTTGTTACTAAGAAGAATCATACATTTGAATAGATTTAATCTACAAACCGATATTTCACATGTTAGTTATATATATATATATATATATATATATATATATATATATATATATATATATATATATATATATATATTTTAACATACCATCATTTTAATAGTTTGAAACATCAATAATAGTTATTCGCAATAACAAAAAGTGAGGCTCATCAATCGTCGTGTCATAATGATCATGTCTTTAGAAACGATAGATCCATTTCTAGATCACGTTCTCCTATTTACAAGTCGAACATACAAACAACAATAGACCTCGTTTTATATATATATATATATATATATATATATATATATATATATATATATATATATATATATATATATATATATTGTTCTTGAGATCTCGTTTTGTTTTTGTTTGTTTTTTTATTTCTCTCTCTATGTTTTCAATACGATATTTTTCCATTGCCCTGTTAAAAACTGGACAATGATAGCCGGCTTAAGACAAGAAAAATGAGTAGAAATCGTTCAATGTTCGGTTGTTGTGTTTCGTCGTGGGAATCCGTTTTTATAATCCGTATATAAAAAATATAAACTAGTCCAGCAAATGATTCTAAAGAGAATAAATACTTTATATATATATATATAAATCAAAATTAATTATGCAAATAAATAACGATATATTTTTCATTATTGTTTTTATTATATTCTTATATTCCACAATTCCTATTATAATGTAAAAATATAATAATCAACATTTATTATATCATCCCTAATTTATATTATAATTATGGCAGAAAATGGAAACCAGCGGTATTTAAAGTTTAAATCTTTTATGTTCTTATTTAGTGAATTTTACGCTTTTTAAAATATAAATGTGTACTTTTTTAGATAGATAAAAATAGTTAGGAATTTAAATGTCTAAATATTTTTGACATTTATCTATGCAGCCTGTATGAAAAATCACGACTAAAAAATGTCTTTGAGATTAAAAAGGTTTCCCACTACTGATTTAGACAGTCATTTTTATAACTGATATTATGTTGTCTAATAATATTCGATTAATTCATTAAAATAATATTTAACTGTATCTAAAATAGAGATTCTCATTTTTTTTTATTTGACAAATATTTTAATATAAAAATAGTTAATAATTATCATTTTTTATTATCACAATAAAGAAATAATTATAAATATATAGTATAAAGCGATTATTTTGCTGTTGTGTCTGTTTTTATTATTCAATCGAATCGAATAATATATAAATAATATATTTTACCGCCAAATCGCGTAACTGATACCGACATTTTTTTTTCTTTCTATTCGAAGCATTATTTTTCAAGACGTACCTATAAATTTCGAACAAAAGGTTTTCAAACCTAGGGTCATAAATTATCCAACTCTTTCGCGCCTTCCAACAAAAAAAAACCGAAACCGAGTTACCAAAAAAGTGTATATATATATATATATATATATATATATATATATATATATATATATATATATATAACCGCGATAAATATCGTAAAAATTGAAAGAAACGATCTTAATAATACGCAATGGATATATGTGGCTGTAACTGTTTTTTTTTGCTAACTTCTTATTCTTCGCTTTATTTCCAAGTCGTAAAATCGTGTGGAATTTATTATTGTTTTGTGTGCGAATACTATTATTATCTATATATATATATATATATATATATATATATATATATATATATATATATATATATATACATATATATATATATATATATATATATATATATATATATATATATATATATTAATATCGTGACATTGATTGAATTCTTGTTCATCTGAAAAATTCAAAGACTCGCGATTTGTTTCCATTTTTATTTTTTATTTTATGTTTGCCATTGTTCTTTTATGAATACGTCGTCGAATCGTGTAATCTTCTATAGGCGAAGATTTCCTTGATATTGCGGTATTAATTTTTCATTCTATCAAATTTTCATGTATATACAATTTATATTGCTACTGTTTGTTTTGAATGAAATATTACGAAACTGTGTTACGCCGTATTTTTATATTTAAATATATGTTTATAATATTTTAGAATCAGTTCTAATGAAATATTTCCATATTTCATAGTATTATTAACCATTTGTGAAATTGCTCCGTTGTGTCTTAAAAAAAATGTTTTCTATTTTTTTCAAAATTCAAATATATCAATAAACACAATATAAGTGGAAATTAATATAATAAAATACAAAAAAAATCGTATTTTTTGCGATATTTTAATTTTTTTTTTCATATTCCGCTTATTGACGATCTATTCATATCAGTATAAGAAAAGAATCACTTATACATTAAGGTCATCACTTTTTACTACGTAAATTATATGTCATTATGTATGAACGTTTAGAAAAAAACTCAAATTAAAATTTTGAGATCCAGTAAATTTTTCCAAAAATGGTAAAAAACTGATGATTTTTAAATTTTCATTTCTATAATTATTTTAATATTATGTTGTATAGAAATACAACATTATATTGATTCTAATCACACAAAATTTTATAATAAATACATAAAAACGTCATTCGCTCAAAAAGATTATATATTAATGCAAGTTGTAAATTTTGTATTTAAATTTCAACTCGTAAAAACCATTAGTTTTTCTCATGAAATTGCTCATTTATGAATTAATACAGATTCTTTGATTTTTCTTCTTCTTCCTTACGCCGTCTCCTTAAGAAGGTTGGCGATCCACACGGCCAAAGAAACCTTTGATACAGCCATACGAAAAATTTCCATTGACGAACAGTTGAACCAACGACGAAGATCTTTAAGCCATGAATTTTGACGTCTTCCAACTGATCTTTTCCCCTGAATTTTTCCTTCCAAAATTATCTGGAGAAGCCTATATTTATCATTTCGCAAGATGTGGCCGAGGTATTGTATTTTCCTTAATTTGATTATTTTTAATACTTCAGGATTTTTATTCATTTTTTCCAAAACCTCTTTATTTGCTACTTTGTCGGTCCAAGATATTCTTAGTATTCTCCGGTAGCACCACATCTCGAAAGCTTCCAGACGTTTTTCGGTACCAGGGTCTAGTGTCCATGATTCAACACCATATAGAAGAACAGGAAAGACATAACATCGAAGCATACGTAATTTTAATATCATGTCAGTGCTTCTAGATGTTAAAAATTTCTTCATGGCTATAAATTGCGTTCTAGCTTGCTCTATTCTAGAACGGATCTCCTTCTTGGGGTCGTGGATTGCTGTTATGTACGTCCCCAAGTATCTATAAGACGTCACTTGCTCAATCTGTTCGTCTTTTATGTATATCTTTGTTGGTGTTGGCTTTTTGGAAAACACCATTGTTTTCGTTTTCGCCGTATTTATGGACAGTCCATATTCTTCACTGTAGGCTGCTAATCTATTCATAATTAGTTGGAGTTGGTCTTCATTTTTGGCAAGCACTACAGTGTCATCCGCATATCTAACATTTGTTATTTTCGTTCCGTTCACGATCACTCCTTCAAACTCCTCGTTGATGACTTCGTTGAAAAATGCTTCGGAGTAAACGTTGAACAGAAGCGGCGATAATATGCATCCCTGTCTAACCCCCTTCTTAATGGAGACGGCTTCCGAAATTTCATGTCCTAATTTCACTTCCGCTGACTGACCCCAATAAAGATTTCCTATGATGTTTCTATCCTGAACATCGACGTTACATGACTCCAGTATTTTCATTAATTTATCGTGTTTGATACAATCAAACGCTTTCCTGAAGTCAATGAAACATGCATGTATCTCTACATTCATGTCTCTACATCTTTGTCCAAGAACATTCACAGCAAATAAAGCCTCTCTAGTCCCGACCCCACTTCTGAACCCAAACTGATTATGACTTAGATGTTCTTCACATTTTTTGAAAATTCTTGTATGAATTATTCTTAGAAATATTTTTAACATGTGTGACATCAAACTTATTAATCTGTAGTCATCGCAGTCTGTGGCGTTTAGTTTTTTTGGTATAGTAACAAAAGTAGACCTTAGCCAGTCATGCGGAAGTACGCCAGTTTTATATATTTGATTAAAAAGCGAAGTAATTATATCTATACTTATACCATCCTGATGCGCCATAATTTTTATAATTTCGGTATGAATATTATCTGGTCCAGGCGTTTTATTATTTTTTTGTAATTTTATGGCGTGAATCACCTCGCTTTTCGTCAAATTTCTCCAATCCGTTAGTTTATACAATGGAGGTGTATCATGTCTATAATCGTGAAATAGATCTTCAACATAATATTTCCATCGTTTCAATTTTTCATCCGGACCAACCAGAATTTTTCCACTCTCATCTTTCAGGATTGCACTGTGGCGTTTGTAATTTTTACCGGTTATTTCTTTAATTTTTTTATGCATATTGAAATGGTCGTACTTTTTTTGTAAAACTTCCACTTCATAGCATTGGTCTTGAATCCAACGGTCTTTCGCCTCTCTGCATTTTTTCCTGATGATATTGTTGAGGATCTTATATTTTTCCTGATTGGACTTATGTTTTCTTCTTTCATCCATAATTTTTAAGATTTCGACTGTCATCCATCTTTGTTTTGCTTTCTGCGTTGTTGATATTTTTATGTTAACATTTTGTGTCTCGGTGATGATATCTTTTATCATTATCCAATTTTCCTCAACGCAGTGTTGATCGTTTATTTTTACATGCTTAAATCTACTATCAAGCTCAGTCGCCACTTTTATTTTGGTCATTGGATTTTGCAATTCTCTGACGTCAGTACTCTTCCTGATTTTTCTTTCTTTTTGTTTTCGAGGTCTGTGAGCTCGAAGCTCCATAATGACAGGATTGTGATCAGTATTGGCGTCAGCTCCTGGATATGTCTTTACCGACTTGACAAACGCTTTAAAGCATTGATTAATCAGGATGAAGTCGATTTGATTTCTGACAATATTGTTTATTTTATCAGCAGGAGACTTCCATGTGTAAAGTCTTCTAGGATGATGCTTGAAAAAGGTGTTTGTAATCATAAACTCAAACTCGGTGCAGAATTGAGCTAATCTGTCACCTCTGGCATTTCTAGAGCCGAGTCCAAATTTCCCAATAATATTTCCCTCATCACCTTCTCCTATTTTTGCATTGAAGTCTCCCATTACAATTGTCAGTTCTCCTTTATTTGTTAATTTAATCATTTCATGGATTGAATTATAAAAGAATTCTACATCTTCGTCCGGTTTGTCGTTTGTAGGAGAGTAAATTTGAATAATATTCATTACTCTCCTTGTGGTTTGAATTTTAATCATGGCTACCCTGTCACTCAGAGGAAAGAAGTCTATCACAGAATCAGCTATATGTTTTGATATTATTATTGCGACTCCATATCTGTGATTTTTATCTGTTCCTCCGGAATAATATGTGATAGCGTCTTCTGTGTTGTATTTTCCATTTCCTGGCCATCTAACTTCACTGAGTCCCAAAATATCTATTTTTAGACGTTTCATTTCAGCAGTGACGTTTGCTAATTTTCCTGCAGCGAAAAGACTTCTGATGTTCCAGGTCGCTATTCTTGTAGTTTTCTCAAATATTTGTAATTTCCTCATATTTTGTTTATTTATCGCATTAACGAATGGCTGCATGGATGACGACGGGGAGATTCTTCGCACCCTCTCCTCACTTAAGAGGTGCCCCGGACTGAGGGCCTGGTTTAAGTTTTCGTCAGCCATGTAAATTTTTTGGAGATAAATAGTGTAGTAGGAGCTCCGTTTCCTTTCTACACCGCAGATAGTGATCCTTGGTGAAGCTGCTGCCCTTCACTGTCGGAGATTTATTTTCGGAGTTTTCATCTCCTAGGCTAAGCTTATTTTAAAGTGGCGGCTATTCTCGCCACTGACCTAAGCACTCTTTCGTGTTATGCGACATTTTATAAGTTCAATCTTGCCAATGATTAAACCATCGCCACTCGAGGCTTAGCGCTTCTTGTCCGGGACTGACATGTCACCAAGTCAGTTATCTGTAGCAGATTTTCCCTTATCCGCAACCCAGGGACCCGGGTGGTAGCATGAAGCTATGCTTGAACTTTCGTCACGTTTACATGTTTGTTTGTAAATAACTTTGACAGCGTGTATAATTATTTAATTGTTATTATTATAAATGTTAGTGAGTAACATTTGTGCGGTAGTCATTAGATTATAAACTAGAATGTCGATTAGTCATACCAATGATTGACTCATATTTATATTACAATTGATCAAATTGCCATTTTATTTATGTCGGTATATTTGAAATTAAATTTAATGTAAATTATAATTTTTTTTTCTTCCTTTTACCTACAATTAACAAAATATCGACTTTATGGCAAATTAAACATCTTGAGTTCCAACCTGTATATATATAACAATGGAAGACTCCAACATCCCAGTTGTTCCACTGTCATCGCTCCAGCACACTCACAACAACCATACACACGTCCACACCGCACTAAGTTCGACCACTTTGATTTTTAATTATACATTATTCTTAAAGGTCATACCTATCACACTGATACGTTATAATTGTAAATTTACCAAATGAATATGTAAAATCTGAATAAAATAAAATTTCATAATTCCGATATATGTGTCGGGTGCATTAATAAACTATATCAATCGTGATCGCTGTGAGTCCCACTCACAACGTGAGCGCAAAAGGTTTTACCACACTTTTTATTTATATTTGTATTTTTTTACACATGATATTAATTATTAAAAGCTTTTCACTCGCATTTCTAAATATATAGCTCATATTTAATCCTTTCGCTTGAAAATAAGGGCGGCAACAAGAGCAGCAGGAGGAGGGAGAAAATGTGAGAGAATTCGTGCGCGAAAAACCCCTAATGAAAATGTAGCGAATTTTAATAAAACCCTCAAAATTGAAAGGGGGGGTTGGGCGGATCGCTAATTAAGCATTTACGAAATTGAGATTAAGCGATGAATATTTTCGGACGCGCAGCGAATATAAAAAGAAATTCCGTCGGTTTTTGCGGTACCCGATACCGCTTTTCTTCTACACCAACCCTTAATTTTATTTTTACGTATTTGGGGATGATCCCGGGGGGGGTTGGATTTTTCGTTGTGGACTCGCGAAAGTTAATCCCGCGTAATCGTACTGAAGAAAATTTTCTCAATGGAGTGCCGGCTGAATTTTAATAAAGATCGAGAAGTTGTCTAGTTAAGAATTTCATTTTGTTTACATTAATTATTTAAAATTATCGAATCGACAGTATTTTCACGGAGGCATCTTTATAAAGGGACTAACAGAAAATTTCCTGTAATTGCAATTAAGAATATTTTTTTTATATTGTCAAGATTTATACAAATAATTATGTATATATATATATATATATATATATATATATATATATATATATATATATATATATATATATAAACATTTTTTACCCGTTCCAATATGAATTTGTTCGAGAGAAGGTAAATAAATTTCAATAATTTTCTGTAAATAATATTCTAAATATAATTTAATAATTTAAAAAATATATTAATGTATTAGTTATATTAAACATTTTATATAGCAAAAATATCTGAAAATAGAATATAAAGTTGGCGCCTTGATTACGTAGAGATCAATCAATAATAAATTCGAGAAGCTTTCAGTTTTAACAACTATTAAATCAAATAATATTATTAAATTAATCTTAATATTGTTAAAACGTAAATTATATTATAAAAAAAATAATTTATACTTAAAATTAGTTTCATATTATTTTATATTATAATTGAATTTCATAATAATTTGAACCATAATTATATATACAACTTGTTGATATTCAGAGAGAGCATTTACAAGTATTGACCTTTACCGATCATCATTTTGAAAAATCAAAAACAATTTCGCGAAGACGATCAAGTATCGTTTATCTTCAATAAATTTTAGTACCTTATTTGTACTTATGATTTTTTTTAAATATACATATATATATATATATATATATATATATATATATATATATATATATATATATATATATATATATATATATATATATATATATAATGTGGAAAAGCTCTCGAAACGATAACGACCGGACAACAGGGATAATTTCTTTATAGCCTTCGCGGCCGTGCCCTTGTATCGGTCGCGGATAATTGTAATCCCTTTTTATGGGGCACCATAAAAGTTAACGTTTATTAGAAGCAAACGTTCTGCGAGTCAATAAAGCGATCGTCGTTTAATCAAAACGACACGGACTCGTGTTTTTTCTTTTTTTTTTTTGAAAAAAAAATGTAATTTTCATGACTACCCTCCCTATCTATCTAATTTTATTTATGTGGCAAATTGGATAATATTATAATATTAATCCGTAATCATGTTGATCATTTTTTCAGCTTGATATAAATTTTATAGATATAAATATATACATAGTGTTCAAAAATTAACTAATATTTTCATTTTTTTTGGATTGTTTGTTTTAAAATAGCTCCTAATAAATATTATTATACTAATGTCAATGTTTTTTCCAATCCCTAAAACACTACTTGATCTTTGAGCTTTTTTTATAAAATACATTTAAATTTCATCTATCCAATAAAATATTCTGTACTATACACATGTGACCATATTTAGCGAATATGGAGGTTGGGACATTATAACACTTGTTTGATTAATTTTTGAACACAATTCAGGTAAATAATTTCAATAATATTAAATATTTTTTTCTATTACTTTTTAAACCTACCATATATATATTTCTCTTCCTCAAACCATTTAAGTCGATATCATATTATTTATTAATATTTTGAATATATGTTATATTTTATTATAAATTTTAATATCGCCCACTTTCGAATTCATCGTGTTTATTTATACCAGAAATAAGCTCATATTTGTTATGAAAAGCATTAATCAAAACTGATTGTGTTATAAAGTTGAGCCTGAGACGCGAAAAATATTGAATTAACTTCATTAGTGCCTCCATTGAGATCGCAAAAGTGTCGCCGAAATGCGAACTTAATCCAGACTATTTATTATCTTTAATTATCATCATCGGGGGGAGGGGGCTGAAAAGGGGGGCTAACTATTTTGACAAAATAAAACTTTATCGCCTATCAACCGAAGGTATGCCGAATTTATACGCGATTAATGGGCTTAATTGAAATTCTTACGACTTAAAATACTCGTATAAGATTAATTTTGTATATATATAATTAAATGATATTGAAATATTATAAATTTGATTAATTAGTTGTATTAATAATCTTGTCTTTTGAACTTGATTATATATTTAATATAGTATAATTTAGTTAATTATATATATATATAATATATATATATATATATATATATATATATATATATATATATATATATATATATATATATATATATATATATATAGATTTCTAAACCATTTTTATATCGAAATTAGATTTTTCTCAAAATTCTTAAGAATTTTTCATATTAATCATTATACTATATTTATCTATTATATGTTCAAAATTTCAATTTTTGTCCATCAAAATAAGCTTTTGACTTTATTCACAAATATTTTAATCTCAATTGAATAAATCAATGTTTAGTACGCATCGATATAATACAATAAAAATAAATAATAGACGAAGAAATAAAGGGAAGAATTGCGAACGCAAGCATTTATCGGAATCGGTTTACGAATGAAACATTTCAAAGCATTGAGATATAATTGCAATTAAAAAAAATAGATAATTTATATTACATATAAAAATTTATAGATATATAAAAAATAAATATAATATAAACCTATAGTTTATATGGCTATGTTGAAAAAGCGTCATATTTCGCATATTTTTGTATTATAATCAACGTATATCTTTTTTTCATTTTTATTTTATATGTACATATAATATGTGTGTGTATTTTCACAATAAAGCTGGAAAATAGGAAAATCTCGCGGAATCCAATTTCGAAGAATGAACCTCATCGAAATGTAATATTGCGAGTCTTCATATAATACTTTTTTTTCTCTTTTTTTTTACGAGTTGATTTACGTTATCGCCATCTTTGTACCTGTCTTTTATACAGAGTGATTCAGAAATGATATCTTTTAAAAATATTACGTCATATTATGTTTCTCATTATAAAACGATATAACATTTTTGTTATTGAAGTTTAAATTGTGCTTTTATAAAAATTGATATTTATAAATAATATATTTATATTATATTTCAATTAAAATAGATCGAAAATTGGTACGAAATAAAATTTGATATATATGTATGGATAAGCTTTTGATCTTTTTCGAATGATAAATATCCAAATTTATATTAATTTGCGTAAAATTTTCCGAATGTTTAACGATCGCCTCTCGTCGCTGAGAAATGCCAAAAATTTTCATTTGTAAAACGGTTGAAGGGTGTTTTTCGTGCCGTTTCGACCCGCTTATCACCTATCTCACTCTCTCGTTGTGACTGTGAAAAATTTATTTACCCTCCCCGGTACTTAAGGGGTTAACGGCGACCCGACGATTTAACCCTTTTGACAAATGTCGAAAAGAAAAACGTCGACGGATCAAAACGTCGACGTTCTCGCAAAATGGAGAATTTTACAATGCGATAACGTCCAATAATAATAATAATAATAATAATAAAAACGGCGAAAGAGTGAAACAACAATTTGTAAACGTTGGAAAAGTGTGCGACGGTGACTGTCAAAAGTTTTGACTTTGTTCTGTTGTTGTTGTTGTTATTGTTTTTATTTATTTATTTTTCTGTTCTATTCGTTCGAGTGGATGTTTTGTTTTTAAGTCACTGGAAAATTCGGAAAAGCGAAAGCGGAAAGATAAATAGCGCGCGCTTTTCCGCGGTGAAAACTTTCGCGATTCACGGCTATCGAATGAAAATTTTCGTGATTATATCGTATTATATATATATATATATATATATATAAAACAATAAACATAATTATAATACATCATTTTCATATATTTAAATGAAAAATTACAATATTTTATTTCTATTTATATTCATAAAATATTTGATATTAAATGAAAATGTATATGCATTGATAATATTTCAAGTTATATTTTATCATAAAAAAGATGGTGTCTCAAATAAAAGTATGTGTGATAATATATGACTTTCATTAAAATTTTCTTAGAGGGCGAAAGAAATATTCAGAAGGGGAAAATATGAAGACATAAATTTCATTTAAATATTTTTCAATTCTTTAGATGAATGAAATATTTTCTATTTATTGTGTCTTTTTTCATAATTTAAATCGTATTTATAATAATATATTTGTACAACAATTATTATGAAATATTATATTAAAGTTGATTCTTATTTTTTTTATTATTATTTAAAAATGAAAGACATCGATTTAGGGACCGGAAATAGAAAACCAAAAAATAGTCCTTGTTCACCTAATAGTTACAGTACGATTCGATGTTTATGAGGGCTCCTCGCGGACCGCAACCCTTAGACAAAAGGGAGAAGGTCCTGTAAAAGGAACCCGAATTCTGGTCACGTGACGTTACATATTAAATAGTTTATGCGATTGCCGAACCGGGATAACTTTTGAACTTCTTTTATCCGCAGAAACTTGGGGTTCGCTCTTTTGACCTCCCCTATTGCCTAGCCGTTGTTTCTAAGATTCGCTTTGTACCTTCATCCCTCTTCACCCCCCTTATGACCTTTACCGAAAAAAAAACGGTCACGTTTGGGAATAAATAAGGGCGGTAACGACGCTAAGGATCGGTTTTCCGGTTTTGCTCGTGTCGTATAAAAACCGATGAAAAACCGTCGGGTGCATTCGATGTCATTTGTTTCTTTTGGGAGTCCATATTGGTCCCGACGGTGCTGAATGATGGTCACCCTATACGATATAATCTTACATTGTTTCTTATATTAGTGAATGTAGAAAATTATATATATATAGATATATATATATATATATATATATATATATATATATATATATATATATATATATATATATATATACACACACTTAAAATTCAATATTTATGAAACTGTTTAATTATGAATATTTATATCTATTTAATAATTAAAAATTATGAAGTTAAAAATAAATGTTTTTATGGATATATATATAATGTAAACAAAAAAACTCTCATGAGTTAAGAGGTTTCGCTTTCAAAAAATAAAACGCGTCCATATTTCATAAAACATTTTATTTTATTTTTTTTCTTTGAAAAAATACTGGAAATTTTTTTGCAAGATCTCGCCGGAAAAAAAGCGCGAGAAGAAGGTGAAGAAAAAAAAACTGGGAAAAGAAAATTCAATACAACATTTTTTTTCTTTCTCTCTCTCTCTCTCTCTCGTTTGAAAAAAGAACGACTGTTCAACGCGTAAATATTACAGTTTTCTTTATTTAGACGATTTTTTTAAAGTCTTGTTACGGCCCTCTTTTTACGATACAAAGCCTTCCACTGCATTTTATTCGAGTCGTACTGTAAATTTTCCACTCTGCCCCTATTACATCTATAATATATAGGATGTTACTAAAAAAAATATATTTCGTAACTAATATTTCTGCGATTAGCAATATTTATTTATTATATAATTGAAAATTAAAAATTATATATATTATTTGAGTAATTTATAAATATATATTTTATATAATGATATTTTTTTGGAATCATTCTGTATATGTATATTTTTTTATATTTACGCTCTCTTTTCTTAGACGACTAGTAAGGCGCGGATAAGGGGTCCGTCGTTTCGCATATTTTATTTTTATTTTTATCGCCACTGTTAAAAAAATCAAAATGAAAGCGAGCAAAAAAAGAGGGAATGGAGGGGGCGCGATACGTGCAATTTTTCTTTTATTTTCCCTTTATACGTGAAGTAAAGGGGGTTTGTTATCAACGCTTTTGCGCCGAAGGCGATGTATATAACTCGAAATTGGATGCGATTTCGCGACCGGCAAAAGCGCAGAAAGAAAAGCCGACAGCGTCGACGGCGACGAACTTATAGAAAAAGTCGGAAAAGCGGACGGAATTTTTCCTCGCGGAAATAAAATAAAATGTAAAAAAAAAGAAAACGCGAAAAACGGCCCGGTTATAACGCACGTTTACGACGCAACCGCAAACTGTTTGCGTTTTCGTTATATACGCGAGAAAATATTCCGTTGCCGCGTCGTTAAAATTCTACGGTTGAATTTTAATGGAACACTTTTCCGCGCAAAAAAAAACCAAAAAAAAAAAGAAAGAAAAAGAATCCCGGGTCTCAAAGGAGTGCGTTGGCGTGTTTTATGCGTCATATAAGACCTTTTTGATGTATATATTCGATATAAAGTGAACTCTATTATTGTCGCCTTTACAGTTTATACATATATATATATATATATATAATAATCTATCGTTTATAATATGTACATTTCTATTTTATTTTTATCCTAATATCCAATTGTTTTCGATCGATGAAGACATCAAATGATTATCAGACAGATAGGAAATAACAACAGACAATAATCCCAATTCGCCATATGTTCGACTCCGGTATACGTCGGCAAAACTTACAGCTAAATTAGTGCTCTGTCATGATTTAATTGGCCATCTGTTGTGTGTATCTTCGAGGGTTTCAATCCGATTACACATACACGCAGTAAACATGGACATTCGGAACCGACGGGATACAAGTGCACACGATAATACGCTTCGATTCATGTCGGCATAGTTTCCAACGATTGATTCCAATCAACGATAGAGCAATCTATTTCGTTGTCGACGATTTGATTAGAGTTAATATTTTTTATCTATATAAAATCCAAGTAAACAAAAATGTTGTTTATCTATTCGCATACATTTATTAAATTATTGCATATATAAAAACGACAAAACTTTCTTGAATATTTAATACAGTAATCCCTTATTTATCGCGACTGTTTTGTTCCAGAATTATTCGCGATATGCTAAAATCCGCGATGTAGGGACACTATGTTTATTTCAATATTATACATTCTTTATAAATCCTTACCACATAGTACATATCAATTTAATATTTACTTAATAATATTATCATATTGTTTTGTACATGTAACTATTTATTTTTTTAAACTCTTAAATTTAGATATATAATTTTAAAAATTGATATATTATTACTCATTAAAAAACCTATGAAACAAATATAAATATTGCAATAAATATTTTTAATATTTAGCGATACCGTGAAATTATGATAAATCAATGTATTGTTTGAATCACAGATTAAAACGAATATTTTTATATATTTATTTAAATTTATATAATATTTGAAAAATACAAAAAAAAAACATATTGTAAAATTTAATTATTTATACGAATAATTCTATTATATACACAAAATTAGTCAAAATATTTACACAATAACGTACGAAATCAATTATCGGATCAAATTAATTAAAATACTCGAAATTCATATAACGCGGTATAAACGTGTGTATGTATCGAAAAGGCAACAACTATTTTTGTTACGGATATCCAATTAAATTCGAGCACCGAATCAACCCTTAATAACGCGAATTCATCGATACATTTGGTTAGCAACCCCTTTATGTACGCACAACGAAATACCGTATATAATAGAGAATTGCATAATTCAGTGAATTGTTAAAATATTTTAAAGCTTTTATTTATCTCATTTTCACAAAAAAAAAATATATTTTAACATATCTGATTTATTTATTATTTTTTTTTGAAAATGACCAAAATGTCCCGTTGCGGCTGTCATCATTATTATCGAATATAATAACTTAATAGTGTTCGTATATATAATGTCTTTTCCAGATGCAGTCTATATTTCATATGTACAGAGTGTTCCATCAGTTTTTATACAATTATTTTATGTTCTATTTAAACAATTAAATTTTGAAACATTAAAAATACGAATTTGACATTGAAGAATAAAGTAATTTTATTTTAATAAAATGATGAGCAGTTTACAGGAATCTCTCATTTATCGCATGGGTTACATTTCAGGACCATCTGTAATAAGTGAAAATCCGCGAAGTAAGAAATTATATTTATTTTAATATTTACATATTGTGTATTTTAGTAGTTATATAATATTATAAGTCTTTATAAATCCTCCACATATACTTACAAGCTACATAAATCTTTCCATCAATATATGTACTCTATCTATTTCTTTTAAAACTCTTTAAATGTTCATACATACACTAAAATTATTTTAAAATTAGATATGTAATTTTAAATATTTATAAAATAACCGCGAAATAGCGATGTATGACTATATAATATTGTTCAATAATATATATCATAATTGTTCAATATATAAATATTAATTATTAAATTTATCGAACATGCTGTATAGGCGTTTATCCGTAGGCCATTGTCAAATTAGTTTGTAAAAATAACAAAAGCCAACTGTCAGCATAAGATAATGGTCGACACCCGAGCGGTTACACCCTTAGTTTTGTACCTTCCCAGAAGGCGCTCTGTAATTAAAGGTGTTTCGTCAGGTAGTCAAAATTTAACCCGGGGATCGATCCCAATTTGTTGAAAACTCGCAACGCTAGAAATACATCTATAACACTATAGTGGAAACGAACCCTCGCCGACGCGGTGCCTTATTGCCAAAGTTGAAAAAGTTTCGTTTTGCACGTGGCGGTCCGTAACCAGTTAGATTTCATTATTATTGCAAGGTTCTATTTGATTTTCTTCATTCAGAAATAGCCCAGCATAAAATAAAAACGTATCGCGCAGGAGGGATTTTCTAAAGGGTGTTTTTTTTTATTATTATTTCGTATTTCGACTAAGAGTACAAATTTTGTTTTTGATACGCCGCACTGAAACAATCTCGTAAGTATATTTAGATCCTTTCTCATATAACCATATTGTATATAGTTTTTTTTTATAATTATATAAAATACATAAATAGAATTTTATTTATACGTCTATAACGATGTTTCTTCTTTAAAATAGTCCCCATTAGATATTATTACATTTATACGCACGGGGTCATATCTGGCAAATGTGGAGGTTGGTGCATCATTACATTCTTATTTTTTATCAAAAATTCGTGATTTATTTTACTTTTTGAATACGATGTGTATAATAAAATAAAAATAATGCATTATTAATTATACCAAAAAAATTAGATCCTCTTTTTATATCAAAAGAATATATAATGTCTTGTTAATAATGACCACTTTGTATTTTACAAGAACGATTATTATTTAACACGTGTCATAAAATCGTATATTTTGTTAGATACTCAATAGCACAACAAAAGACCATAAACCAGCTCCTCGATACATAAAAAAAAAGAAAGATCTCTAAACAAAAATGTGTAATTACTAACGATGCAAGACAGAAAAGGATGTTGGTATGTATATATATATATATATATATATATATATATATATAATGTTGAAGATACTTAACCCGTTTTGCCGCCTGTTCAAAGTGATTCTCTTTTGTGTGCGAAGGGCGCGAACGTGTTAAAAGTGCGATTACGCTAATAAAGCAAAATGCGAGTCTATTCTCGTGCATTTCGCGACAATAGAACGATGTTAAACCGTTGAATAAATGCGATTTTCGTTAAATATTTGCCGTTTTCGATGCAGTGTCATATCATACTTGTAACATGCATATATATATATTACATAATCGATTATTTTAAATATGAATAAACTAAAAAAGCAATCTGTCATCTATGCATATATTTTTGACTTTATATATTCATTTTTTTAAAGATTTAATAGAATTATTCATAATACAAATTCATTATACATTTATTCGGAATATTTCATTTTATGAAACACAATTTTCATAATGAAAGCATAAAAAGTGTTTATTTAACAATACATTGAGAACATTTTTTTTCTATTATTTTTATTTAGTTTGTATTTGTATTCTTTGTGCAGGAAATATTCTCGCCATGAACTGTTAGCGTCGCAATAAAAACTTTCAACTGTAATGAAAGCAATAGAGCCTTTCTTTTCTATTTACTTTCCACTATATACACACACACACACACACATAAACGTGAAAAAAACAATATACACATTTTTTATTATATATATATATTTTTTTTCAATTATATTTTGGTGAATGGTCACCGCATACCTCACCGTATAAAGTACCGATAGCACCGAAACAAGCTTCGTATACACGGTAGACGCGTAATTTCTCTTTTTTTTATATATATAATATATACATTTTAAACGGAATAGGATTCTATAACAAAGGAATGTCGAATAATAAAGTACGTTTTCTACATGAATAATTTTGCAAAGGAACAAAATAATAACGCTTTCGACTCGTTTAATAGATTTTCTATTTACGGAAAAACCGACCGCGTTCTACCAGTCGGTGAAATTTTTGACGAGACGCTTATTAATTGAAAAAAAATTGTTTTTCTTTATAAATATTATATTTGAAGTGAAAATACATATATTATTATTTTATTTTATTTTTAAACAATACAGTAGTATTAGCTTTTTTTTTTTTAAAAAAAGGCAGAAAAACGATGAAAATTCAACCAATTCCATATACATTCTATTTTTTTTTCATCGTCGGTTTTTCCGGCGGTGTCGCGAGCAGATAAGCCACTAAATGAAATAGAGTCACGCGCCATTGGTCCCCGCGAAAAGCTTTTATTGTATTTTTCCCTATTTTCCGGTCCTTCGTTTCCTCTATTCCGGGATTATTTTCATTTCGTTATCCCAAAGTTCCTTTATTTTTTTATATTTATATATAAATACATACATATCACCTTTTTTATATAAGAAAAATCGAGCAAATTAAATATTTATAGATCTTTTTTCTATATAAAAATTATTTTATTCAATCGAAAAATAATATATTTAGTTGTCATTCGACGTAATTATTCACGCGTATATATATATAATACAATATTTCTACGCAAATTTTAACATCACCACAATATGTATAATATATATATATATATATAAGTTTGTATAAAATTTGCATATATAAATATGTATTCGAATTATACGAATTCGTAGTGTCCATTACGTGTCCCTAAGGGTTGTTATCATACGTGGAAATATGATAAAATTTAATTTGTTCGCACATTAAAGCGGTTGTATATGCAAGGTATCCTTTAAACCGCGACAAAACGCAAGTATATTCAGTTTATATATATATATATATATATATATATATATATATATATATATATATATATATGTTTGTGTGTTTGTTAAAATAAAATTTTAATCATCTAAATATTTCCTGTTGATTTATTCAAATTAAAAAAAATATATAGTAATTTTAAATATATACAGAATCTCTGTATATCATCATATTATATATAATATAAAATTCATATCTTAATTTTATATATAAAAATTATAATCGTATAAATTAAATAATATTAAGAATAATGTGGAACTAAATAATTGTATAATAGATGATAATGCAAAGAAATTGGTTATGAAGTTAATAAAACGGCTTCATAAAAAATGAACCGCAGTCTAAAAGCGAATAAAAAAATATTTAGATTCAAAGAAATAAAGTTTTCACTTGATTACAAATTATTTATTTACAATTAAAATTGTGTTTATTTTGAATAATAAATAAATATTTAAAATATTTGAGAGCTAAATTAAAAAAAATACTTCTTTCGCTAGTCAATACAGAAATTAAATTAAAGACGTTTTGAATTTTATAACCAAGAATTCGCCATTGCTCGTAAAATAGGGTTGTCACTTCTGTTTAAAATAATTTTAAAAATATAAATAATTTATTTATTATAAATATAAAATTATTTTTTTTATATTCTTGAATTTTATATACTGATTAAAAATGGTTTTCGTGAATTTATGGCGTCAATGGTAAAATTTTCTTTTTTTTTGTACTCGATGATAAATCGTCCAAAGTTTATGTCGTCGTTTTGTTTTCGTTCGTGTGTGGTTTAAAAATATGCGCACGTCTCGGTCGCGTTTAGGGAAGTATTTGGTCGTTAAACAACAAGAAAAATGGCCAAATAACAAAACAGATAATGGGCCGAGAAAGCAGTTTCAGAAGAAGAATTTCTATTTCTGTTTCTAAAATAAGCATTGCGATACGCGTTAGTGGTCGAATAAAAATTTATCTTGTATAAAGAAAAAAATAAAATAAATAAAAAAAAGAATAGAATAAAAAAAACGGTAACACTATACTAGCAGTCTAGAGAAAACTAAGTCTGGCACAACACTAGTCGTTTCCTAATGGAATTTTATTATTTACTCTTCCGCGATTGTGCTGTAGACGTAATTCGATACTGGATTGTATCACGTGAAGATTTTTTTAACAATTTCATTAATTAAATTGTTTCAGAATTTTTCAAGTCAAAATTTTATATATTTTATAAATAAATATGACGTTACCATATAAAATACTCTAGAGATTTTATTTAAAAGAATATGGTTAGGTCACAAAAATAAATATAATATATATATAGATATTATATATATATATATATATATATATATATATATATATATATATATATAAAGAGTTTGTTAAAAATGGGCTAAAATTTATATTTTAATATACGTACGAAAATAAAGTGACCGACTCTCTTACGGCTTTTTATATATCTTAGAATACGTAGCAAGTTTTACTGCACAAAGTTTATTGTGCACTTAATCCACTGTGCTCCGTTGCCATTGGGGACGTTTTAATCTTTCACAAGTAGCCAAAGCCATAAAAAGCAAGTGAATTTGTCAATTTTTAACTGGCACTATCTGCAATTCGGTACAATTTATATACTATATATATATATATATATATATATATATATATATATATATATATATATATATATAAACGAAGGAAAAGGGACTATGTCTGGCGACATCCCCGGTGTCCAGTTGTGTCCTGGACCACGAGCTTCGCCACCAATTCTGTTTAAGTGCTACCATATTTCAATCGAATCGACTCTACAAAATGGGGACTAGAATGGAAAAAAAATGGAATAGAACTGAATTGTTCAAATATTTTGTTTTTTATTCAGATACATATCGTTGTACAAATTTTGTTCAAAACGAAGAATTACAAATTTTCGAGTATTTTTTTTTTATAACTGATACAATATTATATTAGCAATAATAATTCTGATTTAATACATAAAATATTAATTTTAAAATATGATTTCTAAATCAAAGAATTTTAATATTTAAAAATATACTTATTAAATAAAACATAATGCTGCAATATAGAGAAAATGTTTAAAATTCTACTTCATCAACTTTTATAAATATCTGTATGGTTGAATAAAGTATCTAGAAAGACTTAAAAATAAATTTTTTCATATAACTTTTAGAAGATTTTTAATATAATAAAATGTAGAAAATTTATATAATTTTACTTTAAATTTTATAGTAAGATATTCGTATCAGAGAAGTATGGTAAATTTCAATTTATAATACAAAATAAATGTGAAAATGAAGTTTAGAAAGTTTTAGAAAGAAAAGAAATGAATATCGCAATATTTTTTATGTTTTATAAATTTTCGTTAACTATCTATATCATATTTTTAAAATTATATATGTAGATTTTTAGAATATGTATGAAAATTTAAGAAAATGTTTTAAAAATAGGTATAATACTAATACAAAACAATATGTGAATGATTATTAAACAAATTAAAAATTAAGAGGGTTTTCAAAAACTTAAAATAGTATATAACTACTAAAATAATGTATGAATATTAAAATAAATATAGTTTTCCCACATATCACATATAGTTATGGAACGTAACCCTCGCGATAAGTGAAGTATTACCGTTTAGTTAGCTATCATTTTATTAAAACCAAGTTATTTTATACTAAATAAATTAAATAGATTAGTTATCGATTCAACAGCTTTACAGACATTCGATAAATATATAAAAAAAAAATATTTTTACCTCACTTATCACGGGCGACCTTAGAATATAACTTCCGCGATAAACGAGGTATTACTATATTATAAATTTTTGAATAATGTTTAATATCTATATAAAATAGAAATTACTATTATTATGACGATTATATATATATATATATATATATATATATATATATATATATATATATATATATATATATATATATATATATATATATATATATATATATATATATATATATATACATACACTATCGCTAACGGGTCACGTCTAAGGGTGCGGTTACAAACGACACTGTCCGACAATCCAAAACCGCCCTCACCCTCACAATAGCACACAGTGACACAATGGTACAAAAAACCATTATTGTTGCACACGGCGTCGTAATATCGTACCGAACGAACCATAAAATCCTTTCGGGACATCCCGAACCAACGGACATCGTCCGATCCATTCTTATCAATTATCCACCGAACGTCTCCATGACTTAAACCTATTTCACCTAAATATATATATATATATATATATATATATATATATATATATATATATATATAATGTGACTGGAGTGGGATTTTGATCCGGACACTTTTTTTCTAGACGTTTTTTATTGCCGAAATCCAAAAGTTTATCCGTTGAAACGTCCTTTGTATTGAATTCCGCAAACGGTTAATCTCAATTGGAGCGCTGAAATATGCGAGATATAAGTGCTGAATATAGATTTTTTTTTATTACTTTCTATGAATTAAAAAAAATACTTTTATCTTAATTTTTTTATAACGATATTTAAAAACCATCAATTAAAGTAGAACCTTTTTGTTCTTGAGACGTTTCGAAGCATTTTTGGCAAATTTTTAACTTCAAACTTAAAATTATTATACAAAAAAAAATAATAATGTACGCTTTTATATTTTAAAATTTAATATAATTCTGTTGTTTAGTGGTTTTATATAAAATATATGACATTTCAGAAATTTTCTTAAAAAACAGTATATTGAAGTATACTGATCTACATAATCGTTTTATTATTCCGTGTTTATAAGGATTAAAAATTTTAACTTTATTAATTCTTCTGGTAAGATTGTCAAATTTAAACCAAAAAACCTTCATAATTTCAATATCGAAAATGCAGTTCTATATAAAAAAAAATCACATTCACAAATATATACAATATTTTTAATAACACAATATAGTTATAATATATCATATTTAACAAGACCAAAAAAAATAATGTTTTATATATCTAATAAATTAATTTATATATTTTTTCCTTTGTTTCAGGTGAGTTCTCATTCCGCCGTTTTTTTCTACCTTCTTTATATATTATTATCGTTATTATGGTACAGTACTAAATTTTACTTTTACGATAATCGCACGATACAATCTTCCCGTAAATATCAGAACAATAAGAAGAAAAAAAAAAGATACGCCTCGTTAATGCTGATTGTCTATTCAGTACAGGAGGTGTCATAAAAATTGCGAAAAATTACCGAAAGCGCCGTGCGAGGATAATAAAGCTTCGTTTATATTACCTATATATAAATAAATATATATATATATATATATATATATATATATATATTGTAATATATCATACAATATAAAATAATGCGGCGTATATCTGTTTTATATTATTATTTTTATTATTGCCGTTCGAAAATTATATATAGAAGATTTAACGCATATAAATAGTACGTTCAATCGCGTTAAATATTAAATATGAATATTATATAAAAATAATATTTTTTATATATCTTATTTGAAAAAAAATGCAAATATGGTATAAAATCTAAAATGTATAATAACGTTTTCATTTCTCTTTAGATATTATTTATAATGTAAACATTTTCTTAATTGAAAATCGAGCTCATATTTTATTATCACATATCATTATTATTCATTGTTTATTACATTATAACATTCGTTATTGAAAAAAAAAAAGATACAATATTTTTCTTTCTAAATAACGATTTTATATAATATAAAATATATTCATTTAAATCGAATTACGCTAATCCTAATAAGAGGAAAAAAAAACCCTCTTCTATATATCCTTATTCAGCACTATTATAGACTCGTCTCATATTTTCGCATCGTGATATAAAATCGCACAGTAATATGGCAATAATATTTCTTCACAATAGAAAACAAAAAACGTAGAACGGAAAAATGATAAACCTCATTATGCGTACTGCTAAGCCAATCTAAGGCTTCACATTCAACCCTTAAAGCCAAGAAAAAATCTACATTCTTGGCTCGAAATCGCGATATTTCAACCCGTTTATTGCCACGATACGGTTCGTGTATTTCTATATATATATTTTTTTTTCTTGTGCTCTCTTCTCAAATATATATATATATATATATATATATATATATATATATATATATATATTATTTTCCTTTTATTGCGTATGCTTTTTTTTCCGCTCATCGCTCTATATGGGAATGTAGCGTGAAAGCCTTATGAAAATGAACGAGACCCGATTACCTTTGACCCCGAAACAATAACGCGAAATGCCTCGTGTAAAACGAGAAATCCGTTAAAGGTTACCTATTTTCGTTTCGATTCTAGACAGACGTTACAAAATAGCGAATTTAGAATGAACGATCGTTCATTCTTAAACATCGCCATTATAAATATATAAGTGCAAATCATAATATTATTAAATAATTTGATTCATATTTTAAATATAATATTTTAAAGTTAGACTTAGATCTGAATATTTAGATTTTATAAAAAAATATTATCACAATATAATATAATATTTCTATATGAAATAAAATGAATTTGTTTGATAAAACATCCTTTATAGGACATAAGTTAAGAATAATGAATATATTTAAAATTAACCTCTTACCACAAAATAATTTATTTATAATGTTTTTTCTATACTTTTTATTTATATTTTAATGTAAAAATATAAAAAATAAGCGTTTCTTTATTTTGCCTTTTATGCGCTATATGTTTTTGGAATAATAAAAGTAGTTATACGGTAAGGAGTTAAGTATACTAGAAAATATAATAAAAGTATGAAATTATTTATTGTAATATATATTCATAATTATTTATTGTAATATATAAACACAATAATTCTAGTAATTTATAATTAAAAATTAAACTATATATGATATCAATGTTTATGAACGCACTTATATGGTTGAATAAAAATACACGTAATTGAATGCATTTTTCTCAGACATAATTTATTATAGAAGAAAAAGAAAAAATATAATATTATTATATTGTTAATATAAAAGAAAAACCGCATTCTATAATTTCGAATCGTAATTTTTTCGATCATGATTCTCGACTCTCTCTCCGATTGACCTTTTAAAACGATTTATTAAACCAATTCATGTTATTGATAATGTAGTCGATCGCTTGCGTGCCAGACGCTGTTGAAAAATCCGACATAAAAATTATGATTATTATTATTATTATTATTATTATATGCTGGCGGCTCGAGTAATGCGAATTTTTCCATTCATTAGTCACGGATGAAAATCGCATAAATTTTCCGCGTTTTTCACTATACATTATACATTCGAACCACTATTCATATCGGGATTTTCCGCGTGAGTATTATAAAAAAAAATATTTATACTATATTCCGTATAATTTGTATGAATTTACCATCGGATAAATTTTTAATATATTAGGTGATACAAAAAAAAAACATTATTTATTTTAATATTTTTTTTATTATTTATATACATTAAAATCGAATAAAATTCTTTTGCAATTGTTAATAATGAATGAAGTTTATATTTTATATTAAAATTTTTATATTTTACATTAAGACTAATATTTTTATTCTCATGGAAAGAAAAAATATTTGCTTTATATTTTTTGCAACACCCAGTATTTTATTGTATATGGATTATTTTTATAAAATAAAAATCGTATTCAAAACCACTCGTTTGCCTTTACAAAATTCAATGTATGAGCTTTCTAATTAAAAAAAAACGGAAAAAGTAGTTTGAAATATTCGAAGTATTTGAAAAATTCGCGAAAATTATTATTTTTTTATATTTATAATATTAAAATATTTTTAATTATAAAAAAAAACAAATTATGAGTATCAAATTGTTTGATGACATTATCCTTTAATAAATATTATTTTTATATTTCTCCTATACAACCTTTTTCAAAAAATCGATATATATATATATATATATATATATATATATATATATTTATATTTATATATATATGAAATAAAATACGTATAAAGCTACTCGTAAACAGTTATTCACGTCATATACAATCGCTGCACGAAAAACAAGGAAAAATAATAAGAAAACTCATATATATATTTATGTGAGAAATAATAAATAAAAATTTATATTTACTAGAAACAGATGCAACGTGTATCTATAAACGCGAAAAGCAGCCTCATTTTTCCTACGGCCAGTTTTTCCTCGTTTGTTTCCATTACGCAAATTATGTATACCGCGTGAAAATCGCTTTTCCATACGTGATATACATATTGCGATCACTTTATATAAAATGTTTTATCCGTGATAATAGTAATAATCACGGATATTTCGATTAAATAAATTGAAATGTTCAAAAATTTTAATTAAATAAATTAAATCTTGAACATATTAATTATTATAAAAAATAATACTAAATCATTTCTAAATCGAGTCATCCATTCTATAACCAATATTTGGACATTTATTGGTTGTAGAATATTGTATAAATTATTTTTATACTATTATATTATTTTTTTAATTTATTCTATAAAATATTTAGATTTCATTTATAACAAATTAAACATTATTTAAAATATAATAATTCTAGTACTAGTTAATTTGATTTATATTTATGTTTTTATCTATTAATATATGTATCACAATTTTTGAACACATTGAATGCGGGAACTTATATTATATTTATATTTACATAAGCCTCAACTGTAAGATGCTTATTTAAAATTTCATAACTATCAGCAGTTTTAAAACTTATAATAATAAAATATTACAACTAATTTTATACATTTCAATTTTTTTTTTCGAAAATATACGTTTACGTTTACGATACGTTTCCCATAAAGCAGCATGCACACAACGATCGTACATTTGAACTATATACGAATACCTCCCTTTTTTCCTACAGAAAACATTCACATATGAGATTTTCACCCTCCTCCCTCTATCTACAACCGTATTTTTTGTATTATATATATATATATATATATATATATATATATATATATATATATATACACGCATATGGGTAACTTTTATTGAAGTCCCGAACGAGCCGTACAGTCAGTCGTAAGCTTTACCGAATTGCACGAACGAGCGCAGCTTTATACGCGTTCAATTAATAAAATGTTTGAGAAGCGCCGAATCGGAAACCGTACAAACGGTTTCAAAACAATAATAACGTCGTCAAATTGAAATTGTACGTTTTTCAACTGTCAAACCTGACATCGCACGAGACAACGTATAAGAACCGGTCATTTTGAATCACATTTTTATTTTTTTAAACAGTTTGTATATATATATATATATATATATATATATATATATATATATATATTATCATGATGAACCGATAAAATAATCACAAAAATGTTTTATATTTTTTTAATATTCTTTAACGATATATATAAAATTTTAAATTATAAATCGATATAAAAAAAAAACAGTACAATACTTTCGATACAGAATATATATATATACATGTGAGGCCATCTCTAGAGACACACGATTTTCGATAGCCTCAATTTTCAGTTTATTATTATTTATTGCCTCCATATATATGTGTTTGTGTGTGTGTACATTAAAAAGTTATATAATTCGTTTCATCGCTCGTGTATTATGATTTTTCCTACCGGTACTCGGAAAGGAAAAATTTTAACCCCGCTTAATAAAAATAATAAATATACTCCATATTGCGCAATATATTACCGAAGTTGCTCAATATATAAACGTGAGCACAATATGCCAACTTTGTACATTTTGTTAAATATATTTTTTTTTTACGTAACAACCCTCGAGTATTGTACTTTAGGGTAGTACATACATCCTTTATGTCATCTTTAGAATACGACATGGCATACTTTTCAATTTAAAGCACCGAAACTGCGCCATCTATTAAACGAACTCGTTCAACTAACATATACAATATTAACCCTAATATATACATATCATTTTTAAATATTATTTTATCTAAATTCATATTGTTATAAAGTCGATTTTAATTTAACATCGTTGCTTATATATGTATTATATGTATGTAAATAACGTATTCATTTTCATCGTACAAACACATTGAACACATTAATTTTAAACTTTACCAATTAAGATAAGAAGAATTCGCAAATCTTGCGCAATATGCAGATCTAACTTCAAAGTTATTTTCAAGTTATAAGTTAGAATCAAGACCAACTATATTACACACACATATATATATAAAGTAGATACATATTCTGACTATAAATTTATATTATTTTTAAAGATAAATTTCTAGCAAGGTTTATATATTTATTATTTAGATAAAATTTTAAATTGACAGGATTCTGTCTTTTTTTTTTGTTTACTGAAAATTCGAGTTTTCATCGAAGATTCCTGTTGTGACACTATTCACCACCATCGCCACCATCTCCACCACCCCATTTACAAGTTCACCACCCCGACCTCGACATTCCAACAGTCAGAAACAAGGTCCCTTATTTATCGTCGCCGTCGTGGAAAACCGGTGAATTACCCTGCGGGTACCGTTCACGACATTTATTGCCGATATATCAAGCGTTTTGCTAACCCCGGGGTCCGTAGATACTCCACCATCTCACGATCCGTACGAGAAACTCGTACGGTCGCCGAACGGTTAACGCTCGAGTTTTCGCATTGTCCTTTTTGCGTCGCCATATTAAACACGTTCAACGTGCATATAGTGAGTGTAAAAAAGTTTACGGATGCCGTAAAAATGTATAAATTTTACTTTATGGTTAAACCTTGTCGTAATGTTTCAGATGATGCTTTATACGTCATATGTAAGAAAAAAACTATTATATAATTCATTCTAAGTGAAATATCATAATCACTTGAACGATCTTTTTTAATGTTTTTTTATTATTCTATGTAATAAATCAGTATCCCTATTTCGAATAATGACGTATTGATTTATTATATAATATTTTACACAAAATTAAAATCGTTCATTCTCATAATTTTAATATTATATATAATGTAAATTAATAAATTTTCAATTCTAACTTAACAATATTTTACAAACTTAAAATATTATTTCTAATGATACTTTAATATATTTAATTTAAAAATATTGCTAATATAATTATTTTTTCATTAAAATATGTTATTTATCAATAACTATTGTATATAGATATTGAAAAATGATATAAGACCTCTAAATTTCCAATACAAAATTTAATTTTTGATTCATACTGAAGAAACTGTCGCCATTTTTCAATTTTCATATATTTATAAATCGTGTATCCTTTATAAAAAATAAGAATAAATATATATTCTCAAACTTTAATTATTAACAAATTTACATTGTATTGTAGTGCATTCTAACACACTCGAACACACACTATATATATATATATATATATATATATATATATATATATATATATATATATATATATATATATATATATATATATATATATATATCGAATTTTGCACGTTGTCCATTTTGTATGTAACAAACATTTACAACATCGAACCGGACCGAAAGCGTTCCGTTCCGGTTTGTTACTGTTCGCCTTTTGCGACGCGATTGTCGACGCCGTTTTCAGCTGAAATTTAATTAGGGCGAACCGTTTCGCTCGGTTCCGTTGTGTGTTTTCAGCAATTCGCTTTAAATCATGCACCGCATCGGGAACTACATAAATCTAAATTGAATTAAGTACACGCGTTTACGGCTATTTACATCCATGATTTATTATATTATATATAGCGACGTTCGACATTATATTATCTATTGCATGGATGGGCAAATTTAATATTGATACTGACCATTTATATCATATATAAGACATCCATTTAACCTAATCTATAACTAACCCTATTTTTTAAATAAATATTTGCATTAAAAAAATACTATTTACGCAATTTAGTAATGATAAATATAATTATTATACTAAGAAAAAATCGTATTTGTAATTGATTTTTCATAAATGAAATATATTATAAAAACGTGTGCATTTCTAATGACCCATTATATTTTAATCATATTAACAATAGTCGCGTTTTGCAATTGTAACTTATGTAAATATAAAAATTCCCGCATTGAATGTGTTAAAAATTATGAACAATATATTGATATGAACACAAATTGATATGAACACAAATATAAATATTGTATAAAATTAATTAATATAGCTGATATACATGTGAACCATTATATAATAATATATAACTTAAACATTAAATTGAAATCTCTTTAATAAGACATTTAATTTAATTTTCAATTCAAATTTTTGAAATTATAATAGGTGCAAATAATAATTATAATACACGTAAAAAATAATAATTTATAATTTTCATTATAATACAGCGTCCTATAGCGGAATAAAACGCGCTAACGACGTAATCGAATATTTTATATTAATTAATTTATATCGTATATTATTTGTGTTGTTACAAGTATTATATTTCAATTTATTATTACTTCGTTAATTACGAAAGTTATCCGTTTTCGATACAAAACTTTATTATATGAAACGTGGTATTTTTATTAAGAACGATCGTTTTGTATTATATATATATATATATATATATATATATATATATATATATATATATATATATATATATATATATATAATTATTATAATTATATATATTGTAATAATATATCAAAATTCAATAATTAAAATGAACAATATTATATTATCCACGGGGAGTCGTCGTTTCATTTCCTTTATATTATTTTATATATGTTTTATTTAAATATAGAATACAAAGTAATAGTCAGACACACGAATTTCATCATTCGTATGATTTTTCTTTCATTTTTTTTATAAATATTACGAATATTTATATATATATATATATATATATATATATATATATATATATATATATATATATATATATATCCAATATCAATAATTATATTTTACTGACGATCACTTGATGCTATCGTCAGACAGCCCGTCCCTTGATGTGGCGCGATAATTGCTTGTTTATCCCTAGTTATTTCAGCATAAAACACGCTGAAAGATTAATTCGTTTTAAATGAGACACGACGTCCGACGGTTTACATTTATACAATAAGACGTCTCCATACACGGGAAGATCTTTCTTTTTTTTTTCTTCTCGCACAACGTGTTTTTATATATGTGTATATATGCATATATATGTGTATGTAAGCATTTTTTTTCTATCGTATCTTCTATGGCTTATTTATGTTAATTGGTGTTGTGACACCGAGCGCCGACTATCTGTTTTTCGGCTTCCAAATTGACAGCAATCGTATCTCTTTTCGTCTGGCTCGATTTCGCTTTTCCTAGCAAATGACACCGAAACGAAAGGGATGCTGCGAGTTAGGAATTTTTATGCTTTTCCCGGTATACGAAGTGTGACGGGTTATTTTTAACCCTACCGCGGTCGTAAAATTTATACGAGTCGGTCACAATTATTCAATCTATTCCGTTTGTGTCGCACATGAAAATATATAAATATTTTGAGCCGTTGTAATTATGCTTTAAATTGCTTCGTTTAGAATTTTTATATTTTTTTATTAGTAAATTGGTTATAAATTTATCTTGTGGCATTATACAATATTTTTAATTAAAAACAAGTAGCTTTTATCTTAAATTTTTGGTTTAGTATATTATTAGCTTTATTTTTTATTAGTTTTCTTCATTGATAAAAATCATAATCTCCATTAGTTTGAAATATTAAAAATTATCTTTTAAAAATAATGCAGTAATAAATCAGTTTTTAAACTATAAATTATTGAGTTACTATGTGCATGGACAACTCTACAAGTGTTTTCTTTTAACTATATTAATGTTTAATTTTATTAAGGTAATTTTTGTTTCACTATAGTAATAACGAACGTACCGGTACGGTCATACTTATAATTGCACGGCTGTGTATTAAAATACTATTATTACGTTCATACTACTTTAAAGGTTAAGAATATTCCAATTCCAAAACTTTTTTATCTAAAGATCTTAAAATATATATGCTTAATAATTAAATAATATTATTTACCTGTAGTCAAATATTAGTATTAAAAATAATATATAGAACTGAAACTAAATAAAATATTTCTACACAATATTATGCAACTAATTTAATTTTTTTATAATATATGGTATATAATATATAACAATATTAAATTATCTTTTTACTAATACACAATTATCCTTCACATACATACACACACATATCCATATTTGACGATCCCAAAACCTTCTTTAATGTCACCGATAGATTTGTATGTACAAATGTGTGTATGTTACGTAAGTGTCGATGACATTCCTGTATGTTAGTGTTATCACGATGAGGCCTCACATAATTGTACCTCCTGTAAAGGACATTAGTCACTCTGATATATCGATCGTTTCTCAGAAGCCTTCGCCCTTGTTGAACGATTGTTTACGTCTTGAGCACACCTTATTTACACCCATCAACCAGTTTTTTGGACTTTTAGATCTATTGATGTCTCCATCGTCTACTATTTGTACCTTATAAGTACTTTGAAAAAAAAAGTAATCGGATGTACTATGTATATTTTTTTCTAAATTAACCATCTTCATTTGGTTATTAAAAAAATATTAATTAATTTTTGTATAAGCACAAATAATAAAACTTTATTAGTCACATATATTATATTATATATTTTTTTAAATAAATAACAATTTTTACAACTATTATATTATTAATAATATATTCAGTCCGGGAACATTTTAGTCGGACACTCGTCTAAAATAATTACGACAACACGTAGCGATTATAAACGAGCACTTATGCCCTAATCTAAATGAGAACAGAACGCATTAACGCCATGCGATGTTTCGATATCGAATAAATAAGAGAGCCAACGTTCAATTACCAACGGCGTACTTAACATCTTGTTTCAAATTTGTTTTATAATTTAAATCATATTATTATATTTATAATTTATAGTAATGCTTATAAAGAATCAATTGACAAGTGATAAATTTTAAAAATAATATTAAAAAAAATGTTACTAATAGATGGCGCTGTTTTAGAGTTTTAATAAAATCATAATCATAGAAAAATTGTAAACCTTTGAACACTGTTGATTACTTCAGTGAATAATTCAATTTCATATTAATGTTCCTTTCAAGGATTTGTTCCTCTTTTACTTTTTTTTTCATTTCAGCTCTCTTGTAGAATCACAGAATTTATGATTCCGTTCGTTCCAAATATTTTTAGTATCCTTCACTGAAGTCATCATATTTAAAATAATATCCAAAAACAAATTTATTTAATAAATAAAATGTAATCATCGCCAATTATTTAAAATAAATAACTAAAAATAATCGTTTTTAACGTAGTCTTTAAACGCTCACGAAACATACGTCGATTCATAGACCGAAAATTAAACGCGTTTCCCACAAACACAAAACGCACACACACATTACATTCATATATATATATAAATAGTACAAAAAAGACCGAATATAATACTAGATAAAATTGAAATACACGTAATAATCCAATTATTTCGCAATTAAATGCGCCTTCAAAGTTCGTATACCGTCGACCAATTTTCGACTAACCGACGCTAAACACAAAATAGACCCGCAAAAGCAAAAAAAAATAAAAATACGACCATTGTAAAGACGTGTCTAGAATTCGGCCTCATTTTATTTTTCGATTTCTGTCTTTCTCTAGCTTCGATTTCTGCCTGCTTCATCACGGATTATGTCTTATTTTTAGGTGTCTTTTTTTTCTTTTTTTTTTCTTTTCCTTCTTCTTCATCATCGTCGTCTTCTTCTGTTTATTTCTGAGCGTCCGGATTCACGCTTCCATACTCCTAATGATCGTTCATTAAATAATGGACGCAACGAAAGGAGAATTCGGCTACGATTTCGACCACTCCACATCTGATGACCGGTAATTTATTGAGGTGCTATTAATACCGATACAGTGGTGGTAAACTTTTGACGCTCGAGCTCAAAATCGCGACCGATATATATTTTCGATCTCTTAAATAGAAATAAATTAAAATAATATTATACGGCAATGTATTCTTTTAACATATTTTTATTTTACTTGCAGTGTTTGTTAGTTTTTTCGAAGCGGAATCTTGTAATTAATTTTTCAATCACTTCCTAATGTACAATTAAGTTGTAATTTTGCATGCTTACTCAGTATCGATGACAATATACAAATCAATTAGCAGATATATTAAGAAATTATAATAAATTATTTAAAAATTCATTTTTTTAAATATCTTGTTAAAAATAAATACTTTTATATTATAATTTAAATTAAAAATGAACGTATCATATTTGGTATACAAAATTTAATCTGCGAGTTTTTCAAATTGCACTTAAGAATAAATAACTGTACCATGTTATAAATCAATATATCTAAAATAATATTTTTTTTAAATTTCTTATATTAAAATATATTCTTATTAAATATGTGAACATCGTGTGGTTCTATAACCGTGGGTCGACCTGGCCTATTGAAAATATGAACCTTACTTAAAAAATCATTAACAATACGTATATGTAATAGTTTTATCAATGTATAAAGTTACTTAACTTTGAGGTGTTTTTATTAATAAAATTTGAATTGTTAATTTCACTTACTGTGTGACTTAATAATAACATTTGAATATGTAAATCGACAAAATAAAAATAAATTAAATTTTATTATATAAACATCATTGCGAAAGATTTTTATCTGACTTTAGTTAATTTTAAATTTCGCTTTAAATATATATAAAGTCGACTTTTACTAATATCCACAATTGAAAATTGAAAAGATACGCTCCTTTCATAAAATTTCACTTTACCGTGAAAAGAAACGGCGGAGCTTTTTTCCTCCACTTTTTTTTATTTTTCTTACTCTCATTCTATCTCTTCACTCTTTCTGTCTCTCTCTCTCTCTTTCTCACTCACTCTACATACTTTATGCATTTTTAGCATCGTAAACGCAATAATGGAAATGGAAAGATGCGGAAATGAAAGTTCTGTATCCGTAAAGTGGATCTACGTGCCGCGCTTAACATCCGTTAAATTCGCAACAATGGCCGTCGGTAAGATCTCGTTAATTCGCCGACTCTACAACGAAAAATGTTTGCTAGCACTGCATTTAATAGAGATGCGGTTCGCTCGTCTATTTTTATATATTGTGCTAACTTTTATATACAAACTTTACGAAAATCGTATAATCATTAACCGCGATCTGTCAGTATTAAATTATATATTATATATATATATATATATATATATATATATATATATATATATATATATATATATATATATTACAATAAAATATATAATAATAAATTTTATTAATCCAATTCTTAAAAGCAGATCGATCGATATTTCGAATCCATTAGTGCTGTTTTTTATAGCATTATTATATATTATATATAAAATCAATTCGCCTACAATACAACGATAATAACTCTCATAATAAAGACAAAAAATATGACTATATATATATATATATATATATATATATATATATATATATAAATGAAAGTATATCGTTATAATGTACTTTAATATACGATATAAATTTCTGTTTTATTTGATCGGCTGTGGGAAGAGAGTTAAAGAGCGAGAGGAAGAGAAGATAAAAAAACCACCGCTTTGCCACGTGAAAAATCTTTTTTGAAATAATATCATCCGTATTATACGAAATCGTCTTTTTTTCCTCGTCGCCGTGGAAAAGTAAAGATTTCCTAAGGGAATGCGGGAAAAACGAAAAGCGCTATCCATAAATATAGTATCATATTTGCGGGAAATGTATGAAAATAAACGCTTTTGAACGCGATATCGGAAATCTATACACACACACACGTTTTCATATATATATATATATATATATATATATGTGTGTGTGTGTGTGTGTGTTGAAATTAATAATTCTTTGATTTAAAATGAATTTTGATAATATTTTTTTATTGATAATTTTTAAAAAGAAAATTATAAACCTCTAGTGTTTTTAGAATACTTGAAATAAATAATATTAATCTTTTTGTAAAATTAAGATTCATTAAACTATAATATAAAAAACCATAAAATTTTGATATTGATAATTTTTTTCTAAAAAATTTGTTTTTTAATTATTTTACATAAAACTATAAAAAATATATTTTAGTATTTGATGAACATTTTAATGAGATGCTAATTATATGTTATATTTAATTTGAAATGAAAGATACATTAAAATATCTGTTAATTTTGAATAAAATCAGTTCGAGTTACATAGAAAAAATGTTTTTAAAAAATATTTGGTAGAAGTTATTTTTTTTTTATTAAATTAGTCGAAATATTTTTTTTTCTACACATTTTGACAATGATTGAAGAATACTTTTGAACCGAAACGAATATTTTTATATCAACATAAAACATTATGATGGATGATTTCGATGCATCACTACGATAATTAAGATAGTTTGAACTAAATTTCAAGCCTGCGATCGTGAAAAGCGTCAAATTAAAATATTATTTAATTTTTATCGCTACATCAAAGCCGGATGAAAAAAAAATAAAAAAAAACACAACTTTGTCTGATATATCGCCCGAAATGAACATTCGCATATTTCAGCTGAAAAATAGATTTTTTTCAGACGTTCCGTTTGCGTTTCGGCATTTTTATACATAAAACATGCATAAAGGCCCCGCGTCACTAGCAGATAGTCAAAATAGCCGCGAGCTATCATACAAATTCTATTCTATTTCATGTACACATATTTTTTTTATGTCTGTTTGTTCGTCTGTATGGAATTTAAAATATTGTGGTGAACTATTCAAGCTATAAAAATACTATGAAATATTTTAGTATATAGTATATTATATATAAAATATTTTTTGACGCGAGTTGAATCGCTAATACTTCACACCTTATTATTTTTTTACTACAATTTTATATATAAAAAACTTCAATATAATTAAAAAAATATTTTTAATTTTGATTATTAAATACTCACGTATAACAAATAATTTTCTTTAAAATACTCTGTTATATTCTTAATAATGATTTTTAAGAAACTTTTCTTTATTATCTATGTGAGAAAAAGATGAGGAAGACGTTAAATATAAATGATTATTACATAATATATGATTCAATTTTTTTATATAGATTATTCTCAAGATATTTGATAAGAGTTTTTTTTATGTATCTTAATATATTTAAGACGTATTATTTTTAAAAATATTATATGAATACATTAACCATAATGCAATGCGTACTGTTAGTAAAAGAAAAATTGCATCGATTGCATTAAATTTAAATATGAAATCTTCACTGTGCGTACTTATATTTAGACACTTTCATGCCCGTCACTAGTGTAGATATTATAAATTTATATTAAGGCGATTTTCGCCCGTCTGGTACATTACAAAAGACCCGTTTCGGTCGGATTAACATTCGGCAATAGCGTCTCCCGTATTCGTAAAGCCTTATCCAAGGGTACAGAAAGGTTTCCCATTCTACAAAATTTTCCACTATCACAACCCGATTTCTCATCCCTATTATCATTATTGTCAGCAGTCGATTTTGATATCGAATTCGAAATCTATTCGTGACGATGATGGTACGTGATTGATAACGCCATTGTACCATTCGCGACCCCCTGGTAAAATGTTAGATTTGAACACACTTATATATATATATATATATATATATATATATATATATATATATATATATATATATATTTATATATATATATATATATAAGAATGAAAATGGAGTATTGAGCATGACTGGAATTAATGCTGAATGATGAAAATCACTTCATGGAAATTTTAATAAGTATTTATATGAATAAATCTAATCACGATAGTTTACTAGTGAACTGAAATCACGAACCTTGTATATAATGCGGATGTTTCGGATATCTACAATATATATATATATATATATATATATATATATATATATATATATATATATATATATACTAAATTTATTAATATTTACTATTTACATTCCATATCAGTATATGTAATAGAATTAAAGTGAGTAAAGTTGTTATTATCTACATTATTTTAATATAATATTTTTAATTTCAGATTCAATATCAAATTATAATAATATAAATTTATAGATTAAAATCGAATTTTTTAATAGCGCTCAACTTATATCCTATAATTTATTCTGTTATATAGTCAAAACCATATCTGCATGATAAATTGTACTTTTTATTTTTCAAATTTTTTTTGTGAATTTAAATATATATATATATATATATATATATATATATATATATATATAAATGTATAACATGAAGATTTATTTACAAGTATATAGGCGTGAAATTGCGATTTATACCCGTTCATAAAGCAGCGATTTCCCGCTATGTTAACCGATTTCTGAGGATATATGGTGTAAGTCACTAAAAACGGCGAACAACCGCCGCGGCTTTATTTTTTTCCTTTTTATTCCTTTATATTTATTCTGTTTTACCTATTTGTGTGTATGTGTGTGTTTGTTGTTGTTTTGCCCGCCCATTCTGTATTTCGGTTATTTTGTCTGCCGAGGTTTGATTTATTCGCTTTTTATGCCGCCGTATACAAATATTTGGCGCGGAAAAGCAGTGAATTATTTGACTGTTAGACTCGATTGAAAGTTTAAAAACAATATTTTTATCTATAAATTTTAGAAAAATTTTACTATCATTTTTCAAACATTAAATAACTTATCATAATATTACACATGTATAGAAATGAAAATTATTTATAATTAAATATAAATAGAAACAAATATTTATATATATATATATATATATATATATATATATATGTGTGTGTGTGTGTGTGTGTGTGTGTGTGTGTGTGTGTAAAACAAAAACAAACATAGATATTTTTTAAAATTTCAAAAACGAATAAAATAAGTTTTATATTAAAAAAAATCAATGTTGAAATGTATCCGACTCTCCCCTACATATTTTTACTTATATCATCACATCTTTATATAACGTGAATCCTTACGAATAATAATATAATACTTTTATCGAACCAGAAATACTTTGTAATCCGACGATCTTCAAATTATCCACCATTGGTCTTCTCGTGAATGATTTATATTTATATATATTTATATATATATATATATATATATATATATATATATATATATATATATATATATATATATATTCATCTCAGCCGCATTGTCGTATTTACTATGAAATATAATCCCTAATCACATCCGGCTAATGCGAAAATCAAAAAAGGAATCCCCATTCGGTAATCCGACGTCGTTCCATTCACGGGCGAACTTTGATTAGAAAGTGTAATAGAATCTAATTCGACGGTATATCGCGAAAATAATTGAAATCGATTCTTCGTTTTATACATTATTATTACATATATTTTTATTCGATTTTATCGTATTTATCTTTTAACCGAAAAATATTTTACAATATAAATTTGAAAGCTTCATCTTTATTTTGTAAGGTTTTTTTTATATCTATATCAAGCTTGTTTTCGTATTTTTCGTAAACAGTGAGTGAAATTTATTGCGAAAAACAAGCGGTAATATTGTAAGATATTTTACCGATGAATATCTATTATGATTCTTAAAATTCATATATATATATATATATATATATATATATATATATATATATATATATATACACACACAAATTATATCATATAAAATAAATATATTAAAAATATTTATATTTTGTTTTCAAAAAAAAAATATACTAAATCCAGCTTATTTTAAATTTAATCTTGAATGAGATAAAAAAAATCATATATATTCATTCTTATCAATTTATTTTTCACATTGAATAAAAATATTGAGATATATTCAATTTTTATCATGATTAATAAGTATATTTTTAACATCTTATCACCCTTTAATATATCAATAAATATCATTCTTCGTCACTTTTACTATCAGAAAAACACTAGATTATTTTTGAAAAATTTAAAATTATTTTCCATTGGAGAAAAAAAAAATTAAGAACAACGTTTGGAATCAGGATCTAAAACTTATACTTAGCATTTACAAAAGCCGATGGCCATTTTCGCTTTCTTTGCAGCGTATTTATTTATTTAATTACACGTTTAAATTTAATGTCGTCGACATGGCCTCCACGGGGTGCAAGATATTTTAGAATTTTATCACACCGTGAAAACGTGCAATTTATAGTGCGCCATTAATTGTCGGTATCTAACGACGGGCTCTGTTAACCGAAGGTGGATTCGCATCGAGGCGCCATGGGGCGACAAACTAGCCTCTGTTGCGAAATCAGGGCGTATCAACTTTTTCGCAAACGCGGGTCGAATCTCATTTTCGCCCGTTAATTAATCAATAATAATGTTATCACTATAACATGCTTACTTTCCTATTATTAAATGAAAAATATACGTATATTTTATTTTACATTTTAATTATATTAAATTCTTAGATGTTATATAACAAATTGACAATATCTGTTTTATATTATTACTAATATTCTTTCTTGATTATAAATATGTCTATTTTTAGACTATTAAGAAGGATTTGATTAGACCTCACTTGAACTCCATTAGATTCAAGGTTCCATTTATATACTACATTTACATATATTTTTATTTACTATATTTGATTCATTTTTTATATATAAATTTTAACTTTATATTTAGAGATTTATAAAGAAACATTGTTTTAAAATTCAACGTAGAAATATTATATAGTAGATAGAAAAACTAATCGATGTCACGTTTATCTAAAAACATATATTAACCATAAAAATAATTATATTATTGAGTTATTATTGTGCTTGAAATTAATTTTGATCATTATTAATAACAAAAAAAACATCATTTAGTTTGCTATGAATTTTAAATTCATACTACAATAATACTGTTTTGCCTTATAATGAATATATTTATAAAACAGAAAATAATCGTCAAAAAAAAATAAGATGACGGAACGCTTTTCTTTGGGTAAGACATTCCTCCTTTGAATTATGTCTTTCTCTTAAAAACGTCTTCTTAAATATTCTCAATTTTGGTAGTTGTTCATTTTTTCGAGTTTTATTTTTCAAGGTCAAAATCTGATCACTTTATATTATAATGTATCACTATTCAAAATGAATAGAGTGATTTTTATAGATATTTTATTATTAATACATTATATTATTACTTTCAAATGTATCAACAGCAGGATTCAAATATAAAAATTCTAAACTTTACAAATACAACACTAACGATTATTTTAATATGATAAACATACATCAATTAAAACTACGGAACGCATATTGAGCACACCTGGCGCACGGGCATCGTCTTGGAGAGATTTCATCACAGCGCACACGTATAACAATAAATAAAGGCGCATACACTCATGTTACAGTACAACAAATATATATATATATATATATATATATATATATATATATATATATATATATATATATGTATATATATATATATATATAATACACGATGTTTAACTTGTACGCCGTTTGCAAAGCTTGCCGAGGCTTCGAACCTTCGAGATTGCAATCACTATACCCTCGACGGGTGGTCGAAGTTGTCCTCCCCTCGATTCTATTATCGCATACTGATTCCAATACCATATATATATATATATATATATATATATATATATATATATATATATATATAACTTTTATTCATATATATTATAAAATATAATTTAATTTTAATAATAATAAAACCAACGATAGTTTAATGGTAATATTAATTAAAAAAATCCATAGATTGAAAATATTATATAAATTTAAATAAATGAATGAATCACCATTGGCCGCCATTGGATATCATTGTCGTACAATATTTAAAAAATTGTATATATTAAAATTTCTCAATTTAAATATTTAATTTTAAAAAATATATAAAAAGAAAACGCTTTTGAAAAACGATTCCATTTTATACAATATAAAATTGGAAGATTCGTTATATATATATATATATATATATATATATATATATATATATATATATATATATATATATATATATATATATATATATATATATATATATATACAGCACGTTTCACTTGTCGTAAATAACGTCTCGCTGATTTTTTTTATTATTATTATTCGACGACAAATTTTTACATATATTAATTCGACTATTATTGTTTTGAGCTGTCAATGCGAGTAAAGACTTTGTTTATTTGTTTGTTTCGATGAAATTAATACGTTTGCTTTGCATTGTCAGAATCAAAAATATCGACGTCGAAATTTTTTTAATTGACGACCGTTTCGAAATTAGAATTTATTTTTCGTTTTCGTCGCCGTAAATGTTTTTTGACCCTGTCTTGACAATTTTTTTTAATATTATAGTTATATTAAATAAAAAAAATTATCGTGGTATGAAATTTTATTATTATATTTAACCAATTTTAGACATCCTCTTGTATTTTTTAATAAATATTTTTCTATCTAAAGAATTTTTAGGTAAAAGATAAGATGATGTAGAATGAGCTTAGATTAGCTACTTCAATTAAAAACAAATCATTCATAAAAAATGGAAACTTATTGAGAATTTGATCTATCATTTAAGATGAAAAAATATAAAAGTTTTCCATAAGGCTAGAAAAATGTGCATATACTGAATAATACTATCATATAACTATTTATTGAAAATAAATGTTTTTAGAGAATTGTGGTCACCCTTATTTTATAGATTGCCTCATATGAATGAAATATATTGACATTTTATATATAAAAAATATTATATATATATATATATATATATATATATATATAAATTTTATGTGAAAATATAAATATGTTATTCGCTGCGAAACGACACGAATAGATTTATTGACGTTGAAGTATTGTATTGTGTGAAAAATGCTATTGAATGTGTGATTTTGAAACGCGGAAATTTCCATGAATTTTAAATACAAAGCCGATAAATTGTATTTTTATGCCGACGTTTAGAAATCTCGACGCGATATTTTGCGTGAGTGCACGTCTTCGTTCGTAACGCTTCCGAAAGAAAAAAGCTTATTAATACATTACAATAACCTGTGTTTGTATATTTATATATATATATATATATATATATATATATATATATATATATATATATAATAAAATGCAGAATAATCTCAGAAAAAACGAACCGCTACATTCTACCGGAATACATTCTACTTTTTATTTAATTAAGTAAATGTTTACGCTTAAATGTGAAAATCGATATTGTATCAGATCACCTAATAGAATAGTAATTGTTACAAATTTCTCCCACTTTTATTTTTTTCATTTTGAATATATATTATGTTTTATTAATTCATTTATATTTTTGACATAATAATTGATTTATGATGATTTTCTACACATTATCTAGGTCATTTGATAAAATAATGAACTTCTCAATTTTAACCGCAATATTTAACCATAACATAAATGATTAAATTTTACATTTTTTATTACTTTTAGTAACATCACTAAAGCGTTAACTGCCAATAACATTATTCACATATTCAATAAAAATATCAATATTCGTTATAAAAATCCAATCCAAAAAATTTTTTTCAATCAAAATTATAAAAAATACCAATATTTAGATGAATAATAAAAAAGGTCGAATTTTTTATATATGTTATGTATAATATAATTTTTAATCTCGAATAATATTTTTAATATTATTATATATGCGGATTTATTTAATATTATTTATTCACGGAAGAACGTTCAGGTGTATTGCAAATCCCGTTTTTATTATTATCAACTTGCGGTTCGGTCGAATAAACTTAACCGCAGGCTTGAATATTGTTATCGATTCAAAAAGCTCATATTTAAGTGAATTCTGGAGGGTTTATACAAATATAAAATACAATATATATATATATATATATATATATATATATATATATATATATATATATATATATATATATATATATATATATATATATATATATATATATATATATATATGTACCGACACATTTGTGTTATTACATGAATTCACCGCAATGGAATAAAATTTTATAATATGAAAGGTATTATCGCAAATAAAGTACGACGACCGTCCTCAAACTGCGAAAGGTATTTTATGTTGGTTAAATTTAACCGTCAGGTTTATTTTTCATATTAAATCCTATTAAAAATATACTATATTACTATGTTTTATTAGAAAAATTAAATATTTTGTAATTATATATCATATTGGCTTCATATAACATATGCCAAGGTTTTTATATTGAGTTTCATACTGTTAATTCTATTTCAAATTCTTTAATATGATTTATTTCGTTTTTTATATATTTAATATTGATATAATGGTAATTAAATAATGGTGATTGAAGATACCCGAGTCATGCTCGGGTATATCGAATAATCAAAACTGATAATATTATAATATAATATAATGATATGAAGAGAATTCAAATTATGATAATTTAATTGAAAATTTTATAATTTTATAAATATATTATAAAAAATATTTTTCGCAAATATATTATTAATATATTATATCAACGCTTTTGTATCAAATATGTACCCGGCTTATAAATCCAAAATATTACAATAAAACCGTCCCATTCTCAAAAAACATCATTTCGCAGTAATATTTGAGAAACGCCGATACACATGAAACACAGTTATACAACCAGTATAAATATTGAACTAACGATTGTTTTGTCACTTATCGCCGGTTACGAAACAATGACATCTTTCGTGTCATGACTTTTCGGGGGTCGGTCTTTTCGGTACGACAACCCTTTGCGGCCTCTAATAATTCATTCACAGCCTCCAGGGACTTAAAAACACGATTCGTGTACCGTTTTTATATCCGTATCCTTTTCTATCAGGCATACCGTTATATTTTCCATCTTTTTCTTCTTGCTTGAAAATAGAGAATGAGAACGGGGAGGGGGGATGAAAAAGAAAAAAAAAATGGAACGTATTTTAGTTGAACGAACAAACGGCGACCGCGACCCTTCGTTTTCTATCCAAATATTTATTGTTGTTTCGGAGGCCAAGTTTACATATTTTATATGCCACATATGTCCACATCGAACGGACATCAAAGAACTACCAAAAAAATATACCTCATATTTATTTCAGGGATGTATATTTTTATTATTTTAAATTTTTAAATTTCATTCAGGTATACATTCGTTGTAATAAAATATTTTTATATGACGCTATATCAATATTTTCCATCATATAACAATTTAGATATTATATCCATCTTTCATTATTTAATATATAAGTTTGGATAATTTATAGTTAAAGCATCCTCCTTTTTATCCTCTCTTTTGAAATATGTCGTTTTTTAAAAATTTTCGTGTTAAAGAGATTTTTTGAGACATTTTTTTTTTTTTGGAATCGACCTTAATATTGAAAACCTTTTTCGAAATTATATTTCAAGACAAAGAATCTCTTTTTCGACAATTTTTATTTTAGAACAAAACGAACCTTCGTCATGTTCTTCTTTTCATTGTAAAAACACTAATCATCTTACAATAAAGAGCTTTTTCTTATCACTTGTTATCAACCTCTGGTTATTATTGAAAAAGCTACTACTCTACCATAGATTTTCCTTTCGGTTGTTTACATATATCATAAAATCTTGATATTCATCATTTAAAAAATAAAAATTAATATATTATTAATACTTTAATGAAAATAATTTTATATAAAAATAGTACATTCAACTCATTTTATCATCCATATAACACTCCAAACCGTAGACTAATATTAAAAAAACTACGATTTTAGCTACACAGCCCTGGTTTTTTTTTGTAGTTTCGGTCATTTTTATTTACCAATACGAATTGATGCCTACCTTAAAGGTTCTTGAGCAAGCAAATCGAGCGTCTTTTTTACACTATTCAATCGAATTCAACGGTTAATTATAAATCCATATATGACATATTTATTTAATTTTTCCACGAAAAACGATACGACTCGTTTCCGGTAGCTTTTTTTTCCTGTTTTGTTTTGAATTCAAGAATCTTTTTTTTTTTTTTGTTCTCAGTTTATTATGGGCATATTTGTACAAGCGTATATTTATAACTTATATACATAATGCCTTAAGCGAGTTTTTATATTGCGGCTTCTCGATCGTAATGTATGTTTCGTGTTATCAAACAATGCTCGTTCGTTCAATATTTATTTACATGTTTGTTTTACATACACTTAAAAAAATATATATACAAGTATTTATATATATATATATATATATATATATATATATATGATTATTTAAATATACTGCAAGGCTTTTTATACGTTCGTATATTACATTTTGATATCTGATAAGCTTTGAAATATTTAAATTTTGCCGAGTTCATTCAGTATATTCGAACGTAGATTATTGATGTTTATTTCATATCATATTCAAGTATCAAAGACACGCTTTTTAAGTTTCTGATTACAGAAAATTTTAATCTAGCTTCTCTATTATATATCGACGATGCAATATAAAAGTCCTTTCAATTTTAAACGCACTGAAATTATTTAAATTAATATTTATGTATAATTAAATATATAATTTCAACACGTCAATTAGTATCAAATATCATACAATTTTACATTTTAACGTTTTTCATGGAAAATTATAAAATAAATAAACAGAATTACCATCGTAAAATAAACGTGCGTCATATATAAATCTGAAAATCAACATTAATGATTTTTGTCTCTCTTTCAACAATCGTACTAAACGAGTTGTAATACCTCGTTATAGTGCGAACGATATCGAATAACTTAATAATAATAATAATACTATACAAAAAAACAGATTAAAATTTATTTTACGTTTTAAAAGTTTTATATTCGACGATGTTGTTTTATTGTCTTGTTTCTCTATCGTAGAAAAGACGCTTGAATATACAATGGCTTATAATTGGAGCTGTAAATAACTTTTTAGCAATTTAAAACGTCCACCATCCCTTAGAAAACCTCCCCCCCCTTATTTTTGCCTTTATTCGCTGGAAAATAAAACTTGGGGGGCCTGTCGTGGCGGTTCTTGTTTGCGTTTCGTTTCTACGGAATCGATTAGAATTAATTAAAACGAAAGCTTAATCGACGACGGGGTTCCCAAGACGGAAAACGACACGACGAATGTTCGTGCAAAAGAAGGTTTCGTTCAAATTCAAATGAGAGCCTTCATAACGAAATAAAGACGTCCGGATATAAACAAAGGGTCCATTTTGAAGTTTGGCAATTTATTTATGCGAATGCAGAAGACCCCCTCCGGCGAATGACGAAAGGTGCCACGGATCAGGGTTTTTCAATTTTATCTACGATTAGTCTTATATATTGTTCATTCATTATTCATTATATTTATGACGGATAATTATTATTAATAAAAAATATTTGTCGTACATTTTCATCCAATTTAGAAAATCATTTGTCCTATCTCACTAATTTCAATTTCATATACTTGCAAAATGTTCGTTATTTATATATACGAACAAAATTTTTATACTTATTAATAATTTTAGACATACAATTTGTATATTACTTCTATTAATATTTATATTACCAAGAAGTTGTCTTTATTGCTAAATCGTGGAAAATTATTCACTATTAACGTTTTCTTGATAGCTGTTTTAAAATTATGATTCAAACACATAATAAAAAAATACATATTTCAATTGAAAAATCAGTTTTAAATAGAACTAACTATTTTTGAACATTAAAAAACAGTTAAAATAAATCTTTCCAAAACAACAGATATTTAAGGCTGATATTTGATTCAAAATTTTAATGAACTATTTAATTTGTATTAAAAATATATTTAAAATTTTCAATAAAACATAATATCTGAAAAATAAACTATGTAATAATCATATTACGATTGAGGTTTTAGTTTTAAATATTACGTATCATATAAATATATATTTTTATATTTAAATATATAATATGATAAGAAGTCTGTTTAACAGCACTGCATTAGCCCCGGGCACATTTGAAGCAGCCCGCGGAAGTTCATTAAGAGAACGAAGTCTAGGAGTGTTACAGAAAAAGCAAAGCAAAATTCATACTATCTCGAGAGGTCACAGCAGATAAGGCACAGGCGTCGGACACTAAATATATATATATATATATATATATATATATATATATATATATATATATATATATATATATATATATATATATATATATATATATAAACAAAATAACATGAAAGATCCAGCCTTGATGTTATTTCTTAAAAAAAAAAAATAACGCAACACTTGTTTATTGTCATCAACGCTTATCTTGCATGAAAATAAAATAAAAAACAAACAAACAACAAACATTCTTTCGAAATTGCCTGTAAAATTGCGTTTAAAACGATGCCATTCGTTAAAACGAGAACAGGACGAGTCAAAGGAAAGAGTTATCTCGACTCAACGGGGGAAAAAAAAGGATCAAAAACCGTGGTTTTTCATCATCGTCTAAGAAAAACAAAAATTTATAAAAATAAACAAGCTTTTTTAATTAATTTTTTTTGTCTTATATATATATATATATATATATATATATATATTATATTTTGCAAATAGTCTTTCATATCTGAAATAACGTACGTAAGATAGTAGTATGTTCAACAAAGCAAATTTACATTGCTTCTATTACTTTTTTTTTCTGTCTTCTCGTGCTGCTGATGCTTCATAGCTATATATATATATATATATATATATATATATATATATATATATATAAATGTGTGTGTGTATGGCTTCACCTTTCAAGATATGAGTGTAAACTTCGAGCGCAACCTTCGTTCTCGAATTTAATTTAATTTTTCACTACACATTTCATTTCATATTCCACATATGACGTACAATGGAATTACTACGTCGTTGTCAAGCTAGCTTTTCCATTATCATAGTTTCTTAGAAAGCACCGTACTGAATTTATAACGGTATGTAAATTAATAAAAATCATTATTATTATATTTAATATTTTACAATTGATAAATATATATAGTGTTTAAATATCGAACATTTTCATTTATATAGAAATACTTTTAAAACATGGTCTTTAGAATAGCTTTGAATACCTTAGGTTATGCACTTTAATCTCATTTATGCTTGTAAAATGACGGCCCTTCGACGTTCTCTTTATTATAATAGCGCGGAGCCATATCCGGCAAATATGAAGGTTGAGCATCGTTACAATGGTATTTTTTTCAAATCTCACGTTTTATATGATTTTTTAAATATTTTGAGATATATTAAATATTTATAAATATTTTTTTGCGAACAATTGACAATTTTCGTTTTTTTTAAACACATTTTATATGTATTATTTTTAACGCAAAAACTTTTATCGATATTATCCCATTAAAATTTATTACGTGTGAAGCGAGCTCAACTTCAACTCTTAAATGGAAATTTTCTTTGTAACAAAATCGTATAAGACGTAAACCCAACTAATCCATTGCTCGTTAAATCGGATTTCGCTCGTTATAGACAACAAATCTAGATCTTATTTACAATGTTTTTTTTTTCTTCGTCTTATTCTTTCTTTTCTTCCATCCTGACTCTACTTGTCTGTGAAGCATTACATCGAATCAAAATAGAGATTCGTGCTACATTTCACGACCGCTTGAACTGCTAATAAAGTGTGTAAGCCGAGCAAAGTGCTCGAATGAAAATGGAAAGTCTTCTTTAAATCCGTAGCTTTTGAAGAACGAAGCCGTATAGATTAAATTTGACGACTATTCGCGTTTAATCTCTAAAACACTTATTAATTACAGTTAAATACTGATTTGACTCTTACGTCAGTTTTACTTATGTTAAACCAACAGTTGCTGGTTAAATTTAGTCATCTTAAACGAAAAATAAAAAACACATATTCTAGTGTTTTATTTGAAATTGATATTAATGAATTTCTCAATTTAAAGAAAACAATTTTAAATATATTTGAACTATAAAAATATTGATTTCAGAACTGGGTAGATTTTCTTATATCATATATACTTCGTTTTCCTTTGTATATTTTTGATATACCATAAAAGAAGGAAATCATCATAAAAAACATAAACGTAATGAAGAAAAATAATTAATTATATTAAAACAGTACAACTAATCTTTTAATATCAAAAGCATTTTACCGAATTTTAATATTGAGTTATTCATATCGAATATTAAAATTCACCACTGAAAATTAATATTTAAAAATATTTTGTATTGAAATAAAATCAATATTGCAACTACTATATATAGGTCAAGTATTCTCTTATAAAATTTCACGAGATTGATTTATTTTTTCACGTAATTGAGTCGTCAGCTCTACGTCCAATATTCAGTCTTAATAGATTTTATACATATTTTTATTTACATATAGTTAACTTAATCACACTATTAAATAAATAAATCTAACTTTCATAATGCAATAATTTTAAAATATTAAATATAAAAATCTTTATATTTTTTACCATTAAATTGAGAATAATTCATATTTAAGAATAGTAGTATCATTATTTCATTTGAAAATCAATCAATTTTTTTCCGCTTCGTACTTTTTTTTTACACGATAGATCGATCATTACACGCTTTTAGTTCGAATTAAACGTCAAGAATCGTCTATTATTATTATTTTTTATTAACCCTTTAATCCGTTAATACGATTCGTTTCCGTCCGTTGAGCCGAGATAATTCGATTAATTCGAACACCTACGCGTGTTTTAATGCGGATTACGAATCTTAACGTCAATTATTAAGCCGTGTCCAGACGATTGAGATATCTAACTAACGGTCAGATTATCACATATAGATTTTAATAATAATAAAAATCATATAAAATTAAGCTCATATATGTATTATTAAATCAATCGAAAATTAAACTGAGGTTTTTCTAGTGGTGTTTTGTATGTTAAGTTTGATTTACATGAAATTTTATATATTGAAAGGCACACTTTCTTCACACTTTCACGATTTTATTGGTAAACGTGACTCGTGATGATTTCTCATAAGGAAATCGCATAATATTAGTGAATAGAGAACATTCTTTAAATTATATACGTCGGCTTTAATGCGACTTAATAAGTCAAATTGGCAATTTCGAGTTTAAATAACGGATGCGCTTTAAAACTTGCATCAATTTAACCGTAAAACATTAGAATAAACCAGGATAAAAGTGGATGATGTATGTCGATTCAAAAAAATAATTTTTAAATAATTTAAAAAATATACAAATAATTTAATTTAAATTAAAATTATTATTTCAACTGATAAATTTATTAAAATGTAATCAATAGATTAGAAATCAATTGAAAATTCATATATAAAAAGTACCTTTCAGTATTGGCGATAAAAATCAACATTCTACAAATGACGTCGCAGTTTGAGAAACTGTGCCGCGTGCCAAACAGGGAATTGCATGCAATTTGGCATGGAAACAATACGCTTGTTCCAGTTTGTCGGTTATGATGATATTACTTGCCATCGACTTAGTGTCTGTCGTCTTTCTTTTGAGAAATTTCACAAAATTCTCACACTCAGAGTGCACACATATTTAGCTTTTTGCTATCGCCGTACGCTCTCAGCATAACCGATTCCGACGTCCTACGGTTTCGACGCGCGCGACTCCATCGGATTATATTGTCGCCCGGAAAGTTTTACACTTCTAACTAAATATAACAAGTGTCGTTGTTTAGATGTGTTTTATTTATATTACAATGTATTTATAAGTAGAAAATATTAAAAGTGTCATCGATGCATTATTATATTTTTTTACGATATTGCATATTCGCATATGTGAAAAGGGTGAAATTGGAAATTTCCTGTCGGCGACAAGAAAGTGACATTAGCCAATTTCTTTGGATATTAAGTGGAAGTCGAAAACATGCACGGTTTGTGTTTTGCATAGAAATGCTTTAAAATGTTCAATTCCCGCTTTTCATCCTTTTGGTACGTTTCGATCGTATATTTGTTTGCTTCCATTTTCCTTTGGAGAAATTAAATGTAAATATACCGTGGAAAAATCGAATTTTTCTCACGTTTCACCCCTATTTTATAATGTATTGTATTACAATATTTTCCAGATATCTAATACGAAATATTATAAAATAATGTTTTAACTCTTTTATACTCATATATATATATATATATATATATATATATATATATATATATATATATATATATGTATATATATATGTATATATATATATATATATATATATATATATATATATATATATATATATATTTATATATATTACTCTGGCTAAATTATTGTATTCATTTTAAAAATATTAGTAATTCATATGTTGCCTATAACATATACATGTAGAAATAGAAAGGCACACTTTCGCACTTTAACGCTCGAGCTTTTAAAGTGAGCTTTGAATATTTGAGAGCGTCAAAAACGCATTTCCATCCATTTATTATACATAAGCATATTTCCACGGTAAATATAATGTGCCATATTTATTATATGACACGCATGAGCGAAAATATTCCTACTATTATCGTGCTCGAATATATATGTACGATTATATCAGCGGTTCTCAAACGTTGTTGCGCTTAGAAAAATATCAATAATTTAATTTCATCTTATTCTGAGTTTATTTCATTTCTTTTTATAAAATGAAATTTATTTATTTTATATTATAATGTCATTTCAAATATTGAGATGATTTTTATTATTTTAGAATTATCTGGAAAAAAATTTTTCATCGATATTTATAATATGTGTATTTTTGTGCACATTGTTTTATTACTAAATTATAATATAGATATGTAATCATAAAATATTATAAAACATTGCTGTTTTAAATAATTAGGAAAATATATTCCATAAATATTTTTTTATAAATAAAACTAAAAATTATTAGAAAAAAACTGATCAAATCAACGATTGAGAATCACTGAAAACGGCTATATGTTGAATACTCATTTTTTATTCAAAATCATCTCGCAAGATACGTCACAGTTGATAACGAATAAGAAAAGTTTGACCCTTTCACCGACGCGGAAAACTCGACTTTTCCCCAATTTTCCAATTCTCACACACACACATATAAACACACACACACACATATAAACACACACACACATAAATTCACCGTCAAAGTCAGACGATTACGCGTCACGCCCAGTTGAGTGACGTTGAGAAATAAGCGGGAATAAATCACGTGACAGACATGAAAAAATAATGTACCCACCTGTAAATCTGAAAGATGGATCACCAGGATTCAATATTGCATGCACCTATATATATATATATATATATATATATATATATATATATATATATGTGTGTGTGTGTGTGTGTGTGTGTGTGTTGCTGTTAAAGCTTCAAAATTTTATTTTTAATATAATTAAAAAAATAAACTATTATACTTCAATACATACTTATAATTATTTGAATTTAAAAACATTATTAATATAATGTTTTTGTAATAAAAGAGAAAAAACAGGATATATCTATCTTTCCAAATCTATTCGAACTAGATAGACGTAGTAATTTATAGGAAAATCAAACAAAGGCGCCGCACACACATTTTCCGATAAAAGTGTCGTAAAACGAGCTTCATATTACACCCGCCCTCCCCAAAAACGGACATATTACGACCATACTTATATTGTTTTTCCGTTTAGTTTTTCGCATAAAAGTTGTTGTGTTCGTCGGTTTTTTGTTTGTGCAACGTTCACCGAATGGAAGATAAACAGGACCAAAAAAAAAATAAAGTAATATATATATAAATATATAGTCTTCGATGTGATAGAAGAAACTTTATTATTATTTATATATCGATATGTGTAATAATATTTACATTTTTAGATAACGATATTATGTAAATAATATTGTGGATGTAATTTATTAAATTTTTGTTTTCTAATTTACCTAAATTTGAAATGGATATTGAAGAAAATATAAACATATCCGTTCAATTTTTTTTTGATATTATTAAAAAATATAAAATAGTGAAAACGGTCTTTTCATGCAATATTTTATATTATGAAATAAATTTATTTCTCTTCTCAGTAATGAAAATGAAGTCTATATATTACATAATATAGTAGTTTATTTTGAGGTAAAACAAATAACTTCTTTTTATGTTCTGATTGTATTTTTAATACAAATACACACACACACACACGTCCACTACTAGTTGCGGATATTGCGTATCGTTCTCATTTCCTAGACTTTTCCTACTCGAGTTTTTCCGTGTCGGAAAAGTCGACGACATTTTTTCTTCTTTGCCCTCCGCGTTATTGTTCCCGGTTTTCTTTTCCGAGTCGTCCTTTCGACGTCCTTTCTTTTCTTATTATTATTTTTCCTTGGTCGTCCTCCACTCCAAACTTCAGATGAGGGTGGAAAAGTAAAAAAAAAATAAGACAAAACCGAATTACAATTGAAAAAATATGACATCAATGAAGTATTATCGCGTTTTTTCCATCTCTTTGTCGAGAGGAAATTAATTTTTTTCCCTCTCGATTTTCTACGAAAACGCCTCAAACTGTTCCTTTTTATCTTATATTCATATTGTGTACCCTAAGATACTTATTAATATATATATATTTTTGACATATTAATAAATTTGCGCCTTTTTCGAGATAATATTAAACGACAAAATCGACGTCGGAATTATGTAATACAATATTTAATTAAAAAAATCCGAGCTTATATCTCCTATAACATCATTAAGCAGAAATATACAAAATACGAATTAATAATATCCAAATTTTAAGTTATTATTTTTATTATAAAATAATAATTATATACATGTTGTTATATTTAGTATAAACTTTATTAATGATATTTTATAAACGTTACATACTTACATAAAATATATTACTGCACAGAAAGCTGTTAATTACAACCGTTTTTAATTAATTAATTAATTAAGCCAAATCGCCTTGTAATATTTTATATAATCATATGAATATTTTATATGCGAACGAAATATAACCATTATTAAATTAAATAAGTATGTTTTTCACTTCATAAAAATAAATAACGTATACAAATTTAATAAATATAAGAGTGTTTTTATTTATTATGCCAATATTAATTATATACAATATATTTAATTATTTTCAAAGAAAATATCAATTTTGAAAATGACTATATTCAGGAAATTTTCATATAAATAATATGTTATATATTCTGTTAAAAATTTAATCCACTTTAACTCCTTATAATATTTCTCATTATCTTTGGATGAGTAATTAGAAACCATTTTGATATTTTTCCAAAGAAAATTACATTTTCATGTAATTTCAAAAACTCACAATATACATTCTCAACTATTTATATTATATATATTAAAAAAATATTTATTAAACCGCATACACACATAATATTGCTATTAATTTAGTATAAACACATGCTTAATTAGTAAGTCTATTGACATAATTATCATGATTTGCCGTTCAAACAAACTACGTAATTAATTAACAAAATTGTTCACGACGTCGTGGAAAACCGAAGTCAAACATCTCACTTGTTTCCTATTTACAGAATCGATATTTAAACCATATCGATTTATTTATATTACATATTTAACTTATTATATTGTTATTTATAATTATAAATATATATTTTAATATTATTCTTTTTTTGTTACAGGTGAGTCTTGAATCATCATCATTATTATATTAAGATTGCAGTTCGAAATCGTGAATTACTCCGTAAATATTGATATATTTAAAATATTTATAAATATATACCCTATTAAGTATGACATTTTTGAGCAACTGTTAACATTTTTGTTATATAAATATAAAATATTTTTTATTTGGTAAATATTTCATAAATATGTATAAATTGCTGAAAATCGTTTGAATTCTTCACTCGGTTTCATATAAATAATTTACAACTTAATAAACTCAAAAATAAGAGATTTTATTTAAACCTTTTGACATCTCGGAAGGTTTGTATAATACATTCTGAAAATCCAGAAGCAAAATAATTGTTACGAAAGTGCATTATGAGTACATTTATAAAATATAGTTTATTTATATTAATAATTTATTCATCTTTTAATATTAATAAAAATAAAAAAATATTTTTTATGTTAACGGAAGTCATAAAATTGTTATAAATTATCATAAAATATATTTTTAGTAAATGCTGGAAATAAATATAAAATATTTTTCATAATAATTCACATTCATTTACGAGGAAAAAAGCGTGAAAAATAAACATTAGCGCAAATTTACGACAGAAAATACGCTACTTCATTATGAATTTTCACGTATGTATTTTAAATAAACAGAACAAAACAACGCACACACCAAAAAAAAAACATAACACGTTTTAAGCGGGTCTGAAAAAAACAAACACAAAACCGAAAAAAAATGCTCGAAAGCGGGGAGGGGGAAGGATTTTTCGGGATTTTTCTTTTTCGAATGCGCGCCTCGGTAAATTTACGCGATGTCACCGCGTCGGGGCACCTCGGGAAAATCTTATTTTCCCTCTCATCGGCGGTTTTCCTGTGCGTTTTCGTGTCCTTAATTTACCCTCAAATTTTCCGCTTGTCTAGTTCGTGATTTACGCAAAGGCTGACGTTTTTCTTGGGCGGCAAATGCGTCTGCGCGTTTCCCGGCATTTTACGGGGCCTCGAAATGAGACCTCATACACCCCCCCCTCTCATACCCTTTGCGTCTTTACCCCTTTTAAAGGGCAATTCATGGGGCACAAAACGACCAGGAAGCCAAGGAATTCACTCGGCTAATAAGGAAACAAATATTTTGTCGTGTTTGTCCGGATTCTAGATGTGATTTGGAAATATACGACCTCATATATTTATTTAAGAACGTAAATAAATATAAATAATATAAATTTATTAAAAAAAAAGAAGACATTAATTAATAAAAAATATCTAATATAATAAAATAGTATCTACTATTTAAAGTTCGGAATGTAATTAAATAGTTTATATGTTGAATTTTACTTTTAAATCAATTCATTAAAATATTAACCAATTAAAAAATAAAAACGAGGAAATTAAATATACTCTACAATTTTAAAAAGATTGAAAACTGCTATAATTTATTATACATATATAATAAATATTCAATAAGATATTAACCGATTTTAGTATATATATATATATATATATATATATATATATATATATATATATATATATTACACTTAAATTTATTATTATGTACCTTTTACTTTATATAAATAAAGATTATTAGTAAAACTATTTAGTAATCCCTCCCAACTTTTATAGTTACAATAAAAAGGTTATTTTAACACTTATCTACATAATTAATATGTGTTTTATTAATTTTATGTGAAATAACATCATATTTTGCATCGTATAATGCAGTAACTTTAAAATTTAAATGTCATATTTAATTAAACGAATGAAATTTATATTTATGATTTTTTATAATTTTTATCCATATGAAAAAAAAAAGTTATGATATTGTTCATATTATAGTGCGATTTTTGAAATTTAATTTAGATATTACATGTACATATATAATTTTACTATAATTCAGAATAAATTATATTTCTATAAAGAATGAAGGAAAAATACGTTGAAAATGATTAAAATAACATCCCCCGAGCAATTTGTGTGAAATATTTTTTTATTATAGAATATAATAGACATTCTGAAAATTCTTTTTAATTATGATTAAAAATAATGTTATTTCTGGTATTTCAAACAATTAAAAATGATACTCTGTTATTTAATCAATTTTATTATATGAAAATAAATCTTTTAAATTAAAAATAAATAATGGAAAAATGATTTTTTAAATATTTTTTAATTTAGAATAAATTAATTAAATTTAAAATTTTTGACAATAATAATAATTTTTTTCATATATTTCAATCACAATATAAATCCGTTTATATATCAATTTCTTTAGAGAAAATTATATTATCGCGGCCATTTCACTAAAGTAGGATTGAATTGAGGGGGGGACGGGGGGCATTAAAATCGAACAAAGAGCCGCAGAATGAAAAAAAAATGCGGAGTTCGAGTCACGGAGACAAAACGAATTAAAATTTCTCGAAAACGAAGAAAACAAGCCAAAGGGGTGTAATTAAGAAGTTCGAGCCGCGGACCGTCGGTAAACACAAATTGTCACTTAATGGAGAATACACTCGCATTTTCCTCCTCCTCCTCCTCCTCCTCTTCCACCCCCTTCGGCTTTTTCCCGCCCATTTCCGTCGCCCCCCCCCCTTCCTGCTTTTCCGCCGGTGTTAAGGATCGAGGATTTTCCCGGGGTTGAAACCTTTGATCCGAAAATAATCCTCGAGGCTCTCGCGCTTCGTAGTCTGACTGGTTCGCTTCAGTCAACGTAAATAAACAATATTCCAAATTGTGGACGTCTAAATAAATAAACTTGCTGACCTGAAAACGGGCCTCATATTATTATAAACAACTGTTTAAAACGATTCATTATCGAGAAAAATGGCAAAATTTTCTTTTTAGACAAAATTCATTGCTTTTTATATAATTAAAATTTTTAAAACAATTATTTTGTTAGCTATCTATAAAATCAGAAAGAGTATGAGAATTTGTTACAATCAAATTAATATAAATAGCCATTGCCACGTAACAATTTTTAGCATTAATCTAAATGGTGACCGAACGACATTTCTTGAATACAAAGTGTTAATATAAATTTTAAATTCGAAAATATTTATAAGGACTATATAAAAATGGGCTTTATTCATTTTAATGGCGTCGATTATAGGAAAAGTTTAAATTATTATTGACAAACTATCAATATTAAAACGACCGGATATCGACAATAGTGAATGCGCTAATTTTTCAAACTACCTTCCGCCAGTTACTATAAAACTAGGGCAAACTATTATCAAATGTCGAGAACCTTTTTCACAGAATAACTTTTAACTGTGCTCGTTTTCGTACGGGGATGAATTGGGAAAATTTTTAAAAGTACGACAAAAATGCACTAGAACCGGAATAAAAATAGGGATGAAAAAAAGTAAAACGAGAAAGAGAGAGAGAGAGAGAGAGAGTAGAACAAGCAACATTTTTACATAATCCGACCGGTCCGAGTTCTAGGGTGGTTTTCTCTAGAACGGGAACGGGGGTTGATATTTTTATGGGGTTAGAGAAATTGTACTCGGCGGCTTCGAGAACATGCTGTGAAATAATATATGCCACCCTGGACTAACTTTGGGCTAAAATGAAAGTTTGGACGAGGGCCGCAAAAGCCTAGTAGAAGAGCCGCAGAATATTCGGAGCGTGAAACGTTTCGCTGCGATTATCAAATCGTTTCGAAATTTAACAATGCGAATTTTTTTAAAATACATATTAGATACGATTATATTCCATTTTTATAACATTAAAAAATGAAAATATAGATTATTTTTATTATTTTATACGATATAAAACTGAAGAAATAAACCACTTGACAATCTTACCAAAAGGATAACTAATGTTAAAAATTTTAATCATTTAAATGATAAAATTGTTATGTAGATTAATATACTTTTTTTTTTAATTCTGGAATGATGACGAAAACTGTATTTTTTTAATTTAAACTTTCCCTTTGTTATCTAAAGGATTTATTAATAACATATTCTAGCGATATAAACAGATTTTCATATAAAAACTGTTAAATTATATTAGTTAATGTGCTTAGAAACAGGTAAAAATAATGATCCTGAGTTTACATATAATTTTATTCAATTAATAAAATCATATATATATAATATTTGTTCGTCCGTAATTAAAAATTAACGAAATAATTTCATAACGTTATAACAGAGAAAGGATTTTAATTTTCGCGATTTTTCCTTGTTCATTCATTTATTTATTCCTTTTTATTATTCAACGGCATTTCGGAAAAATACGGTTGATTTTAATTTAATTCGAGTTGGATTAACGTGTCACGTACGAGGCGTGCACCTGATGCTGAAAATCTGTTATATGTTTTTGGTTTTTCCTTTTTTTTCATATATATATATATATATATATATATAGATTTTTTCGGGGAAAAAACACCCTTATTTAAAATACGTTGATGACGCTTTTAACGCACGCGTTGAACCTTTATTTTTTTCACAAATATATAGCGAAATTATTACGAAAATAAAATTATATAATTTTTCTCACTATAAAATATTCGTGATTAAAAGAAATAAAAATTTTCAATATACATATATATATATATATATATATATATATATATATATTTATTTATTAACTTTAAAATATACATGATTTATTTCATTCATTTTCCAGTACTATTAAAATATTTAATTAATATTATTTTATTTTATAAATAAATTAAAAATATAAATAATATATATGAAAGTATCATAATTTTTCCGAATGCTCATTTTGGCAACGCCGATTGCCAAACGTTTCGCGGAAAAACGCTTTTGGAGTTTTTCCAGCGTTTTCATTATTTCACTTGCAGCAAAATCGGAATCTGGACGATCTGCATTTTTTCAACTGTCAAAACAATAATTCGGACGTACTTTTATCGTTAGTATCCGAAACGTAAAAGTTTGAGAATAATTTAAATTCAATTTTTCATTTCTCGCTAGAACACTTTCAACATTTTTTTATTTTTTTTTGAATTTCTTTCATATATAATTCAATGTTAAAATGATAATATTTCTACAAATGACTTTATTCATAAGAAATATTTATTAATTTATTCATTGATTAAAATTTGGATAAAATTTTTCGAATAATTTTAATTAGATTTTTTTTACTATTTTTGATCTATTTCAATATTTTAAAACATCATATATAATATACTACGATATACGTCAATGAATTCGAATTATACCTGAGACTCGCTTTATGAATATATGCATAGTTTTCCTTTTGATTTACGAGTGTAATATGTACGCGGTTTGTGTATGTTAATTTGACGCGAAACTTGCTTTTACCCTCTTAAAGTTGATCAATAAATCAAAACCCGACCCCCTTAAAATAAGGTCTCAAAATACAATTATCGTCGGTTGTAAAACAAATACGAGTGTGTATATTGTGTTTACGCCGATTGATACGTACGTATGTCAATTTGTGTTTTGCGCAGTTTCCATCCCTTTGATTGCGGGGGTTAAATAACGATTTTAAGGGACGACGCTATATCGGCGGAAACTATCTGAATACATATTAATAATGTAAATGGAATTTGTTGTGTTCGACATTTTCAATATTAACGTTTTTTTTTTTTTATAAAGGTATAAAACTTTATGTTAACAATACTTTTTGATATGTACACCATTATGGCAGCCATTACTTGTTTTGCATTTACTTTAATATTTCATGACTTCATGTATCAACAACTAACACTTAAATAATTCCTACAAATTGTGTAATTCTTAACGAAAATCATGGTTCAGTTTTGGAAATTAATTGCGCTCTTCGTAAATTTTACAGCCGACATAATCGTTCATCAGAACAATTAATTCGAATAACCTTGGATCGATTGTACAGCAATTTTCCTCTATAGAATAATAGGCATTGTCAGAGATGTCATGCAGTGCAAACTGAAGAAGATATTACTGTTGTGAAGCGTAGTATTGAAGACCTAAATGAGTCCATTCCTTTATAAAAAAAAATAGATTTGTGGGCTTACAAAATTCAACTCGTATAAAAATTGGAGCCACAGAACTATTAAGACGTCGTACAATTGGTGAATAGATTCAAAACACAGTTGCTAGTGAAAATTAACTTGTGAATTGGTTTTCAAAATGATGTGATTTAACACCACTGAACTAGTTTTTCTGGAACTATATAAAATCTTTGGACTACCTCGATAAACTATATTCAATTAATATATTTCACATTGTTGATATACAACCTTAATTACTACAAAAAGTGATCGAAAATTGGACTTCTCGTTAAGCCTTCCTCCGAACCAATTGAGGTAGCCGAATTCCGGAAATTTTATTCATGTAAAATGACTAAGAATTATCTTTCGAATGAAGTTAAATTCATAGCAAATAATACTGTTTATCTGTTTTATTTCAATTTAAAGTTTTATATACTTGTAAAAAAAAACACCCTATATTTATATGAATAGTTCCTGTTATTTTACATAGAAACTGAATGCATTTACATATTACACAGAAACAATAGCATTCATTGTGGAAAATTTAATCTATATAGGGAATTTTGACCGCAACACAACAATCTCATCTATAGTTCGTTTTGTACAGTACATAATTTGTGAAATTTTAATCGCTCGTATTCAAATTCAACTTTACGACCGCCATTTAATATCGTGAAAATCGCAATGTTAACACGCACAATTTACGAAATCCGCGCTCGTTTTACGTAGTCGTTTGTAAAAAAAAATTTTTAATTTCGTATCGTTAAACGAGGGACGTTTTAGGGTGTTCAAGATCGCGCAATTCTGAAAGTATTCGCCCTTAAGGTTTTCAAAATAGGGTCTAAGGTGGTTGGAAAAGTGGGTGGTGGACACGCGACAGGAACAATAACACCGTATTTAATTACCCGAATCGGAGCCGCAGTAAATCTTTTACGAACTTAATTCCGTTTATTTCGAATCGCGAACAAACTCAACTCTCGAATAGCGCGAAACGATCCGCACATTAAAAATCGGAACATCGTAAAGGACTAGCAGTAGAATTAGCCCTTAACCTCGCGGTTAATGTCGCCGTCAAATTTAACCGTTCGCCCGAAAAATAATTAACCTTCTTCGTCTCGATTTTATTGACTATGCGCGCGCGGTCGTACCCCGCTTAGCGCGGACCGTATAAAAGCGATTACTTCGAATCAATTAAACAACGGGCACTGAAAACAATAAAACTAGAGCGGAAAACATTTGATGACCGATACTGTTTTTAAAACAGATTCAAAATGAATGCACCATTTATTTATAAAATTATTTAAAGTATCATATTTTTTTCTAATTGATAACTTTTGATATTTTTATATTTTATAATCTAATTATATTATTATTATAATTACTATTATAATAATTTAATTTTTTGCACTCGAGACGTTCCGCATTGTTTTTGAAGATTTTTTTAATCCAAACTTAAAATTATTATACATACAAACTAATGTATATATAGTATCTCTACTATTTAATGGTATCATTTTATACTTCATAATATTATATAGAAAGACTATGGAAATTCATTACAAAGAAATTAATATAAATAGTCATTGTCGCATATCAATTTTTCACATTAACCAAGTAATGATCAAACGGCACCTCTCGTGAGCAAAGGGTTAAAAAATTTTCATATTGAATAATAAAAAACCAGCGCCCGACGTCACAGAAAAAGAACGAAATGTTGAAAGTTTATGCGTTTCCATTTTGTATACTTCATATATTGCCGTGTCAAAAATATCGATTTGGACTTTGTACAAGACTATTATGGATGTTAGTTGAAGTTAGCGCATATAGCACAGCACACATTGCCTTTTTTTTCCTTTCCTTTTGCACGGTGTTGCCATACTTCCTTTTTTTCTCTGATAAGCCTCGGGGTTAACAGCACAAAGCTGAGTGTTTTTCTTTGTGCTTGTCGAATAAGTTTTTCCGACCGCCCCGCTTGTAGTGGTCGCAAACATTTATCGACTACATTATAAATTCAATCGTTAAATATGAAATATTTTACTATGCTGTTCAGATACGAAATATTATAATTTCTATTATAATTTTATATATAACGTTTTTCTTTGATATTTAAATATTTGTATATTATATAGTATATATTAAAAAAAATATAATTTATATAAAAACAATTTTATTTAAATGTCAACATAATCCAAAATGCTAATTAACATATTAGAAATATTTATCAACATAACAACGAAAAAAATCACACTGAGTTGCAATTAAAAATAACGAAATTTATAAATTTTCGAAAAAAAAAATAACCTCCATATTTGCCAGATAATGCCCCATGTGTATAATAAAGAAATGAAATAAAATATATGCATATTTTCAAATGGTATTAAAATACAATATTGAAAGAGTTCAAAACTACCCAAAAAGTCAATTTTTCTAAATGTTTTAAAGACTTAAAGGAGCGCAATCATAAATGAATAACATCTAATTGGTATTATTTTAAAGAATAAAATAAATGTTTTTTACCCAAAAAATAATATATTATTTTTTGAACACTGTATGCATATATATATATATATATATATATATATATATATATATATATATATATATATATGAAAAAATATTAATCTACGATTTTGATATAAAATTATGATTTATTTTTAAAAATCTGTTACGCGCGTCGTCGGTTGCCGACCGCTTCCTAGTCGTAGACTGCGCCGAGTCGCGGATTTCTTTGACCTTTGAGGCTTAATAACTTTCGGCGTCCCCGGAAAAGCGGAAAAAATCTGGAAAAATCCCACCGCTAGTAAAAACCGCCGCCGATGATAACATGTTTACCGCGGACCGCTTTACCGATTCATTTTTAGGCTGGTGTTGCACGAGCGTTTCGATCGCGACAATTTTATGCTTAATTTAATTTCACACAAACCAAACAAGCCGTGCACAAGGTTTACCGTTAATCTACTATACTATATATAATATGTCCGATTCGATCATTATACGGTATAAATTCGATTTAATTGAGCGATTTTACCGTCAAAACACGATTCGTATTATATAACGATTAATTTAACTCGACTCTATCATTGTACAGTTATATTTAAATTCGATTAAATTTTGAATTAATTATGAAATATTTTAATATGTGAGTGACGATTTATAAATTTTATATTTTCATTCTAAAAATACAGATTGAATATTTTTATTATATAAATAAGTTCTTACTTTATATTAGATTTTTATTATATTAATAAACTAATTATTATTATAAAATATATTGTTATATTTCAATTGAATACTTTCAAACAAATTCATCGTTTTATCCATAATTTTCACATTTATTTAAATAAATCAAAAACCTTTTTTATTCTATAATAAAAATATAGATATATCCTTATTATGCAATTAAGTCATCAACTTTTACAACTATATCAGTTTAATTTTTATATACTTTAACAAATATAATATATATATATATATATATATATATATATATATATATATATATATATATGTGTCACAATGCATTATTTATAAATTTTATTATTTCACAAAATCGAGAGTGTTGGTATGTGGGTTTACTAATTCGTATTAAACGAGGGTTACAAAGGATATTATTGTACAAGGGTTTTTCAGTGTGTACACATAATAATATATAAGACTGAAAAAATCCCTTACCCTTTACTTTGTGTATATATATATATATATATATATATATATATATATAAATATATGAATGTGTGTGTTACATGTGTGAATGTAAGAGTCACTAAACGAGTCCTTTTTTTATACTAAATAAAATAAATAAAATAAGAGTACACGTGTTAACGGTGCGGCTTACGTCACGGGAAAAATGCTGAAAATCCCTTTGTTGCTTTAACGCTTTTCCGCCGCCAAATCCCCGGAGGCTGCTGCC
>JANIJI010000065.1:6572500-6622500 GCA_024500535.1 Leptonema lineaticorne
TAAAATTTTAAATTAGAAATATTTCAATGCTTTAAACATATTTTGCAGATTGATTTTAAATAATTTCAAAGAATTTATAAACATTTTTTACAGTACAAATTATTTTTTCAATAGAATATGTAACAATTCATTTAAATTAGATATCTTTTTTTTTCTATATATTGTATTATTCTATATATAATATATTAAATGAACAAAATAAATGTAAAAAACAACCCTTTTGACGAACATTATTTCTAAAAACAAGTGGATCGATCGATTTTCACACAACGTACAATTTTTTTCTTATATATATATATATATATATATATATATATATATATATATATATACATAGTTTGTAATATTTTTCGAATGGGGGTTGAGTTGTTATTGACGGTTGGTTGAACAAATCCGTCAGATGAATCCTGGGAATTCGTAGATATTTGATATTCGCAGTCAGGTACGAAGGGATGAAGGCATTAAGGGTTTTTCTTCTACTTAAATGCGATCAGGTTTTTTTTTTCTTCTACGAGATTGCGATGCTCGCAAGAAAATCCACTATCGTGAAAAATCTTATTTCTTATCGAGAAGCTCGAACAACAACCACGTCTTAAATATGCTTTATAACTTTCAATATTTAAAATATAAGAGTAGTGCGTTTTTTTTGTATAAAAATTAATATCTAACAGTTGTTTGAAATATTTTTAAAGTATTAAAAATATTTGAAAACTTTAAAAATATCTATATAGCTTCTAAAATAATTCGATATATACTTACCTATAATATTATAATGATGAAAATTCTTTATAAACTATTTAAATAAATATATATATTAGTTATTAATTTTATATATTTTATTTATTTCACATTCTCATTCGCATATTTTCCGAGGAAAAATCCTGCGGGATTCTATCGCAAATTATATTTCATACTATCTGATACGCTTTTACATCATATTCAATCTTGTGCTTTCTTCGGAGTCACCTTCAGAATTTTCACAGAGTTTTCCACTTGCATCACGATAACCGACAATATTTCAACATCGCGTGCTTCGACTTTTTCCCTTTTTTTGTATTCGTATTCTGTATAAAGAAAATTTTACATGAAAACATCGAAAACATTATATAAAAAAAACGCAATCTGTTAAGTATATTTATAAATGTATATATATTTTTTATATCGAAAAAGATTAATGAATATTTGATAAGTATTTTCGACTCATCGTATTCTGTTTATTTTCTTTTTTTTTGCTATCGAATAAAATTGATTTTTCTGTTCGTTTTTTTAATCTTATCTGATTAATTTTATATTCACAGCGGATCGCGTTTTCTACATAAAATAACGGCAGAAAATAGGTTTTCGCCCAAATCAAAACTTTGATATTATCATATTTAATAATAAATCATTTCAATAAAAACAAAATTTGTTCCGCAATTATTGAATATTTATTTAGATAGAAAAAAAAATTGATAGCGATGATCAAACGAAAGTATGGTGTTTTATATTTAGAACATCGAAATTGTGTTCGTTATATAAATTTAGAAAATAATTTATCTCGTAAAATTGGCTGCATATAAACGTATTCATTGTCTAGAATAGGTTTATTATGAAGCGCAAGAGGAAGATCGGAAAATTCGAAAGCGTCTCGCAACAAAAGCGGAAAAGTTAAAACGATTTCGTTGAACCGAAAGCGACCGGCTTAATGCGCTGCGAAATTATTTCGCAAATTAAGTTTTAGCCGGCGTGAAAATTTTATTAAATATTAATAAACCCCCCTCGCCTCATCCACCCGCCAATACAAAAGCCCTTCACCCCATCGAAGTGAACTTTGCGCTGATGTGAGCTTTTAACGATCGCCGAAGATCGCGCTAGCGAAAGCTCAGACATTATGTGTAATTATAAAAAATGGCCGACAATATAAATAAAAATTATATCAAAGGTTTTTATTTAGAAATATTAGGTATTTCTATTTAAAAATGAAAAAAATGGTGTAAATGGCTGTTATAAGATAAACTGTATGCATTATATATATATATATATATATATATATATATATATATATATATATATATATATATATATATATATATATATAATGCATACAGTTTTATACTCGATAATATTGAAGAAAAGTCCAAATAACCCAAACGGTCATTGTTTCGAGTTTCGTATACACGAAAAGCGGGATCTCGCCTCATTAACCCCAGGGATTTTAAGGGTTAATTTTACTCCCTTTACAACGCAACCAGTCATACGATGAAGGTATGAGGAAAACGACCTGCATGAGATCGTTTGTTTTGAGGATAATTACACGAGTTTTCCGTGTAAAAAAAGTGGATAATTGTACCGATCCGACCATTGTTCGATAATAATGGCGTCGGCCATTTCATTTTATTTTTTTCATATTTATTTCGTGGAATTATTTTAATAATATATCGTCGCGTATTCGATTAAACGCGATTTTAGTGTGAAATTTCGAATTTAAATCTTGCCGCCGAATCGAAATTTAGCGAAATTGGAATTTTCGAGTACTAAATGGATATTTGCAAAGTGCTCCAAAAAGCTTGGATGTTTAATATACAAATAAAGCACTCGAAAATGTGACACATGTTCGCATGTTTGCTCTTTGTCTAATTGATCGCAATTTGTCTACATTTGGATTAAAATTAATATTTTTTTAATCTTTATAAAATAATATCTTAATTTTAATATAATGTATATTAATTCTAGATAGATTAGAATTTTTAAAGTTATAATTATTTTTTTGTATTATATATATAAATGAACAACATTTTCTATATACCATATATATATTTAGAATTTATATATTTTTCGATATTTGAAAATATTTTTCTATTATTAGATATTTTTTCAATAGACATAGAAATAACACGTGCAAAAAAACCGCTCGCTTTCAGGTGAAAGAATATTATAGATTTACATTAAGATAGAACCTTAGGAGAAATTGGAAAACGAGAAAAAACGACAACCTACCTCTTTTCTCTAACGGGTGGGAAAAAATAAAATAAAAAAATGAAAATGAAAGAAAAAAAAATCTAAAATGAAGAAAAAAAATCTGAAAATACGCAAAATAAGCCAATAGTTGATCTAATTTCAAGCCGGATACCTGGCAACACAATTCAGGATATTTTCTGAGAAATTGCGCGGTTTTGATAAACCAAGGATCTCTCTCATTTTCACCCCCTCTTTACCACCAAAAAAGCGCTGAAGAAATTCTTTAGTTTTTTTATTAATTTATAAAATAAGAAGTTTGTCATTAGGAGTTTATTAATATAATGTTTTTTGGTGAATAATAATTTATTGTAATAACATATATTGATATTCATTATTTATTTTTAAATATTAATTCACAATCCTATATAAAAATATAATAATTTAATATAAATGTATATTATATTTTCAATTAAAAAAATATATTAAATATAGATTATAATTTATAAAATTATTTAAAATAAGAATATTTGTTATTCAAAATCAATTTAGCGACTTTCTAATTTATCGAAAGGTTTTTTTGAATAGTATATTAATTAAAATATTATATATTATATGATAATTAAGTGTTGCGTTAAACAATATCCAAAAAAAAAGAATTATAATATAAATATTTTTTTTAAATAAAATATAATAGATATATATATATATATATATATATATATATATATATATATATATATATATATATATATATATATATATATATTATATTTGTATGTAGACGATTTCACATGAAAATTTTAAATCATCACTCAGTTGATGACGCATTAATGAACGCACAAAAGACCATTATCCACAAAATTTACCATACACCGCATTAAAAAAAAAAAAATAACTTATATAAAAAATTTCCACAAACCACACACACACACATACTAATTTGTTTTTTTTTTACGCGCGAAATATTTAAACGCGTGTAAACAAATAAACGGCGCGCGTAAAATCGACCATTACACACGTATTCTTTTTCGTTTTTCCGGGAATCTTGTTTTTTTTCCTCGGTCCGTCGGAAAATTCTCTCTTCGTTAAGCATAAAAGTTTTTCGCTCCCGGTTTGTTCTCACGTGTTTTTTTTTCATCCCGCCACCCCCTCCCCACACGAGTCCACCACGAATTTTCGCACGCCGACTTTTCCTTGTGTTTTTTTTCCCACCCTTCACTCGTTTTCCACCCTCTTAAAGGAGCATACCTCATCCCTTAAAGTTGCCAGGCACTCGTTATTTATTGGATATATTCAGCATTTGGCCCACTTTTACGCGGGCGTAAATAATTCTAAAAAAAAAATAAATGAAGATAATCGAGGCCTTATGTTATTTGCTTACCGCTTATATATGTGTGTATATATATATATATATATATATATATATATATATATATATATATATATATATATATATATATATATATATAGAGCCGCGTTGTTGTCGTCTTCATCGTTATTATTCTTTGAATTAACGCGTTTTCCGTTTTTTCCGTTATTTAGACGACGAGTTTTCCTACCGGCCACCCTCTCAACAGGGAGTAACTTAAATGATTTTTTAAATGCATTATATTTCACCGGTATTAATGCGAATATCGTTTATTTTACATCTCAAAAACAAGCTAAAATATTAAATTGTTTTCTATTTGTTTAAAAAACAAATTTTCAATTATATATATATATAATAAAATAGTAAGTCTTTACAAAATGTTAAACCATTATTGAAACAATATTTTCTATAAATTAAAATATATTTGTTATATATATATATATATATATATATAGAAATTCTGATTATAAACTATTAATATTTCTTAATAATTTTAAACAATATAATAAATCAATATATATATATATGTATATATATATATATATATCAATTTTTTTCTATTACAACTGTATATATAAAGCCGCATTCTCACTTCACGCAAATTTCCTCACATAGATAAATGTAGATAAAAAAAACTGAGGGTCGGTTCTCTAGAAAATCGAGTCGTTATTATCCTTGCGCGAGTGAATATCCTTTCGTATTACCTGAATTCGTTTCCTGTGTGCAAGAAGTAAAACTTTTCTTTTGTGCAGTGTCGAATACGTAAAAAAAAAGCGCAACTTCCTCTCTCGCGTGTTTAAGTTTTTCCACTTTTTCACAGCACATTAACACGTATATATTATATATATATAAATATGCAAAAAATATTACTAATCATTTAATTATAGATTCGTTATTTTTCTTATATATAAACATTTTTTTTCAATTTCGCGTATTTTTATTGGAATTTTTAATAGGTTTACAGTAATTTCATTCGGTTTTCATTTTTATTATCCTTATTTTTTTCCTGGTCAGGCATCAGTGAATCTTTTAATATAGTATCGAACGGATAAAAATGCTAATTCAGCTCCTCGACCTGGTGCACGTCGGAAAATGAAGTCGTTCGTTGAAAAATGGATTCGTTATGCCGATCTCGTCATTATGAGATTTTTCACAAAGTCGCATAATTCACTTACCGTGCTTTTTCTTCATTTCAATATATATTTATATATAGAGCTTTGAAGCTATATTACATTATATATTATATATAAGTAGAATAAAGAATTTAAGTGATATAATTTTTTTTGATTAGTTCATGGAATTGAATCTAATATATAACATCATCTATACAGAAAATTGAGATGATTGATAACTTTCATTTTATTAAAAAAAATGAGATAATTTTAGAAATATCATTTTCCAGCTGTCTATAAATTGAATAAATTTTTCATATAAGTCACTTAACAGATGGCGAATTTCTTTATTGAAAATATAATATTTCACTAAATTACTTTCTAATTTTATTCTGAAATATTTAATAATACATTAACAATCAAAACAATTTTTTTTCATTATTGTTACATAATAATTCATTAATTATAAATCAGTATACATCAATATTAATTTAAATATACTAAACTACACACACACACACACACACACACACACACACATATATATATATATATATATATATATATATATATAACGTAATATAAAATTATATAATATTAATATTATTTATATTTAGCTTCAAAAATAGTCTTAATATTGAAAAATCAATATTTTTATATTATATATATGGTATGTATACGAAAAAAAATACACCAATTCTTTCCGCCAAAAACGCGCACACTTTTTCATTGGACCATTTACAGTCGTCTTTGTTCAGATTGTGCATTTTTTCTTTCATTTGTCTTGAATCCAGTGCCTTGCAGGATATTTGTCCTGCAAAAGCAAAAACATCATTCGTAACGGACAAGAAACGGTCAACATTCACTGTACCGTACGAGCTTTTCGCTTGATTTATTTCCGGTACGTAGTCTGACAACGGGTGTAGCTTTTCTTTCGCCTAATGGTTTCACTACTGGAAAATGCATCCGGAAAATCGCCTCTCCTCCCATACATTTCTCAACAATCTATATATGTATACCATATATATAAACTGCATAAACTGTAAACAACCAATCTATACTATGATATTATTATTACATTAAAAAATAATGCATTGAAATATGAACTTTCTTCCTGTTTGCTTAACGTATATTATAAATATATATATACGTATATAACATTTAAAAAAACAACTTTTTACATGATTAAATTTGATTCGCTCAATGAAAACCGCTCGCTTTACAAGCCATGAAAAATTACTTAACTTCATGTTTGATTAATATGACCATGTCACGAATACTCAACAGGCGTAATAAGCATAATTAACGTTATGATGTGATGACTTTATATTTCTTGTTTTTTTTTTTTTTTTTTTTTTTGTTACAATTTTAATTGATATTTGAATGCAACACATCGCTAATTATATACTGTATAACGTTTGATATATGAACGGAATTATTGTTTTTTTATTAGACGTGCGAGTGACATTTAAAGTGTTAATGATGTGTGTTATATGTGTATTTTTTATGAGTTAATTGTAAAATTTATATTCTTAGTTATATTGAAATATTCTAAAACTGTTAAGACAGACAATTAAAAATCACCATAACACTTTACAGAATTTAAATTACTGTAAATAAGGAATAGTTAAGTAATAATCTCTATTCGTGATTCCTACTTTTCAATTATTTACCCCAATAACCTCATTTCAAACATTCTCTTCTGTTTTTCATACTATGCTGACTCCAAATTATCTGATTTCCTCTAGGAAATACACTTTTGTAATTACTATGTAAGTAATTTTGTAATTACTTTTTTATCTTACTAATACACTTTTTGTATTTACTATGTAAGTAGATACACTTTTTAATAGAAACTTTATTACATTATACAAGTACATATAATAGTTATAAATAATAATCTAGTACATTGTCATATAATTTAAATTTGATTATTAAATTTTAAATATTTTCTATATTATAATTCGTAATAATTGTTTATTCAAATAGATCTTATACATCCTAGTTCTCTAGTGCAGAGATGTAAAATTTGCAGTCTAAAAGATGCATATTTTGAGCTAACAAATGTGGACTTTTATATCTTTGTATATTGTGAAAAATATATATTTTGACAAAAACGTAGAAATTTGCTACCTTTGAGATTTTTTTTATAGTCAATATTTTTACGGTCAACTTGACATTTACCACATTTCACATATTTTATTTTGTCTCTATGAAAAATTATTGCTGAGAACACATAAGTTCCTCATCCCTACTCTAGTTGGATCAATATCTAAAAATCTTCTTTTCGTTTATAATAAATAGATATTACGTAAAAATTAATAATTATTCAATATAACAATGATATTTATATAATAAAATATAATGTGTTAATTCTAATATATAATAAAAAAAAATAAAAGGATGGCAAGTCTGCATCAATGGACCGGAAGGAATTCCGTGTCGGCTATTGGACGTTGTGCTTAGTCAAGCTATCGCCGGGAAACCGGAACTATGCAAATATCTAATATTTGACAGTGTGCCAATAGTATCCCGTGGGAATCCCGGGGAGTGCCGCCGCCATATCTCAGCCGGGGACTACGGTTGATTACCCCTGCGCTATCTCAGCCTGTGTGTGATGTATGAACTTGTGTGCGCTACGAACAAAATTTACCGACTGTTTCTCGGATCGATATATATTCGATATGAATATTTTTGTATATCGATGAAAATTATTTGAATCGTTGATGATGAATTGTTTTATTATTAAACTTATCTTATGTACTGTATTCAAAAAGTAACGATTTTCTTTATAAATAAAATTGTCCATATCGTCATTAATATAATTAATTATAATTGTCAGCGCTTCTTTTCATACTCAAAACATTTTCGGAACTCGGATTTTGAGATAGCTCTAATATACGCTTAAAAAACAGTAGCCTTTCAAGGTTCACTTTATTATTTCACTTTACAGAAGCATCATTACATTGCCTTTTTCACTAATTTTAAAATTTCATAGGTTATATTAGAGCGATTAATACGATATTTTTATTATTGTATTGATAAATATGTTTATAAAAATATTAGTAAAGATTTAAATGTATAGACTTTATAAATATTTTTTTTAAATAAAATTTTGGCTTCTTCTTAAACATAGAATGTATGTTATATTATAATATTTAGTGTATAATATAAAATAACGATGCATAATTGAACTCTTATAATTTGAACGACAAGTTAGTTTATCAACTTAGCCATCCAAGTAAAATGTGAATTATTTGAAATTAACTATTCAACTTTATAATAAATTCATAGATCGTAATATATTTTTGAAATTTATTTCTTCTGTCATATGTATTTATTTCATATTTAAAATTGAAATATAAAACTATAAATTATCACAAGAAATTGTCGTATTTTTTGGTCATAGTGTACAATGTAACAATTTTAACATGTAAATACGAAACTTCGCGAACGATGAATATGTAAAAGGATTTAATGCGACGTTTCCGTTACGTTTTCGCGCTTCTGACGCAAAACTTAACCTTTTTAACGCCGTTTTACCACCGTCTCTCATCCTTAAAAGAAGACTTTTCCGACGCACCCCCCCCCCTCGCCCACCGATCCTCCAAAAATGGTACGCATTTAAACTTTTCCCGGAATTTAATCCGATTTGACTCGGAAGGATATTGTGATTACCGTGCGTGCGTATTCATTAAAAGTGACGAAACAATTGCGAGAAAACCGGAAAGAGCGAGAATGAGACTCATTTAAGTTTTCCCGTTTTCCACGGTCTCTCGTGATGAGAAAACATCGCCGATTTTCCCATTCTCGTTATAAGCCTGATCATTTTTGAAATTTCAACAATGCATACATACATATATAACAAAAACATAACATTAATCATAATAAAAGACATCAACATATATGGTGTTTTTTTTTTTTATAAAGGTATGAAATATTATGTCATTTTATCGTGTATTCATTTATATCTGAAAAACACCTACAAATCGTACATTTTTTTTACAAAAATCTTGGTTCAGTTCGAGAAACTCATCGCGTTCATCTTACATTTTACGGCATCATCCATCAGAGCAATTAATTAGAATAACCATCGATTAATTGTGCTCTAATTTTACTCTACAGTTTAACACATGTTGTCAGATACGTCACATATTGAAGAAATATTGAAAATATTGAGAAAAACTAAAATTAGTCCATTCGGCAGGGTGCGTCGTAGTTAGAACCATGTCCGTCCACTTTATGGAAGATTTTGGTTTTCGAACTTACAAAATTCAACTCGTGCAAAAATTGAAGCAACACTAACAGAATAGATTCACAAGATATTTGCTGATAAAAATGAACGTGTGGTTGATCTTCAGGATAATGCTATTTAACACTGCTGGACTATTTTTTCTGGGACTACTCTGATAAGCCGTAGACAGATGACATCTTTGAAGGCAATATTGATCACGTTATTACTGACGTGCAGCCTCAAGACTTCCCATTTAAACTTCCTCCAAATCAACCGAAGTAACGTCACATGCCAGAAATCATATTCACGTAAAATAACATAAAATATTTTTTCATATAAAATCAATTTCACGACAAATACCAATTTCAATTTAAAATTTTATATACTTATAAAAAAAACATTTTTAAATAATGTAAAATTTCCTTTATATGGATAACTTTTTTTTATTTACTTTATTTGATGGGTAATATTCCTCTTTTTTTTTTTGAAATACAGTAAAGGGCGCCGTATCCGTACGTTAAAAGGTTCAGTGCCCCTGATTGAACCCGTAGTCGTTCGGCGTGTAATCGGGTGCCAATCCCAGTCTCTTTGATCTGTGCTACATCAATGAGAGGGAGCGTCACAAGACAAACAATCACGGATGTGTCCGTCTTTCTATGACCGTTTTCCGACGTCGAAATCCGGGGGAAAAACCCTGGAAAACTCTCGCGGATCAAACGGACCCACTTATTGGTTTTGCGGATGTCGTAGTCGATTTTTTTCCTTTTTTCCGTGTATACTATATATATATATATATATATATATATATAAATATAATTTTGTCCATGTTTACCATATATTGCTTTTTATTGTAAATGATTTTATTATATATATATATATATATATATATATATATATATATATATATATTTATTTATTTATTTATTTTATTTATTTTCAGTAAATATTAAGAGGTCGCATGGAGCGACCAGGGGTTGACGAGGTTTTTCAGCAGCCTACCCCGGCTGCAAGGCTACCACAACCTGAAACCGATCATAGTGACGATAGCAACAATAACGACCAATACAGGTATTGAAAATTATATATAAATTATATTATTATCATCAAAATAATCTAAATATATTCAAAACTTATTTTATACGTGTTATTTTATTTTATTTTCATTAAGACATTCAATGTTAACATTGGTGATGAATTTCTTTAAGTATAATAATAATAAAACTTAATTTATGGTATACGATTTTTAAAATATTACAAAAGCTCATAATTATGCGATTTTATAAGACGAAATATATTCCTAATTTTTAATAAAAAAATTAAAGCTTGTTTTATGTTATTTTTATAGTTATCTATCGCATAAAATGAGATTTGAGTGTATATCGTTGAAACTATCACGAAAACTTTAGTTCAAGATCTTCAAATTTATAAAATTAATTAACAGATTTATTCTGAAACGTAATTGAGGTACCGTTGAAATTTTTATTAAAGTTTTTAATACTGATCAACATCGTGAATATTATATAATTAAACCATCAAGATTAAATTTCATATAAAGTAACCACCTTATAAACTTTATTTCTATATAAAAATTAAAATATTTTTATTATTTTATAATTTATTAATATATATAAATATTATATATATATATATATGATATATATATATATATATATATATATATATATATATATATATATATTAATTATTTTTTTTTAGAACTGACGGCGGTATGTGGCAGATGGAGACCGGTGATCGCGGTGACTGCGATTGCTTAGGACCACCACCAGAATTTCTACTTCCGCCACCCCCAAGACCACCCCTTTTACAACCTGAATTTTACTGTACAGATGACCCTTTACCGGATATTGAAGCCTGCGATGCTGAACCGGTAAGTTTCGCTTACTTTTAAAACTTTCCAATATGCTTCCTCAAAAAAATAACAATAAATGCGGTTCAATTTTATTTAAATTTCCTCCCTTTTAGTGCATCAAATTGCATTATTTTTTTAAATTAACATATTCCGTCAATTTTAACAAACGAAAAGACACAGCTTTTCCAGCGAATTATTAAATCGCTGCGTTGTACTCGCAATAGTGTTTTAAACGCGAATTCTACGAAACGTTTAAATTGAAAAGTTTTACGAATAGTGTCTGAAAGTGTTGTAAAAAATTTCGACCGCTTTAAAATCGAAAAATTTAAATACAGCTCACTTTTATGACAAAATAAACTTTTCAGTCATTTGAATATTGGACGGATTTATTATATACGACTTTCGTCGTAACTGCTTATCAGTATTTTTGAGATTCTTTATGAAACTCTTTGCTACAGTTTCATGAATATAAAATACATAGAACGCTTCAATGCTTGCTCAAGTTTTCATTTTATATTTTAACTTAATATTTTATGTCGATTTTCTAAAAATCATAAAAGACATATTGAAAGCAGATATGTAAATATAAAATGTTGTTTATAATATTTATTTATTCAAAAAATAGTAAAAATTGAAATAAATCTATTTTTATAATTTGCTTAATAATTTCTTTTAATATTTTTTTATATAAATAATTCATAAAACACTTATTACTTGTAAAATAATATATATATATATATATATATATATATATATATATATATATATATATATATATATAATTTTCTCTTTTAACACTAAACCTACCGCTATCGGTCAATTTGATTGTTTTTAAATTTTACGTCTTTTATTATTATTTGTAGATATTTATAGCATTATTTTATTTATTTAATTATTCATTCAACAAAAAATTGACTATATTATCTTTGTTTAATTATAAAAATAATAACTACTTTATAGACCAGTCATTCTGACCGGGCACAATAGAAATAGATATATATAAGAAATATCGATAATAGAAAATATGGAAATTAACGTAGAAAATATAGAAATGATCGGATGGAAAATTAGCAAATTTGGAATGATATTATTATTGTTATTTTTATATTTCTATCATCGTAAAGAGTAGTACTATCATATAGTACCACGAGGAAAAACATCAAGGCTTTGGCTAATCCGTTCCGACACTTTTCCTGTACAAATTCCATTAAAATGAATTATTATTAAGATAGAAGGAAACGACGTAACAAGTTTCTAGGGGAGAAATGTTGCGAAACGAAAATTCGTAGACGGTTGTTGGTTGGGTTAAAGTTTGCGGTGCTAGCTACCGTCCTTTACTCCCGGGAATTCCCGGTTTCGTATCCTGGAAGCGCGTATTAATTATTGTCCCCCAGGATTATCAGCGTTTGTGAAACGTGGGGTATGAGAAACGCTCATCAATCAATGCGCCAAGTTGCTAATTAAAAGTGGAAGAATTAAAATCTCCTCCCTTCAACCCTCGTCCGCTTGCACCCTTGGAGCCTGTCGAAAATACGGGCGAGCAATCCGATTTGAAATTTTAACCGGAAACATCCCCTAATTTCTAACTCTCAACTTTTCCGGACGTTTTTTGAATATCGCCCGATTACCACCTCTCCCTCTCTGTAATTAATTAGAATTTCGAGTGTTATGATTCGTTTTGTGAAAAATCGGTCATATTTAATCAGATCAGATTACATTTGATCTATGTTATTATTTAATTTTTGAATTGATAAATTGTATTATATTTAATTAAAAAAAAAAAATTTTAAATAATATTCAGTATTACTTGTTCGTGTTTACATTAAAATGGTGGGCGTTGAAGTAGAACTTGGGAAAATACAATATCAGTATGTGCCTTAATAGTAGGTGAAAAGCGAATCCGGGAGCATCAGGAGGAAAACATAATAAGGTTTTATAACGCGTGAATGCCTCCATTGGGATAAGGGCCGATAGTCGTAGGGGTGAAGGAGAGATTGAGTGAAGATTTAGCAACGGTATTTGGGTAGACCAGGGAAAGCCTTCGAGGCTAATTGTCGGCCGGTTAATGGGATGGAAAATTGAGCTGAACCCGCGGGAAAACTATCGGAAAATGAGGAAAAGCTCCGCCGTTAACCCACCTGCTAAATCGTCTAATAACGCTCGATATGAATGAGCCGAGGTAAAAATGTGGGTCAATATAAAAAATAATAATAATAATCCTTTTTATTTCTTTTATCCTTTATCATTATTTTTAATATTTTATATGCGATCTAAAATATAGAAACTATTCTAAAATTCAATTGTGTATTTTTAAATCGCTTTTTTTTTATACACAGTGAAAAAATACGAATAGAAACATCTTTCTAGCGAATATATAGTTTGAACGTCGCTTTTCTACTTAAAAACACGCATTTTTCTTTTTGTATTCCTGTATGATTTTATTTTTTTATTTTTGGAATTTTTTTCTTGCGCCGCATTCGTACAAAATTGGAATGCAAATTGAAAAGAGTTTTAAATAAATAAAAAAAAATAAATATCATCCCAGCACGTGTATAAGAAAAGTAAAAGAAAGATCAACGCCCAAAATATGCGTACATATATATACCGAGAAAAACCGCATATAAATAAATATAAATATAAGTAATGGAGAAAACCCCCAAGGACATCCCTTATTTCCTTAGGGGTTGGTAAACAATTTCGTGGCGCACTTTGAAGTTGCCGGTAAAAAATTATAGAAACCCACTTAAAACTTGTTTTAAGAACGTCGCTTTATTGTTTTATTTTTTCATGTTATTTTTTTCTTTAAAAATCACTAATCATTTTTTTGTTATATTATGCTTTTGTTAAATAGTAAACAAAAATAGATTAAATTTTTTATGTTAAAAATGTTCTTTCAAATTTATATAATATATAAAAATTTGATATAGTTGACGACATTTTATCAAAGAATATTTTAAATAATTTAGTGAAAATATTAAGTATATCCCATTCTATAGAAATACTTCACGGTGCAGAGATTTATTCGACTCGCTTTCGGAAAATTCCGAAATTTAAATTTTCCCAACCCCATCATCTTCGTGAGACCTCTCGATGTTTACGCGACCGTTTACGCGAACCAACACGAATATCCTAAGGATAATCCGCCACTTAGTTTTTTTTTCTATCCTTTTTCCTGACTCCATATTTTTTTTCGTCCTGAAGAACTTCTTGCCGAAAACTGAATGAATATTCATTCCCCTTTCTACCGTCCAAAACCAAGGGATGGTATGCTTAAGAGGCAGTAATTCGGGACACCTGCGACGTTTCCATGGTCTTCGTCGTCTTTCTCCACCCTGGAAATAATTGGAAAACCTCAATTGGAATTTCATGAGTTTCTCCACTTTTTTTTCATCTTCATCTTTCATGTATATAAAACAGCGTATTATATAAATGTATTTTTTTTTATATGCAACACCAACATTTTCATTCCACTTCTAATCTTCTTGACTTTCTAAATATTGTTAAAAATATTATTAAAAAAAATCTATAATAATCAAAATAATTGTTATTAGAATCAACTTTAAAATATTCATACATCCATTTCATTCATAAGAAAGTGCTCTATTTATTCAGTATACGCGATATTTCATACTGAATTATACGAATTGTCGGTAACATATATGCTGTTATGAAATACGTACACGAACAATAATACACCGGCTTGTTATATTATACTGGTAAAATTGTCTCTGTAAAAAGGCATTTCGTATGTTTTGTCTTTTCTGACCATTTATATTCATGACTGAAGATCATGAACATGTTGCAGATGCGGTTTTTCTCCGCATATCACTATAACAATTTTTCAACGTGTTTTTCGACCGGTAAAATAAATATATATATATATATATTTTATTAGTGTGTATATTTTTAGAATATATTGAATTTTATAATTTAATATTTAATTATAAACGAGCTATTAGACGATTTATGCTCGACAAACACACATTTTCATTTTGTTCGGCGTAAATTTGAATTTTGGCGGATTTTGCATAATATTGAAGAAGTTTTCTCCGATTTCGAACCCATCTATTCCGGCAGTTTTCCCTTATTGCGTTAGCTCCCTATATTTCCACAAATTTACCTACATATATACAAGGTGTTTCAAAAAAAAAATATGTATGCCGTAATATATAATATATAAATATATTTTTGACCATTATATTAATAATATTAAATATTATATATATTCCAGACACGTACTTTTATTATATTAGTACTTTCAAAAGAATTTTATTAAAATTTGTTTAACCCTTTCCTGGATAAAAAAATTTAAAGTGTCTTTTTAGGTACATACAGAGTTCCAAAAAGAGTTCTCATTTTTTTTGTTTTTGTTATTTATAAAAAAGAGGTGATATCATATAGTATCATCTACCTGTTATAAGTATGAATCAATAGAAAATATTAGTTTATATTCAAATATGGTGTTACATTTTTACCAAAACAAGATTCAAACTACAAATGATATCCGATTTATATACAAATATTTGTAATAATCATAATTAAAACATATTTTCTCTGTTATAATAAAATATGGCGTCCAAAACTCTAACATAACAAACTTGAATCGACATAAATCACAAACTAATTGGACTCCAATTGTAAAAATTACTTTAAAACAACGGGAATAATATTCTTTATTGACGTAAAAAAAAAATAAATTCAACTGCAGAGATGGCTTTAACCGTCCACAAAAAAAAAACATGATTCCATATGGCATCAATAATCAAAAAAGGAACAGTCCGTTTTGAAGACTAGTATATTTTCTTTTTTGATATTTTTACAATATGTTTTAAAAATATATTATTCGAAAGATATTTTATAGTCATACTGTACATTTATATACCCCCGAAGACAACTTCGTGGAAAACCTTTGAATTTTAACATCTTCCGCGTTTATCTCGATTTTTCCTCTAGCGTCCCTCTAATTCCGGAGCTCCCACTTTAGGGGTTGTTTGGGGGATGAGAGTTAGGAAAAAGATAGGAGACGAGGGCTGCGGAAATATCTCGCGCTAATCCGCGACGCTAAGCCCGAGTTTAGACTTATTCTTATTATCATATGACTTAGTCTGTCTCAGAACTTGTTCTTCGCCACCATTTTCTACCCCTAAATTTACCGCAGGGCTGGCGGTTGGGCTCGAACAACCATAGTATTCAATTGCTTGTGGGGGTGAAAACAGGCGTCTTGTCGAGCAAGTCGCGGTCTGAAGGTTATTTTCCCGTTTTCGGAGCTTGTTTGTAAGGGCGGGAATTAAATTACTTCGTTATTTATTAGGCTGAAAATTCACGGGAATTCGGATTTGAAGGGAGGAAGGCTGCGATGGACCAAAAACAACCGACTAGGGGTAGTATTTAGAATATTTTTGCGTACGCAATGAACGATGGCGCAAATGCAGTTAAAAGAATAATAATAAACACAAACGCACCCATATATATATATATATATATATATATATATATATATAGGGGTGATTTTTTAATTTAAACCGCTTGTTGTTTGGGGTTGTGATTTTTTGGTTTTGCTAAATTAAGTCTCTGTATATTTTTTATGTATACTTCATCACTTTTTAATCTTCTACATTGAATATTAAAACTGAATCATTTATTTAATTTTTATTCATCTACAAATATCTAAATTTTATAATGTAAACTTTTAATTTACATTTTATATTTTTCAAATAATATTAAAAAATAAAAATATTTTTTTTATCATAGACCACATTTACAGAATGAAAATATTTAAATTTCAAAAATTATTCATCAACATAAAAGTACCTGCATATATTTAGTCTTAAATTCAAAGAAGCAAAACTTTACAACGTCGCATACGAAAGTCTTGGCTGTCGCAGCATCAATTTTGACGACCAACTTCTGAGTAATGAAGCAAGAGAAGACAACATTGTGCTGCGAATGCAGCCATTCATCAATACCGGCTTATATTCAAACAACATTCAAGTTTTGATTACTATATTCATGTCTGTATCTTCATTTATATATTTGTAATACAAAATTACATGTAAATTTCGTGTAAAATGTATTTTAATCAAATATTAATTATTGGCAGTGACTCAGCGACAGTCGACAAAGTTTACCCGATTCATTTTAATATAATTAAAATATTCTTTCATTTTACATATATAAATATAAAATTGTGAATAATAATAATATTACTTCGCACGATAATCGTATAAATTTAATCTATATTTTTCTCTCTGTCCGCCTTTTAGAAGTCGTAGTCGACGTGAGCGCGTCCGAAATTTTCGAGCGAGAGATTTTTCTTTAATTCGGTTCCGAGACTTTTCCGGGTGAAATTTTCCGCGACGTCGCACTATAATGGCGGCCGTTTTCGGTCCCGGGGCACAAACTCATTTTCCCGTGTAAATTAAGCCGAGTTCAACTCGGAGTTTTTCCTCGCGAACGTTGCCCGCGAAATTTCGACAAATTTTCACACCCGTCGAATTTCGATTACCGAATACATATAATATATTTTTTACACCAAATGTATAATTAAAATAATTTTCATATTACAATATATATTTATCAAATCATTTTAATACATATTAATTATTCTTTTACTCATTTGTGTCTAAATTATAAAAGTAATCTATGTGATATATTTTTATTTCAAAATATTTAATATCGTTCGACTAAATTGAAAAATATTTTTGAAACAATTAAAATACATATATCTTTGATTATTATAATAAGATAAATTCGAACCAATTTTCACGTCAATATCGCACATTTTCGAAAACATAAAACCATCAATACTAATTACGAACCATTAATAACTTTTACGACACCGTCTATACTTCGTCGCCCACATTGATTTTAATAGAAAACGTCGTGAGCGACGCAAACACGCGTCGCGTCGACGAATTTAAAATAATTAATTTCATCCTTTCAACGGTCACTACTCGTTTTACTTAATATTATTATTTTTTTTTTATTATTATTCAGATGTTTGTCTGTTTGTTTATGATGTAACGTCTTGTATGCGTCGTTATATATATATGTATATACAATAATAATATAATGATGTGCGGAAAACGTGTCGTCGTTTTGTTAGTGACAAGACAGTGTTTCTCAAAACAAAGTGTCACACGACTTGTTTTTCTAAAATGTCGTCGTAATATTTCATATGTCGCCGTGTAACGTTCGACGTTTTACTTCGTTTCAGACGTTTCTTTATTTATTTCGACTATTTAATTTTATAAAAATGGTTTAAATCATAAACCAAATGTTTAGTATCGCTGTTGGCATTCGTCATTAGTAGTGTAACGGATGCGGAACACATCGATCATCGTATATATTTTTAGCCCTTTTTTTCATATTATATCTTAAATACAACCCTAATTATTTATCTTGAAGATATTTTTCTACGTTTTTAATGTAATAAATTTTATTTCAAATTAATCTTGAGTTTTTCTATTAATACATATTAATTTTTAGAATTGATATAAATGTTTATATAAATATTATAAAAATATATCGTTCTAAAAATTTCGATTTTATTATAAAATTATATTTTTATTTTATAATATGTATTACGAATATGAATATAATATAGAAATTTTGTTTTAGAAAAGTGTGTTTAATAAAAAAAAATGTGTAATAAATTATATTATTTTCTTTAAATATATTATAAATAATTAATTTTCACAAGTAAAAGTTTTATCAGCATATAAAAGTTATATCGGCAAGTTTTTTTTAATATTAATATTCTTTTTATGAAATATTAGAATCTGACTTGAAAACCTTTAATTTTTTATATGAAAACTAATATTTTCAGTTTTTTATCTACATAAATTCGATATATTTATAACTATTATAATAATATGAAACATATATGAAATATTTAGATATTGAACTATATTAATTACAATTATTATATAGAATAATTGACATTCATATGAAATCATATTCTCGCTATTTAATTAATATATCGAAATATATTCCGATACGAAATGAGGCGCATTCATCAAAATCGAACGCGAATATTCGTCATTGTATTAAAAACGTGACGAATTCGAGTGCAAGCTCTATAAAATCCGAATGCAAAAAACCCTCCATATTCCGATTTCGAATTCCGCTATTCCAAATCCGTATTGATTCATTGCTAGGTGGATATTTTAGATTCTAAAAGAGAACAAAAGCCGTGCGAAACGCATTGAAATATTCGCAAACGGAACACGAAAAGCGCTCCTAAGATTTATTGTTTTTAACCACCCCTTTACAATTCGCCTCACTACCTCATTTTCCGACCCCCCTTACTTTTCTTTTTTTTTTCTCACAAATTCACCCTGATTTTTTTTTATTCCTTTATTCTCTTTTTCCGATTGGATGGAATTTGTGCGTATTTCATAGCTTGTCTCGCAGTGCATTTGCGCTATTAAATTCACCCTTATTTTTTTTTTATATTTATTTATGAAAATTATTTAGACGAATGTTGATTTGGAATTATCATAATTAAAAACGAACCGCCCCCCTATTTACCGAAAATAATCTAATAAAAAAAGCGCGATTCGCGCTATAAGAGCAGATTACTTTTTCCATTTAAACGAATTAGCGAGAGTAGTTTCGCGCGAATTTAATTATTTTCGTGCGGAGAAGAAAAGGTTTTCTCGCCGATAACCCAAAAAAGAAAATCAGGGCTGCGAATATATAAAATCTGAGAAAAATTCATAAATCACTTATTCTACTATTGTTTTTTATTTATTTATAATCTTTACTAATTTTCAATCGTTTCATCATATTTTAAATTAAATTTTTTATTATATATTTAAATATTCGTAGATTGTTCTTATATAATATAAATAAATTGAAACTGATAATTCTGATATAAAGCTGACGACTAGAAAATATCGTATTTTACTCAAAAAAAAAAAAAAAAAAAAAAACTTTGCACCCCTGAATCTAGAACACGGTACACGAATGACGGTTTTTCGTCCGCCCTTTAATATTTTCGCATTTTACTTCCGTTTTGTTTAATTAGAGGCGAAAAGTTTACGAGGCGAAATTGCCACGGAGACGTCGACGATGCCCTGATGCTGATGCTGACTCTTCGTCTTCCACCATCGTCTGTCGTATTACAACAATTTTCCTTTCTGAAACAGGACAAAATGCTTACACTACTATGGTTACGTGAAATTTAACGATTTCAGACCGTCGTGACTTTTCATCCCTTGGTTTTTTTCAACCCGTATAAGAAAAGCCTTTGTAACGTTTTTTCCCCGTATATAAGTTTTATTTTTGCAACATAATCTATATTCGTCTTAAAAAAATTCATTATTTAATAATATATTTTATATCTTAATATTAATTTTAAAATAATTAATTTCAAAATTATTTTTTAATATTTTTAAAAACAATAATATTCATTTATTCAAAATTTCATAGAATAATCATATTCATAATGCTTTTAATACCTTTTATACGCGTATAAAACATTAAATCTATTATTAAAACTTTATCGACTGCTGAACACACTTATTTAATATGGATTTTAAAATTTACATTTTCATATTAATTCTAGCCTTTTATTATTCGATAAAATACGCGTGCTATTAAATTTTTAATTAAACTTTTAACATGTTATTTTTTTTCATTGTGATTAATTAATATATCCAAATTTAAACTACAAAATAATTTGCTAAATTTTATGAAGTAGTAATTTTGCTATCGCCCTGTATTTCGTCTTATTAAAGTTTCGTTTGATGTTTCACACAAAGCCGAAGTAAATGCAATTCGACCGTCGCTATTTACCTAGACTTTTCCGTTTTCAAGCGGAGACTTTTCCTACCGTATAACGTGTCGGTTTTTCCACGTGGCTATATTTTCGACCGTTTCGTCTTTTTGTGGAAATATCGTAATTTATCGTCCTGCGCCCGTTCAAAATTGGGCGTGTGGAAAAGCGGAAAACTGAGCTCGAACACGGAATATTCGCATACTGAAAACTTTCAACCCCTTTTTCTTATAAGGGCGCAGTTTATGTAAATATTTCACGAGTGCTATTGTCGTACGTGCTATGGTCGAGATGGACTTTCTACAAACTTTTTTTACCATTGAGAAACTCTGCTGAAATTGTATAAATTAACATTTAATAAGAGCAAATTCAACGTCGACCTTTTTACAGTGAGAAATGTCTTGTTTTGTTTTTATGCGATGGCTTTTCAGGATAAATGTCTTCTTCAAAATGTCCAAATGTTGGATATCTATAATATATATAATATTTTTTTTAATAATAATTTCATCCATGATGTAAAAAAATATAGTTATTAACATTTCATTTATTTTTTTTTAATTAAAAATTGTAATAAAAATATTAATTTTAACATTCGATTTATGAATAACAAAATTTACATTGAAAATTAAAAAAATTAAACTGATATTATTACGATTTGAACTCTTGTTTATAAATATATGCAAAATAAGTGTTATTTGCTTTCTTATTTACTTCAATTATGTATATTAAAAATACAGAATTTAATTTTAAAATATTTTCATTTTTTTTTTACATTAAAATTAAATATTAATATTTTATAATATATGCAAAATATTTTCATAAAAAGACCACAATACGTATCTTCGGATGAAATAAAATATTTCGAATTACGTTTCGCATTATAAAACATTATCCAAAGATGTTCAGCGTCGTCTCGAAATATGAATTTAAAATTCCACATCAAAGAGAATTTACTTTAGAATTTTGAATCGTGGCACATTCTTCTCGGAATATTTGAAACGAACTCTTAAAAGTCAAGAGTTAAAACATTCGGAATTTATTCCGGAAGAAAGTCCGATGTAATGTTGCATTCGAGCTATTATCAAAATCTGCAAAAATATTACGCATTCGAAACTTTGCAAAGAAAAATAAACTCCTTATATATATAATGTATATATTAAAAAAAAACATGATAAAAAATATTGTATTAAAGGATGGGAGATGAAGACAAGTAAAGAATGATGAAGATCCGAATCGAGAGATTTTTCGACCTCAAATCCCTCGATTTTTCGCGAAAGTTTCCCTCTTTACTTCAAAGACGAGTCGGCGGCTTACGGAATTTTCTGAGAGCAAAGAAAAGAAAAGGAGCTTGCGAAACTTGCCGCCGTATTTTTCCTGGAAAATCGCACTTCTTCATTGTTTCCACCAATGCTAGCCAACGAAGCATTTGAAATTCCATTATTCTTTATAATATAATATTCACAAATATAACGCGAATATAACTATTATGTATTCTTATTTTATAAGAATATTTTTAACGGAATAATATTTTTATTTTATTATTTATTAAATAAAAAATTTGTAAAATCATAAAACGATGGAAGCCTTAAAATTTTTCCGCATCTTTAAGTAAATCAATATATCACGGAAGCATTTCCAAAATTTTCCGACACTCTTCATGCATTATAATCAGATAAATAATGGCTGAAACCGCTGAAAAATATCGCGAAAGAATATTAATTTCGGAAAATTAAATCTGCGCTGAAAAAAAAACGGCCAAATGAAAGCTGAAGTTTTCGTTTTATTTTTTTGATGAATGTGTATTTTCTTTTTTTTTTTAGTCGGCAGCAATTATCATCAATCATGTTAAAGTTGAGCGAACAAATTAACTGTGATTTAATATAAAAAGGAGCCCACCCTTGTTTAGCGCCGATCTCGATATACAAAAGCAAGGGGATGTCTAGACTTAAATCTTAAGCGTTTGCTCCCCTATTATGTATTTTTTTTTTCAATTTATTTCGCTAATTTCTCCCGGAAAATATAAGCCGATCTAATTTTAACGCATATTTTGATTCCTTTACCCCCCTTCTCATCTTTTTATTTCGATGTAAAAGAATTTACGACGCGTTTTTTAGAACTACTTCTTTATTAATGAAATAAGGGTTTGCGTACAAAGATCTCAATTGAATATCCTATATGATATATTCTATGAATATTTTATTTACGAAATATTTGTTATTTCTAACATCTTTCACGTTTAATTTTTTTTTAATTTACTTAAGTGTATTATATATTTTTTTTATTTTTATACTTATAATATTATTTTCATATAGACTCATAATATATTATATATATGATATAACAAAACATACAAAAGTTATTTAAAATATTATTTCATACATTTAAATTATTTGCTATGTGTATTTAGCTTATTTTAATTTGTATTTCAACAAAATACACGTTTTACAAATAATAAACAAACTCATAATTGGATGATTTATATAAAGGCGAAAACTTTACGCAGTCCAATTATATATATTAATTAAATACGTCTTATCATTCTTTCAAAATCACCATTTATACTTCAAATATACAGAACAAAAAGCTGAGCAAAAAAAAAAACAATCCTAGTTTCTCTTATATAAGGACATAAAAGCACAAAGGCGAATTTAAAATAGCCGGTTTCGACTTAATCGTAAACAATATTCAGAAGTTTCAGCAGTTTTCAGACAGGACACATTACGACTTTCAAAGCCTAAAGGGCGATCGACTTCGAAGCCTTATATCGAATCACGATTTTTTTTTCATCTCCTCCTCTCGAATGTAAAAGGGCGTGAAAAAAGGGACTCTGATGTAGTCCGGAAATTGTCACATCGAACGGTCCCTATCCAAAGACGAGAGACGTGAGAGGCGACGGGGTATTTTCAGGGACCTCTTTATCTGAGGGCCAAATTGAAAGGCAATCGAAGGAAAATATCTGAAGTAGTGCTACCCCTTCTATTCGCCACCATTACATGTTGAAACGTTCGGTGTCTTTTTTTCTTAGTTGTTTTTTTTCACCAATGCAATCGATAAGATTATTAAAGAAAACTTATTTGCACTTAAATAAAGGGGTTTTTTATTTGGAGCCGATTGATTGATCGGTGTTTAAAAGCGCACGAGAGAATTGTTCAAAATCGGATAACAGTAATAGAATCGAACGATTTTCATATTTCAAACACGACTCCGTGTAATTTTTTTTTATAAAAACTAAAAAAAATCTATAAATAGAGAGTTCTATATATAAATTAAACATTAAATATTGCTCAAAATGTAAACCAACATAACACAAAAACGAAAAAGTCTACAATTTCACTAACATGACTCGCCAAATTTCAAATAATTGTTAACAAAAACAACATTGTATTGATATGTCGACCTCCGTGTTCACCAGACATGACCCCGTATGACGTTTTTCTCTTATCGAAAATAAAGAATCTCTAAAAAAAACCGTCATTTCATAAGCAATGTTGAGATTGAAATATGGTACATCGCTAAAAGAGCTTAAAGCTCTCTCTCTCTCTCTCTCTCTCTCTCTATATATATATATATATATATATATATATATATATATGTGTGTGTGTGTGTGTGTGTGTGTATGAAAAAATCTTTCCAATTTGTAGCCGTATTAAAAAATATAAATTATAGATTATATTATACATATTGACGTTTGGTGATATAAGGGGGAGGGGTTGGGAGAGGGGGATAATGTATTCACAAAGTTGGTTTCCGGTTTTAAGGGTTGATATTGGAGAGTCGTTAAAGCGAACCGAAACGCTGATTGTCACGGGCGAAACTAATTGGTATTCGCGCTCCGTCTGAAATTTAAAAGCCTTCTAATTGCCGCCGATATGAACCCGCGTGTCGCTGACAGTTGATCACCGGTTCTCAAACTTTAACGCCCCGTTATTTGCTCGCATTCGTATGTATAAATGTATGTGTGTGTGTATGTGTAAATGCATGTTCGAGTATATTTCAAATGCATACACTACACTATATAATAATTCACTGGAGTGACATTGTTGTCGACGTTCGCTTTGAATATGAAATATGAAGATTTCAATGCTCTATTGTGTTGCTTTATATATATAAATATATATTATAATTTTGAATTAAATATATATCAGCAAATATGCAACATTCATATATAATACTTAAAAATTTTATAATAAATGTATTTTTTACGTTTAAATAATGTTTTCTATATAATTAAACAGTAATTACATCAATAAAAACACAACTATTTAATAATTCTTATCATACAAAATCAAATAATCCGAAACAAAAGAGATCAACGTATCGTAAATTTCGACACGGAAAAACCATTAGTTTTTCGCATCAAATTGCTCATAATACAAATACAGACTTTTTGGCTTTTAATTATACAGTATTCTTGAAGGTCTCATCTATCACACTGACGTATCATAAATGTAAATTTACGCAGATAAATCTGTAAAAACAGCATAACGTTTTATAATTCCGAAATGTGAATCAGGCGCATTAACGAACCACATTAACCAATGAGTTAAAAATATAAACGACGCTTTAAAATCACACCGATTGTCGCAATCTTACTCTCTAGAATCCCGGGATTTTTACGATACAATTCCGATGATTATAGACGTAAGAAATTTTATGAATGTTTCAGTAGAACGAAAATATAATATATATATATATATATATATATATATATATAAATAAATAAATAAAGCTACGCGAAACTAGCAACTTCATAATTTCGCCGGTCTCTTCTCTCGTTCAATTATTCACTTTATTATGTCGGCGAACGCGTCATAAAAGACATTTTCCCGATTACGACATAAAATATTCAAAACTTTATGACGCTGAAGAGAGTCGCTTTCGTTCTTTCCATCTTTCTATCTTTCTTTCCTGCCGCATATTTACCGTGTATAAACACAAAAGCTCGATCCCGCTTTCATATTCGAGCTTTTCGCCGGTTTCTTCTCTTCATATATAATATTTTTTTCTCGTGCTTTATTACGTCATATTTTTATTAAGATGTATTATTTATTTATTCATTTTTATATTTATTCTTACTACATAATGAATTTAAATGAGACTAATTTATCAAAAAAAAATGTAATATAATCTAAATCTACATTACTTATTACAATATCTATATCATTGATACTCAATCTGTGATTTTCTATAAATATATGTATCTATCATTAGCATATTTTTTAGGATCACTGGACATGCGCCACAAAAAGAATATATATTTATATAAATCAATTTCGTTATCATAAACAAAAAATAAATTTTAATAATTACATTTAATCTATATTTTTAATATTAGGCTCTCACATTTAATATAAGCCACTGGTATTCATTGTATAGTGTATTATAAATGAATTTTGAATAAATGTTATATTATTAACATCATTACGAAAACGAGTCAGTAGCTCTATATTCAATCTTCAAACATTATATTTGTCAGAAAAATTTGACATATTGAAAAATTGGCATTAATATAAAAGCATTCAAAATATATATAACTCGATATATACATAAATGTGAAATATAGGGTATAATTTATCATTGTTCTCAGATTCACCCTTGGCTTTTAATAGCTGCGATCGTATTCACGTGCGCCGAAATTGAATGCAACATATTCCCACGAAATTCCATTTATCCATTCTCAACAAGATGGATGCGATTTTGTATTTAGATAATGTTCCAAATAGCGAAACAATGTCGACATCAGGAATTCACATCTCGAAACTTTTCCTGCATTTGAAAACAAAAAAAAAATACAAGACATATTTCAGCGGACGCTGATTGATGCGCCGCAATATCAATCACGCTTTAAAATTGTGAAAATTACGATCTGAAAACACATCCCAAAAATCGATTCGATACATTAAAAACAAAAAAAATAAATAAAAATTATATATATATATATATATATATATATAACCAGCGCTTTGTAATGCCGATGTTGATTTTTTTTTATTACGAGTTTGTAAATAAATTTCGGTCGAATGCTTCGTTTGATCTATCGAAATTAATTATCTATGCTTTCAATATGAAAAAAAATGTTACACGACTGGTTTTTTTTTATTTTTTTAAATTATAGATGGATGACAAATAATATCATATATCCATTCGCTTGTGTGTGTATGTGAAATATTTATAATAAAAATAATTATTATAAATTGCATAAAATGTTTCCAATATAATTGTTTAAAATTATAAATGTATGACCTTTTGGAAATTTGAATACATTTATTAACAATTTAAATTTTCATTATTTCTTATATTATTTCGATATTTTAACTATAGATATGGTAAAAACAAAATTATACATTTTTATTCAATTGAATATTTAAATTTTCACGCGCAATTTGTGAGTCCTCAAAAAAAAAGGATGTTGAAATAAAAAATTCAAGCGTCCTGATAAAATAAAAAAATCATTAGAGTCGGGCAATCCTCGCATTCTCATTCTCAATTATTAGCAAAAAAAATAAATAATAATATTTTTATACAAAAAAAATATATAAATTCTCTTCGTTTCTACGGCTACATCAAATAAGCAACAACGAAAAAAAAACTACCCCTTCTTTACTAACAAAAAGAAACACATTTATATATAAAATAAAAACGAAAAAAAGACCCTTTTATAAGCAAACAATTGCGCCACCCCTTTTCTTCGAGTCGGCCCCGCGAAAATAGCCTCACAATAAAAACGGAAGAGTTCTCCTCCTCCTTTTTTGCCACCAGCGACTCCATCGCAGTCATTGTCGCACCCCCTTCGAGTTTAATTTTTCTTTCGGCATCTGAAATTTGCTCTGACCTAACTTCCTTCAGATACGAGTGCGTGCACTTATTTTTTTTCTCAGTCTTATTCACCCTCATCTGTTTTCAACCCCCAAGACTTCGACTCCTCTCAACAAATTGCTTGACCATAGTACAAAACATTATCTGAAAGAAAACGTAAGTGAGAAACACGAAAAAAAAACATGAATAATAAATTAAATACTTTTTATTTGTGATTTAAAAAAAATCTACTGCACTGAAACAAATTGAAAAATGCGCCTTTTCATCACATCTTTAAATCGAATTATTCGCATTATTGAACCCTCTTATTTATTTTTACGTTCTATTTTGTTTTCGAATTTTGTAGCTTTCTTTCTATTTACACAAACTCGTTTCGCAAAGGCAACACGGGACTTTTTCAAGGCTCTCCTTTTACCCCGATTTTTGTGAAAATTCCCTTCGAACACCACCCTTATTGATTTTTATATACATATCATTTACGCGCGTACGCAATATTATTTGTCTTTCTTTCTTTTTTTCTTCTTCCATTTTGTCCGACGGGTGTTCAATTGTTTAAGTACGGGAAAAAGCTCTTAGCGAAATGTTCGTCTCGTGCCAAAAGCTCTAAATATATATATCGTCCTTGTTTTCACCTTTGCCTTAAATATATTTCTGAACACATACTCATTCGTGTATATGAATGTTATATTTAATAATAACATTTATATTACGTATATTTAATTAATGAATCTTGTATTACTTACTTGTATCAATTTTAATACTAGTAATAATAATAATTTGCTGAATTATTGTTCTAACAAGGAGAAAAAAAAATATTTTTCATTATTCAATTTTCGAATAATCGTAATCTAAAAGTGAATTGTCTTTTAGATTACTACTTAGGTCTATTTTTATATATAATATTGTATATTGTACTTCAAACCCTTCTATTCAAAATTTCAATTGTATTTTCATAGAATAAATAATTCATATATTAATTACATATAAATAACGCATATTTCTCATTTTCATAATGACAAATATGCGTTATTATTCATAGATTATATTCGTATCGAATTATCAAAAGCTTAAAACGGAAAATTATTCTCACGAGTTTCGCGCTCGCATATCTGAATTATACTATATTATATATACACACACACACACACACACACACACACATATATATATATATATATATATATATATATATATAATAGTATCGAGTTTGCGGTCAAATTCGATCCGGTCTCTCACACGTGTCGAATGACGTTGCGGTCACTTTCGAGTTTCACACGTATGAAAATCGACACAAATTCCTATAAATTTATAAATAATTCCACCGACATTAAATATAAAATAGTCGTTAATATCTATGAGCGGAAAATATTTAAAATTAATATGAGTAACGGAAATTTTCTTTTGATATTATTATCCCATTCAAAATAGTTCCCATTAAATATTATTATGCTTATGCTAGTTTTCATTCTCCAAAACTTATATAGAACTCGATCTATGAGATAATTTTGAGTTTTTTCAATATCGCACTATAATCCCATCTATGCTTATAAAATGATAAACTTTCAAGATACTCTTTATTTTTGAAAACAAAAAAATGTCATATGGAGTCATATTTGGCGAATATAGAGGCTGTGTGATCATTGTAATATTGTTATTTGTAAAAAAATCATAAATATTGTTTCTTTTTAAATTCACAATAGTGTGTTGAGAAAGTAACTAAGGTTATATTATTCCGATTAATACGAATTATTCGTTATTGTATTGGTTTAAAATTTTAATAAATATTTCGAACTATATTAAATTTTTAGTGTTTAAATGAAATTCTAAAATAAATATACATATATTTTTATAATAAACATAATATAACAAATATGGTTCGTTTATGTGTTCAAATAGATAAATGTTTGACTTTCACGAACGACAAACTGTTCAATAAATAGAAAGGAATATAATTGTTTTTAATAATAAAAAAAAAGAACGAATGGAACACATCAATCCGCCGCCCTTATTCATGAAAAAAAGGGTGGTATTTCGATCCCTTCAATTCGCATGTACTTCAATTTGACTTTAATGTACGTTCGACCGTTTTTCGTCGAAGACAAATACATTTTCATCGTAATTAAAGGAATTTTTACGACCGTACCCTTTTTTTAATTCCATTACACATTTTCTCTCCATCCCTTTCTTTTATATATATATATATATATATATATATATATATATATTTATCGCTTTCTTTTATTTATTTCGCTTCAAATCAACCCCCCATTCATCCCTTTACCGTTACGCTTACATTTTTTATTTCGCGATCGCAGTAGCTCGTAGTAGAACACGGCCAAACGAATTTGCACAGGATTTGAACAAACAATGAGATCAAATATAAACAAGAATAGAGGACCAACGTCGAATCCGACGCCGTCGAGGTTCGAATCCCTGAAAAAAAATGTGGAATATAGGAAAAAAAACGCATTTGTGCGCACTTTTCCATTCGAACCGCTTCGTTAATCACCACAAAAAAAAACCCGAAGAGTAAAATGGAGAGAACGTGAGAAAGAGAGAGAGGAAAGGAGGAAAACAAAAGTCGAGTAGGATGAGAAAATTCGGGTGAAATTTAAAAAAAAAAGGAAAAATTCGTCCGTTCAAATTAAAGCTTTCAAATGTGGGACGTATTTATTCAATTAAACCGGAAAAACTCGGTTTATATTTTTCAATATCTTTATATATCTATATTTTCTATAAATTTTATGCATATATATGTATATAAAATCAATTTTAAATATTTTTTAAGTATCATAGAATATTTTTCTAATTCTATATTTAATATTTGAAATATTGTTTATTTTAAATTTTATAAAATCAAATTTTGATATTAAATATATGTGAATATTAGAAAAAAATACAGAATTAAATAAAATCTATTATATAAAGATCAATTGCAATAAATATTAATATAAACATTTAGATATGTATATTTTTATATGAAAAATATATATAAATCGTCAAAATTAAAACGTGCCATAAAAATAAAACGACTTCAATAACAAAAAGAGGAATGGAAATAGAAAATTATACATATAAATATATATAGGAAAAGTAAAAAAATAATAATAATAAAATATATATAAAATCATCCCTTAATATATTTTCCGAAAAATTTTTTGCGTGTGTTTGTTTGTGCGTATTTTTTTTTCATCCATTACTGTATTTTTATTCGTGCGAAATCTAATACGAGAAGAATTGTTTTTCGCGTTATATAGATTGATGCTATTCGATATAACGCGAAAAGCAATCGGCACCAAAGTCTACAGCTGAATAATCTCAGCTTTCGCAATTTTCACTTTAAAAATTGAATCCCAGACGACATTCATAACGAATTCGGTGTTGTATTTCTTTCATTCTATCATATTATATATATATATATATATATATATATATATATATATATATATATATGTAAATATATATATATATATATATATATATATATATATAATTTTATATACAATATCTTTATATTTTTAATGACATAATCACATTTTGATATAAGTTAAAAATAAAACAAATATATTGACAATTAAAGTATTACAGATTATATAGACATAATAAATAACACAATAACAAACTATAAAGCTTTCACAAAAATCATAATAGGTGATTTTTCATAGAAAAAAAATTTAACACACTTCACTTTTTTATACTATATATATATTATTTTATATATATTCGAATATAAAAGGACACAAGTGACGTAAAAAAATACACACACATAATATTATTACAAAACAACACTACAATCAAAAGCGTATTGTCGCTCACTTGACAATGTATGAAATTCAAAAGAAAAACGACTGAAAAAAAATATGTAGAGCCGCGTTGAATTTTTCAGACAATGTGACCTGTTATAATACACACACACACACACACAAGTGACGAATAAAAATAAAATTCATCGTTCTGAAAAAAATAAAATCGTGAAAAAATTTATGACTTTGTAGCCGTGTAGCCCTTTTTCGTGTCAACTTCGTTGTTTCATCATAGACCCCTGCGATGACATAATTTTTATTGTGTATGCGCGGGACAATGCTTTCAATGTGTCATCCGTCAAAATAATTCAAAATAAATTATTTATATTATATATATAAATATATATATATATATATATCATGTAAATATATTTACATTAACGCTATATATTTTAACAAAACAAAAATGGGAGCTCAGTTTATAATATTTTTTTTTAAATAAAATAATAATTTTTGAATCTCCCCCCCCCTGTTGTCGTTATACATTATTTAATAATTAATTATTATTAATTTTTTTCAACTTTTATCAAATATATAAAAATAATTAAAAATAATGTATATTTAATATTCACAACATTTTTAAATATTCTATCTAATATAAAAATACAATTTTATAGTATGTTTCAATTATCTCATGAAATTAATTATATTTTTATTTTGTTTCAGGTAAGTTCAAATCTACTTTCAACAATGAATTGAGTATCATTTTTCATTACGTTAATTAAAATTTATAATACTTCGTATATTTTATAAACAAAAAAAAATATTAAATATATTTTAAAATATAACATTTAATAATTGTACTAATTTTTAACAAAATTTTGTTTGATAAATTATATATATATATATATATATATATATATATATATATATATATATATATATATATATAATTAAAATGAATTCTAGGTGATTATTTTAAATCTAATAACAACGATCATTGCCGAAAATAACTTTGATTTCGAATTTTCCGAATTCCGACGCGCTACGAAAATTTCGAATAATAATTTTCACAAAAATGAAAGCGAAGAGGTGGAAACTGGGGGGAGGGAGAAAACGGTTTAAATAAAAATGTACAACTCGAATTTTCAAATATTTATATTGACACCTTTTCGAAAGAAAATTGTCTCCACTCGTGTAGCGTTTAACCCTTTCTTTCACCGATAAACTGGGTTTGGGGTGTGTTTTAAAACGAAAAGATCGCACTAATAGAATATAAAAGGAGACAAAAAGGGGTTGAAAGGGCGCGACGAAGGGATGAAAGCTAGATAGAAAGTAAGACAGAAAAAAAGTGAGAGGGTAATTTTCTGTAAAATTGATTCGTTCGACAACGTCGAAGATCAAGTCTTTCCCAATTTTCTCTCAGTTAATAAAGACTTTGATGTCGTTCGTCTGAAATGTACCCTTCAAAGTCTTCGAATTTATCCACTCTTCTTCTTTTTCTTTTTTTTCCATATAGCTATGCTTTTTTCTCTGTTTTTATTTTATTTTTTATATATATTTTTTGTTCCCAAAAGGAATCTTTTCTATCCCTTTTGATGGTCGCGCGAAATCGTATTTTTTTCATATTCATCTTTATTTTATAATATAAAATAAAAAATACACAACATATAAATTACTTTCTACATTTTTCATCAATCGATTTTACTGAATCTTCTTTTATGATAAAATAAAAAATATTAATTTCATATTTAATTAAAATAATTATACTAAGTTTCTTTTTTTTAATCTCATTTTAACATATTTTATTTGATTAGAAATCTTAATACGTATATATGGATAATATTTTATTCATAACTGAAAAATATTAAAATTAATATATATGAATTTTTATCATGTTTATAATTTAAACTTTTACATTATTTTAATAATTTTATAAAATTGATATTTGTGTTTTACTAATAACAGTTCCTTATTTAATATTTTTTTAAATAATTTTTTTTTTAAATAAAATAGTATATTATGTAATCTTATTAAGTTGAAAATATGTTACGACCGCGAGTATTCAGAGATTACTGAAACTACTGAACTAGTGCGACAAAATTAACTGAAATCCCCTTTTGCATTGCTGTTACCTCTGCTGAATATTTTACAAAATAATACATGCATATATATATATATATATATATATATATATATATATATATATATATATATGCATATATATGATCAAATACATACAAAGTGCATACAAAAATAAATAAACAATATGCACAAAAATAAATGGACGTATAATATGAAAAAATGCAACTCGTGTTTCTTGCCAAATGCATAAAAGTATTATGAAAATGCTTATATAGTTGGATCAAAAAGTTTTTGTTATATATAAATATATATATATATATATATATATATATATATATATATATATATATATCTATATAGTATATCAGTGTGTGTGTATGAATTTTTATATGAAATATAACACTAGAATATATTAAAATATTTAGTTACAACATAAAACATTTTTTTTACTTAAATATTAAAATTTTATATAATGTATAGATTTATTTTGAAAACCAATTTACATTTTTTCCAATTTCCAATTTACTTATAAAAGGTGAATCAGATATATAAAAATTAATATTTAATGTAAAAATTTGAATTTAAGTTATATAAATGATTCTAATCGACATAGAATAATAAATAATTCTCTTTGTTGTTCTATTATTTGAAATTACTATAAATATATATTTATTTTATAAATTCAGTTTCTAACGATATATGTATATATATATCGTTAGTGTTATTGTTTATATATATATATATATATATATATATAAACAATAACATCTCATATTCACTTTTCAATATTGTTTCACATTACAAATTCATACTAAGATAACTTGCAACAAAGCGTGCTTAATCGTGTCGTGGCACACGTAGCGGGATCCCACTGCACCTTGTATTATATATATATATATATATATATATATATATATATATATATATATAAGCGCACGTGTTTTATATAATTAATTAAAAGCGCTCCTAACTGGCAAAACAGCTGGCATGCGCCAACGAAACGACTCTACTAGACCAGATGTCCTCAAACCGCCATTAGCCTAACGAACGTAGACCATATGCATGCGCTTTTAATTGTGTGCAGCTATACTTCTGTTCTAAATTACACACAGATTACGACAAATTGAGTTTTCATACTCGAAAATCGACGCCGCAACAATGTACGACCGCGATGCTAATTAACCTCGATGCCCGCCCGTTCTCTATGATTATCGAACAAAAAAAAAAATGTGTATAAACACGAAATGAACCATTTTGTTTGCCCATTGCGTGCTCTTGTTAATATTGTGAGATTTTTATAAAACCGATATAACAACTATTCATATGTATTAATATTCTATTATATGGATTTACTCAAGATTAGTAACTTACTAGTTAAAGTTTTCGTTATACACACACACGCACACACATACACACACAAACACACACACATACATATATATATATATATATATATATATATATATATATATATTTCAATAGAACTAAATTTTTATACTATAATTGAGAATAATAATAATTGTCTTTTTATTATCACTATGTGTTCAAAAAGTAACAAAAATTTTATTTTTTTTATAAAAAAAATATTTATAGTTACTAATTATTCCATAAAATGGTTAAACATATTTATCAATATTATGACAAAAAAAACATAACAATTGGATTAATATAACCTGCAAAATTTCAAAATTCGTGTAATAATTTCAATAAATTGAAAGCTCCACATTCACCAGATATTGCCCCGTGCGTATAATAAAAACTAATCTTGAAAGGATATCGCTTTATAAGATGAGATTAAAACTAATCCAAAAACTCAAGCTTCAAAAATGTTTTAGATACTAAAAGAAATTTTATCAAAAATATTGTATAATAATATCAAATGGAAACTTTTGAAGAGTATAACTTAAATATAAACGAATAAATATAAATCTTTCCAAAAAATGTAAATTTGCATTTTTTAATATAATATGAATTATTAACATATGACAGAATATTGAACATAATCATAGATATGTTTTAAAATTATTTAAAATAAAATTAATCTAATTGTTGATTCTAAGAATCAACCGACGTTACCTAAAATGTATAAATCAAAGTTTATCCTCTGATTTTTCGTGTGTACAAAATCGATAATGAATTTATCGGATAAAGGTACACGTTTTCTCTATCGTCAATGTATATATTACACAATCTTAAGTTCATTTTGACCGTGAACTTTCATCCGTGAAAGTTTTCGTGATCGCATCTCGAATCGACCAGAACTTCGTGTGCTTTGATTATCACCGAATAAAATTCGAAACTGTTTCAAGCACGCGAAGCACTCTAAATAAAATACATCACAGAATAAATAAATAAACAAATAAAATGGAAATAAATTGAAATTTTTGAGAAGCGATGAACGATCGCGTGCCATAGATTTTTTTTCACGATGGCGATTAAGTTTAAAGAAAATATAACAAACTGGCAAATTATCGGCAGTTAAACAGACTTAACTGCGATTCGACAGGCGACGTTATAAAAGAAAGTTGAAATTGAGATTGTTCTTTATTTTATTATTATTACTATATATATATGTTCGTGAAAATCGCTCGTGTCGATCTTTTGATTGAGCAAGCGATAGCTTTTCCACACATTAAACATCATTGAGCTTTAGTCATATTGTATAAATAGAATAAAGTTCATTTATATTTTATGCTTTCAATACGGAAATGGTAAATAATTAAATCAATATCAACATATTCATTAATAAATCTAAATTTATTATTTGATTCATACTGTTTCATACTAATTAACAAATGTTTGATATACAATACTAAAATACAAATTATTTAAGTATCAATTATAAGAAATTCCAATAATGATATTTAATATTCATATTTAATACCCTTAAGTAACTTCAAAGAAACGAAATTCTATAGATAATTTCATGAAAAACAATTAATATCACCAATTCACATCATATTTTAACCTTTAGTATACCAGATATAAGATAAGGCGATTATCTTTATGCTTATTATACAAAATTTTTGTGTAAACATACGTTATTTTCTTTTAATTTTTCCACTAAATATTATAATTTTAACCTTAATAAACTGTATCTTAATTTTTTAGAATATCATTTAAACATTTAAAAAAAAAAATTAAAATGTGAACCACACTTTACAAATCAAAACAGTCTTATAAATTGGATCATTAACACACAAATAACGCAATTTTATACATCCATTATATATATATATTCGCATGCTAAACGACAATAAAAACAACTTGAAAGAACTATGAAATTAAACCAATTTCAATATTCCCCCCCCCCATCTCATCCCATTTTTTTTGCCCTCCATTCAGCAATCAATATTTACAATACTATGATTAATACACATTAATATTTATATAACAACCCGACGAATAATTATGTTAATTGTTGTATCGCGTTCGTTATGCACGAACTTCTTCTACGTGGGCGACTTGTTTATTCGCTGTAAATTATTTTTTAAGTATACACAATTACGTCACGTGACCGATATCGACGATTTATTCCGAATATAATCGGGGGGGGGACGAATTTTTCCACCATCGTCCCCCTTTTATTTATTCGACAATAATAAAATTCGTGTTATTACGCTCGTTTTACTTCTGGCAAACGCTCATTGCCAGATTAATATCTTTATCGTCGTATTTTTTATACTACTTTTCTTTTCTTTCAAAATAAATCCTCATTTTTTTATTATATATAAAAATCATATTTCGCCTAATATATATATATATATATATATATATATATATATATATATATATATATATATATATATATATATATATATATATATATATATATATATATATATATATATGATATATTATGCGTAAATATAATTTTATTTCGTTTCTGATTTATTTTATTTAATTTCTGATTTATTTTGCTAATTCTTATAACATACTTAATAACCATATAGATAATAAAAATATATTACACATTTAAAAATATTATAATAAATAAATATAACCCTTATTTATTTATTAATTTTTAATAATATCAAATAATTAATGAATATTCGTTATCAATTTCTTCGATAATATTATTAAAATATTCCAATAATAATACTAAACCATCACAGATCTATATTATATATTTTCTCATTTGTAATCAATTCTCTATTATTATTTATGCATAAAAATTTATTGAATATTTGAATTTATTTTTAAAATAAAATTAGATATTTCAACGAAGAAGCTTTGTAAATATTTTAAATGTAAATAAACCTCTACAATTATTATAGTATTTTACAATACTTAATATTCTAATTTCAATATACATAATCATCAATTTTTATTTGCTAAATTTAATTTTTCTTATTTATTAACATTTTGAAACTTGATATGATTTAGTTATTTTTCACGAAATGTTACAGATTCGAATCCGAAATCTATTGCTCACTAAACGAGTACGTTACTCGCATTCGATAAAAAACATTATATTATATGAAAGCAAAGCGGTGAACTTTTCACGTAATATTGTGCAAAAGGTTTTTCCGCAGCGGAAAATTTTCACCTCAATTTTCCGCGGCGTGAAAACAGCACTAGGAAATGAACTGTGCTCCTTTTATCGCGCTCTCCTTTTCTCGCTTCAATTTAACTACAAAATACACACACACAAATATATATATATATATATATATATATATATATATATATATATATATATATCTAAACTCTTATGTAGTCGGAAAAACCACGCTTTGTTGCATTTTCGCCTGTCAACCGCATACTTTTTATATATACCTGTATATATGAAAATATATAGATGCTGTGTGCAAAAGCGAATTATTTTATTATACTGCGGGGAAAACTGCATTATATTCGTTAGAAAATTCGCAACAATATAAATGAAAAGAATTTTTAAATCGCAGTTGTTGTATCCATTTTCATCTGCATGGATGTAATCTTGCCTAATTTTATGAAACATCATAAAATGAGCAATTTTATGCGCAGAATATTTAATTTTTCATAACATTTATTCTATAACTTCAATCTTTGATAATATACTTTAATTATTCATTTAAAAAATCGATGACTATTAATTTTATTATATTCTAATATAAATAACATCACAATATTTCAATTGAACTCATATGAAAATGACATGTTTTAATATTATAGAAATTTCTATTATTATTAATATGTCGTCTACGAAGTGATTCAATAAAATTATTTATATAATCCAAAAAGTTAACACGGACCAGTTATTTTCAATTCTACGACAATAATGTCAAAATAACTACTGTGAAAACACATTGAAAATTGTTTATTACAAAAATCAATAATGTAAAATTTCTTTGTCGATTTTGTAAAATGATAAAATTTGGTTTAAATATTCATTTAAAACGATATAAGAATAAAATTATTTTAATATTGCTATATTCAATTTAATAAAGAAAATTAATTATAAATAATATTATATTTTAACATATTGTAAATAATGAATATTTTAAATTAATTTTAAATATAAATAATTAAAATAAATTTATTTTAAACAATAACTAAACGAATTTATGAACCGTTTTTTATGTATTGCACACGTGCATGTATATAAAATAAAACAGTACAAGTCCAACCCCATCGAAAGTAATCTGCCCGGTAAGTTTTACAGCCTCCCATTGAGGAAATCGCCCTCAACCCCTAACTTTCAACCCTTACGAGGAAGAAAGAACAACATCGAAGCACTAAAAAGTAAACGGAAAAGGTGCAAGTGCCTTTTACGTTTTATATGCTATAGTGTTTCGTCTACTCGACTCGGCCATATATTTTCCATACACGTGGAAAAACGGAAGAAAAGGTGGACATATTAAATTTTCAACTCGGTCAGACTACGTGGAAAATCTTTGCAAACCAAAAAAAAAGAAAAAAAAATGAAAACGCTCAAAATAAACGGAGCCACCATATTTTGGCAGCATTCTTTTTCGGCGATAGCACTTATCAAATATGGCTTCAAGGGAAGAAAGAAGAGAAAAGAAAAAATGGCGCATAAACTTTATCGCCCGTTTCGAATTGAGCTTTTATGGGCGACGAAGGGTTACAGTTATGCTTCATACATTCTTTTTTTCTACCTTCAAAACCTGATTTTTTTTCTTTCTCTGTCAGCTTTATTTTATTTCTCACGTTGTCATACCTTGTCGTGTCATGTCGTTCAATATTCCATATATTTTTTTCATATATATATATATTATATTCATGTTATACAAATTCATAAAATGTTAAAACTATAATTTTCGTGTTATATGCATTGTTGCGATATTTTTGAACTGAAAATTAAATTCTTCAAAACTGATAATATAAATCATAATTTAATTAAATATATACTAAAAACAGATACTTATTATAAAACTATAAAAATATTACATTATAGAATATCTTAATATAGTTAAAAAAAAATCGCATAATAACATAAATCGTGAACATATTATACTTTATCATACATTCATGTGCACGTGGTATTTAATATAACAACATATATAATATATTCATCATCAAGACAACAATACAAAATAGATCTAGATTTCAATGAACTAGTATAAATATATAAAATATCAACTTTGACTATGAAATACTAGACTTTAGGTTGTTTATTTTATTATTGAGTAGTAGACCACACATGTGTGAGAAAAAATATTAAATTTAAAGACTTATATATATATATATATATATATATATATATATATATATATATATATATATATATATATATGAAAATATATAATATAATATAATCATAGCAATTTTTGATACTTTTTCGCGTTCAATATTCGAAAAGGTTTTTATCATATAATATGATAAGATAAAACCTGCAACTAGAAAATAGAAGCTTAGCCTGTCTCAATGAATATTAACCCTGATTCATTGCGACAGGGTTAAACGTATTTTCCTCCTCGTTTGTGCGTGGTAAAAGATTACGATAAAACATTAAGGGTGACTAAAGCATTACCGTTGAGAACAATAAAAGAAATTGTCCGTTGCCACGAACATGTATATGTAATATTAAGCAAAATGCTCGTAAGTTTATTCATCGTCCTGTATAAAAGTTGTACGGTCATAATCCTTGAAATAGCCCTTATGAATTTATTTAAAAAAATACATATATATACATAATATGTAATAAAATGTGACCCTTAATGTGTAATGTGCGATATATTCATTTAGATGAGCCGTGTTAATTTACATTTTTTTTAATTTATAAGAATAATATATCAAACTAAATACTTTTTCTTAACACAAAAATTGTAATAATAATATATAAATGCTTAAAATGCATTTTTTTTTAATTCGTGTTGTTCAAATAACGCGAATCGTACATTTAAAAAGTCGATGTCCATTTAACTATTTAAACCCCGGATTTTACGTTTACATTCACCATGTTTATTATTCAACACGATTCGTTCGAACGTTGGAGAAACGCTGGTTTTTTTATTTATTTTATTTTGCAAACAAATAAATACCTTTTTGGACGATATATATATATATATATATATATATATATATATATATATATATATAAAGTGCAATTGTTGAATAATACTTTTTATTTTGTTTGTAATGTTCGGCGTGCAAAAGGCATTGTTTGCTTTCCATTCATAAGTTAGGAAAACATGTGAGCTTACAGAACTCGTTCAAATATATTTTTACATATAAATTTAAGCGATTTTCTTATTTTAATCGCAATTTTTAAGACTTCAAAATTATATATTACTAAATTATTTTTTTCCATACACACAGATATTTTATATGATTTTTTTACCAAAAATCAAAATTATATAATTTATATTATTGGATATAAAATTATTAAAAAAAATTCACTATCTGTATCTTAATCTATGATAATTTAAAATTATCAAACAAAATCTACTTTAATATATTGAAAATAATGATCCGCTTTAAACTACACTGTAATTTTTTTTTTCGATAAAAAATATATAAATAATTTTAAAATAATATATGTATATTATACGTTGTTCTATATATTCCATTATAAATATAACGAAATTAAACACAATGCAAATTTTCATACTCGCCGTAAACCGCGAAAATTTCCATTTTCGATATGGAAAAGCCGCGCGATTCGGTTTTTCGACAATCTTACCCGATATGCGTTCCCGGATTGTTTCCAAGTTTTTGTTTGTTTTCGTTATTAATTATGATAATTAATTGACTGCTCGAGTGGCTGAATTAATTCTGTAAGGGGAGGGGCAAGCCTAAAATAATATTGCGTACCCCTTTTGTGCCGTTGCCGAGTATCATTTGCGGTTTAATTAAATGTAAATAAGCCCATTATTTTGTATTCATCAAGCCTTAATATGCGCTGAAATATTAGTACTGTCACTTTCGTGCCTAACATATAAATAAATATATCTCATATACATCCTCTTTATTGTCTTTGACGTTGCAATTTATGAGGTAGTGTGTCTTAATTTTTTTTATGTTTGCCCTCCCAACCACAAAACTTCTAAATATTTAATTAAAATTCCAAAATTTTCTTATACAATCTTATATAACATCTTATTTCTCTGACGTAATTTAAAGTCTTATGTAATATTATAAATGTATATACATAAAATTTTTCATATAAAATAAGAAAAATATCCATAATACATATTTATATAAATCTTTAGAGATTTGTTCGATATATATGAATATATAAATATATATATATATATATATATATATATATATATATATATATATATATAATATCGCATCGATGAGTTCCTCCGGGACGACTTATCGAAATAAAAAAAATCCAGATTTTGTCATCCAGTCTGCTAGGCTTTTCCGTTCATTTTTCGCAAAAGAAAAGTCAAACTAATATGTTTCCCATGCGAGAAAAATCTTTCTTACTTATGCATTAACATATCTATACAGTATGTTCTAAAAAAATATTATGATTTCATATCGTTTTCTATATATTTTTTTTATGAATATTTATAATTCATCTTTACAATTGCGTAAAAATTATAAGAATTAAATAACAATTTTAGAATCTTCTTAAAAATATTAATAATTTTTTTATTGTAAAATTTTCTGCACAATATATATATATTAAATTAGATTTACAACAAAGTTTGTTTCTATATATTCTTAACGATATTTTTTATGAAAACTATCAAAATTTTATTATTTTAACGCATTTTAAAAAATCATGATAGGATTTTTATCTAGTTAGTATGACAACAGTAAATATTAAATGTTATGTCACACTATCAAAACTTTAGTACAACATAGATTAAAAATCGTAAAAAGATAGATGCGTCATATTATTCAGACTACACTCGGATACATATATATATATATATATATATATATATATAGTTTAAAAAAATAACACCTTCAAAGCCATCAGATTGATTAATCCTGCGATTTACCTAAAATCGCAACAGCCTCACGGCGGCCGTGAACGGGTTAACGGTTCGGCCACCTTTTACCGTTCGTTGAACTCAACATCAAACATTGAAACAATGCGATAAATATTATACGTGTGTCCGATAGCGATCGCCAATAAATATGGGACGTGTATAACAGCGTATACCTGTGTATATATATATATATATATATATATATATATATATATATATATATATATATATATATATATATATATATATATATATATACGACGCGTACCCCGTTCCGATGCAACAATGGATCCCCGGATTTGCATACAATAATTCGAATCCAGGGGGGCCCACAGATGTGGGTGGGTTTCCAGTACGGCCCCCTTATCGACAAAAAACACCCAACCCACCCCCTCCCGGACCTCCATTTTTTTTATTTTTCCTCTTGTTCTTCCTTTGAAGCCTCGCTTTTATTCCGAGTGTTATACTTGTGCACGTAGTACCCGAAAGGGCCATTAATAAACGATACTTCGCAAAAGCAATCTTCCAATACAAATCGGCGATACGTAATCCTTTACTTTGCGCTAATACAACTTCGGGCTATATTTCTTCTGGGGAAATTTTTGCAGATAAATTTCGTCGCTATTAATCATCCGTTGCGTGTCCGGAGATGATTTTCATATTTATTCAATGCACTTTTAAATTGTCATTAATATTTATAGCGTCTCAAATATCCTTACATACTACTAAGTAAGCTATATTCTTATATAAAAATATATAAACTATTCCAATGACATAACCCCACTATCGAGTAACGATATATGGTATAATCACGAATCTATATTGAAACAATACAAAAAATAATTCTCTAAAATCATAATTTATATATTAAAAATTATATTCAAAAGCAACTTTTGTGTTATTCTTCATATAATATATAACGATATTAGTGATTTTTTGCGAAAAATAACACTATAATTTTACCCCATTCTTGATATTTGCCAAACATGACCCCATGTAACGTTTTTCTATTCCCAGAAATATGATATTATTCATTTCTTATACATCATTAAATGATTTTAGAACTATTTTACACTAAGTTTATAAATTGATATATCTGAAATTAGCCATTCAAAATATGCCGGTGCAAATTTAAATCTAACCTTACCTACATTTTTCCTAATCATGACTCCATGCCTATAATAGAGAGAACTTTGGAAGGCCAAAGTTCACTTAAAATTTAAGTTATAATTTAATTAAAAATACAAAAAATAACCATCGGATGCCTAACTATATATAGATATCATATAAAAAATCACTATCTCACATAAGGCATTCCAGTTTTCACTTATAGCCGATAATGAAAAGGTTATCGTCCAACGGCGAATCTTATTTCTCCTCTTCTCCATTATCGGTACCCAGTCGTATCTGATTCTGTCCCGTTTTACGACATCCCGTTTATCCGGCCTCTACCTTAGGGTCCATCTCAAAGGGCGACAGATCTATTTCACGAATAAATCTCGATAAAGAGGAGAGAAGACACCCTATTCGCCTACGATAAGAGCTTCTTGCATATATACAGAGTGACCACAGAATTTTCAAACCGCATAAAACTAAATCTAATAACATTAATTATATTATAAATCCATTCAAATATTATTAAATATATTATAAATGATTAATTTACATATTTAAATATTGAAAATTATATTAATATATAAATTTTTATTTTTGTATTGATTGCTGATTTTATAGATGTTGGTACATATGATTGTTAAATCATGAATTGATCTGATTTTGTTTTTCGGAGTCATACTGTATATTTATACGTGCGAGTATTTCAGGATCGTCTACCGTTTCTGAAACTCATTTCTTAAGTGGCTCCCGAGACCTATTTTCAGAGTTCCCAATGGAATTTCCTACGAAATCAATGTGACCGTTTCGCAGTTTACTGTGCCTGAGTGCCACTCGTAAATTGGCCGTTGAAAAAAAACAACCGCAAAATTTTGGTCGTTGAATATATATATATATATATATATATATATATATATATATATATATATATATATAGGGAGACTTACGCTCGAAATAATATCTAAGAGTCGTTTTTCTTTTACTATCAAAACTAAATAAAAAAAAAATATATATATATATATAATATTAAATTGAAACTCGAGCGTATGGCATCACGCGCGAGTCGACATTCGTTTTTCGTGCCGCTGCTTTGTGCGACCGGACAGATAAGACGAATTTTCCGACGGGCGAAAATTCGCCGCCGGAAATCGCTTTTCCATTGGACAATTTCACAGAATTGCCCCGATGGTCCTAATTGAAATCGTCATCGGCGAACCGAAAAAAAAACGTTTGAGAAACAACGATTTGTTAGCTGATTACGGCTAATTTCTGCTTTCATTGCGATTGCGATAATTTTTTTTATATACACATTTCTATCAGAAAATTTGATAAAAAAAAACTCATCTTTTTCTCACTTTTTATATATTATATAATAAGAATTATTATTATATAAATTAATAACATTAAATTATATTTTAGTAGCTTCATAATCAAATGAAATAATATTAAAATCAAAGTTGGAGCGCGATACTAATTTTAACTATCAAACTTTACATGCAAACATAACTTTCGCATACTATAAAAACCTTGTTTTACTTTCAACCCCTTTCATTATATATAACGGTTCAAATTTAATTTCTCGAATAAAAATTCTAGTATTAATAGCGCATAGAACCTCAGAATGCTGAGTATTGATGAAAATTGAACCAAAAATAAGCTCCGTAGAACTAAACTCGATTCGATATCGTTTATCTGAGGCCGTATTAATTTTATCTGTTTACTTCGACCGAGAGGGTTGCTTCTCAAATGATTTTCTAATAAGGCTAAGTGCCCCGTTGAGGTAGTGGTCTAAAACCGAGATAATAACTTCCGAGAGATATCCTAGAAATCTATTCAATTCTCATATACGTATTTTTGTATATATGTGTGTGTGTATGTATTAATTTATTTACATAGATTTTTTTATATATAATATTTTTTCATTTCAACATAAATCTCCACTTTTTCAAATTATATATTAAGATGAATAATAAAGTATATAATATTAAATATTTTAAAGCAAATTCAATTTGAAAAAAAAAGTTTTAAATATAGATTTAATAAGAAAACAATAATTGAAATACAATAAATAAAAAATAATTTAATTTTTCCTAATTATTGAAAATATCCATCATTACATTTAAAATTATAGTTTTATAAAGTAATGAAAATAATCTTACGATTTCTCAATTCAATGGGGTTATATTCCGTGTTCCACTGCGTTGGTTTTTCTCTCTTCCGCTGTACTTATTCATGCATATATAAAATTTTACTACACTTATTTTACAGTTCACTTATTTCTCTCAAGAGCAGATATATTATATAAATATCGTTATTTATCTTAAAAGTAAATATATCCTCGAGCATGTTCTTTGATAACGTATTAAAAAAGTTTTGTTATTTAAAAAGTTGTATAAAAATTTTAAAGCTTTCGTGTATCTTTCTCTCTCTCTCTCTCTCTCTCACTCTCTTTTTTTATCTTAACATTGTTATGAAAGTTTAAAAACTTTTCAAATTAGTTTAACTCGTGTATAAATACAAAATATATTCGGTTATAATAAAAACGTTGAACGCTAATCGTTAATCAATGTTGATAATATTAAGTTTAAAGTTCAGCGGTTCGTTTGATTATTGTCATCTATATTTAATTTTATTTTATTCTACTAGTGTGTTAGATTATTAGAAATACACATGTTTTTATTATATATTTAATAAATATATAAAGTAAAATAAAACGAATGAAAGTAATAAATTCTAACTAATTGAAATGATGATTATGTAATAAGTTGAACTTCGGTATAACAAGGATCTAGCATTTTATATATATTATCACATTTTTAATTCCTTTGTTCTCTGCATAGTATTTTAAAACTTTTTTTACCACAATTGAAAATATAAAACCCATCGTCTACTAAAAATAAAAGTTATCGCATCATGAATAAGATAGATATGAAAAGTCACCACCGTATAATGTAGTTTATTGCTCGGCCGCTAAGAAAAAAAAAATTAAATATAGGCTGGATCGGAAAAAGTTCGGAATTCGACTAGAAACGGACTATTTCGTTTATATCACACGCGAGAACGGGTTAAAAACGACTACCCTTGCACGAATCTGGGGAGCGTGCATTCGTTGCGAAGGGTTTATGAAACCCACTCGTAAAGCAATTTTTCCATCAATTCCAGACCTCATTATTCCCTTTCACCTCGTCTATATTTGATTTTATGGGGGGGGGGTGCGCACGGCGTCGAAAATGCTCACAGCCCCCCGAGACCGATCCCAATAACCCCGTCCCTTGATATTATTTCGTTTCGATGAAATCGGATTTTTCTAAATCACAAAATCCTATCCTTCAAGTCGACCCTTCACTGGGTATTCTGTAAACATTTTAATATCATTTCCAAGCAAAAATATAACATTATATATATATATATATATATATATATATATATATATATAGTAAAAATAAATATAAATATTTAATGTCTTTATAAATATTTTTTCAAATATTTAATTATTCTCTAGTATATTATCATTTTTTGAATTATTATGAAAGTAAGAACAAAATATTTACTTTATTTATTTTTATATTTCATGAATAAAATATATAAAAAATACAAACTCTCAAATACATACACTTCATATCAATGTAATATAATACTTCTATTTTTATATATATATATTTTTGATATTCATTTTCATACAAGTCACTCTTTTACACTCGAACAGCGTTTTTCGTTTCTCAAAAATTGTATATATATATATATATATATATATATATATATATATATATATATATATATATATATATATATATATATATATATATATATATATATATATATATATATATATATATATATATATATATATAATATTCCCGTTGTTATTTTTTTACCTTTTTTTAATTAACATTTTTTTGGACACACAAGACACTCGCGAACGGTTAAACTTTGCTTTTGAAGCGTTTTTCCCAGATATATATTAAATTTTCCATATAACGAAATTAAAAATAATTTTATATACTCGAAAATAAATCTGTCGGTTAAATTTTTTAACAATTTTTATCATAAATTACGTTACATTCTCATGTAACACGATATATATAATCATTAAATATAAATATTTATTTTCATACCAAATTAAATTAAAATTTTGAAAATGTATCTTTAATATATATTTTAAACTTTATCAAAGTTATTAATGTGTTTGATATATTTTATATTGTTCAACATGTCAATATTTCATCGTTATTATTACATATTTACTTAAAAACTCATCGCAAAAAAGTGATTTGAACAATATAACTTTTTTTATATTTTAAAAAAAGAATTCAGAATATATAAATGTATAAACAGCTGCGATTTTCAATTCCCTAATAGCACCATAAATAATGCTTTTTAGGCAAAAAAAAAATAAAAAAGTGGATCGTACTTACGTCAAGGGAAGATCCAATGTAATAAATAATATAATTTATTGTAATTCGAATCAACGTTTCGCTTCGTAATAAGTCATCCATTTCATCGTGACATTTAGACTAATCAAATTTTTTTTAATATTGATAAATTCCACCTTCCCTTTCTACTGTGGAAAAGAAAAACGAAAATTTATTCCCGACGCACCTGTCGCGTTTTAAACGTTGCCAAAGAAAAAAAGGCGAAAGAATAAAAGAAATAGAAAAAAAATCCAACCGAACTTTCAACCCCCCCGCCCCTTGGACTGATTGTCGTGTACTACGCCCCTCGGAAAATGCGGAAAAGTGAAAGAAAAGAAAAGAAAATAGAGATGAAAATCGCAAAAGAGGTGCGCTTTTCGTGCGAACGAATATCGGCTTAAAATTTGACAACTTCGTCCCGGGAATAAAGCCTGCGAAAAGGAAGTGAATATAAAAAAATATATACTTTTTTTCCGGACGGGACATAAGAAAGACGGGGGGGCATTGGTTTTTTATTTTATTTTTTTTTCGACAAAATGTCATCATCGTTCCGGGTGAGAAATGCGAATTTTCTTAGCGAGCAATCTGAATCACTTCATTCTGCGTATACGTAAACGTACATTTACATGTACAGGATGTTTCAAAAATATTCACTGATATCATCATACTAACCAGACTCGTCTGTATATAACACTGTGATCAAAAAGTAAGGTGAATTTGTTTATAAAATGTAAATTCTTTATTTATTATTTCAAATCAATTTCATCCCCTTCAAAGTAATCCACGTCCGATAAAATGCACCTTTACCAAAGCTTTTTCCAGTCTTCGAAACATTCGGAATAGTCTTTTTCCAATATAGCTTTTAAGACCTTCTTCGATTCGGTTTTTATCTCCTCGATCGTGTCAAAACGGCGTCTTCGCATTGGCCTTTTGAGTTTGATGAACCAGAAGTCACACGGAACCAAATCAGACAAATACGGTGGTTACGGAAAGATGCGAGTTAAGTTTTTGCCAAAAAAGTCGCGAAGAACCAATATAGTGTGACATGGTGCATGTTCGTGTTGTAGGAACCCTAAAGTTGTAAAAAGCACATGTAACTTGGAGATAATTAAACCTTTTGACAAAAA
>JANIJI010000065.1:6630000-6677500 GCA_024500535.1 Leptonema lineaticorne
GGCAAAACCGAGCCCGGCTTAAATAGCGGCGATGTGGGACACAAGCCTTCCGCCGCGAATAATAAATTAATTTCGGCTAGACTTTCGGGACCGCCCTGTACATCGTACGATTACCGCGTATGCGAAAAGGTTTAAAGCGCCTTCTCTCTACCCGCCCTTGCAGCCCTTCGCGTGTATTATGCATTGACCGCCGTGCGGTTTAGGGTTGATTTACAATTCGCTTACTTTGAATGGAAACAGGTACTCGCTTCGAATTAATCAGCTCGTTTTGTACCGCATTTACTTTAGTGCTTTGATTTTCCCGATTTAAATTTCGGTCTTAATTCACTGGAAATTTACGTGAAATTTGCGTCATATCATACAATCAAATACGTCTAAATATATTTATATATAAACCGTGTACAAGTAGCTTAACTCAGTTTTTACAACTGAATGATATATAGATGAAAAGAATCTCCCTCAAAAATAAAAAAAAATAATAAAAACAAACGGGGGGGAAACGATTTGAAACGGACTCGTAAATTCACTTTGTTCCCTCGTCGCCGTTAAAATGGCTCCGATTTTCTTGGCCGCAATACATTATTTTCGTACGACCACGATTTGTCTTCATTCGAATCGTTTTATTTTATTTTATTTATTTACTTTTTTCGAGTGCGGATTTTGACCTTAAGCGACGCTCTTACGTTTAGCGTTTTGATCGATCGATCCATTTTGCGCTCTAATTCGACGCTTATTTATTTTCGCGTATTTTCGTCGGATAAACCATATTTTTTTCATGTTGTGTATATATATATATAAATGACGTTGTGCGATGGCGTTCGAAAATTTCGTGTCGACTTTTAAATTGCGCCGTTGCCGTATAAAATTTATGAGAAAAGTTTTCGGACAGAAATAAATGAGGTGTTTATGTAGTGCTCGTGTTGATGACAATTTTTCTTCTTGGTTTCCCGTCCACATTTTCTTTAGATATATATTCTTTTAAAAATGCAAACTGACTCTTTTCATTTTTCCAGTTCTATAGAAATGTACATTTTTTTTCTATTTTTTAATATAGCATATATCAAGTAAAATAATTATAAAACAATTTCAATTTGAATACAGAAAATAAAAGTCACAATAAAACATCTTTATAATTTATTCCTTATAATATATATAATCACAAAATTTGTATCAAAACATAAGTTTTTATATAAATATTTCTTGAGGACAAATTTAAACAATTTTCCAAAATATATTTTATTTTATTTATTTTTGTTTAAAATCTATATATATATATATATATATATATATATATATATATATATATATATATATATATATATATATATATATATATATATATATATATATAGTATCTAAAATAAAACATTAAATTTGAAATATAAAAAATAAATCGTCGTGCATCTGTTAAAGATTAAAATTGATATATATATGACTTATTATTATATTTTAATATTATGAAAGTATATTTAAGGTGTTAATATATGTATTATTGTTTTGTTCACAGACGATAGACGCGTCTTACCACAGCAACCCCAATTTTCAAACGTCTGCCGTGATAGCAGTTTGCTCCGTGCTGTTGGTTCTGGGAGTGTTCATAGGAGCATTACTAGTTTGGAAGTAAGTACATAAAACCCTACCAAAATACACGTCCGAATATATATATATATATATATATATATATATATATATATATATATATATATATATATATATATATATATATATAATACGAATTCTACATGTGTACTAGCATGTTAAGGGCTTCGAACCCTTCGTCTTGCAGAAACCCTCGCTTCCATTCAATTCGCTCCGATTGCAGGGAAATAAAACAAAAACTAAGGGTAGAGGGTGGTTTAGACGAAACAAAAGATTACTTTCGCTAAGTGAACGCAGATTTTTGTCATGTTTATTATTTACCAGTGGTCCGTGTCGAACGTTGAAGGGTGTCAAATTTCGAATATGGCGGATATCGATTCCGCCATTACGGACGCCATAATTGACGCGTAAAAACTTGACATATTTTTTACAGAAATTTTTACTTGCATATAAAATTTCTCGTTTATTTTACAAATATATTTATTATTTAAAACACAACGATTTAAAAGTTATATTATTTTCCAGGATTATCCAACCTTTTACTTTTCATGCGCCATCTTTTATTCACTTCAAATTCAAATGCAACACAAAATATCCATCTAAACTAAAACTTTGGATAATTTTTTTAAAGGTCTTCCTCCCCCCTCCCCAAATAAATAGAAATTTCTGGAGTATAATTATATTATCTCTGAAATACAGCGTATCACTTGTAATCGAATAATGGACTACCCCTGTTTTTGTCTAATTAATGCATTATGTATAAATCTCAAAAAATATATTTTATTAATAATGAAATTCTCATTGATATATAAATATATTATTTCAATTTCATCATTCTGAACATGATACAAAGAATATGAAAGATTTTTAATACTTTAAAGCTTATAATTATTTTTAACATCTAAATCGAAAATATCTTCACATTTTATATTACGTCAATTTTAACGTAAACCTTCCGTACAATATATACTGATTTTACAAAATCAAAAAAAAAATTAGACAACCATTCGAATATTATATTAAATTATATATATATATATATATATATATATATATATATATATATATATATATATATATACTTATATATATGGGATAAAGCTCGATTTTACGAGTACGTTCATAAAAATATTTGCGATCAAATATTTGCCGCGCGAAAATGTTACATCGCGATTTATGCACGTCACATAAATCGCGCATCGAAATTTATCGCTAGGTTTTTCGTCTTTTTTCTTTCTTTCTTTTTTTTCCTTCTTTATTTTTTTTCTCTCTTCTCATTTTATTCACGTGTTTTTTTATTCAGACGGCGTTTGTGTGTCTGTTTGTGCGTATGTAGATATGTGAGAGCGTGTCGAGCGAAAGAGTGCGGAATTTTCCGCGATTTTGCGGATTTTCTATCGGAAAATATGCTGTGCGAATGGAAGACGAAAGATTTTCACATAATGTATTATATATATATATATATATATATATATATATATAATACTAAAAAATATGCTAATTTTAACTCACAATATTAGTATTTTTATTTCAATGTAAATATTACGTATATAAAATTTCTACATTTTATATTTTAAATAAAGTTTTTAATATTTCGTAGTAAATATTAAAAAAGTAAGATATTATACTTATTATAAATAAAGTTTTATTAAAGATTAAAGCTTAAATTGATATACAATAAAATGGATTGAAATTTAAATATAAAATCTAAAAGTATATAAAAAATATGTGACATACAAATACGTAATGTATCTTGAAATTATTTTATTTAATATTTTACTTTTATATAAATTAAATTTGAATATCTGAATATTTTTTTATTTATCAAGTACATAGTAAATATATGAAAATAATATTTAATTCTTCGGTAAACTTTGAACGTCAGTTTTGTGGATACGTCTTAATATTCTATTACAACAACGTTAAATTTCACCACGGAAACAACAACAAGAACAACAGCGACCGGATCAACAATTCAAATTCCGCAATAACCAAAAGAAACACACGTATATATATATATATATATATATATATATATATATATATATATATATATATATAATATCATAAGGCTGTATATTTATATATAAATAGATGGCGATACAAGAATTCCGGTCTTCCGGGCGACAAACAATAAGAGAAGGAGTTCTCACGACGGACGCAGATAATTCCCAGTGCCGGCCCCTTTCGGACAGCGAAAGGGCCTTCCTTTCTTCGGGTACTTACCATTGTCTTGCTCGGATTATTTATGTTATTGCCGGCTAAAGTGTTGAACGTCGACTGCACGCACGAGTCCGCGGCTAAAACAATGAAGAAACGCGGCCGTCCCTCGTCTTACAGGGCCGGATTATTATTTTTAAATTGTTTTTCCATATCCAATCGTGGACAAAGCGTTGTACGTTAAATAATAATCCGAGCTATCCGAGCCGAAAGTCCAGATAAGGGTTGTAAATTCACTTTTAAAGTGGTGGATAACCGGCGATGAGAATTGGGGGGGTGTTGGAAAATGACTAATGAACACCCCCATTATCTGTATATATGTGTTAGCTATAAAATATAAGTGGTACATGGCCGGACATTCGTGGTCTACTCAGTCGCTGAAAAGGATCACGGTCGTAAATTGAAAATGCTGAAATTTCCGAAATGGTTATCTCCAATATTACCGAGCCTTAATTGGAACGCAATCTATTGTTTTTGAATGAAACCTATTAATATTTCAATGTTAATGATAATGATATATAATAATTAAATATTGATTATTAAAATAATACAAAAGTAATAAAATCATTATATTCATACTGATTATTATTTAAATAATAAATAATTTTCATGACATTTCAATTTCTTATCTAACCCTTTTTCGTCGATATTTTTTAAAACTTTTATATGTTGTAGTTATAAAAAAAGGAAGCTGTCACCAAGTTTTTAAATTTTTGAATATCAAGTTTCAAAGTTCTCAGACATTTATTTTTATATTAAAAATAAACTTACCTAGACATGATTTGCCATAAAGTTTCATATAAAATATACAATGTATATATATATATATATATATATATATATATATATATATATATAATATATATATATATATATATATATATATATATATATATATATAATATGATATAAAAATTCTAACTTAAAAATTTCTCTGAGAATTATCTTGAAAATATATCAAAAAAAATAATTAGAAAATATTTATGTGTACAAAAAATAATTAATAGTAAACTAATTTATTTAATGGAATGAAATATATGAAAAATAATTATTTAACATATTTTTTTTATATACAAAATTAGCTATAAATCAAAAACAACATTGTTTTTATGTGTTTACTTTCATTTAACAGAATGTACGTTAAATCGATAATATGCTATATATATTATTTATTTATATAATATTGCGTAATTTTTATACAAATAACGTTTCAATTCACACAGTTAAATCACAAAATATTCAGTTTTATGTTGCCATAACAAAAATATGGCAATATAAAAACGCGTTCAAAAATCCCAAAAAACGCCAAAGGGCGCAAATATGATTAAAAAACGAATCGAAATTGTATAAACATATCTTCTCATTTTCAATATTTTAAAGAAAAACGTTCGATTTTACCGTTGTGTTCTTTGTATGCACTTGTATCCTTCTGTTCGCTGTATAATAATAATAATAATATAAGGTAAGAAAAAATTTACTCGCACATAATATTTTTTTTACGATCGCGATAATTAATAAATGTGCCATCGCGTTTTTAATACTTCATATATTCTTTCGTACAAACGTAAAATTCTCAGTTACGATTAATTCGAATTTTATTATTTCTTTCATATATATTATATATATTTTTTCATTTTTAATCTATAAAATTGTACTATGTGGTGGTTTTCGATTGCTGTCTTCGAATAAATTTACTTTACAATAATAATTGATTCCATTTTTATTATAAATAAATATTTGACATTGTTCGCATAAAATTTTAGTTTAAATTTTAATATTTCATTTGCAATTTAAATTTTCAGTTATTAAATATGTATGAAAAAAATATAATAGATATTTTACATCAAATCATAAATTTTACTCTAATTAAATATTCTAATATATATATATATATATATATATATATATATATAAATATTCGTCCAATTAACCTTATAAATATTTATTAATATTTTAAAAATAATAATTTTAAGCCAGTTTTTTTAATATAAAAAAATGAATTTTTGTAATGAAAATTTGAATAATAGTATTCTTTAAATTAAAATAAAATGAATAAAGCATTATTTTGAAAAAAAAACAATTATTACTAAAATTAAAAAGAAAATTTGAATTCATATGAAATATAATATCATTCAGATATTAATTATATATTATAAATTAAACTTTTTATTAATCATTTGAATCTTGTATATATTTATATTTTAAAAAATATTATTTGAATCTTACGTTTTACCTTCAGATTTATTTTTTACAATTATCATATATAATATATGTCATCATCATTGCGTTTGATTTTGGTATAAATTAATTAATACGAAATTGTAAAAGCCTCCATATAATAAACCATATAATAATAATAATTATTATTATAATCATATACGGAATATCATCGTTTAAATTACGAAATCGACATTAAACATCGTCATCAGTATAAATAAAAGCAAATATGCGCGACATTACAATGGCGTATTCCCGGTCGTTATCTTTTAACGAAATAACCGACGTTGTCATTTCACATTCTAATATTATCGCGCATTTACATACACATTCGGGACATAATTTGTCGATAAACATAATAACCGTCTAGCGTTGGAAAACGTTAACGATTTTTAGCGTGCGCGTTTAATGTGACCGCAGCCGCAGCAGTAAAACGTCCGATTCGGCGTTGAGAAGTAACGAAATTAATTTTCTTCGCTCAATTACGGTCGTAAAACGCGATACATTTCATTACATAATACGCTATACAGGATGGTTAAAAAAACTCCTTAAAAATATACGAATACAATTGTAACATTATTCATATTAAAGTGCGTCATATTACATGAATGGAATCTTCGATATTGTAGCATTTTTAGTACAATACTTAAAGTTAAAATTCTTTTTCATATTCAGACACAAAATCATGAAAATTTTCATTAGACAACTTTGAGTTTATGCGTCAAGTTTTTCCTGTAAGAAAATCTCACCCTAAATGCAATACCTTTTCAATATATAAAGTTATATACTAATTTATTTGATAATATCCGTAATAAAATTAAGTATATGTAAAATAAAATCTGTAATCTAATATTACTGTGTAATATAATATTATAATAAATATTTTTAATATTGTATTATGTTTTAAAAAATATAATAGATATAATTTTTAAAATAATATTTTATATTATATTTTATCTAAATACTGCGGAAATTATTATCGTGTAGAAAATGCAAAAACAAAAAAGAAAAGTGATTTTCATCCCCCTTCCGTCTGTCCGCAAGTTTTCACCACCCTTCGACACTTTCAAAGAAAGAAAGCTTGGGGTTCGAAGAAAATAAAAAGTCACCGACGAATGCAATCTGGCCACCTTTCAGTCGGCCAACTTTCCGCCGGCTGTCTGGAAAAACACGAGGATTTTTCCACGTGTGTTATTATAATGGAGTCGCGCACTATAAGTTTTTCCATATCGCCGCTTTTCCGCGACGGCACACCTTTACGACTCAATATTAAAAGTTGAAACAGACCGAGAGACGATAGAATAAAATTCAAAAAATAAATAAAAAGATACTTATATGAGCGTAAAGTCAGTAGTATATAAATACATAAATACAACGGAACGATACTCCGATACGTTCCGATTTATTACATTGAATTTCTTATATATATATCTCGAACTATTTATAAAATATCACATGAAATTCCTTATATATATTCAATACAATATAAAGCAAATGTACGCTTAACGTTGCTTAACTTTTATAATTGGATATTTCGAACTTGTTCCGGAGCGATTTATTCGCTCTTATATCGCATTCGTTGTGCAGTCGCTGAATTTATTTTAACGATAATGCGCAATCATCGTAATAATTTTCTCGACATTTATTTCAAATATCATTCGAAGGTTCAATATATACACATACACGTATATATTCAAGAATACGTGCAGGGATTATATATATTGCCTTAATGGCAATTCGAGATTCTAAACTATCGTTCGTATGAAAATTTATCAAAACGTCGAACAATCTCAATACCGGTTATGCAAATGCTGCGAGTCGACCAAATTAAAAATAAATATATTTAATATACATTATATAAATATATACAGACATATATATATATATATATATATATATATATATATATATATATATATATATATAACTGTGCGATTATTAGACGGTCATAGTATATGTATCACACATTTTCAACATTAATTTATATATCATTTGACAAAACAATATCGGAAATTACAATTAACGGAAAAATTAATATATCCGTTTAAATTTATTTACCGTAATAAATAAATAAATATATTAAAATTTAATTATTATTCGACGATTTGACTTGGATTACGCGTTCGTTACACGCGCACATTTTTTAAACGTTTAATATAATAATAATGTTTGTGTACGAGGTTCGTGTTTGCTGTTAGTAATTAACCGATCGCTTATCTATCGAACGTGTATGCGAGACGATTAATCGCATAACGTAAAAGTAATTAATTTTCACTATTTGAAAATGGTCTCGTTTCGTTCTCAAATTAATAACGTTAAATTGAGACGAAATATTTTATTTACTTTTTTTCTTTCCGATACAACATCCTAAAAACACACACGAAATAAGTGAATATATTTTTATAAATATATAGTCTTATCTTAAATAATATTTGACATTAAATTTTTATTTAATGTGTTTAAGGTTTTTTTCCATTAAATAAATAATCAAAAAAAGCATATGGGGTCATGTCTGGCGAATATGTAGGTTGAAACATTATTATAGAGTTCATTCATTATTCTCGTTACTTTTGAACACTCCGTATATACATATCAAATATTTCGATATCATATATACCATTTCTAATTTCAAATAAGTTGAAAAAAAAACGGACAATATCCAAAATTTTATATTACGGTAGACGATCGCTTATTTATTATGAAAATTAATAATATCGTATAAAAAAAGAAAAAGTTGACAGTGACTTACTCCACGATTAAAAATGTTTTTATTTACTTCTTTATTTTTAGCGTAGACATTTTTTTAATTTAGTCGAGAAAATAGAGTCATTTATAATACCAGAGAATTCGTGCTCGTTCTAAATTATTTTTTTTTTTTTTGCATTAAAAATACTGCTATATTTTATTCTATATATGTTATATTTTTATTATATATTTCTGTAACGAAATTGATTAATAATTGTATTATACAACACGGTTATTTTAATTTAATTTTTCTTCTAGTGCTTTTATATTTATACAATAATTCCAATTGAAATGAATTGAATACAAAAATACGTTATCGACTTTCTATTTATTGTATATTAATATTATTACGATGATATTTAATAATTGAAATGTTCACTTATCATTATATTATTTAAATATTTTCAAAATAATTCAATCGTTATTTTACTCAATAGCTTAAATAATTATCGTATATAGCTGGAATTAAACATTAAATATAATCAATATTGTTTTAAAATAGTATTATGAAAAAAATATATGTAATAAAGAAAGTAGATATTTTTTAAGATATAAATCTGTATTATTGAATTTATATCTCAAGTATATTATTTTTAAATCGGAAATAATGAGATTTGAGATTATCTTATATTATTATTTTATTTATCTCAAATAATGAAAAAAAAATATTTATTATATATTAAAAAATCAAATAGCATTTATTAAGATTATATAATTCTTTTTTATAGTACATATTTATCATTTATATTTGATTAATGAAATATTGTAAAAGTAAATATAATGTAAATTTACTTAAACATTTTTACCGTAATTCTAAGATTTTTTTTATAATAGAAATCTTCGTTGTTAAAATTTGAAAGGAATATTTCATAAAAAATTCCAAATCAAATTGAAAACATCCGATCTAATATTAATTTAATTTAAATAATATATTATATACAATTAAAAAAATATATTGTAATAAATTTATATTATAATTTAAAACTTAAATCATATTTTTTTTTCTAAATCACATATGCATAATTTTAATTTTATTTCATTTCATTTGCAGTATATATATTTTTTATGTTTATTTAATATATTATAAATACAATACATGCGCATTTGTATTGTATAAAATTGACGATTTTATTATGCGCTTGCCCTTTAGTGCCCTTTCAATCAGCCAAAGAGCTGCCGATGTCACAGAAAACCCTCACCATTTTTCTCCTCATTGAAAATAATGGAGTTTTTCCGAGAACCGGAAAACTACGGGCATTTTTCCACGGAAATGTTTCTACCGTGGATCTAGACTAATTTGATAAATGGAAATCGGCGAGAATACGCGACATCTTCGTTGAATCAATACAAATTCATCGATTTTTTTTATTTTTCACAATCAATTCAAAATATTTCAGCTGAAAAATTTCAAATGAACTATTTATTTATGAAAATGCAATAATAAAATTCATTACATCATTTTTTTCCATATTAAATATAGATTAATCATCGTTCAATATAAATTAATACTATATCGATTAAAATATTTGTACAATCAAAACTAAAAATTATCATAGATAATAATTATATAACATATTTTCATGTTAAAGTATGACATCTATAGTTTTACATATTTTATTTTATTTTATCTAGGTTTTATTACACGTATACACATCAATTTTTCTTCTTCATATTATATTACACAGGTGTCTCTTTTCATAATATATCTTAATTTAAAATATATTTTATTATAATATTTATGCAATATATATTATAAAATTATTTAAATGATTAAATTTCAAATTCAACATATTAATAATAAATGGATTGTATCGACGGGTCATTTTTGATTATATTCAATATTAAATATTTTTTTTACTATTAATAAAATATATTATAAATATATTTTCAATAGCATATTTTAATTATTCATCGTATATAGGTTAAATAAATATTAAATTTTGCTGGTATAAGTCAAAACTCTTTGATAAGGGTGCGGATTCGAATTAATGTGCGCGCCCTTTAATTTTCTGCAAATGCAAAAAAGCCATATCGTCGAACAATCGATTAACCCTTCTGCGACCGTAAACCGATAAATTAAAACGAAATTATTTCGAAATTTGTATTGGACAAATTCAAAAAAACATTATCGCGTTGAAAACATGTATATACTATTTATATATTAATTAAATCTTAATATAATTTATAATAAGAGAACTGGCGTCGAAATAATATGATTTATACTTATACAATATATTATATATTTAAAATTAATAATAAATATACGACTTTTTTATTAACAATTTTATATTTGCACCAGAAATAATATATATGTGATTTTTAAGAATCGTTCAGTCGTGTTAATAAATTTTAAGGTTGGGGGGCAATAAATAAATTCGGAGTTGATTTAAATTGCGATAAAATGTACGACATTTTAAAAGGGGTTCGTTCAAATTAAATCTAAATATTTGCGCGACCTATCTCAAATTTTCTCGCTTTCACCCACTTATTTTTTTATGGTGCATATATATATATATATATATATATATATATATATATATATATATATATATATATATATATATATATATATATATATATATATATATATGGCTTTAAGGAGTTTTTCAGCGTCGCCATTAATTTTCCGCAATATTTACAACGGTGTTAAAGTTAAAGACCGGGTTTATTTATGCGTTTAAACGTCCTTGCGCCAGTATATTTATGTCGCAGGCAATTTGTATAATTTTATTTTCTTGTTTATGAGAATACAATATATTATCATAATATATCTTTTCGAGTATAATAATTTTGGCGCTTTTTTTTATTAAAATTTTGTTCATCACCGAAAATCTATACGTCGCCATTTTATTTTTATGAGGAAATTTTAATCACCATATTTTTTCTTAATACAGGTTTTTTATTACTTTCATTAAAATATTTTATATCATTTACTAAATTTTAAATAATATTTAAAAAATCATACTACATGCATTAATATATATTTATATTTAGTATGTTCACTATAATACAACCCCTCTGTATTAAATAGTACAAATTTTCTATAGAGAATGAGACGTTATTTTCATACAAACATTATACAAAAAAATGGGGGAAAATGGGCTCATTTTCTAATTTTACAGTACAAAACAACAAATTACACTATACTATACGTATATAAAATACATGAAAAAATCTTTGTTTGGCACATTGCGTGCCTTCATAACCGGTCATTAATCGCACGTATATGCGTTTAAATTCTCCACAAATCGTACGAGGGGTCCCCAAATTTTGGGGACTCCGCCTCCTCATACAGACAGAGGGCCCCTTCCCGTCATCATTGTTGTGTCTTCATGCGAGGATCGTCACGCCTTGCTGGTCTTTTGTCCCTAAAAATGGGGACCGCTCTCCGATATGATAATGTCGGCCATAACCACCGCCTAATAACAATGTTTCATAGACGCTACCATAGAGATGACCAACCCTCCTCCCACCCTGTATTTTGTTTATATATATATATATATATATATATATATATAATATTTTTTTTGTACATTATATAAATATAGAAATATTCCAAGTTCTCAACTTTCGTTTATTATATATTTTTTACATGCAAATATTTTTTATATAATTTATTGATCCTTGTAATAATTATTCAATATATCAAATCTGAATAAATCTTAATTATTTAAAATTTATATGACAGTTGAATAATTATCTTTCCCGTAAAATATAATCGCGCACGAAAGTAGAGGAACCGTCGCGCATATACGCGTTCACACAAATGTATTCATAATTATAATACAGCATACGACGGAAGTTGTTATACAATTAAATTTCAGGCATCGTTGTTTCTTATTTTGGTTTGTGATGCGTCGTTAAATTTAGTATGCGTCCACCATGAATTTAATATACGAGGGCTACCCTTGAAAATCTATTCATAATTTCATTTCTCCGCATTTATATTTATGTACATAATTTTGAACCGAAATGTGCAGTGAGAGAAAAAATAAATAATCGTCGTACACTTTTATTCTGTCATGCTTTATAATGATTCTCACAAATTAAACATATATAATAATAGTACATTTAAAAAAAAATCAAAATTATTTATTATATATATATTAACATTGCAATCCTTCTAAATTCAATACATATTTAAATGATATGATGATATACCTACTTATTGTACTGTAAATTATGAATTATATATTAATTTTTTAATACTAAGATTTGTGTGAATATTTTCAAATAATTTCCTAAAATCTTATTAATTTAATAGAATATTTAGATAACAATGTTATAAATTAATAGTCATCCTTGCGGATCTAGCCTTTAACCATTAATCCGACAAGGATAGAAAAAACAGTATCGAAACTTTCCTATATTAAATTTATACGTTTACGTGAAAAACATATTGAAAAGAATAAATAGGGAAAAATTTTCGGTTAAGGGATGGAAAGGGTTTGGTGGTATATTAATCCCCGTTTACCCATCGCGCACAAACTATCCGCTCTATCATAATAATACGTGATCTGTTAACGGAAACCCTGCGGGTCACTGCGCGTTTGTTATAAGGCAATATTATACAACAATGCGCTATAATCGTAAAAATGGACCCTTTTCTATTATTTTCTTTTCTTTTTTTTTCTTTTGTACATTTGCAAAAAATAACCATAATAATAAATATCTTCTATTTCTTTCTTATCTATATATTGTTCACGTTTATTTACATGCGTGTATATGCATTACGATTATCAAAATACTAAGAACCCTTCTATATTATATATCTAATAATAATAAATGATTATTTATTTGTTATTAAATTTTATTTAAAATTAAAATCTATAAATTTATATATATATATATATATATATATATATATATATATATATATATATATATATAAATTTATATATATATATATATATATATATATATATATATATATATAAATTTATATATATATATATATATATATATATATATATATATATATATATATAAATTTATATATATATATATATATATATATATATATATATATATAAATTTATATATATATATATATATATATATATAAATTTATATATATATATATATATATATATATATATATATAAGAATATTTAATCGAAATGTCATATTATTTATATCATATGTCATTAATCTGCAATGCATATAAAAGGTTCAATCGTTTATTTATATTACCAAACTATTTTAGATAATATACATTATTTATCTAATACAGATATTAGCTCTTACTAACATAATAATATTAATTTGACATGTATAATCTAAATATATTATATAAAAATATATATTATATCGTTTTGATCAAAATTATTATATCGAATGAAATTAATATATATATATATATATATATATATATATATATATATATATATATATATATATATATAATATAATATAACGTGATACACGCATTTGTTCCCTTTGGTAACGCGTTATATTGCATTCCCGTTAAATATTAACCCTTCGATTATGTCTACGCATCAATACTACGGTCGCATAATTAAGTTCCATGTTTTCAATAGGAACGTCATAGTAATGAAGCCGATTCACCTGAGCAACCCTTACCTTTGATATTGGAATTACCATTGGAGTCATGGAGAGAAAAGGACCACTAGAGGGTTTGTTCTAAAGGAACATCAAAGGTCTCCCATGGAGCAAATATGCTGTCCATACTATAGTCTAGTTCACAATCGAAAAACTTAAAATCGAACGGATATAATTCAATAAGATTTATTAAAGTTCTAAAATTTCTATAATATAATAATATTACTAAGAATAAAAATATATTTTATTTAATTTAAAAAAATATTTTTTTTATTACTAAAAAATATTTTATATTTTTTTTATATAATATAAAGATCAATTTAAAATTTAATTATATAAATATTCAAAAAATATATATAAATAATAATAGAATTATCATTATTTATATGACATTTATATCTATTGGCGTATAATATCATCGATCTTATAACTAGAGATGGTTTAATTGAAGTGAACAATGGTTCCAGACATTTTCTCTCAAGAATAGATTGTAATTATTACCCCTGTCGAATAATATCCGTTCGTTTCCAACAGGGTAGTTACCCTTTAAAGGTACGACCCTCTGATGAAGCCTTCTCGATCGTTTACCCTGTACCTTGTTGGCAATTTCGTATTGTCCGTTGCAATGTGTTGTTGCAGTTCCAATACACTAAATTGAAATCACCCTTAACGCACCTGCCCTTAAAGTACATGATACTAATCTATTTTCCGCATCCACTGGTACAAAACTCGTTTATAGAATGACCTCAGTGAAAATTTTCAACCCGTTTCCGTACTCTGATTCGATTTGTTTCCTATATAGATTCATTAACGAATCGTTCGACGAGAAGAAAATTTATTGGAAATCGAGCTTTTCCACTTTTTTTTCCACTCCCCAATCCCGTCTATCTTCGATGTCCTTGTTTCCATGCCTGTAATAAATTTCGCTTCGAGCAAAGCACACCACTAAATACTCGTTAACAAAGAAAAATGTTGCGAAACAACCCCTAGTCCCGTAATATTTTTTTTACCTCGATCACTGCAAAACGTGTTTTATTCAGTTTTTTTGCGATAAAATGCACCATAAATTCGTCGCGAAAATCTCCACCCTCTTTGAATACATTCGTTTTTTATTTAGTTATATTTTTATATTACATATAAAACAATTTATCATTAAAATTTAATTTATATTATACCTCTATTACTTTAACCATGAAAGAAAAAATTTAACCAATATATTTTTCAAAAATTACTCAAAAAAAATTAAGAGCCAAAAAACGAATGACTGGCAATTTAAACAGACACAATTGTTCTCTTCCTTGTCGCCATTTTTGATCGCAAATGACTTTTTTAACGCCGACCGCCTTCGTTTTAAGCTTGAAAACATTAAAACAACTTTGACTCGTTACGCAATTAACTTTTCAAAAAAAAAAAATAATAAAATGAAAAAAAACGAGCAAAGTTGTAAATAACGCCGGAAGGGAGAGGGCGAGTCTTTGGACAGGTGAGCTCAACCACAGACCTAATGGCGCCTAATTACGAGGGATTTTCGTGTCACCTGCATAGAAAATAAAAACGGCCATTATCGTCGGAAATATTTGCACCCTTATGGCGTGCCCCCCCATATCTCCTTCCGTCGCATTTTTGTAGTGTGTGCTTTTTCGAAAAAATGCAAAATGGCAACGACGACGAGGGTAATTGGCGATTTCCCAAAGGGACGACACCCCTGAACCGACCCAAATTACCAAGAGGCGTCTGAAAAATTACCGTTCATAAACGAAAATATTCAATATGTAAAACGCGCACACACCCCTCCCCTCTGCCCCCTATTTGCCCTTATCATTTCTTCTGGTATCTTCCAAAATTCTTGATACCTTCATGATGGGTCGTTGTAAAAGAGATTTTTTTTGCAACCCTTATATTAAAAACTGACATTTTCCTTGCAATTTTATTGCATGTTTGTCATTTTCATAAAACGTTTTGTGATTACCCCAAAACTTTAGTAACATTTATAAAATGTCATTTTTAATCTATTGCAAACAAAATTTCAAAATGATTTATATTTTTATAATAATAAATCAATATTTCTAAAATCATTTATAATTCATGACTTTTTTTCTAATCTAATAAATTTATTTTTTACATCAGAAATTTTATTTTTCTTTATTGATCTTTAACGTATCATCACATTTAATACATTTAAAGTTATAACATTAAATTAAAATTGGTAAAATAAAATACATAAATAATTCGAATTCGAACGTTTGAATTTTGAACAACTATTATATATATATATATATATATATATATATATATATATATATATATATATATATTAGTAAATTAATTTAACCAAAAAGCCATTTAAGTATCATATTTCTATATAATTTGATAATATTGATATTAATTATTTAACAAAATTAGTAATAAAAAACACATTAATGCATTATAAAATTTTAATAAAATAAATTTTTTTTAAAAATAAGTACCAAGTAAAAATAATAATACAGATAATATTACTCTATAACAGTCAATATTCGATATTGACTGCGATACATTGAACAAATACAAAAATTATAATTTAAATTTATTTATTAATGAATTTAAATTATCTCTTTTATATTTGTTCAATATTTTTTTCGAATATTTACGACGTGCAAAACATTCAATTTTCCCACAGCATCGATTTGTTTTTCCTCATAAAGAATTTTCCTCGTGTACTCGAATCCTTCCTTTGTTCCCGGATTACGTCCGGAAAATTTTTCACTGCAAAAAATCAACCTTATATTTTGTCTACGTTGGCAATACATGCATATATATATATATATATATATATATATATATATATATATATATATATATATATATATATATATATATATATATTATTCACGTTCATTTTTAGCGTCAATATACACGTCGCTTATTGCGGACGATTCGCATGTCGAAATGTCCCGTTCGGAAAAATTCGAACGGTCGCCTTCGGAAAACGTTCACACGCTCGAAAACACGTTCGGAAAAGCGTCATTTGCACCGATACACGAACACTCGGTCACGTGCGTGCAATATGCCGTTTCCGTAGAGTTGAAAATTCGAATATTTACTAGGAAAATTTTACGAAATTTGTCTAGTCTGCATTTGTTTTACGGAATATTATAGAAATATATTTTATTGTCAAACAGGTCTTTTTTATATGATTTTATTTTTTCTCTGTAAAATTGACATATTTTTTATTATACATCTTTATATATTTTATAACTATATATTTCATAATTAGATTTTTTACTTATAGAGTTGTATAAAAAAAATATTATCAAACATTGTGTATTATAGTAAATTTAAATACAAAATAACTAATTTTATATAAGATCCGTTTCTAAAATGCACAGATGACGTTCTAGTGCAAATTTCAACCGCAATTTCACCCTCCTCCTCCCACACACACATACACACACAACAAAAGATTTTCTAAACTGTATAAACTTACAACAGATGCCGGTTAAAATGACGTTACCAGATACTTTGATATTAATCTGCATCTATCCTGTATCGAATTTATCTTATATACAGAGTTTCATTATTGAAAACCGTTCGATAACTATAAACATAATAATTCTATTTTCAATTTACAAATATAGCATGTTTCTGAAATTTAAATACCTACTAATCATTTTGAAATGATGTTATTTTAATTTTAATTTTTTCATTATGAATTTTTTAGGAAAAATTAAAATTAGAGAAATTTTGAGAGTTAGATTTTGTTTACTTATTCTTCAATTAGATTTTAAAAATATAACGTCTTAACTGTTATCATTTTAAAATCTAATTTATTTCAAATAATTTAATATTATCTTTAAGCACTTGAAGGAGACTTTTAAATTATCTATTCGTTTATACAATGAAAACTTGAAATAGTCAACAGCCTTGTTATATTTTCCAACGGCCTCGGATTCGAACAAAAATTTATAATAATATATATTAAATTGAGCACTTCAAACATTGCGAACTTAGCAAATACTAATTGCTAGACAATTGTAACTTTATTGCATAACCATCGGTACGTCGTTTCGGAATTCTGGATGAGAATTACGATGTTTAAACGCGGACTACCGGAATCCGTGAAGATGTCTTCCGATTAATTATGCCGAAGTATAAAAGCTACGACGATGCATTCTATTGCAGTTTTAACCGTTTTAACGTCGCCCGTTAAAACGACATTATTCTATGGTTCACACGAAAATTCTGCGAAAGTTTACTCAGTGAAAATAGTGTATGGTTTATATGAAAGCGTTGAATCTAGTCGAGCTTTTCAAAGTTTGCTGTAAACTTGTTACCATTCTTATTTTTGTTCGTTGAAAATGTAGCGGTGAAGTTTTGACGCAACATCCCCTTTAAAATGTTTCGAATAAGAAACAAGGAATTATTACTGTGTATGACTTCGACGATTGTTGTATTAACTTTTGTGGTAACACTGCATACAAAATTTTTTTTTTCAATATTATATTATTATATTTGAAATATTATTAAAATATATGTACAATAAAACGATTGTTTTCTCAACTTTGAAAATACGTTGTATTTTGCTTTCAAGTCACTAATTATTTATATATCACTGAAAATTTTTATATATTAATGAATATTTTATATGAAAATATCAATACTTGAATTCACAAATAATAATCTAATTAATTAAAAATATAAATATTATAATTCCTAATATATTAATTAAATTATGCATTACATTTTTCGAAACAAGGAAAAAAATAGTATCATATAATCGTTTTTTTCTCTGACGCAATTATATATTATGATGAATTTGTTCTATTAACATTATAATTATTTGATTAAATTGGATTATAGACAAATAGATTAATCAATGTCATAATAATATCAATTTATTTCTTATTGATAAAAAAATGGATTTCTCTGCAATGAAAAAAATATTGATAAAATCACTTATGTTTTTATATTTATATTAAAAAAAACGATACATCTATAAAATAACATCACAATGGATTATTTCAGTATCTTGTAAATTCAATGTATACATAAATTAAAAATTCAATTTTTAAATCGAAAATAATATTTTTAAACGATTAATCTTCGATGTTTTTTTTACCATGCTAAACTTTATATATTTTTTTAATTCACCGCTGGCTACAATTGAATATTTATGAAAGCGATTTTTCAAAGACGTCATATCGCCGAGAAATATTGTATATTTAATACCGGATCTCGTATAAACAATGAAAGTACTCCTCATCCCTTTCCCTTCTAATCTCTTTACCCCCCCCCTCCTGGTAAACCGGACCGTATTAAAATTTCCAATATGAATATGTTAATTTTATTCGTTCGTAGTTCGAGTCTATTACGTAAAACGCGAATACTACGACCAAAGCGGTATAAAGAGATCCTAATGAATTTTCAGCTTCGAACGTGTTAACGAAGCTTCATTTTTAACACTTTCGATGCCGCCTACGCTCGACCGCAACATTTTCATTTCGAAGACATCGTCGTTGCGTCTGAAAATTTTCTTTCGATGCAAATGAAGCCGAATTTCCTTGAATATTTATTAATCAGGACGGATAAAAGGGAGGAAAATAAGGGTTGAAATTGAGAACAACCGAAGATATGGAGCGGAGCAAAGTTACGGTTGCACATTAACATCCATATTAAATAGTTCATTTATATCGATGACTATCCAAAAATATCAAACGCAATTGCTTCAATAAACTATCAATTTTAACTTATATTCCAATACAGATTCAAATTAATAAACCCTCTATATATTTTCGATACACATATCATTATAAAAATATCGTAAATCTGACATATATAAATAATTTCTTATTTTAAAACGTCGTCTTCTTATCAGTAAAATCGTTCATTTTTATTTCATTATGGGATTATAAAACCATTATTGATTATTTTTTTTATAATTTATATTTTTATAAATTTGTTACATATTATATAATTTTAACCCGATTAATGTGTTATTTTATTTCTGCATCACACATGAATTTCTTCTAAACCACTTAAAATCTGTTATTATTATAACATACATACAGTGCTTATCGATAGCAACTATGTATATATATATATAGTAAAAAATATTTTATCTTATCTAAAAATCACAACTATATACTTGTGCAAATATCTATGGCTAATTCAATATTTTTTATTATTATTATCGTTTTTCATCCGAGACGATTATTATTTATTCATGTTTCTCGTTAATTAATTTCGTTTAATCAACCGACTTCAAAACGAACTAACTTATATATATATATATATATATATATATATATATATATATATATATATATATATATATATATATATAGGAATAGCTTCCGATAAACTAACATCGGTCTTTAGACCATAATAAAACCCAACAAGACCACAATCCGTATGCATCGCTTAATGTAATTAAATTCTTATTTTAATTGGTTTTAACGTTACACTATCGTTTAATCGAATCGCGATAGTTCACCAAAACCCCTTTTGAAGGAAAACTCTTGCACTGAAGATATTCTCGCAACGTTAGCGACTTTCACAGATAAGGGATGGTTTTCAATTTACCTGAGAAAATGGAAAGGCGGATTTTCCCTCACTTTGAGCTAGAGCTAGCAGGTGTCGCATTTCCACGTTAATTTACTTAAGGCTGGCTAAGTAACGTCGACGAAAACCGACGAATGCTTAATGGTCGGCGTGTCTTGCCAGGCTAATGCCGTATCCAATTACCCTCGTGACCCCCATCCGACTTCAAGGGGTTGAAAATGCCCCAAATATTTATCCAAGTGTCTAAACATCGTACGCACTTTGCCTAGACGCAACGTTTCCTTGTTTTATCATGATATTCTTGAAGTCACTTACCATTATCTTGACACGAGCTGCGCAATGCCGACGTCACATTCGCAAACGCTGTTGTTTCTAATTTTCCTTTTTTTAATTAATTATTTCAACGTAAATATATATGAAATATAAAAATTATATATATATATATATATATATATATATATATATATATATATATATATATATATATATATATATATATATATATATATATATAATACTCGAATCATTTTAACTTATAAAACAATAAAAATTTAAATAATATTTATAAATTAATAAGATTATAGATAATATTGTTTAAAAAATTATACAATAATAAAATAAAATTAAATATATTTTTTTATCTTAAAAATCAATAAATTTCTCAAATTCACATTTACGTCTTAAATCTTGAATAATGGACGGGTAAAAGGAAACGAACAACGCATTGGAAACTACTTTCAAACGTCGGGTATTCGTCATCTTTTTTTTCAGTAACGTTTTCTGAAACTATTCACCTCTGGACGATCTTTCATGTCGTTGCATTAGTTGTGTATGTTCATATACAGGCGGTTCTCAAAATTTTTATCATCTTTTATATTTATTAAAATATGATATATATATATATATATATATATATATATATATATATATATATATATATATATAAATTTATTCAAATCATTAATTATTATTATGGTAATAATTTAATATTTTTAAAACATTATCAGATTATATTACGATTAAAATAATAATAATCTCATGGATAATATAATCAAATTTTTTGTAAAAAAAAAAATAAAAAAATATTCATTCCTTCAAATCAGCAATTTAACATTTAAAAATCGCATAGACTTTCGAACCGTAAGTATAAACGGTAAAAAAAATCAAAACCGTTCAAAAAGAGCGGAACGTTATATTTTTTTTCGCGTGTGCGATTTTTCTCGCTTTTTACGTATTTTTTTCGACTTTTTCCCTTTCAGACCCTTTTTTCTTTTTTTTTTTGAAATTCGGAATGGCTTTTTGCGTGTTTCGGTCGAGCGAAAGCGCAACCACTGTGAAAAGTGCTCGTGCGAAAATTGCTATAACGCACTTCTACAACCCTTTGTTCGTTTTTTAAATATTAATAAATAAATATTGCAAGTGTTTACACATCCAAATAAAATTTATAAAATATCAATAATCCATATATTTATTTATAAAACAATATATTTCAATTCATATGATCATATATATATATATATATATATATATATATATATATATATATATATATATATATATATATATATATATATATATATATATATATATATATAAATGTACTAAAAATTTACATCATATAGGAAATATATAATAAAAGTCTGCGTGCCTTAAAAAGTACTTTATTTTGCGTCACTTGATTTTATCTGATATTTTTTATCAATAAAAAAATCTTATCTAAATATTACATAGAAAAAAATAATATCATAAATTTTTATAATTTTGAGTTAAATTCATTTTCTTTATTAATTATAAATAATAAAAAAATGAATATCATATATATTTTTACTAAATGTCAAAATATAAAGAAATTGAAAATATATTAACCCAAAAAAAAATATTAAAAAAAAACACATAAATTTCATATATGATAATAAGTGTTTTAAAATAAAATAGACACTTAATATATTAAGTGTCTTAAATATGTTGTTTTTTACACCCTACAAAATTATAAAGATATATATTTGTATTTACGCCCTTCATCCATTGACTGTTTCGCATTAGGTTACGTCTTTTCCTGTGTTGTCGAGCAAACGAATTAAGGTTTTTATAGGATTATCCGTATCTAAGAGCGTTTAAGTACCACAATAATAGTGGATTATCTTGTTTTCCTCCCTTCAACCCTCGAAGACACATTCGAAATAACTATTATTTTAACAACCGTTTAAATTGTCGCATCTAAATTTGCGTATATGTTTATTTAAAGATGTATTTTATTATTATTATTATATAAATGCATTCATACGTTAAAAACGTATTTTGAAAATAGAACGTGAATCATTGATTCAAAGATTTCTTTTTATCCGTGATTTTATTTATTGTTTCATATTTTTATCTCGATATATAAAAATATGTATCGATGCCGACATTTCAAATCTTGATAAGATAAAATAGTATTTGTTCTGTTAATCTATATTATTGAATATCGAATCTAAACTAATACTTTATAATAATATTTATATTTAATTTCCATTCCATATTTTTCAGCAAATTACAGAAATAAATTATTGCAATTAAAATTAAATATTAATAACATTAATAATTCTTAAACGTCTCAATATATAATGCGCATTGTTCGAAATAGTCAACTCTCGGTATGCGTTCCAAGTTTTCAGAATAAGTTTTATTCAATCATTATGTTTTTTTTTCGTATTTTATTGCCATTATTTCACTTTCATTGTGCGTCAGAAACGAGTGGACGTATGTCGGTTGCGATTACTTTCCGTCCACTTGAATCCTTTTCATCCTGTCGTCTTTATTGCGACACGGTTAAATTCTTTATCTGACATCTTTTGTCAACGACCGCTTATTAATCCGTCGAAATTTCCTAGAAGGTGCGTTGAGTGTGACATATATATATATATATATATATATATATATATATATATATATATATATATATATATATATAATTTAAAATATAAAAAATCACAAACAATAATATAAATTAATATAGATAAAAACGATTTTTCCCCTTATAATAATAAATATCTATCAATCGATTATATTCATTACATGCACTTAAAAACGCATCATCTGACAAAATCAGATATTTTTTCTGATATAAAGCAATTTTAATATTCCTAATAAGAACTGATTTACATTTTTTAACATTGTAATCTATATATTTTTTTTCTATTAAATTAAGTCAAATAAATCAGCCGACGGAAAAATACCAAGAATATTATCAGATATCACCAATTAGTGCTATAGATACAAAAGCCTTTTATCGATTAACCGATAACATATTTTTATTCATGGAAATTAACGGTAAAAGTCCATTACATACATATATAAAATATACATTATTACATTCTCTTGAAATAAAATGATTTTAATTCATAAAAAAGATTTTTTCATCATATTTTTTTTCGATAATTACTTAAAATATATTGCAATTTCAAAGTTAGAAAAATAATTTACGATACTGAATACTGAAAAAGAACATGATATTTATATAAAATCGATATTCAGCTCATTGATCTCATTTTAAGCACATGTATTTGTAGTCCATGGTCAATTTTTTTTATCTATTATACAAATATACGCATTTCAATCTAAACGATTTATATTTATCATAATATATTATCTAAAATCGCTATAATATTTTATTCGACTATAAATTATTATAGATTTATATGATGTTAATATTTTTATCCTATTTAAATTCGTGAACATATCTATTTTAATAAAATTTATATTTTGAAATTTTAATATTACATTTTATTATTTTCGTTGTATTGAATATAATCATTGCAATAAAATTTTAATTTTAGGATTTTTTAATCAAAATTTGCATCATATTATTATATATTTAAGTTTTCAACAACATCTTAAATTTTTCATCCCTGATTTTGATTCAATTATAAAAAAAATTCAACTTAGGAAGTGATTTGTCAATAAAGATGATGATTCATCTTTTAATAATGTCATATTTATCTTTCTATTCGCAATTGTTCAATTGTTATATCGATTTCTTTTATGAGTAATTAAAAAAAACACATTTATCATTTTAATGATAATCAACGTATCTAATTAATTTCTTGAATATTTCAATATAAAACATTTATTATATGAAATATGTCCATATATCCAACAAAACAAAAATAAAATAACCATAACATTTATTGTCCCAAAATAGACAAACGGGAATCGAACAATCTGCGACCGAAGGCAAAAAGCATATAATCGACTGCTCCAAAAACGGAGACCTTACGATAATAATAATCAACCTATATAAAAAAGGATGGAATATTTCGACTATTATATCGATATGAAAAAAAGGATCGTATCCTTTATTCCATTCAATTGCGAATCATTTCGCACCCTTGTCCATCTCTTGTCCAATTTTTTTTTCTTTGTGCCCTTTACTTTTATTATATATATATATATATATATATATATATATATATATATATATATATATGTATGTATATATATATATATAACATCACGTTGCGGTTTCATATACCATATATATTGATATTGTCTTCTGAATGCCTGTCCAAACTGTTGAAAGTGAAGAATAGTTTCACGGATCGCAATACTGTAATTTTCTATTTCGACATTTGATTATTATATGTGAAAAGAAATCTCAAACCTATCACATTTTTCTAATACACATAAATACCACTCTATTTTATTGTTCGGTCGTCGTTTCACTGTCAAAATATTATCAATTTTTTTTTATGATATCATAATGATTAGGACGAGTTGATTTGACGTTTCTCAATATATTCAAAATCGATATTATTATAACAGAATTATATTATTAAAATTCGCATTAAACAAAATTTCAATTTATATATTATATTTTTCATGTAAACAATATTAATGTACGTTTATATTGTTCGTATTTTAATTGAACAAGTTAGAAAAAAATATACGGCGTTAGATCAATTGATGCCGCATTTTTTTTTCAACAGCTGCCATTTTATATATATATATATATATATATATATATATATATATATATATATATATATATCGTCTTTCTTGTTCTTTTTTTCTCCCCTCCGTGACAGTTTTTATTGTTTTTTTAAAGAAACAGCTTTTTTTTCTCGTACAATGAAAAAAAAACGACAACAATGAGCGACGTCGACGTTTGATTGGTCGACTTTTTTCGCAAAATCGACCAATCGCATCGTCGCATTTAAGAAGCGTGACGAAATAATTGCTATAGCAGATGTTTCATTGCCCGACAATTATGGCGGTCATAATAAAAAATAAATAAATTTTCTCACAAACGTGCTTTAATATTTTAAGTATTTTAAACGTTTTCGATTTTATGATATAATTTATTATCGTTATAAATAAAATATGTAATAAATCGATCTAAGAATATGTATATTCAATACATTTACAAAAAAAAATCTACATAATCGTTTCTGATTCAGGAACCGACAATTATAAACAAGATGGTGGATAAATAATAATATTTAATTATTATAAATATAAGTACAAAAACAAATAAATATATATTTAATATTTTTTTTATATTTATATCAATAACAACATTATCAATATCGAGCACTTGAGTAAAATACTCATATTTTTTTAATTATAAAATATTAATTCATGATAAATTAATCATACATATTGTAAATATTTTATTACAATATAAATGATTAATTTATTATTTTAATATGTCGGAGACAAATTAAAATTAATTTAGGGATGCGCAAAGGACTTCGGAAAATCCGCAAATACTTTTATATAAAATAGATAAAAGAATTACGACCCGTTTTCATTATAGCTTTTAATATACAAATCTTTTAAAATTAAAAAAAGGTAAAAATTTGCTTGCTCGTTTTCAATACTTAACGACTCTTTATTTTGACTTCAGCTGAAAATTATACAATTATTTTCACTTATTTTGAACCCTATTTTTTTAAGTAAACTTACAAACTAAAATGAATTCATACCAATACAATAACTAGAATAATCAATAATAGTATGAGGCAAATAGTGATGAAAACGTGATTAATATACAAGTTTGCATTCATTCATTTTTATGTCAACTTAACATTTTATAAATACGTTTTATTTTCCTTTTTAATATTTTTTTCTATCAATATTTAATAATCATAAACTAACCAGATATAATAAATATAATATAACTTACACTAACATATTTGTAATCGAAGAAATGGTCACTGATTAATAACTAGAAATTAGAATTCTTATGTATACATAAAGAAAAATGTATTTAAATATATATTAAATAAAGATAATAAAATACTAAAATGTCAACTTAACTAACTCGTTAACCAAAAAATTCGATACATACCCAACACGCTTACGTTCCCGTATTTACAAAGGGAAAAAATACGGCCTCGGGGTGTTCGAGCGTTGTTAGGTCGGGTTAATTTTGACAAAAAAATCCTCACCAATTTTTTTCTTACTCTTCTCACGAAAAACCTCTTTCATACTAACCCTAGAGCGTGATGAGTCCGCATCGATGGACACACCGATTCAGGGTTGTATCTCAATTTTGCCACTTGAATCGAATTCTACTGCGATATAAAAACACACACACACACATATATATGTGTGTGTGTATGTGTAGACGATGCTATATATATTTATACTCACAGTCTGAGAAAGGAAAATGGAAGTGATGTTATATATATATATATATATATATGAAGAAGGCAAAAAAATACCAGTCGTGGAAACGAATAATAAAAGTACCATCCTTCGCTTCTTTCATACCGTTCGACGGAAACATTCTTGAGTAATTTTCTAAAGTGGTTTCTTTTTATTGACGCTTGCCGTTGCTTCGAAAAATGTACGAAAAGATGCGAAATTAACCGTGTTTTTTCCCTTCCCATATTTTTCCTTTACCTTCGATTGCGCGGTTTTTGTTATAACGCTATTCACAAGAAATAGTCATCTTTTACCGGCTCGAATATAGTATATTAAAAAAAAAACAAGTAAATAGCAGTTTTCATATTTAAAAAAATTAAATGAAAATTTTTGAAAATATATATCTAAATAGAAATAATTTTAGAAATGCTGATTTTGAAATTGTGTTTATAGTAACGACGAATCGAATACAACCCTTGAGCTTTTCTATATATATATAATTTTTTTCACCTTTAATCTGTTTCGACAGAGAGAACATCGTCAATAATAAATAACGCTTAATTGACAAGTAATTTGACGATAATTTTTGACAGCCGAGTCTTCCGCTCATAACGAGAACCCTTCGTTCCCTTTCATGTTCTTTTTTTTGTTTTATTTCCTCGCACTTTACACCTTTTACGATTAACGGACTGACAACGATTCGAAGGGCTCTTGTCCACCTTTCAAAGAGATTCGTTCACAATAAACAAGTATATATATATATATATATATATATATATATATATATATATATATATATATATATATATGATAAAAATATAATAACGTTTAAAACAATGATTTTTTTGCTTATCTGTTTTCAGACATAAAAGAAAAGTGGCCAATTTGTTTCCTTGCAAAAGTACATCTGGAGCCAGAGCACCACCTCCTCCAGCAGCTTTATACGAAGACTTGGCGGATTTAGCTGATTTATCTCACCGGGCACCTGATTCACAACTTGAGGTATATATTATAATTTATTTTTAATAGTTATTTTAATTATAATACTACAATATATCCAAACTTTCAATAGAAATAATATCTCAAGATCGGACGTTAATTTGCAAAGGTTGTAAGGATCCTTTTGTACTATTATTACTAATTAATTTATATGTTGTTTAGAATCAATCTAACTTTATTCAACTCTCTATCGCCTAATATCCTGCGGGAAAATGAACTTTGTTAAGATTATCAACCCTCTACGAAATATGATATTTAACAAATATATATATATATATATATATATATATATATATATATATATATTTCTAAACTCAGAAATGTCAAAACGCATCAATAAACCCTATTATTACTGTCGATTCTCGTTTAGAGCAACAATCGTCCGCATAAATTCCTCAAGTTCCCGTTGAAGTCCATTCGGATTCGAGTTTCTCGTGTTGTTATTGTGGTTGTCTCCGCGAACAATAGGTCTACGTCCATAATGAACCGAATCCCCATAAAACGCCACTGTATATTCGAAAAGGTGTGAAAAGGGTTAACATTTGAACAATGGCACATTGAGGAAATTTCGCCGAGAATACTCCTCGACAATGGCGAAACATTTATTATAATTTATTACTTAATAACGGTGATTTATCGGTCGTCAAATCGACACCAAACAACAATCGCGAGGAAAAAAAGTATGTTCCACCTCAGCATTGTCCATATTTCCAGAAATAACACTAGTTTATGCCTTGATCTTTGCAAAGCTTCCTTCTGTTGTCTGACGCACATAATTGAATTTCTGATATTATTTTGTGTTTATTATGTTTTCTATGTCTTACATATTTTTATTTGATTTTCAGATGTTGGACGTAAAATTAGGAACTCATTTTCCAAGCGGATATCCAGTAGCTCGTAGTCCTCCGTTGTTTTTGCGAGCTTCTCCAGGTCCTGAACCCTACAGACCACGTGAACACGATCACGAACCGGTCTACGAAGAACTCCCGGCACCACCTCCTTTAGACTCCGCAGACAGCGATGGGGATTTCGCAGGAGACGAGCTTAGTCTAGCTGGAGAACTTCCTCCTGCACCTTGCATATCAACGATACATAGAGAGAGAAGAAGTCGAAGAGTGCCCAGACATCCACCGGCACATCATGCTCAGTTTCACGAAGGATTACTTCTAGACGCTCTACTAAGATTATATCCGACGGTTGGAACTGTTGGACATGCTCCTAGAGCACCCGGTTGGCCTAATTGTGGTTCAGGTCGCAGAGGACCACCATCTTGTCCTCCATGTCCTCCAAACTGTAACGCTTATTCACCATGTGCTGGTGTAGCAACGGCGACGGCGACTGCTTATGGTTCTTGTCCGCCTACAGCTTGTAGCAGAGACTCTTTGGGATCAGATTCTGGGTACAGCAATACTACACGAGCCAGTTCTCGAAATAGAAGAGACGTTAATTTCTCCTAGAGACGCGCCCGCACCTCGCCTCGCAATCATAAAATAACTCCTGTTCCGGAACATCATAGGCAACAACATGTCAGACACTGATCTATCAAATTCTTTTAACATGATTCTCTCACTGTGCCTTTTATAACTCTTTTCAATGATATGACCTTTCGATACAAATTCAACAATTATCCTTTTATTATAAAATACCATTAAATCTGATGTTGAATTACATTTGACTTCATTTACATTTGACTTCACTTCAAAAAAAAAACTGTATTATATTACAAGTATTCAAACATCCTTTTTATATAACATTCAAGTATATACGTGATATCATCGTCGTTTATTGCACTGATAGCATCAAAGTGTGAGAATCATTGATTAAATATTTACGAATAAATACTTTTATTCGTAATTTTTAACTGTGATAGTAAAAACGCATTGGAAAATCGTTTGAAAATTTAAGAAAAAAAAATACCTATCAATTATAGATTTCCGATTTTTTTCAGTTTAAATCAAAACGGGTGTCTGAAACAAATACATTCTTTTCATAATCTGATAGTTTCTATTGTTACTGCGAGACGAGGTGCTTTTTTTTAACTTTTATCTAAATTAGTGGAGAGTGAAGTGTATATATATATTGTAAAATTAACAAACATTCAAGTGAAATAAAATAAGATTTAAAAGAAAAACATTTAATGAACATTAAATTAATAAATTAAATAAAATTATGAACGTCTATATGATGTAACATATTTTATAAGGACTCGAACAAATATTCAGCATAAAAAATATTAATAATTCCGAAAATCATTAGAAAAAAAATATTGAATGTGCTGTGAAACTTTGAAGATTGTGAATTTCCATTATTACCAATTAATGAATAATAATAATGATAAAAATAATAATAATAATCACTTATAATGATAATGATACATTTTTTTCCGCACATACCTAAGATTTCCGTCTACAGGGTCTAGATAAGGTGTATTCTGTAATTTTCATTGAATATTTATCAAAAGAAAAAAAAATAATTATAACTACGCGATGAATTGAATAATAAAAGGAAATCTTAAACGGAGAGAAATATCAATATTTGAAAAAAAAAATAATAAGACAATCCACAATATAATTATGATAATAAAAATAATATAAAAAATTTATCATTAACATGTATAAATCTAATCGAGAAAATTAATGCAATCGTTAGCAAAATTTTCCAATGTGAGTATGTATATATTATAGGCAATTTAGTATTTAAATGTACCTTATATTACAGTTCGTTTTATAAAATCGATTATCACAATTTTTATAAAGCCTAAAAGTGGCGTTAAATTGAAAAATATTTATTTTTTATATTAAAATACTAATCTAAAAATTAACAATAATCAACCAACATTTTCAATTTTTTTATTACAAACAATCGATTTACTTTATTAATCTATATATTTTTAATGATTCAAAAGCATTTTTATATTATATATCGTGTTGTCAATTGTGATTTGATTCATCTATAATAAAATTATTAATATATAGAATGCTTTCCATTGCCTATAATATATACATATATAAATTAATAAAATAAACTATTTCTAGCATCAAATAAAGTGATTCGTAATCATATCTATTTCTACATTCAAAATCTCGAATATTAATCACGCACTTGCTTCTGAGTCTTCTCGGAATATTATAGTCATTTTTTATTTATAATTTATATATATATATTTTTATTATTAATTTGATATAAAAAAGAAATAATATTTGTTTGTAAAAAATAATTGTTTTTCGGTGGCGCCAGACTGGAATATTATAGATGAGATTTTTCACTAAATAATTCTGATACAATATTATCAAACCTGGCGCCGCCTTTATATATATGTAAATATCGTAAAAAATCACTATTATATATATTTTGAAATGAAAGAAAAATACGTTTTATACACGTTTAAATTTCCACGTGCCGAACATCCGTAAAACGAAACATTGCAAACAACTGTATCATTCTGTATAGTATAAAATGAAAAATTCTGAGTGCCCCATCATTCTATTTATTATATAAATTTATAATCGTTCTTTATTTAAATAATTATTAAAAAAATATATATACATATTAATGTAATCGAATCGTAATATATTTTAAATAAATTATTTAATAAAAATTACACACTTCAAGCACTCAAAACGCCATTATGATGAATCTCACGAATTATATATTTTTTTTTTGAAAAAAATAGGGGGCACATTCCATGCATGTAATATTAATATTTTTTATTTTTTCGCACCGATGACTATCATCGCTAATTTTCATCGAGCAACTCGAATAGTTTTATTATTCAATGAATAATAAATTAAATGAATTATAAATAAATAGGTAAACGTTAAGGTAAAGTTTTTTCATTCTCATTTTATGACAGTTCAACGTCAAAACACTTTTTAATTGTAATATTTTTTTTTCTTTTTGTATGCTCTGTAAATTTTTATAAATCTAAGCGATCATATGTATATACATATACAAATATATATTTAATTTATGACACAAATAAAATTAAAAGAAATATTATATATATATATATATATATATATATATATATATATGTATGTATATATATATATATATATATATATATATATATATGTATGTATATATATATATATATATATATATATATATATATATATATATATATATATATATGTATATATAGTTACAATAAAATTTTGCTCCCGTTAAACAAGGAGTTTCGGCAAACTAATGGAAATGGTTGTGCAAGAGAGTTGTTCACACTCGATCACAAAATAAAGTTTTTTTCTAAAAACATATGTTGTTGTTATTTATTAACTTATTAAAATCATAAATAAATATTTTTAAAAAATGTCCCACTTTACACAAACTATAATGCTATTAATTAAATAGTATTAAAATTAATTTTAATTTTAGTAATAAGCAAAAAAACTGCACTTTTGAAATCCTAATACATATATATATATGAAGAAATGCATACATATTTATTTTTTTTTTAATAATAACTTAAAAAAAATATTTTTCACATATAACATTTATAATTAATATTATAATGATAAAACAGGTTTTATCTTGAAATTAAACTTTTTTTTAATAAACAAATTAAAAAATAATTTTCCTATAACTCATATATATATATATATATATATATATATATATATATATATATATATATATATATATATATATATATATATATATATATGGTATATGAAGCACAATCATCGAGAAATTCAAGAATATCAACAATACATTCCAGATTAAAAGTGCATGATATCTCCACTATCTAAACTATTATAAATAAAACTACTTTAGATTACAAAGTAAAATAACAATTCATTTTAATTCGTTTTATTTTTACAGCGAATGCATTGATTTTAAGCAGAAATGTTTATATCACACCAACTCAAAAAAATGTAATCTATGAATTGAGCTAAACCAATACGTATAAAGATTTGTTTCCATTCGGGAGCATTCGGGAATTTTACAATGAAAATATCATATATATACAATCAATAGTTTTTTTATTATTATTATTTATAAATCTCAGTCTCTAAAAAAATCTCTTTCAATATTTTTATCTCAAATCGACGTTTTTCAAACAAAAACTCTTTATTATTACCGCGATATAGATAAGTTATCGCTAGATAGGCTGATTAATATCGTAAAGTGCCTCTATTAATTTATTCAACTGGTAGCAAACTAAATTCTTCTAATATAGCACTTCAACATGAATAACATCACAATGTAAAACAAAATTTACGTGTAATAAATAAACCTTTATCAATGAAAATATCAAAAACTATGATATTAAATTATTTATCAATGAAAAAAAAGCTTTATATGGTTTCAAATTGTTTTGGAATATTTTGAATATTAATTTTGCGATTATTTTTTAGTACTTAAAAAATGGCTTCATATTATTAATAACGGACATATACAATGTTATAACTAATACAATTTTTCATCTTTAAAATTAAAATTTTTACTATTAATCATTTTAAACAGGATGTTTATAACATATTTATTAATTATGCAATTTTATATATTAATATGTTATTATATATAAAATTACAATTTATTTTTCAGAATACTTATCTTCGAAGTCTTTCATAAATGAAATCATTATTTTAAACATAATGGTTAAAAATTAAAAGGCGAACGTTCGCAAATTATTTCTTAAATTACATATTGAAAACTGTAAATAAAAACAATATATCCAAAAGTTAAACGCAGATTTAAAAAAAAAACAGACAAAACTTAATTATTTCTTCATATACGGCCGCTGAAACAATGATACATATATTTTAAACTAATTTATTTTTTTTGTTTTTAAAATATAATTATAATAATAATTCTAATATAAATAATTTAATATACTGAATATTCCAATACAATAAAAATTAAACCGATACCTAAAGTTGCGCCGCCTTTAGTTAATTTTTATATAAAAAATCTAATTCAGTAAAAAACTTACGAGAAAAATCATTAATGAATTACACAAGATAACTTACGCGATATCATTGATCATTAAAACATTTACATACATATATAAATATATATATATATATATATATATACATATATATATAAAGCACTTATTTTCTACATACACCGACACATATAAAAAGTATAAATAGTCGATAAAAAAATGACCATCATCAGTTCGCGATTGTCGCTTAACACAACAATATCGTGAAAAAAAAATATAATTATAAATATTTTTATAATTAAAAATATATAATTATTATCACTATAATGTATCGATTATTTTTAACATTTTTATTCGTTGCCGCCGTTAATGGTGCAGAAATAGATGGAATTTGTACAGGAGGTACACCAGCAGCTACTTTTACATTAGCTGATGTATGTATTTTTCTTATATTATTTTTATTTTAATTTAAATTATTAAATCTTTATAATATATATATAATTTGAACTGTATATCAAATTATATTGATCGATAACAGTTTACGACTTCAAATTAAGAGTTAACATTAAAAAATCTTAATAAAAATAAAACAATATGAATATGAAATTTAAGGAAAATATAAAAAAATATATTGATTTTGTAAAAAAAAAAATAGCTCTCATAATACTTATTAAACGCTACTAAATATCAGAAGCATTACTGAATACGATATTACCTTAAATCGAAATTGTAAAATTTATTTTTTCTTTTAAATAATTTATGCACGATCCGCCACTGAAGCAATTAAATATATAATTAAATTAATTTATAATAAAAAAAAGAAATAAAATATTTCTTGAATTAGATTCACCGTTTTTAATTCAAATCCAAAAATGATTTCAATTTTTCTTCTGTTGCATTAAATTTTTAAATTCAAAATATATTATAAATAATATATTAGATATATAAAAATTTTAAAAAATATATTTATATTTAATAAAATGTACGAAAATTTGATACTAATAAAATTATTGTCTAGTGAATTAAAAAAACATTTCTGCGAAATTTCTAAATATTAGTCAAATTATAAATATTTTATTGTACATTTATAATAGAGGTAGAATTTGAAATTTATTTATTGCAATATTCATAAAATAAATTTTAATTATAATATTATTAAAAATATTTTATTTTATTAATTAACTAAATTTATGTAAAAATATAATTTATAATGAAGTCATTCTACAGTAATTTTTTTAATATATTTTTTTTATAATTATTAAATCTAAAAATATTTATTTCAATAGAAAACTTTATCATTAAATTAAAAATCGAATTTTAACACCGAATTGTCATGAAGATTTTATATACAATTTTCAAAAAAAAAACAGATATATATTTTCATATTATTTTTATTAAATATTATTAAAATTGATATCGATTTCTTATTTTATTAAATTCAATCGACACAAAACTAATACAAACTTTACATTTTACATCTCTTATCATGATTATGAAATTAAAATTTTTAATAAAATGCGCATAAACAAAATTTATTACACACTAATTAAAAGATTAATATTATGATGGATTGAAAATTGTTTGATGCGTTCAAATCAATCTCTTTTTGATTAAATTTCAGATATATATTAAAAATAACTTTGTAACATTTATTATTTATATATACATCGGAAAGAACATCGATAATTCACTGAGATAAAATTTCATTGTTTATTAATTATTTTTAATTTAATTATATTAATTTATTATAGTGCAATTGTGAATCAATTGGTTTACTTTTAAAATATACCAAATAAAGATTATTCTAATAAAATATATATTTTTCAGTTCGTTAAAGAAAAATGGTATGAACTTTATTCCACATCCAAAAATTTTGACTGCACTCAAATGCTTTTTACGGAAAAAGAGAAAAATGGCACATGGAAAATTGTTGATTTAGCCGAAAAGAAAGACGATATAACTTGGGATATTTCATATAACGATGACGCTTCATTTATATTAAACGAAATTAGTAATTCACATTATTATTATTTTTTTCATATATTTTCTATCAATTATAAATTATTTAAATTCTCATTAATATATATTTTATTTTTCAGAACATAATATTTTGGCTTACAAAAAAGAAGATTATGCAATAATTCATTCATGTAATATAACAAATTCTGGTAATCCACCTAAATCTACTGGTATGTAAACTTTTATATTAATAAATAACTATATATATTAATTTGACATATATATATTTTTTTTTTAATATAATACAATTAATTCTAGTTAACACGTGGATTTTAAGCGCTCAACGACAACTGAATGCAACTTCAGTGAGTGAAATTTTTTCAACATTAAATGGAATAAGAAATGAATTGATTTTAGAAAGCTTGGAGAGTGTTAATCAATTGGCAGCTGAATGCAGTGGAGCATCATTAAATGTCATATTTACATCATTACTCGTCATTGGAGTCACTTTAACGAGGCTATTTTAAATTATTATTCTTTTAACTATTTTATACATTTAAGCGTGTGTAAATTCATTAATATTCTAATAATAAAATTATTTATAAGATCACGTTTTTATTTTTTTTCTTCCTTTTGATCGATCTATATATCCGATTAAAAAATAGTATTATTCGCAAAATACTACATTTCAATAATAATTCACATATTATATTTCTCGTATTTGGAAATTGTAATTTTATGCATGTATATTAAATTAAATATATATTATACAATAAATATTTATTATTAATGTGATTTCTAAAAACAGTGCATTTTTATATATAGCCGTAATTAAGGATAGTTAACAAGTATTTTTTTCTTCATAATTGACAGATTTATAATTGATTATTATTAATTTTTCATTTTATACAGGATAATAAATCATTGTGAAAAATTTAAAATTATTATTAAAACAATATTTTAAAAAGTTAAAACTGTCTAAAGAATTTCATTATGATTTAAGCTGATTATCAAACGGATTACAATTAAAATATGATTACAATCAATGATTTTTTAATTGTTCCAATTAATTTTTGTATTATTATATCCAATTCAAAAAAAAATAAAACCTTTTTTTATATAACAATATTAATCCTCTTATCCATAAATCTTGACTCATAATCTATTTTGAAGATATATATATATATATATATACATATATATATGACGATTGTGAATTAAATATTTCAAGTTTCTTTGGATTTAACTAAATAATATAAATAGAAATATTAAATTTTCCGAGAAAATGTAAATTTGCTAATATGTGTACTTTAATACATTTATTATACAATATAAAATAGTACAATGATATTTTTATCAGTTTAATTAATTTAAAATTTTAAGAAATCTATATTTTATTCCTAATATTATATATATATATATATATATATATATATATATCAAAAAATTTTACACGTTTTTTCAATTCTTTATATGATAAATTTTATCAATTACAACAGAAATTGTATTATATATTTATATATATATTTATATGTATATATATATATATATATATATATATATATATATATATATATATATATATATTAATATTGATAAATATATTATATATAATATATATATATATATATATATATATATATATATATATATATATATATATATATATTATACATGTGTGTGTGTGTGTGTGTGTATATATATAACAAACGAAAATATATTTTTAAAACATTCGTTTGCTGTATGTCAGTGTTTTCAAAAGATATACTACAAATATAATCGATTCTCAAATATGTATCGATATTGTTCTTTGTTGCTCTTCTTCGCTGTAATTGTTAACGGTCAATCAAATATTAATTTACCATGCAATAATACGATACCACATTTAATGAATATCGATTGGAATAAGGTGAATATTATTAATTTTATTTTACTAATTATATAATAATAAATATCTATTGAAATAAGTACCCATACTGCTTTGAAGAAGACAGTCCTTCATTTTTTATATTTAACCTCCTAAATGTTCTTCTATTTATAAATTTTTATGTCTAATTCTTAGACTTTTCGAATTGATAACGGAATCTTTTTTTTTGATCCTTTTTTTTGTAAACATCAAAATTTTGACTGCTCTTCATAATTTGAATAGACCTCTGACAAATTTAAATGTATCACGTTTTTATAAAATATTTTGTTATTTTACTATATATATATATATATATATATATATATATATATATATATATATATATATGCAGATAAATATAATATTATTTAAATATTTTTATATTTAAATCCTTTAAAAAATAATTGTATATTTTCTATATAAAAAAAAATCTGTCAAAACTGAATACCTTAGCATTCAGTTTTGACAGAATTTTTTTTTGACGGAATAGATAATTAATTAAACTCAAAAATATATATAAATATTAGCACTATTGAGATAAATTAATCCTTTATCAAAAATTTTTAAAAACGTCCAATTTACGTTCACTTAACTAAAATCGCGTAATTTTAATTATTCTGTTATCATATTTAAAAATTTATTTAATTTTCGATCAAAGATTTTACTGATTAACACATCAAAAGACTACCGTCGATTACTGATAATCGACGAAATATCTGTCATTTCTTTCAGCTAATCGACGTTTCATGGTTTCAAATTTACACCACGGATGAAACATTGGATTGTGCCATCACAATGTATCATAAAACAAATAATGATTACAAATTACATGTCAGTGGTAAAAATGATAAAAAAAACGTCGAAAAAATGGTCGCCATTGCAATAAACGGAAACGAAGGCAGATACACGTACAAGAATGCTAGTGATGTAACGAGTGAGTTTTTAATTTTAATTAATATTTAATTATATATATATATATATATATATATATATATATATATATATATATATATATAATAGTAATAGTAATTTTATATTAATACACATTATAGTTACGCAAAAAATCGTCGCATTTAGAGAAAAATCATATATGGTCGTTCACGAATGTGTTCCAGGCATAGTTAATAACGCAATAAGTAAGTAAATATTTATTAATATAATATTTTTTCAATTTCATTTATATATATATATATATATATATATATATATATATATATATATATATATATATTAATAATAATAAAAATAGTATTTTTGTTTTTTAATATAAAAATATATTTTTTTTTTATTTAAAAGGAAGATTTATTCTAAAAATCGTCGTTTAAATCAAAATTGTGAATTTTCGTGTGAAAAATCGAATTCGAATAATTAAAATTATTTTTGCATTAAATCCCTTTATTAATATAACGGACAAAATTGAAAAAAAAAATAGTTTATTACAATTTTTTTCAAAGCAATATTATTTAATCGTCGTTTCGTTTTTCTATGTATACAATTATTTAATAATTAAATATCACGAAGAAAATTATTCGTCAAAAGATACCACGAAACCTTCAACTTCAAAAATTTTTGCTCGTTAGACCGTCAACTGAACATTATTTATTTATTTAACATTTTTTATAATTTATAACGGTCCACTATAATGCCCGCTGATATAGTGTTGAAAAAAAGAAAAACGCCGATTTACATCATGATTTGTGATTATTGCAGCAAAAACATGGGTATTAAGTAGACAACCGGTGCTTCCTTATATCGATACTATGTTTATGTTTGACGATCTCAAAAGTAAAGGATTCGAAAATGAAATTCTGAAAAAGGACATCAAATCAGTTCTACAGTTTGCGGATGAGTGCAACGACAGTAGTTTTATTCAAGCGTTCACATCACTGATTTTCCTTGGATTTATAATAACGAAACTTTTATAATATAAATAATTATAATTACATTATTTTTTCCAATATTTTTTTTATTACAATATTAATGTATGAATAATAAAAGACACGCGTCTTTTTTAATAAAATTTTCAATATATTATTTACCTTTTATATTAATCATTTATATATATATATATATATATATATATGTGTGTGTGTGTGTGTGTGTGTGTGTGTGTGTGTGTGTGTGTGTGTGTGTGTGTGTGTGTAACTAATCTTAGAAGAGCACAATTATTTCAAATCGAATTTTGAAACTCTTTTCAGAAGAATGTGTATTTAACTCTTCGTATCTTTTTTTCAAATCGTTATGCAATATATATTTTTATTAATAAATTTCTACTCCCGCTGGAATATTTTAAAACTTTACTCAAAACTCCCAAATAAAAAGAGTTTGAACCCATATTTATGATAAATTTTAAGATTGCGATACCGTTTCAGAAAAAAATATTTATTTATTGTGAAAATAAAGATTATCTAGGAGTCAGTAAAAATCAAACGAATAAATACAGAAAACATAAAGATTTATAGATTTTTTTTTATCAATTTAAAATCAAAGAGCGCCAATAAAAATACGACTAATTGTTTTCTTTATGTTATTTTAGATTGACGGTTTTTCCATAAAATGTTTTATTTTAAAAACCATAAGTTAAAAATGAAAAAAAAATATATAAATCGATTTTTCATGACAATTTGATTGTAGAATTCGATATATATCAAATATTTATTTATTTTTGTATTAAAAAAATTGTAATTAATTTTACGCGAATTTTATTTAATCATTCTTTAATAATGTTTTACATATTGTGTGCATTAATTAAACAAATAATAATGCAAATACGCATTAATTATGGAAAACTTAATATTATTTTTTTTATCCAAAATCGTCTTTCACAAAAAAAAACAATTCATATTTTGAGACCATATTTTAATATTCACAGTAAAAATACTACTCTTTAAATATATTATTATTATATTATCTGAACAAATAATTGAAAATGAAGAAGAAAAATATATCATTATTACACACAAATATACAAGAAATATATTGAAGATTTTCAATTGTAATATTTTAACATATTAATGCAATTTTTGATATTATCTATATTTAAAAAAACTTTGCTATTTTTTTGAACAAAAAACAGAATTGAAATTTAACCTTAACAAAAAAAAATAGTACATTTTTATAGATGAATTTTGGAACTGATTTGAAATCGAAACGATTATCAAATATTCATTGTCAAAATATAAAATATTTCCTATTATTAATAACTACTCAGGGAATTACAACTTTTATGAAACTAGGTTTTTTATTATTTTAGTTATCTTTCAAACGATTGAAAATATTCTATATTGAGAAATTTCATTATAAAACAATCTAAAAAAATTAAATATCCCTTTCTTAGATGAAATCGCACATCATTTTTTTTTATTAAATTACGATAAGTGTTATCAGAAAATCGTTAAAATTATAAAAACCGCAGAATAGCCATTTTTTTCGATTAGTTGGTATAATATTTTTGAAATTGACTTTCATCTCGACGTATTATAATTATTAAAAAAAAATGTTCAAATACTGTTACTTATTACTTTTATTGACTGTGTATGTTCACAGTCAATCGACTATTCCACGCGGTTGTGATAATAATATTCCTATAGTTGCAAACTTCGATTGGAAAAATGTGAGAATTTTCCATTATAATTCGTCTAAAAATTTATTTATAACATTCATTAAACTAGAAATAACACGAATTTTCCGTCCATTTTTTCATTTCAGATTATCGACAAGACCTGGTATCAAATATATACTTCGGATGAAGCGTTCGATTGCGCCACTGTAATGTATCACAATAGCAGCGATAATAATTACATAATACATTTTAACGGTAAAAAGAATAATAAAGACAACGAGAAAAACATCAGAATTGCAGTGACAGGAAATGAAGCAAAATACACGTACAATGCTACCGGAAATAGAATTAGTATGTTTTTTTTTTAATTCAGAATATATTATATATATTTTAATTAATTTATATTTATAAAACATAATATTTATATATTATATATATATATGATAATTTCAGTTACACAAAAAATTGTGGCCTTCAAAGAAAATTCATATGTAACTAGTGCATGAATGTATTACAAACAATAATACTAATTCGATAAGTATGTTATATATTACAATAATTAATTGAAAAATAAACATTAGTAATATATATATATATATATATATATATATATATATATATATATATATATATATATATATATATAGCAAAAAAAACAGTAATAAAATTATTATTAGTATGACTAAAACTAGATTGATTCAAAAGATATATATTTTTATAGCTAAAACGTGGATTTTAAGCAGTCAACCGGTTCTTCCTTTCCTCGATGCCGCTATGGTATTTTACGATCTTTCTGCATCAGGAGTGGACAACGAAGTCAAAATGACCGACATCAAGACGATTGTCCAATTTGGAGATGTGTGCAACGGCAGCGGTTTTATACAAGTGTTTACATCGTTATTGTTTTTAGGATTTTTAATAACTAGACTATTATGATTAATAATATAATTATAATATTATACACTTATTTATATTGATTATAATAGATTGTTATTATATTATAAATTCAAATTAAGTGAAAAAAAAAACACAATTTTTGAAAGATAATAAATTTATAATTACAATGAAACGTATTAGTCTTTTTATTTTTTTACATTATATTACATTGTATATTATATTCTATAATAATCAAAATCTCATATCAATTTTTATCAACTTTTAAATTATATTTTAACAATATAAGTTATTGTTGTAATTAATATCAATTTCAAAATTATATATTTTTATTAAAAATTAACATATTTGTGTCGACGTTTTTAATTTATATTAATTATACTTTTTTTCTACTATTCAAATACGTTAAAAATATTTATAAAAAAAATGAAAAACACAATAAAAATATTATAACGCTATTTATCTTTATCTGTTGCTAAGTGAGAACATTGCAGTTTCTGATTTAAAATTTGAATAGTAATAAATTTACATAAAAATATAATACACACATCTCTCGATTTACACTGAAGTTAGGTTCACAACAAAACCGTGTAAAATGAAATAAAACTCCAAACGTGTGCTCTATTTATTCACTTATTTAAGTAAAACATCTTAAAAAATCTACCTATTGGATTAATTATAGATTAGAAACAAAAATGAAACAAAGAAATATTTTATAAGTTTATTCGCTGTTATTACTTTCAAGAAATATCAGTCTTTTTTTGCTAAGTTATTACTATCAGTGTTGCCAAATAAATGAAACCCAAAATTTTTTTAACAAAGAAATTATATATATATATATATATATATATATATATATATATATATATATATATATATATATATATACATTTATATATATATATATATATATATATATATATTATATATACATTTCTATAATTTTTTAAAAAATTCAACATTTTATAAACCATGAAAAAGTGAAATCGTGTAAAACAGGTGTCATGCAAATAGAGGGATTGGTGTATTATGTAATATATTATAAAACATCAGTTTATTTTAATACTAGAATCGAACCTATTATTTATTTCATTAAAAGCTGCATTTTATTTTTTTAATATAATTAATATTTCAAATTTAAATTGTCATTAAGAAAAATAATACACAATATATATATATATATATATATATATATATATATATATATATATATGTTTTCATATATTTTTTTAAATTTGAATCGATAATTAAATATCATAAAGAAAGGTTTAATAATATATATATAAATAAATAAATATATATATATATATATATATATATATATATATATATATATATATACGTGTGTATATGTATGTCTGCTTGTGTCATTATTCATGATGGTTTTATTAAATAAAAATATTTGAATAATTTGATCATTTAATATATATTAGTTATAAAAATACATATACAATAAACATTCTAACTTAAAAAAACTAAAATCTTGGTAAACATTTCAATAAAATATCTCTCAGCTTAAGACGTAAATTTGGATCTGTGCTGAGAATATGTGTCGATAAACCATCCACTTGAATCAAAGTGTCCTCTCTCTGTAAATGGATGATACAACCATTGGGTCCTCTTTCTATTTTCGCATCAGTAATACCTTCTTGAGCTAATTTTCTTACAAATTCATCTACTTCTAAATTGCTCCATTCGTACTGAATACCCTTTAAAACATTTTCTATAGATGGCGTTGCAAGTTTCAAATCAGATGAATGTGATGCACTTTCGCTTTCTAAAGGCATGATATGATGTTGATTATCCCTAATTGTTAACAAAGCTGTAATGGTAGCAGCATGAAGTCCAGGACGCAGTTCTTGTGGAGATAAAGAAGCGGCAACTTCTGGAGCCATATATACGCGATCTTTTCGACGTTTTAAAGGCAAACGAACTTCATTACCTCGTTTAAATGACAATACTTGTCTATCCTAAATATTCAAATATTTGTATTGAAAATAATTTAATATAATATTAAAAAGATAATACATACCTCAATTACTAAAGTTGATTTTGGAGGAGCATTTGATGGAGGAACGACATATTGTTCCGGCGCAATCAATGCTTGGGGTCTTAAATCTTTAATCAATTTGTTAGCCTGTGAAAAATTCAATGACGTATCTATTGGACAGTGAAAAGCTTTCATTGCTAATGGTTGAAATGGTGCCAAAGCTTCTGTATATGGAAAATCTGGTTCTATAACAATAATATTAATATAAAAAAGGAATAACAACCAAGAGGTTACAAAATAAAATAAATTCGATACCAGTAAATATAACAGCATGCAAAGGATTTGAACCCCACATTTCAATAAAATGAACAGCATCACCAAATCTTAAACTAGGATGACCACAGAAGACGACACATGGCTAAAAATTAATATATGTGAATATATATATATATATATATATATATATATATATATATATATGTGTGTGTGTGTGTGTTTGTGTGTATATGTGTGTGTGTGTGTGTGTGTGTGTGTGTGTGTGTGTGTAAGAGTATGTAATCAAATTGAAATTTAACCTGTCTAAATTCAGTGCTAAAGCCTTCTGAATATATATGCTTAAAATGTTTAAGACGGGCATTTTTAACGAGAAAAGCATGAGGAAAGGGTTCTTCAGGAAGATAAACTTTACTTTGCTTTGCACTTGAGAGCCATTCAGCTAATATATTAGAATATGCTAAAGAAGAATCGGCTACTGGAGATATGAAAAACATAGGGACTTGTGTTAAGCCACTACTATCTAAATGTCCAGAAAGACATTCAAATAAATCGTAAACAACACCGCTAGGATAGCACGGAATTAAGACTGACCCGCCGGCGCGTAAAGTCATCGCTAAAATAAAAAAAATAATTATAATAAAATATTTTATGAAACAACACCGTTCTATCGTTTAATAAAATTTTACCCGCATGCATGCAGAGATCACCGAGCATATTGTCCGGATTATGAGCGGGCGTTTGAGTAAGGCCGGCGATTATGAGGAGATCCGCATTTTTCAATGCCGCTTGATTAATAGGTCTCGGATGCGTGGTTAAAGTTGAGGAACCGCTGACGTATGCTATTTTTTCATGAGAAGAAGTTATTACCCAATTGCTAGAACCGAGACAAAAACCGGAGCTCACGGGCATTACTTGTAACGCTCCAAAAACATCCTATAATATGAAATAAGAAGAACATATAAATGTAACATATCGGTAAATTACGTTTAGTAGAATTATAAGCTCACAATTTTTTCATCGTATCCGACGATACGAACTCTGGAAAGGGCTCTAGCTAACGTCTCAGTATTATACAAACGTTTCCAAGATCGCGGTTTTAGAGCTTCACTTAGAGGTATCGGAAGTAAATGTAAAGTTTCTTTCCACTGAGTGGCCATAGCGGCTTTCGGGGCTTGTTCGATAAATTCTACCAATTCTTCAAGAAAAAATCTAAAATACAAAAATAAAATTCAGTTAAAAATATAAACCCCTTTTAAAACCTTACGAGAATACGCGAGATTCGCTTAAGACGTACCTTCCGATTTGTAACGTGGGCTCGGTCGCGTACACGACTCCTTTAAAACCCGTGCCTTCGGTAATAAAGGGCAAAGCCATCATGCAGGTGTAATTAGAAATAAGAATTACGTGCAACTGCGAAAAATCTATGACTTTGTCCAGCGGCGGACAGAATTCCGGCGCGCTGTCCACGAAGACCCGACCGCAACATTCTTTTAGTTCCTAAACGAAAGGTAAAACTTACAACATAAAACGGAAGAAAAAAAATCGTCCGATTGCGGAAACAATTTACTCACGCCTTCGAGCGAAGGATCGTTAATGTGAGGCGGCATATATGTCGACAACGACGAGAGCCGAGCGCTCGGAACGAGCGGTAAAGGTAAAAAACATAACACGGAATGCGCCGACAGACCGCAGTCCAGCATCAAGTTCAATTCTTTGAAACTTATCACTATGCACGGTTTGGCCGCGTCGTTGCTCAAACTATACTGCAACCGAGATGAAAGCGTTCGTTATCGACGGTCAACATAAATATAAAATAAATATATCGGTTCAACGTAAATATAAAATAACGTACCAACTTCATGTTGTACGGCCGCGCCGGCAGCGCTGACAGCGCGAACATAAACAATACGAAAGTCGGCCATTCTCGGAGCTGCCAACCTTAAAAAAGATTTTTTTTTTATATGTACGATATTATAAAAACGCGTTAGGATATTTCGATAATTAAATAACACATTTTAAAATGTGAATATTGAAAATGTCAAAATAAAAAAAATGCTATGAAAAAAAAAAATTTTGCAATACGATCGAATCGCAATCGGAACGTCAGTCGATTGACGTTCGCGCGTTGACGTTTGTCGTGTCGTGTGATGCGAGACTATGGCGTTCCTCCGAGACGTCGGTTTCAAAGCTCGAAGCTGGACGATCGGAGGATCGATAGTCTGCTGGTCGTTCGGATCGGCGTCGGCGTCCGGAGCCGACATCGCTTTGGACGCGAAGGCGACTCTGCTGCATCGCATCGACTCGCTAAACTTGCTAATCTACACGTGCCTGTTGACGCTGACCGTGCTCACTATATGGGTCTTCAAGCATCGCAGAGTCAGCTGGCTGCACGAGACCGGACTCGCCGTCATCTACGGTACTATATACTATATGTTTGTAATTTTAAATAAAACTAGACGTCGATATATTATTATTCAATTATTTAACCTTGTATCGTATATCGAGTATCCG
>JANIJI010000065.1:6680000-6722500 GCA_024500535.1 Leptonema lineaticorne
ATAGCAGAAGTTGCAGAACTCACTGGTAAATATCGAAATTGTGTAATTTTATTGATTACTTCTCATTTCCACATAGTATATATTTATTTTGTTATTTAATTACAGGGGTTGTCGCTGTACTATTTTGTGGTATATGTCAGGCTCATTATACATATAACAATCTTTCTGAGGATTCGAGACTACGTACTAAACAAATATTTGAACTATTGAATTTTTTGGCGGAAAATTTCATTTTTACTTATATTGGCGTATCGATGTTTACATTTCCTAAACATCATTTCGATCCTTGGTTTATAATGGCTGGTTTTGTATCCTTTTTATCAATTTTATATATTTACAAAAAAAAAATTAAGAACTATTCCGTGTATTTCCTTAAATATTTTCTTAGATTTGCGCTGCATTGGGCCGAGCGGTAAATATTTATCCTCTATCATTTCTTTTAAATTTGGGTAGAAAACCCAAAATTTCATGGAACTTTCAACACATGTTATTTTTTTCAGGTAATTAATTTATATTAAAACTCGTAATGAATACAAAGTATATCATATTTCCTTATTTTAGGTTTACGAGGAGCTATGTCGTTCGCATTGGCTATCCGTAATACAGTATCGGATGTACGGCAAGCAATGCTTACCACAACTTCTTTGATTGTAATATTTACTGTCATATTTCAAGGTGGTGCAACGATGCATGTACTTAAGTGGCTTAAAATTCCGTAAGTATTATCACGCAGGAATAATATAATATAATAAATAATTTAATAAAATCAGAAAGAAATGAACATATGACATTATTCATTCTTTTATAATATAAATCAATCGTTAATTTAATGTAATAGTTAAATTTTAATACTATTATAACAACTTATGATTTTTATAATCTAATATCACTAAGCAAATGTTTTATAACAATCTCTAACTTTATCAAATTAAATTTATTTTAATTCATTAATTAGGGTTGGTATAAGCGAAGAGACGGAAGCTTTGCCTTATCAAGGAGTCAGAAGTGTAAGTTACGCTTTTTTATTTTTCATTGTAGTTCATATATCACTATTTTATCACGTATATTATATAAGCAATTCTTTGTCCAGAAATTTTCAAGTTATTTATTTCATTATTTTCTTTTTTTTGTTTTGGCGAGTATATAAAATGTAAATTAAAATATCACTAATTTAATCTTGTTAAAAAATAATAGTTCGCGTTAATTGAGAAATGCTTATATTTTATGCTTAATTTTCTAGTGTAGTTTCACTCTACTTTATTTTAATGAGATAAACTTTCTTTGGCACTTTTATATATATATATATATATATATATATATATATATATATATATATATATATATATATAAAAGTAACTACACTTAAAACTAATAAAGCTTAATATAAAAATCAATCCTAACTTTTACCCTGTATATTCACTATTATGTTTTATTTTTGATAATGTTTTTCACAAGTTTTAATTACAATATCGTTGCAAGAAAAAAACAATATGTTGTTCAATACACAAAATACACGTTTACTTTTTTTAAGTGTATCCTTAATAAATATCTATAAATAGTCACAAATATTATAATTATATTTTGTAAATACGTAGTGTGATGTTTTTGGGATCTTTAACATTTTCGCATATATATTTTAAAATAGTTATTTCAATATCCCATAAACTTTACAATAATATTAGAAACACGTTTGTTTGTTTATTTTCTTTTTTGTGCGTCACTTGCTTTTTATATATTTTCTTTTTGTATTTGTTGTTGAGAGTTGTTTGTAGATATTGTTTTTTTTTTTTTTTTGATTAATTTTTGTTTCATTTATTATGCTGCTGTATGAAAAGGTTTACAACTCGACGGAAAACACGAATGCGGTATGTAAAACCTGAAAAAAAGTTGATGTTTTTAATTTATTCAGAGAATATGAGCTTTGCTTTTATATAATATTTGTGTTTATTTCTTCATATATTTGTATAATTTTTTTCATTATTTTTGAACCTGTCAGACGATAATAAACCAAACATTGGTCAACGTTTTCATTGAAATATCATGAATATTAATATTTATTATTATTATAAAGTTACTCGTGTAATTTAGTTAAAATGATCTTGTTTTTATTTTATTTATTCTGAGAGGTTCATATTAAAATCATTTACATAATTCAATATCTCAATATCTCATGATTATATTAAAATGGATGGCATCAACAGTATATAATTTATATATATATATATATATATATATATATATATATATATATATATATATATATAAATTCATTATCATTAAAAAACATCATATGGCATGTATAAATAAAATAATAGACACATATTCACAAACATTATAAAATATCAATTTACATCCTTATTTCAATTTAAAATATAATGTATTAGTGATATACTGAATCTTTCTGTAAAAATTTCAAATCTAATTCATGGTTCGGAGTAAAATTAATGACCAAAAAATAATTGTCGTTTCTCTATTTTATAATAAACAATAAAATAATATTTTGAATTTGTTTCGTCATTGCAAATATATCACCGCTATAGCATAATTATTGTCGTAAAATATATTTTCATGTTGTAATGTGCTCCAATATATCTTTGTCATTTCCATGATGTGACGTTTTTGGTCAATGAATATTACATATTTTCAGCCTATGGATATGGGATTACACTTGCATCAAATGGACAATTCGAGACGCAATAGCGACGTGGTAACAATATTAACACTACTAACATATTTTTTTTTCACATAATTTTAATCAATAATTGGAATGCTATAGTTTTGCTTTCGTTCAACTGCCACTATTTATTATTTTTCCATATTCATTTTCACATTATCGATAAAAATACTAAAAAAACAAATCTGACTTCTTTAGCTCTTTTTTTAACTACTAATCATAGAGTTTGGTTTTAATTTTATATTTTTAGCCTTTTTGCATGTCGACAGTCGGGGTAAATTGGAATGCATCAACAGATTCAATTGAATTGCCTGCACTAAGAGTAGGTTCTTATTTTTATTCATTTGATGTGGATGTGTTTTCTTTTTTCAATTATATATATATATATATATATATATATATATATATATATATATATATATAACATAAAGCATGTAAATGCACATATTATATCATTAATATTATTATTGTTTAACAAATTACAGTAATATAACATCATACCCTATGCTATTTTCTTTTTTTTATTTGCTTTTTAATGTACATATTTTAATTGCATGCATGTTTGTGTGTCGTAAACGATATTCATTGAATATCGAATATTGTGTTTTATTCTTTAAAAATAACTTTCAGGAACCTAGCAGTCGTCGTGCATCGAGCAGTGGAGAAAAGGCTATTTTGGCCCGAGTTTGGGGCGGTTTAGATACTCGCTATCTTAAACCATTATTAACCCATGCTCGGCCTACATTATTGGACACTTTACCTGTGTGTTGTGCTCCATTGGCACGAATTCTGACTTCAACACAGCAAATGACACAACCGGTTAGTTATTATATATATATATATATATATTTATATATATATATATATATATATATATATATATATATATATATATATATTATTTACATTTGCAGGATACAACATTACATCATACAGATTCTGATTCAGATTTATGCATTAAAGATTCGTCTTCAGATGTACGAAGAGGACCAAGGGTATATTTTTATGATATTTAATGGTTGTTATTCAACATTGAATTCACACATTTGCTAAAGAATATTCAATAATAAATAAATAAAATTTATGAAATATAATTCTGTATTGAACATTTTAAAACTCATTTTTATATGCAAATATGTGAATTTATGCAAAAAAAGGTTGCATTATATAGATTATTCTTCATATATATATATATATATATATATATATATATATATATATATATATATATATATATATATATATATATATATATATATATATATATATATATATATATAAATGGGTCTTAATTTTATCAAAGTTCGCATTAAATTCTAATTAAACATTAAATTGTCAGAATAATCTAATTAATTGCAGCCTTCTTCGATATGCTATTTATTTATTTTTGTTTTATTTTATTTTTATTTATTTTTTACTTTTCAGAACAATTCCATCAACTTTAGTGGAAATATATAATATGTTTGACATATTTTTTTGTGATATTTTTGTTGAAATTTAGCAAAATTTATATTTCTAAGTTTTATTTTTTAATTTACAAACGCTGTATGTAATTTTTGTTGTGATATAATTTGCACGCGTTATTATAATTTTAAGTGTTTTTACTTAAAAAGTACAATAATACATATATATATATATCATATATAAAATAAAATTTATTATTTCTTAAATGTTGCCAGCTGGAACCAGTAGGTCTAGTATCCACAAGAGTCATTATGGATGGTTTGACTGGTAGCAACATTTAGATGTTTGCGATGTTCCAGGGCTGTGAAATATTTAATATTATTTATATAATAATTATATATGTAAAATACACGTAACACATACACACACACACACAACGGTCGTGCGTGTATATACTGAACGTGTTGTGCCAGGTATTTTGCTTAATAATATTGTAAGCTTAATTATGACTTTTTATCTCCTGTGTCAAGCCAAATATGTCTAACTTACACTATTGGCATTTTAACAATTTTACAAATTTGTAAACAAAAAAAATGAACATATACAATATATTCGTATATATAGGATAGATTTTTTATGAACATACATATATATATGAAGTGATTCTCATATTTGCACTATAATATTTATTTTATTTAAATGTTGTGATTTGCGTGCATAGCATGTGTTATTTTAACCAATTAATTGCTCCTTAGTATATTCCTTATAATTATGTAGCAAAGTATCAACACTGTGATTTTTATATTGCACAGAGTTTGCAAAAACATTTATGATCTGTTTATAAATTTATGGAATTAATGCGAGATATATTTATACTGGTGATGTAGTTTAACGAAACGAATATATACCAGATTATTATTATATTTTTATTTTTTTTGTTGCACATAGTGCAATTGTGATTCTTTTCTTTATAAAAAAATATATTAAAATTAATATTTGGTTTAAGAACCCCAAAAAGTAGAATTTGTTAAGTACAAAAGACATTAGTTTTATATTTTAAAATTTGTAAAAAAAAATATATACTTCGAAATTCTTAAGAGTTCTTGTGTTTCTAACATCAATCTTACTGCTACATTTGTTCACTGTATATTAAAAGGAAATAATACTTAAAATATTTTTCAAATTTTCTTGTTATTACAAAGAGATTTATAACTGCTAATTTTGAATAAAATCTTCTTATTACATTTTATATAAGAAATAAATGGAGTATTCACATATATAAATAAAATAAAGAAAAGTGAGAAAAATACGTTTTTTAACAGCTTTAAAATATTATATTTAATATTCATGTTTTTATGTTGAAAAATATTGAATTTTCTACCTTCCAATCTTCTTTTTTACTATAGATTCTTGAAGAAGTAATTTTGAATATTATCTCTAGAACGACTATTAATATGTAAATGTTATTGGGGACTTGTGATTTATTTTATCTTGAGAAAATTAAATTGATGTATATTTATTTTAAGAAAGATAAAGGAAACGAAAATGTTATATATTATAAAATTTTCTTTTATTTGTTAAATGTGAAATTGTGTAACATATATAATTAAATGTATTATTGAAAGCTTTGTTATTTTGAATTTATTAAATAAAATTAAATGAAAATTATATTCATATTGAATGTTTTATTTATTTTTTTGCAAAATATTATATATACAATATAAAAAAAATGTACGTAAACATCCCACTTCAATGGTAATAACATTTGCAAATAAGAAAATAATAAAATTTACAATGTGAAAAAATATATAAAAACTTGTTAAAAATAACGTAATATTACGTTTTCATACATATCGACGAATAATAATAATTATTGAATATAGACATTAAACTTAATACTAGAATTTAGCTCAAATTTCTCACAACACATAAAAATAATTTATTACTCAAGTAAAATCTTTATTCAGCCAATTATGTAAATTTTATAATTATATTGCATTATGAAAAATAATATATCGAAATATATAAAACTATATCTGTAGTCAAATATTGTAAATGAGACTGATTTTTTTAACCTATCAATATAATTAAAAATGAACAACGATTAAATTCAAACATATAAAGAATAAATGCTGATATTTATATCTCACTATATAATATATTCATTATATTTATATCGCATAAAAAAAAAGTCGATATAGTAAATTTAATTAAAAATAATTATTTATAATAAATGTGAAAAAAAAATCATTTTTTTATAGCGTGTCCGGAAAAATGGATGAGATACGTCGGAAAGAACTCGTCGTCCTTGTATTTTACCGCAACGTGACCGTCAGGCTTTTCAGACGTATCATAAAATATATCATCATACGTTTCGTAGTTCGGAGGGAATACCATATACTTATCACCGTCGCACATCAATCCGACCAGCATATGAACGCCGAACATAAGCCTATTAGAATACTTTCTATCGCTGTAATTGCTGGCATAATTGGCTATCGGTGTGAATGATACACCTTTGCCGAATATGTTTCCTCTGGATTGACCGTGGCGTCTCCAATCGAAATTATATCGCCATATCGATTTTGCGTATTGTTGTTTGGTTCCGTGAAATACAAACTCCTCTTTTACATATGCGATGCGACGATATCTTATTTGATATTCCAATTTCTTTAATAAAAATGACGCTCTTAAAAATGGATTAAAAACTTTTTCAACTTTTAATATTTTATAATGATTTTGCGATGTCTTTTTAAATTTACTCTTTACAAAAGTATAATCTGCAGAAATGTCTGTAAGATTTTCTAATTTTATATTAAGATCGTTATTTATTATTGGATTTTCAGATGATAAAATTTTCTCCAAAATTCCTTGACGGTATTGTCCATATATATTTATATATTTGGATTTGATCGCGTTTATTCTGTTTTCTTGGTTCTGTAAACGAGTCCTTAACGCTACCTCTTGTAATCTTTGTCTTTCCAATTCTGCATATCGCCTTTGATTAGCTAATTCTTGTTGCCTTTCTAATTCTTTACGTTGTAACTCTTGGCGTTGTAATCTTTGCTGTTGTATTATTCGAAATTGTAATTCTTGACGATTTATTTCTTCTTGATACCTTCGCCTTCGTTCTGCTTCCCAGTTTTGTCGTTGTTGATTCCTAAAAATTATTAAATTAAACTGTTAGTGCTTTCCTTATGTTTCGTTCTTATGTCTTGTTATATGTTTAATAATTGAAAACAGATATATATATATATATATATATATATATATATATATATATATATATATATATATATATATATATATATATATATATATATATATATATATGTCGTTTGTATATAAAAATATTGAAACCCGATTACATCTGGAGAATTTTAACTTGCATCATTTCCAGTAGGGGTCTTTTTTTGACACCAAAATCAAAAGTGTTTATTTGATTTCTTAATTTAACTTTTAAATTTATATTTATCCTTAAAAGTAAATCATATCCATATGTACTAGATAACATTGAAATTTGTTTATTTATTTTATCAATTTAATGAGTAATTATCAAAAATACGATCATTTGGAGAGGCAAGCCCACTATTGTCAGCTGATAGACGCTAGTGTGAACAAGAATTAGGGATAACTGTAGATTTTTTTTAATTTGTACATAAACTGAAAATATTTTATATTTATTATTTTTTATTCACAGCTATTGAAATATAACTTAAATAACGTTCTTTTCATATTTTCATTTACATTTTTTTTTTAATTTAAAAAATAGTGCTAACAATATTATTACAACTGATATTTTAAAATAATATAAAATAAATAAAATATAATTTATTATTATTATTTAAGTAATTTAAATTTGATTATGAATTAAATTAATCAAAAAAATGATTAACATTTTTAATTCTGGTGCCAGCTAAAGAATTCTTGAAGACATGGAAAATATTTTTATACAAAAATAATAAAAATCATGTTTCTACAACCTGAACGTTGTTTGGTTAAATTAAGTGATGGCAAATATTTTTTTATTAACAGACTAAAATCAAAAATAAAACCTTCAACAGACCATAACATTTCGAGCTCTAGTAATTATGTCACATTAAAAAAAGTATAATATTTTTTTAATAAATTATTCAAAAAAAAATCAGATATAATCCCACACGCTGAATGCCTTGCCTATCGCTAGGTCAAACTACAAAATTGAAAGTTAATATTACTGAATAATAAAAGTCGATAAAAATATTGATATGAAATAAATTTCACTTATAATAAATGAATCATAAATAGTCATATATTAGATAATGTTTTATCTGAATATAAATTTTCCGGGGATTTTTTTATTTTTAATAATAGATTGCTTAAGTCAAATGTTCATCAATAAAAATATTCTAGAAAAATATATTATGATTCTTCTAGATGTAATAAGCATAATAAAACAAACATAGAAAATGACGCATCGTTTAAATTCATGAGAATGATTTTCAATGTATGTAAATAAAATTCCGTTAAATTTAATAAGATATATGTTTATTCCAAACAATAATTATAAAACATTTTTTTTTTATATTGAAAAGCAATTTAAAATTTACAAAAATCATTGTTATTGCGTATTTTTGAAAATTCGAAAATTTATTATTGATCACTGATTTTTTTTTTATAACATTATATCAATTATATTAGTTTTTAATTTTAACGATTCTATAACATTATAATACTAAGTTGTATTAAAATTCCATAATTATAATCAAATGTTAATAATCAATTTAATAAAACGTAATCATGAAAATTAACCATAGTGGGAAACGTTATTTTTTTTATCAGTTAATTAAGAATATACAATGCAAGTTGCAAGTATCAAATATCGCATACTAATTTGTATACATATACACATAGCATATATATATATATATATATATATATATATATATATATATATATAGCTCTTTTAAAAAAACGACAAGGAAAATATATAAATACAAGAACAACGAATACATATTTAATATAAATAAAAATATAAATAGTACTGACTCGTTACTGAAGAGTCCGCCCATCTTCGCCGAACAATAAATTCAACTAAATGTAAATGTAATTTCCATTTTCCTTGTGTTGCCATAATACATATATATAAATGTGCAAATATCTTCGGATATAAATTTTCACAATAATTAGTTTAAACGATTTTAAAAAATAATCATTGTATTTCAACTATTTTTTGTTTTTTTTTATCATATAAAAAAATGAGTTTGATCAGTCTAGATAATATAATATATTTAATGTTTTTTTTTTCACACTAATTATAGTGTGACATAACTCTTAATTTTGACTGATGTTACATTAACAGAACTCAATTGAAAAAATGAAAAAGATTGTTTCAAACATTTTTTAATTAACTATCAAACCATAATATATTTTTAAATATAACAATTATTATATTTTTTTTAATAAAAGTTTTTTGTATCGTTATTTTATTTTAAGACAACATGATTTAAAAATTTGATACGAATAAACGATTAGATATACGATTTTTATATTATATGTAAGAAAGAAAATGTGTTAAAAATTAAATTTGAATCCAAATAAATAAATTTAAAAAAAAAATTGTTACTTGAAAAAAAATCTTTTATATAAAATGAATATATATATATATATATATATATATATATATATATATATATATATATATATATAAATTTTAATTGATATATATTTAGAGTATAAATTTTAATTGATATATATTTAGAATGAATATTTAATATTTTGTTCATATTTTTTTCACGTTATGAAAAAAATATTGTTTTTCTTAGATGGCAACACTGATTATGAAAGTTACACGGATTTGACAGATTAGCCGCTCTGGTGTGGGGGCGTAAGTGGCGCGTTATTGAAACTGGAATCTGTTTAAAAAAAAAGAAAAGACCAGTATCGAGTGATTTGTCGCGTCGTTTAGTCGCATCCGTTCGTTCGTTTGAATCACATCGTCAAAGTGACTTATAACGCACATGTTATTCGAGCGCCCCCACTGAAGATCGTACCAGGTACTTAATTTATTAGCATAAATTTAATCTTCAAAATCAAAAAAAAAAAAATATCGTTAAACTTTTATCGAACGTGAAAGCTCATATGATGACCATTTTTACTGTACGTTTTTGCATGTTTCCCTTTTAATTTTAAATTATTATTATTTTTTATTTTAAAATAATGCGTGTATTTTTTTATTTATTTTATTACTTTTTTGAAAGCTTCACATTTTATGTCGTGCGATATATAAACGGATCGCAACGAAAACGGGGAAGAAAGTGAATATAAATGCATAAAATAATAATATATCGCGTTGAAGAGATGTCGACTCCGTTTATACTCAAAACTGGGTCTGTGTCTGCATTCGATTTATTTGTGCTGTAGTATTAAGTCTGTAATGGAATGTGACACACTTATGAGCGTCTTTTAAAGCTACTAAAAGTTCATGGACGGTTTTCGATTTGTTTATATTATCAATGTCGAACGATTACAGCTTCACTAATTTGATTTTTATTGTTCTTATTATTGTTTTATATTGTGATATTCATTCAATACTGTCGTTACTTTCAATTTTCATTTCATTTTTACGATTATCTTTTTGTTTGTATTATATTTTTTTCTTTTTAAATATAAATATTTGAAATTTTAATAAATACACAGTTCATTTCTTGTTAATTTTTCACGATATTTTAATGTAATCATTTCTAAAGAAATTAACGGAGCTTTTAAATGAGGCACATATATAAAAATATATATATCTGAACTTTTTCCTTATTCGTCGATACCGTTTTAATTAATAGAAAGTTATCTGTTAATTTATTTTAACATAGCATAATATATAAATAAAATTTTAACAACGCTAATATTTTTACAGTTAATTATTATATTCATTTCTTATGCTGTTGTTGTAACGAATATTTTTAATTAATAATAAATAAAAATAAAGACGCTATATTGACATATATAATTTTAAATATCTATTACATTTATAATGGGCATTTAAAATTATATTTAAATATTTACACGTGTATTTCAATATATCATTTTTATCTATTACAGTTATAAAATAGAATATTATATAAATCAGACATACATAAGGCTACGCGTTTTGTAGTCGTAAAGAATGTAATTTTATTTAATTTAAAAGTCAAGTATATTGGCAATATTGAATGACAATTAAATGAATAAGAACGCAGTTTTTTACTAAGAAAATATATATAAATAAAATTTTGTAATTTTTAAAAACTTTTATAAAAAAAATATATTTATTATATCATTTTTTAATTAAGATTTATTCTAGAATTTCAAAATAATTGCCAGTTTTTTTTTATAAATAGATGATTTTGACCTCTGTATATCTATGATATACAGAGATTTATTATGAAATTTATTTATACTCAGTATTACATTTTAAATAGAGTTCGAATATTGAAAAAACTCTCAACTTTGATTGATTAAAATATTAATATTTAATTACAAAAAATATATATATTTTCACATATAGGGGATAAAATGTTTATATTATATGTAATTTGCAAGCCTCCAATAAATTGACAAATGGCGATCATGACCTCTAAATTATTGACGTATCACGATTTAAGATATTTTCATGTGATCTAATTTATATTTATATTAATTTACATATAAAACGTAATCCTGGTCTATTATATATAATATATAAAGTATCGTGAGAAAAATCTTTTGTGTGAATTAGCGTGAGATCATGCAATCAGATGACATTTACACATAGTCATATCGATTTTTACATATCTTTTGTTACACGCGATGATTTTATGGTAATTATCTAATATTAATACGATGTCATTATCAGAGTTAAATATGCAATATTTAAAATATAACTCGTTTGTTCGCAATAATAATAATAGTGATAATTTTCAGAAAAAAAAATGTCGAAAGAGAAAGGCATTTCAGTTCGCGTGAAATACAACAAAAAGAAAAAAAATGAAACAGAACAACATAATATTGAAAAGAAAAATTTGATGTATTTATTATCTAGTTTTTATTTTACATATCTTATCATTTGATTAAATTTTAAATTAGTGAAAATTCCACGCGCGCACGGTATTTTATATTGTTATTGTTTTCATTAAAATCTTTGTGGTGTAATTAATTAATTTCATGTGTGAATGCACATTTTATGACGTGCGTTTATTATTATAGCTCGTTATCTTTGTTAAATATTTATTTAATAAATTTTCTATTTTTATAACAGAGCAAATTATTATTTATTCGTTTTCAATAAAACAAAAAAAAAGTGTGTTCGAAAATATGGAATTTATTATAAATATAATTAAAATAAGTAAACGAAACTCTGAAATTGTTAAACGAAAAAAAAAAATCTCAAATATTCAATATATGCAAATTCCGTTTTTCCAGCTAGAAGAAGTCGAGTTTTATAATTTGAATAATAAAAATTGTGAATTTATTAAGAAAAATTATAACGTGCTGAAATTATGTGAAAAAAAAATTATGTTCAATAAATAAATTATAATAAATTTTTCGAAAAGAAACGTCGAATAATAAAATTGAAAGATTAAATGTGACAACGGTACTTCAGCCTAAATTTTGATAATTACCAAACATTCGGAAATAACTCATATTTATTCGCAATCGAAATGCAAAATAATAATAATAATAAATTCGAAATATTTTCACATCAACTAAATCATTTTACACACACACACACACACACACACACACGCACAACTAACAAAACGTTCTGCGCGAAATCGAACCGTAGAGTTTCACCGGTTCGTTTTTGACCCGATTGACACTTTTCAACGGTTCGAACGTTCATTTTATATATTATAATAATTGTTCACAATATCTGCTATTTATTCCGTTTGTTGTCTGTTTGTTTGTTTGTTTGTTTTTTTTTTATTATTCGTTGTTGTGTTTTATTTTGCATTTTTCCGCAGAAAACCGCTTATTTCCCCCCCCCTCCCGCTCACCCCTCTCATTCGCCGGCGTTCACTTCAGGTCGCAGTGAATTTTTGCGGCTTCTCATAAATGCGACGTGACGATGGAACTCCTCGTGTTTAACGTATTATGAAGCGTTTGACACCGTTTCGTTGCCAGTATACATACGACTTTGAACGTGAACTTCGCTTTAATTTAATTTTTAATTATTGTGACGCAATCATCATTTTTTTCAATATTGTTGTTGATTTTTTTTTTTATAATAATTATATCTGAATTTACGTTAAAATTTTAAAATAATTTAACTTTTTTTTTTTAAAATTAAAAATCTTTATCCGTTATCTTTAATTTATAATAATATTTATGAATTACTAAATGGAATTTTCTTACATTTATTATAATATTTTTATTAATAACATAATAACTATTTTCATTTTTTTTTAATTTTACTTATGACATTTATATAAAAAAACATGTCGCATTGAGATTCATTTCTTATTAGTGTAATAAATGCGAATATAAATATTATATAAATCACACTTATACTGAAAATATTCTCTTTGTCTATATAAAAAAATATATGATAATTATTTACGTACATTTATATCGTCATGTCATTTTAAACATCTGACAGAATAAGTTATGTAAATTTTTATATATCATTGAATTATTTATCATAGACTATTGCTTTCATTTTTAGCACATTTTATTTATTTTTTTATTATTCTGAATTGCTATCCTTTTATATATTTATATATATTGTCCTCGATATCGTAAGTTGTTTCTTTCTGTGCCATGATGACACAGAAAACTTTCATTTTTTTTTCGCGTTCTAAATGTTGCTATATCCATTATGATTCAATTGAATATTCGCAAACAATTCATTTGATCGTTATTATTATTATTATTATTATTTTGATAAGATATATTTTTTATTATAATAATAATTTTCAAAATCTTAAAAAACAAGCTCGCACCCTTTTGGGTTGAGCCATTTTTAATTTAAAATATATTTATTAAAATCAATACATTTTATGCTATAATAAATTATTAAATTTTATATCATATGAGTATAGTAGACGATATTGAAAATAGAAAGCTTAATTATAATTAATTTATATTATATAAACCGGAAGTTTTCTTTGATATTCACATTGAATATTATTTAAAGAGATGAAATTATATATTTTTGTACCGTGTAAATAATTTAATTTTAGATTCTTTATTATAATACAATTAATTCAAACCTTTTCTATTGATCATTGGAATGAATTTTCAATATCGATTAAATAACAATGTCGGATCATTTAAAATTGTTCGCTTCGAACGATTGTGTATAAATTGTAACCACATCAATGATCTGAATTTGTATTTTTTTTATATTGTAATAATATTAATTACTGATATATTTAAATATAAAAAATGACATGTTATATAAATTAATTTTATTACATAAATAATTATCAAATATATAAATTGTTTTGTGTGATTGAAAAATTTGAGTTATACTGTATTATTTAAATATTGATAGTTTTATGTGCAAATTAAACATTTTTATTCAATTATTCTTTTTTTCTTTCTTACTACGTTTTTTTCCTTGTTTTATTTTTATCACTTTATTATTGTCGTGAATAATTTATATCAAATTTAAATATAGTTTTTAGTAGATATAAAAATGATACTACAAATTGTGTATAATAATGTTTTAATATTATTTATTTATATATATATATATATATATATATATATATATATATATATATATATATATATATATATATATATAATCGAGAGAAAATGTCATTAAAATAATAAAAATTTCTCTTAAATTTTCCTCTATATATTTAAAATTATTTTCATTAACATTTTCCTTATTTTTTATTAAAATTCTTAAAGTTTATATATATACACACATCTTTATTTATTTTTTAAATCATAAACCTTCAACATTGAATATACTATCAAATTATTTTAAACAGCATTGAACCAATTGAATAATGACTCAATAAATGTTTGATGATTTAATAATACTTTCAATTTATTTTAAATAACTCGATAAATATTTGGAAATTTTCTTCGACAAAAAAAAATAAATAATTTGTACTTCAAAATTTAAAAGTGACTCATATGTTTTTTTTTATTTTTATTTTTAATTGTGAACAATAAAAGTTAAAACCGAAATTGTGTACAATGACACGTTGCACTTTTTTTTAAATGAATTAGTCATTTTATATATATTATACAAACATCTGTAGTTGCCAGTGAATGTAGTAAATATTCATTGTAACAAAGGGCAACATAACACAATGGGATCACCATTGGAGATGTATAGTGTTGTTCCAGCGTAATGTATCATTAGAGGTAATTAGAATTGAATTAACTTGTAAATAAAAATGATACATTATTATTTTGTATTATGTGTATATATGTATATATATATATATTTAATTTCCGCCATAAGAACAATAAATAATCGCAAAATTTCGAACTATATATGCCGGAAATAAGAGCTATTAATTTTTAGAGACGTTTTATGTAAACACATACAACTTTTTCTGTTATTTTTTTTTTTTTTGAAATTTTTTAGATCTATCAATAAATACATTTACTAAAATGTTGTTGACGTCGAAAAAAAAAACATCAAAATAGATAAGAACAGATGTATTATTTTTGCTATTTATGTTTTGTAACTATTTTTTTTAGATATAATTGGCTTTCATACATTCAAATCAAATTCGTTAAATATATTTTATTACAGCGTAAACAGAGCAAAATGTATTGCGCTTTTTTATTTAAAAAGATCAAAATTATAAATCATAAATTTTATAATCTTTTTTTACTTCATTCAGTAGTTAATCATGATAACTATTTTATGAATTTCTTGAAATATTTAGATTTAATACAATTTATTATATACCGACTTCAGTCGTATTTCGTGTCATTTTTTCCGTTTGTCGTCGCGTAATTAAATAAACATTTATTATAATCGATCGCAATCAGTCGCAATTGACCTTACGCATTTCGAGTTTCTTATTTTCATAACGACCGGAAAATCCACACGAAAATCGTACGGAGAAGAGAACCCATTTGCCGGAACACAATTTTTCGGGGTCACCCATATAGGGAATGTCAATATGCGAAGCGAACAACAACTTGCGCCCACAATAATAATATAAAGTTTCTTTTCCAAGAATCGTGATGCGTCGCGTCTTTTTCGTGCTTTTTTTTTCTTTTAAATAATAATAATAATAAAAAAAGAGCTTTCCGGTTCACTTTTATATTACGATCGGTCATCTATCTCCGCACAAACAACCATAATAATAATAACCAACGACGGCGGGTAGCGGTCGGGTCACTTTCGAAAATAACCATTAAAAGTTGTCGTAATTGTGACGCAATTGATGGCCATTTATATTTAGTCTTTAAAGAAAAAAAACGCTCTGACCCTTTTCTCCCCGAAAACTTTCTAATTGTTTATTGTTGTTCCCCTTTTCCCGTTCACTACGAGCATTTTGATCTGAACGATTATGATGATTCTTCTTTTCAACTTGTTAAAATTCGAAACTTGACTCAAATATTTAATCTACAAACAAATAAAGTATGAAATAATTATCGGTTACGATTTAAGAAGGAATTTCTTTGTTGTAAGACTCATTTACGATTATATATTTATACTTTGATCTCCTCTTAATTTGCATATATTTCCATTTCCAATTTTGCAGCTGGTGAATGTTGCGTTGTTATCTAATTGTTCTTGTCATTATTTTCGCAGCAATTTATTGTAGCGGAAGTATAAAATTTTATATAACCATATATAAACATTGATATAAAAAAAAAATGATTTACGCATTTTATATAACGGGTATCTACGATATGTTGAATCTCAATAAATGACTGGCTCATATATATATATATATATATATATATATATATATATATATATATATATATATATATATATATATATATATATATATATATATATATAATATTATTTTTAATATATTTTATTTATTATTATTTTGCTATGTTTAATTTATAATTATATCGATAATTATTTAAATAGTTTCAAATTAAAATTTTACTATTTTTTTAATCACGTGATCAGTTATAAAACAAGTAATACTCGTTTATATTAGATAATCCTCTGGCTTCCAATATTATGCTCTATTTAATATAATGCAATGAATATTAGAAATATGTTTTTTTTTACGTATAAAATAATACAATAGATTTTACATTTAAATTGTTTAGAAATCTTAAGAAATATGCGTTGTTAATGACCATACGCTTAAAACTGTCAATTCATAATTAAAATTTAATTTAACTCAGCATTAATTATTTTTGATATAAAAATATCGTTTTATATTTATTTATTAACTTGAAAATAATAACGATATATAAACATATTTAGATTAACTGTTATGATGCGGTATTATTATTATTATTTTATTTTTCAGCGATAAATGTTTTTTTAACACGTCTTCGTTCACTATTAATATTAATATATCATCAACAAAATGGAAAACATGGACAATGCTCTGGAATTTTTCGAGTAAAAGTGGAAATAATAATTTTTGTCAGAGATAACAGTGCACTTTAAAAAAACTTGACATTGTTCGAGTGTCCGAGTCACGATAAAAAAAAAGTTTGTAATAATAAAAACGACAAACTTTTAACGCTTTGTGAAACTTGAATATATATTTTTTTGTCGTCGAAACGTCAACCTTGATTTTTTCTTGTTAATTGATTTAAATCGCAATTTTTTACACTCGAAACAATGACGATGGAAATTAGCTCGTTGAAATTGTAGTATTTTGTCGAATGAAGTTCCGAGAAAAAGTTAAATTATGTAATTTTTTTTTCATTTTATGAAGTTTTATATGTAGGTTTAAAATTTTTTAGTTTGTATAAATTTTTATTTATAATTAGATATCTTTAGATTTTTTTTTTGAATTGATATTATGTAGAAATTATTAAATAAAAAAAAAGTAACATTAGTATAACGTTGTAGATTTTTTTCCAAATATTTATAGGTATGAAAGAAAAATTTGACCACAAACCGCAAGAAAATGTATTATTTCTTTTTAAATATAATGGAGGGAAATCAATATAAATAATTGCGATAATGAGATATGTAATTGTAATAAACATCAGAGATCTTCAATCTATGGTTTACATTGTTAGTATATTTTTTTCTTTTTATACTTTTATAATACAAAAGTATTATTTTCCTTTTTTATTAGCCATAAAAAGTCATTATAACTATTGATATTTTATTAAAGCCCTTTCTAGCTACTTTTATCTTTGAAAAGATGTTATCTTTATAGTCTCAACAGATTTTTTTCCCCTTTTTTAATTGATAATATTACCAATATTTTCACTGTTTTTTTTGTTTTCTATAATCATGACTCAAATAACTGAGTGTTAATATTATATTGAGATGAATAACTAATAGTTAGTTCTACATAAAAATTTCCTTTTGAAAACAGTGAGCATACTTTCTTACATTCAAAAATAAATATCAATATATTCTTTGTTATTGATTTTTATAAATAATTTCGTTAATAATTATATGAAATTGTTGTTTTTTTTTTACTCATAGATTTTCAGACATCATTTTATTATAATATACACATAATACAAATGACAACACTTTCTTTACTATTCATCTATGTCTCATTTAACCACACATGACAAAGAATAGCATATTGAAAGTTCTTTCAGTCGTAAAACTACGCATTAATAGTAAGTAGTCAATATGGATAATAACACCCATTGTGTGTTCCTTTTACTTATTAATCATTATTTGTGTACTTGTACGCTTGCCCGAGGTGAAAGTTATTATGTATGATACATATATATATATATATATATATATATTTTTGACTTGGAAAATTAATATATCAATCTGCTTATAGATCATTTTTATAATAATATTTTTAATTGTTATATGAATTTTTTTTTTGTGTTAACGACTTTGTTATCTGTATGAACATGTTCAAAAATGAAAATTCGTTTATTAAATATAGAAAATATTGTAACATAAGAGATTTTCAATTTTTATTTTTAACTCTGTGGACTTATATACGATCTAAGAACACAAAGATAATTTTGCGATTTACAAAAAAGTATTATGAAGATAATTTAAAAATACATTTAGGACGAACATCACGAGAAATCACCGGTCATGAAATCATCTCGAATGTCTGCTATGTAATGCATTTCAATGGCGAACCGGTTGTGCAACGTTTCCATTGATTTCGCTTTAATGCCTATATACACATTGGACAAAAGTCCTGTCGTACATACATTATGCGCTATAATAAAATATGTGATATCGAACGATTGTCGAATATAAAGTATATTTATATGTTTGTTTAGCAACGCGTATCTGATGCGTCTTGTGCAATTTCATTATAATTATATAAAAAGGTTTGATATGGACGTTTAATTTGAAATCATTCGCATATAAACAAAATATATCTTATATTTTCCTATGAATCAAATTAGAATTAGAATCATTAAATTTAATTTCATTCTTCTGATGATGAAAAAAAAAGCACAATATAAATATACTGATCAAAAAGTAATATTTTTATAAGTATCAACGATACTATGATAGAAAAAATAATAATAGAAAATGATAAACCACAATTATATACTCATATAATGTGTTCATTTTAATGCAAAAAAAAAAAATGTGTAGATGTGATATGTTTTTAGCACATCGAGTTTAAATTTAGCACATTCTTTCTAGTATAAGCATCTGGTTACTTCAAGTTATTTTCCTGTATTATTATTACAAATTGAAAATCAACTACATTTTTTTTTCTAATAATTTATTAATATACATTATTCGTGATTAATTTAGTAATTGTGATTTTTTATTATACTTCAATATTTGTTTCTTTACTTTCATAATTATAAACATATATATAGAGATATTTTTATCTTTTTTATTCTTTCACTTTATTGATGATATTCACATAATATTTCAATAATTAAATTCAAATAATTTAATAAATTAAATATATTTAAAAAAATACGTAATATTATATTTTGACATTATAAAATTAATCGATTGTTGTAAAATTTTGCTAATTAACCTATATGATTAGTAATTACAAGTATATATTTTTAATAAACATACAATAATCTTTTGAAATGAATGTTATTTCTTACATGTAATTAAACAAGAATTCAATTCTTATAGTATTAATGAAAATTGCGTAAAATTAATGACACTATTTATTTTACATTATTAAAATTACGAAACAATCTTCACTTGTACTTTACTCGTATCTAAACTAACCTTGTTAATTAATTGCGTCACAAGAATATTTTTTTAATTGTTTTATCTATAAAATAATTAGTTTTTCTGATTTTTACTCTACATTTATAGGCGTACTTTAATTCGATATATAACATAAATAAGAAAGCTATTGACTTATTGACAGCATATACAATTTTCATATTTTTTTTTTTTGAGGTCAAATGTTTTTTTTTCATTATCCTATCTAAAAGTAATTTTGATTCAAACTTGAAATATAGTATATTTTTAATATTTTTAAACGCTCAATAATCAAACTAGTTATATATTTTAGATTTTTTTTTTTTTTGAGTTAAAAATAATGAAATAACTTGTTTACCTCTGATATTGAATATGATCATTACTAAAGCGTGAAATTATCATAGAAAAATCCGGTATCGAATAAATATCTCCATAATATATATATATATATATTTTACCTACATAAATATGAATGCGGGTGAAATCATTGAAAATTAAATCATTTCCAACAAATAGCTGAAGAGAGTCAACGTTTAAACATTTCGTACAATATTATTATTTATTTATGAAAATGCGGTTAGTATGATGAATGAAAACGTGTAAAATTTTAATTAATATATATACATTTATATGGGTTAATTAACGAGTATATATATATATATATATATATATATATATATATATATATATATATATATATATATATATATATATATATATATTCGTATGTGAAATTATGATACAGATTTAATCGACGTTAATTATATTCGCGCTTTGCTACTTACTTTACTATCATTCAGTTTTATTATGTTAAATTAAATAATTATATCGATAAACGACGAAAGTAGATAAGAAAACTGTTTAAAACGCACACTCTCAACATGCACAAATGATGTGAGCGGTTTTTTTTCTATTTATTTTTTTTTTTTTTTTAGTTTCCGTATCTCGGTCGTTTTCTTATGAAACGTTGTCGTCTTGCGTAAATTGCGTGTTATTTTTTTTTCTCTTATATTACTATTGTGTAATTAAAAAAATAATAGTAATAAATCTAAATTATCGATTTTTACAAAATTTATGTATTAAATATAGTTTTTTATTCGGGAAATATAATTTTATAAGCAGAAATAGAATTTCTTATATCTTTTTCATAAACATATTTAATTTCAATCTATTGAAAAGCTATTTGATATCAATTGATTTTTGTATATGAAATCAAAAACTCTTTTTTTTTTAATTAATATATTTTTACAAATTTATATTACAAGATTTTATAAGGAATTTTACAAGATTTGTAAGGTTTTTATCAATGTTGCCACATATTATATATAAACATTTGAAATAAGCATTTTGTGTCCCATTTTATGATGAAAATATTCTTGGCCTCGTTTTATAAATCAATTATAAAATAAATTTGACAATTTAGATGCGATGTGATATTTTCAAAATATTTTGTGTTTTGTAACATATATCTAGCATGTTTTAAATATCGTTTATTGTCCATATATATATATATATATATATATATATATATATATATATATATATATATATATATATATATATATATATATATTTATATATATATATATATATATATATATTAATATATATATATATATATATATATATATATATATATATATATAAACATTGATGACGTCCAAACAACGTTATTTATTTCCGTATCATTAAATTGATATATAATTTTTATATCATTGAGTTTTATGTTTGAATTCATTTTTTTATATTGAAATTATTTTAATTGTAAAATAATAGCATAAAAACTAATATTATCGATATTTATCGTATTTTTTTCCGTTTAAACCAAAATATTTGATACATAAAAGTCTCTTTAAGGACTAACCGTACTAAAAATGTATATAAATTTATACGATTTTAAATAAAATGTTAATATATATATATATATATATATATATATATATATATATATATATATATATATATATATATATATATATATATATATATATAAATTAACGTAGAAAGTGTCGAAACTACAGACGCAAATGTGAACGAATACAAACCGAGTGAAATTGAACCGAGTCAATAAGCTGCATAATCCAACAACGTACAATTTTCACCTGCTTATTCCACTTTTCTCAATTTACGACAATTTTATGTATAATAATATGATTCGAACAAAAAAACAACAAACCATCCCCACGAAAAATATATATTATAATATAAGATATCATCGAATATTTCTTCGTTTTATCAAATTTACAACATGTTAAAAAAAATTTAATGTGAAAATTTATTTTCCGCACTTAACCATTGAGTTTTGTAATTGAAATCGGTTCGTTGACATCGTCTTTACGCACTCGCCACTGAAAATTTCTCTTATTCACCTTATAGATGTGTGTATGTGTGTGTGTTTTTTTTTTCTCTTTAACTTTTAGTATGACCATTGTCTGTTGCATAATCGTTCAAAAGACAACACTGTAAATTACAACATAAATCGTGTTAATTCTATATATGTGCTTAATACATGTAATATAATTCCCGATTGCTAAATAAATTTCATTTATATTTTTAATAAAAATAATATTTTATAATATTAAAAAATGTAGAACGAAATGCATAAAATTGATATTATGCTAAAACGTGCATTGTTCAACTATGATTTTTTTGATTTGACAATGATTTTTTTTTATTGGTAATTAAATTTTAATGATTATATAATGAATTTATATAAAATTAAATTACATCTTATCTTAAATGTTGTTAAATTGAAAGTTCTTTTTCGAGTTTTGTGACGTTAATTTATTTTGTATTAGTTTTTGAACGTCATATTTGAATTCACTTTCAAATCTTTTAATCCGGGATAGAATCCGGAACTTGTTACAAATAAAACAAAAATTGAACGTCAATTAAGCCGACATTGTATTTAAATTATATATTGAAATAATTTCTAAATTATATACATATATGAAAAATTCTCTTTCCTATATATCATATAAAATTTGATTTGTTGATTAATACATCACATTAATAATCATTCTAATTTCCTACTTTTTACTATAAAAGTATTTTTTTTATATTTATCTGGAATTTTTAAACATTCTATAGTCTCATATTTTTTTTACCAGTCTCACAATAAATATATCGATATTATTTAAGTATAAATTCATCAATTTATTCATTAATGAGATAATAATTGAAATATCGATTTATCATGCGTAAATTAGAAATTTTCTTATATGAAGGCGTTCATGATCAAATCGGGCAATCCTTTCGTTTTCTATCTTACATCGAATTCGTTCCGTTCGATTTCAGCAGATTGAGATAGAAAGAAAAAGAAAAGAAAAAAAATAAAGAAAAGTAAAAAAAAACTAAAATCGAGCAGACGCACACGCGCGCACACACACACACACACACACACACACACATAAAACTATGAATGCAAGTAAATAACGAAATTTTTGAACGGACCATACTATATGACATAACGGACTAACATACTGGCCCACTAACCGATCGAGTTCTTCATATATATATTTATATATATATCGCATAAGAAAATATAAAAAAAATACATAAATTAAATAAAATAGTCCTCTATTATCGTCAAATTAAAAATTTATATTAATTATGTATTATCGATATATGAAAAAAAAATGTGATTGACGCAATTTTTGTATAGAATTAAATATTTAAAAATAATATTTTTTCAGTAATTATATTCGATGCATTGTCTTCCGTATTTTTTTTTAATATTATTTAATCGAGATAAACTTCATTTTATAATATTTATGTAAAAGAATCGCTCATATTTGTGCATTTTTAATTGCATCGATCGTCTATACATCACTTTTTTCCATTGTGTTAGAAATGCTTCACTGTATTATATAATATCTTGTAATCTTTAAAATAAAAAACGAATTGATGACACAAGATTTTTTTAACATCTACACATTATTTGTGAATAATTTATTGAAAAAAATAATATTTTAATTATAAATTAGACTTTTGATATATATATATATATATGGTTAATAAATAGCACGAAAGTAGAGAACGTGTCGCTAGTTTTTTTGTATACATAATATTTAATCTATCTGAAAGTTATATATAAACCTGACCTATTACGTGTCTGAAATTCAAACAGTAAAAAAAAAAATATTTCAAACCGATCATCATTATCATCATCAGTATGTATTCGGATGCCGTTTAAATATTTTTCCATTCGTTATATAATCGACCTTTCGATATTTCCTCATGAGCCTATTGTAATGACAATACTTTTTGTTTTCCGTTAAATTCTATTGATTTTAGAGAAAGGCCTTTCTGCGCAAAAAAATATTATTATTTTTGCAGTGGCACAAATATTTCATTCAAACTGTTGACCGATAGAAGAATGTTTACTTTTCTTGCACTATTGATGGATTCCGTTCAATTATTTTTTTAAAGTAATATATATATATATATATATATATATATATATATATATATTTGACAAAGATGTACATTATATATGAATTATGAAATCATATTTTTTCATCAAAATTTTACTTGTAAAAATATTAAATTTAAAATGTACAATATCGATTTCTATATTGAAATTCTATTAAAATTTAATTCGATGTTTTCAAATAGCGGTATATTTAAAATGCGAACATATATGCATAATGAATTTCAAATAATTTAGCAAATAAATATTTATAACATCTCATTTAATAATCGTTTGTGTAAACTGCACAATTAGCTATTATATAAGACAGACATGTTTTAACAATTAGCTAAATTACGTTTTCAAAAGAAAACAACTGGACTGTATTTTATTTTACATTTTAACAGTTGTTAGCATTAGTATTATTATTGAAAAAAAAAAAATATATATATATATATATTATTTTAATAAAATTTTTACCATAATTATTTACGTTTATAACTTTTTACTTTCATCTTAAGTTATTTTTATAAATTGTGTATTTTGTACATCGTATGATTTGTTGTACATTAGATAAAACTATTTTCACTATAAATATTTTATTATAGAAATCATTAATACAATTATTTTCTTTTATCTGACTCTTATTATATTCTATAATGAAATCATATTAGGTAAATGAGATATGTTTATTTTAATGTTATCATATTATTGTTTACGTTTTTTTTTTCATTTTAGATAAAATGAAATACATTAAAAACAAACACGATTTTTTTTTTAATATTTCGCTCATGTTCATATTACATATTTCATATTATTATTAATATATCTTTTTAATTTGTTTGTTCCTTAATTAATTTTATGAAGCCGTTGATCTGATTGTAGATTTTAATATCAAAAAATAAATGTAAGGCAAATAGTATTTTAATATGACTACATACATAGTTAAAAGTATAATTAATATCTAAAAAACTATTGGAATAATGCATGCGCATTAATCAATGATATTAAAAAAATACCACAAAAAAAATATTCAAAAAGATGAAAACCACAAATGGTAATGTAATATTAAATATAACTAATTATAAAAACAAAGTAACAATTGGAAAAATTTCCAATAAATTATCTCGAATAGAATTATTTTAAAATAAATCATAATAATTATTGTAATTTTAAATAAATAATTAGAAGTAATTTGCGTTTAAACGATATAATATAGAATTATTGTTTAATTCTATTTTATTATATTTCATTCTGTAGCGTTTGCAACTTACTATCAACTATTTCTGTCATGAAATTTTCACTTTTTATCAAATTTACGATCCATCTATTTGTAAGGCGTTTAATTAATTTTATAGAAATCGAAAACTGAGCGTGTGAATATGATATATGCATAATTAATGGTCGTTTTTTTTTACGCTTAGATAGATTTTATGAAAATCATTTGCGAAAAGAGAAAAAAAAGCACTTCATATAAGAAAGTTTTGTGCAAATTTAATTCATTATTACTTACAAAAAAAACTATTATATATATATATATATATATATATATATATATATATATATATATATATATATATATATATATATATATATATATATATATATATATATATATAATATTTTATATGTACAATACATCTATATTTGTAACTATTATAATTTCAGTTTAACCTTTATATTTATAGGTCAATTATTAATTATATACTATTAAGATATTATGAAATAACATTAATATATAGTTATGCATTGTGTTCTTTCGTTATGCATCATTTAGACTAAGACACATAATCATTATCATTCCATTTTGATAAAATTAAATTGTTCACGTGCTGAACATTCTGATCTAAAAATATATTATACTCATGTAATCAGAACGACCTTCGTTATATTACATTATCCTTTGCAAGATACAACATATTATTTATTATCTATAAAAAATATATTGTAACAATACTAAATATTATATTTAATTTAGAATCTAATTGTAAATATAATGAAATTTGAATCTTCTTATTTTGATAATTTTCATATTTATATTATTTTATTCTATAAAAATATTAGTAAACAATTCTTATTATCATGAAAAATTTGGTGTTATTATTATATTATCACTTTCAGGAGTATATATTTTTTTTTATAAAAAAAAAAAGTTTTATTATAATAAATTGAATAAAAGGTGCTGTTTAGTGAATATTCAAATATATTGTGTACTTAAATTACAAATTAATCTCCTAATTGTATATAATAATATTAGGAAGTAATTTATTATAAATATATCATCTTTATTTATTTTGTGTATGAATAACATCATTATTTAACACATTTTTCACGCTAATTATGTGTTTATTTTCTGTTTCAGGAGCCGCAAAAATAGGCAGAATAAAACCTTTATTCATATTATGATAATCAGGATATCATGGATATCAATTTTAACAGTATTTTTCATACAAAATGTAACTGTCACAGGTAAAAAAAAATATTATTATCAATTCATTATTTATATATCTTATTCAAACATTTTGAAGGCCTTGGCAATTCCTTTTATGGTATAAGCTTGATTTTAGCGGGAATTGAACGAGATATATATAAAAGTCGAATTACCACTTTTTTATATTGAAATTCTTACGTGTCTAAAATTTGAAACGAATATATTACGGTATTATTTTAATGCTGAATGAATGAATGATTCCAAAGATAAAAATTCAAACGTTTCAAATCACACTTGTGAATTTATGTTTTTTTTTTATTAATTATTTATTCGACTAATGCGGAAATTACAATGACATATTTTATTTATATGAAAATTAATTCTTTCATAGTTGTAAAATATATTTCATAATGTTGTATTCTTTATTTTTAAATATCAAATATTAAAAAAGACAAAATGTTAAAAAAAAAGTATAAAAATAACATTTTTCGTTGCCCACATATTTTATGACTCTTGTTTATCAAATGTAATTTAATCATTTGAGTATTAATTATGATTTTATCTGAATAAAAAATATGTATTAAATTTATAATTTTATACATAGTTCTTTAAAAAAAAATCATATCATATAATTTATATAAAACAAAAAAAAAATAGTTGTGCCATACTAATTTAAAAAAAAAATAATCAGTCTTAGAAATTGCTTTAAGACAATCTTTTTCCTATTAATTCGAAACTTCATAAAGATGTTAATAATAAATATAGAAAATGATTGAAATAAATACATTTAAATTATATGCCAGTATATATATATATATATATATATATATATATATATATATATATATATATATATATATATAATTTTTATAACTGCAGTATAGTATATAACAGTAGCGTTTTCACTATACAACCTGTGCGGTGAAAGAGGCGCCTCAACTTTCACGTGCAAACACTGTACAACCTGAAATTGGATCATGAGCTAAATAACTACAGCTGATCGTTACGAATTTGTTGTACATTGGTTCTATAAACTGATATGAATTATTCAAATCTTTTTTTTTTCTTAATTGCTTATTAGTAATCTGTATTATTACAATTTCCATATATGAATAATTGAAATTGTATATCAGAAGTTAATTTTATATATTTTAAAAGAGTTATTATTATGTTTGATAATTATTTTTGATTTATAGGTAGCCCATTGTGGGGACCATTAGCTCCTGCACCACGAGCAGTTGTAAATTGGTCAGCGCCGGTGGACAATTGGAAATGGCAATCGTCACAGGATTCGGACGGGCCATGGTTACATCCGGTTGGCTACAATCATACCCTTCCTCCAAATTCCGAAGAAGAAATGATACGTCAGCTGAGCGAAGCTAGAAATAATTATTCGAGAATGTTATGGGGATTCGAAGGTGAACGTGGTACAAATTTGCCGCTTATAGTGGACAAGGCTTTGAAACTATTCAATCTGAAGCAGGTGGCATACGAAGTGGAAACTTCTGTTATGTCTAAAGTATCGTGCACGGCATGTAAGGCTGGTGCAGGTCTATTACAGCATTATATAAAAACTGGGAAGAGTAAAGAAGAAATTAAAAAGACAATTTATCAGTTTTGTGTGTCGTTAAAAATTCAATCAGCTCGTGTGTGTGAGGGCATTACCCGTTTGTTTGGAGTGAGTTATTTTTAAATCTTATCGCTAATTTCTTTATATTCAACATGTTTATTGTTTAATTCAAAATTATTTTATTTTATCATAGAAAAAACTAATTATAACACTTTATCGTTTAATAATAATTAATTTTTAAACATTATTTTAGAGCGAAGTTGTGTATGTGTTGAAAAGAATATCTATAGGACCAGATGAGATATGTAGTTTTGTAATAGGAGATGCGTGTGGCGATGTTTATAATCCCTATCATGAATGGGAAGTCGCTTTTCCACCAATGCCTAAACCAGCTGTTAAATCTTTAGAACCTCCACAACCAAACGCACCTACTTTTAAGGTTTTACATATATCTGATACTCATTTCGATCCATACTATGCGGAAGGTAATAGAATTTATCTATCTTTAATATATTTTGCTTCGTTTATTGTTATATATTTTTTAAATTTGATGTTATATTTTAGGTTCTAATGCAGAATGCAACGAACCATTGTGTTGTAGAATAACAAATGGTCCAGCGACAACTCCTGGTGGTGGAGCTGGTCGATGGGGTGATTACCGTAAATGTGATACTCCTAAAAGAACTGTAGATGATATGCTCAAACATATTGCTGATACTCATACTGTAAAAAAAACTTTCATTATTAATATACCATTATTTTAAACCAGAGGTTTCAGCTTTATATGTATTGTGGACATATTAATGGAAATTGAATTGAAAATTAATTATACTTTCATAAATTATTAACCTCTGGTTTTAAAACTGTAAATAGTTTTCATATCATATTAAATATTTAACATTTTTAGGATATTGATTATATATTATGGACTGGAGATCTTCCTCCTCATGACGTATGGAATCAAACGAAAGAGGAAAATTTGAAAATTTTGCAAGACACCGTAAAACAAATGTCAGATATGTTTCCAGGAGTTCCAATATTTCCAGCTTTAGGTAATCATGAATCAGCTCCTGTAAATAGGTAACTTTCCAATCAATCATAAGATAATATCATCTAAAATAATTTTAACGAATCCTTTTTTTTTCAAATCTAGCTTTCCACCACCTTACGTATCATCCGAAGAATCAGGTATCGCTTGGCTATACAATGAATTGGATCGGCATTGGAGACGTTGGTTACCAGCTGGTGTATCTAATACTGTAAGAAGAGGTGCATTTTATTCTGTTCTAGTCCGTCCAGGATTCAGACTCATTTCACTAAATATGAACTATTGCAATAATAAAAATTGGTACGAAAACATTTATATCATAAATCATACCTGATACCATATGTCTTAGAAAACTAAATTCTATTAGTATTTTATAAATTATAGGTGGTTATTATTAAATAGTACTGATCCTGCCACTGAATTGCAGTGGCTCATATACGAATTACAATCGGCTGAATTTAATGCGGAAAAAGTCCATATAATAGGCCATATTCCACCTGGACATTCAGATTGTTTGAAAGTATGGAGTCGTAATTATTATGCCATTGTAAATAGATATGAATCTACAATAACTGCCCAATTTTTTGGACATACACATTTTGACGAATTTGAAGTATTCTATGATTCTAAAGACTTAGGTATATATATTAATTTTATTAAATAATATACGATTTATTTATTTATATTATTATATTATTGATATTTAAAAATAGGAAGAGCAAATAGTATAGCATATGTTGGGCCATCTGTTACTCCATATTATGACTTAAATCCTGGTTATAGAATATATTATGTTGATGGTGATCATGATCAGTCAACAAGGGTAAGATATATATATATATATATATATATATATGTGTGTGTGTGTGTGTGTGTGTGTGTGTGTATGTGTGTTTGTTATAAATAAATACTTGTTTATAACATAATTTTAATTTTCAATTATATTTGAGTTTTTTAAATAAAAAATAATTATTTAACATTTTTATATATAAAGTTGGTAGTCGATCATGAAACTTGGATAATGAATCTCAAAGAAGCCAACCTCTACGATTATCCAATTTGGTACAAACTCTACTCTGCTAAAGCAGCATATCAGATGTCATCTTTAAGACCGCAAGATTGGGATCAGTTTATCAATGAGATTACGGCTAAAGAGGAATTATTCAATCTTTACTATAAGTATGAACCTACGCTATTTATTTATTATATAATATTTTTAAATATTTAACACGTTGACTGCCTTACGTATTTTACATGACTTACCAATGGCGCCAACATCAATTTTTTATTATGCATCGTTGGTTATTAGTGACCCTGTGCAATCACTGTGTTAAATATATTTATTATTACTTAATAACGTTGATTTATTTATATATTTTTATAGACATTACTGGAAAAACAGTCCAAAACGTACACCGTGTGACATGGACTGCCGAAAGCGTATTCTTTGCGACGCTCGTTCAGGAAGATCACACGATAGAAAAGCCTTGTGCGGAACCCTGGAAGCACGCATCGAATCATCAGAACGTCAATCATGGGGTGCATGGCTCTATAACGGATTGGCAGTATCGTACGTTGTGAATCATATGTCTGGTTTTAATTGGAATAGTTGGTTTGGTTACACTATAGATGATAGTAATAATATTGACTAATTTATCTCGATGAATATCTTTATATTTTTACATTTGTTTGTGTTATATACTTTACATTATTCTATATCACGTTTCAGCATATTTATGTAAATATATTATGCAAAAATATTAAGGTTCAAATGGTGATGGTTTGAAATTGACACTTTGTTTTCTTCATATTTGTAAATAATATAATTGTACAATATTATTAATGGCGCACTCAGACTTTTTCTCAAGAATTATTTTGATTATGTTTACAATTTATAATTTATCCTTCTACACAAAATTCACTTTTGATTATATCATTTTTCTAATTCTGTCTTGAGTATGCCCACAACTGTTTTTTTTTTTTGTAACCTAAAACTCAAAATGGTATTATATAATAATTATTTTAATTTTAACATATGTTTACTTCCCAAAATTTAATATGAAATACATTCCAATATAAAGAGATGTACTTATTTATATTTTAATTATTTATCTTGTCATTCATATCTTTATTAACTATTATGAACCAAGTTCATCTTAATTATGAAAGAATATATTTTTAAAAATTAAAATATAGTATATAATGTTTGATATTTTTATATAAAATTATACTTATTTTTTATAATTTTATATTACTATATATTAATTCACGACTGTGATAAAACATGTATAATAAAAACTTGAGAATACTGAAAATTGTACATTTTTTAATGCAGTGACGTCGTTAATGTTAATGTTATCAACGTGATGTCTTTTTATATCATATCAAATGGAATCATTAGGAATATTTGTAACTAAAATTAATTATAAATTGCTTATTATTCATGAATTTAATAATATCAATTTAAATAAATTATAAATATATATGGTTGAAAGATTTTATTAAAAAATTATAACTATTGCATTATTGTTGACTAAGAGTATTATTTTAATAAAAATGCAAATTGTAAATATATTACAGTTTTCAATATTTTTATATATATAAAGACATTAAATACTAATGATGATCATTTCTTTATTACTAACAAACACTAGAAATTGGTGATGGTAAAAAAAAAAAGACTATCCTCAACTCAATTGGCAAATAAACACTATATAAAATGTTATACGAACTCTTCATTATTTTCAATTACAAAAATGTACATATTGCACATATCTATCTGTATTAACGGTATATATTTCTATTATTTTAATAATTTTTCACTATACAATATTGGATTAATCTCTTATATGTATCCTCTCGTATAGGTTTTCGAGCATAACCGGTTGGCTAAGTCAATTCTTAGGAAAACTTACTAAACGTAGTTAAATCATCGTTGTTCTCTTCCCATACTGCATCCTTATTCTCAACAGTATTATCAAACTAAATGACACTCGTTCTGTAAGTAATTAACATATATTTTCCCCCTTTATCAAGCCTCATTCATAAAATAATTGATGAAAATATAATACATATATATATATATATATATATATATATATAAAAAATACAATTATATTTCAACATATATATGTGGACGAGGTTTTATAATAATATTACAAAAAAGGTTCGGTTTAGTTATTGTGAATTTTTTTACTTCTTCATAACCAATATGTATTTTTTTTTAATTAATTTTATTTTTCTTGTTAATATTTATTATATTTTTTTTGTCTCTAATAATGTAATGTATTTAAATCAATAAAAAAATAATAGTAAATCATGTACATAAATTATTTATTTTTAAGTATGCATTGATTATATCATATAGTAGTTAGAATTTTATGTTTAATGTATTGCATATTTTTAAGTTGTTCAGAATATTAAATCTTTCAATAGAAAAAAATTGAATGTTAAGTATAGATATACATATAATTAAATTCAGATTTTTCTCATCAAGGATTTTTATTGTCAACGTTTTTTTATTATTTTATATATTTTTAATGAAAGTACAATCATTAATACTATATGTTTTCAATGCTCTTTGTAAATTAGATGTAATGAATAAATAATTATACAGGTGATAGATAACAATAACATTGTAAGTATTAAATGTAATTATTTCATTGACGAATATAATTGATTGTAATAAATTGATAATTACTAAGAAAACTTCTTTTTCAGAATGTCGATGATCATGTCGATACCTCATGCGGCATATCAAATACCAAAATTTGTAATGGGATGGGGTTGAAAAATCAAGAACGCTATCCGGAAAGCGTTTTGACCTTCAAATTGTCATCGATTCATTTAAATTATTTCTTATATCTCTCTTTCCTCATCACAAATTGAAAGGGGGAGGGAGACGAGAATAAAACATTAATAAAAATCGATGACAATCGAGCAATTGTATAAATCTAGTTTATTTTTATTTATTTATTTACAAAATAAAAACATGACTAAAAAAATAATGATTTTTTTTAATATTTTACATATCGAAAATTTTCCTTTCTTAAAGGTCCCAAAAGTAGTTTATTTTTCAAATTTATCAAAAATTTTCATAAAATATAATTACACTATCCATTTTATTCTATAAATTAAATAACTAAAAACACACATAAACAATGACATTGAACATAATTCTGTTACAGATCTTATGATTATATATTAACTTGGTCCCAATATTCGAAAATATATTTTTTTTGTATACACAATGAGAAACATTAATTAAAGTAATATTTTATCGACATAATTTGTTTTAAAAACTTAATATCAATAAAATCGATATAAAATAGAACTGTTCACATAATAGTTATAACGTCGACAATATTCATAATGCCACAAGCACACATGTAAAATACATCGTAATTCATTTTAAAAATATTTCAATACTGCTATTTTTTAAACATTTCTTACGAAATTTTAATTATTGTATTTTGAGTATTAAATATTGTATTATAACACCATATATATATAACAATATTACATTCAAATGTTTAATAATTGAAAAATAGAGATTCAAAACTATTGAGATATAAAATGTGAAAGTCTGCTATAAAATTACACGAAAAAAATATTTTTTTAATTAGAAACGAGATTTTAATTATTAATAATGAATATTATAAATCAAATATTATATCTACCGTTCAGTTGAACTGATTAAACAGACAACGCGAAAACGAATAAAATATTAAAATAAAATTTGAACAATTCATATGAGCTGTCTTTTATCTTTAAAAATACAAAATTCATAAAGATTATATATATATATATATATATATATATATATATATATATATATATATATATATATATATATATATATATATATATATATATATATATATATATATATCACATTTTTATCATGGTCCACTTATATCAAACACACAACATAAAAATCACTGGAATGCGTATATTTGAAAACACAAATAAATTTATGACAAACACATAATAATCTTATAATACTGTAAACGAAAAAAAAAAATGAATAAAAAAAGAACATAAAAATAAATACTCAGAATAGTTAAAATGTCATGATGTTCAAATCAACTATAAAATAATAATAATTGTTCGAATTAGTGAAATCAGTCAAAAATAAATGTAAAATTGTTCTCAGTATAGAGAGCTCATGAGTAAAAATGGAATTCTTAAAAAAAATCATATTACGATTTTATAGTTTTCAGAGTGCATTCTGATTTCTAAAGGTACTTTACAAATTGATAATTTTAACAATATTTTAATTATGAATTGATAAAAATGATTCGCCATTTTTATACTTTTTCACTGGTATAAATATTTTCGTAAAGTGTAAAATTCAAATTGTAGTCAATCAACTTAAAGAAACTTAAAAATCAAAGACATATACAACCATTGATCTGTATAAAACAAAATCCCAAATATTTTTGTTTCATTGTTAGATAAATAATTGCAAAAACTAAAGATCTAAAAAGAAAAATCTAAAGGTCCATTCACAAAATAAATAAATAGGTCGATTAAATTTGCAATAGTGTTTGAATTTAGATCAATAATTAACGTAAGATTGACCGTATTGACAATAAGATAACATTTAAAAACCCTGTGTTCATATAAGTACCTTTAAAACTTATGCAAATAAAATTAATAGCATTGAGCATTATATTGAAGTAAAAACTACAGAAGTTACTACAGCTTTTCAGTATCTTAAAATAAATCGTAAAATATAACGTTTTCATCACTGGGATCAATGTGTTCAAAATTAACTAACGTGTAAAAACAAAATATCACTATATCTCGTAATATTGTAATTATAACTAACTATACAAATGCAAAAACACCGTAAACAAATTAAAAACAAAGTCTTCTCAAATTGCGCTTTCGTTTCTCTGCAGTTGCTATCACTTTTATTGGTGAATCTTTTGTTGGACTAGTAGCTTTTATTGCATTTGGACATGTTGATTGACAATATTTCTTTTCATTGTGACAAAGAATGCAAAATGTAAATTTGCACGTTAAACATGTGGCCCATTTATCTTCCAATTTCGCAGGTTTTTGACAACTAACACAGCTTCTAAGTTGATTTATAGCATCTTGTGAAGCAGCCTGAAATTAATTTATATATGAATGAAAATAATAATAAAAAAACATCAATCAACAATAAATTTATTCGATGTTAATTATTTAATTAATGTTAGAACGACTAAACATATTTGAAAAAAAATATGTTAATAAATTAAGAGAATGATTGAAAATATAATTAAATAAAAACTATACCTTAGTAAACATGTGAAACCTTCGTTTCCCAGGACTTACAGGTGGACTTTTTTGAATACTAGATTTTTGTTCCAATTCTATATTTTGTATATTTTGCAAATCCATTAACTCTACAGAATTAGTTCTTTGAGAAAAAATCTTTTTATTCGATTTGGAAAAATTCATTAAACTACTACTTGTAGTAAAATTTTCTTTATTTTCCTTCACTAGCTGATTGATTTTCAAGAGACGTTCTTTAATAATAGGAATCTTCATACATTCAGAATACCATGTTTGACTTACTTGACTTACATTAAGAAGATCTTTATCGGATAGATATTCTAGAATTTTTTTAGTTATAATAAGATGTCTTTTCAATAACTTAAAATAATCAATTTTTTCTATACCAGAAAAATTTTTTCTCGTGGACGCATTGAATTCTAATTTTGAGCAATTCGACGATTTATCTTTTCCTGGAGAAAATCTAAACTTTTCTAGAGATCTGCAAACTCTCGAAGGAACTGCAGGTAATTGAGAATACAGTAATTGATTTTTTTCTGGTGTTCCAATTCTTTCCATGAAAACGGGTAACCTTTTGAACGGTTTGTGAGATTTCATAATTGACATCTTTTTTATTCCGAGCTTTTTTGGTGTCTTATGAATAATTTCGGATTGTTTTTCGCTCTCTTTTTGCAAACTATTTGATTCCAAACTAGTATTCGAACATTCCGATTGTATAGACGAAACTTTATTTATGAACACCAAGTGCTTATCGATAGCCTGAGTGATATTTTTTATAGGATCAGTATTAGAAGTTTGATCTACGGCTAAAGGAATATCTTTAAAGGAAAACGCTCGAGATTCAATAGGAGACCAATCCATTTCGAAACATTTTTGTTTTTGGAGATTAAATTTGCGCGACGACGACTTTAATTCGTCTACGGGTGATAATTTTTCAAATACGGACGTAGAAAAGACTCTAGTAGACGAAAAAAACATCGGAAGGCGTATTTAAGATAGAAACGCCTTGTTCGACGTCCATTTTAGAATTATCCAAGCATTCTACGCGAGACTGAGAATTTTCCAAATTATTAAAATCTGCATTACGGAGTCGACAATATGAGCGACCAAAAGAAACATTGTTAGATAATTCCGCGCTATTGTCGGTGGTTTCGGTCGAACTCGGAGTAATAGTAATGTATCCGCTGTCATCGTTGACGCTTTTTTTATCCAATATGTTATGGGACAAAGAAGACGGTGGAATATATTCTGGAGAATCCATTTTCCTGTAATAAATTCAAAACGTAATCGCACCTTTAAAAGTAAACGAATTGTACATAAACGATAAACGGTTGCAAATATTTTTCATAATTAACTGATATTTTCTTCATTAAAATGTCACAAAAAAGAACGGTTGAAGTTTAACATTGATAACATTTTTTGATCATTTTTACGAGTCTTATAAAATTTGCAAATTATTACATTTATATAATCGAATGGTTCATTTTTATTAGAAATTTCGTCGACGATTTATCTTTACAAAACTGTAAATAACTGCAAAAAAAAGTTTCATATTTATTTTGGTTGTTATTAACAATTATGGTGCTTATTAATTACTTTCCCGTATAAATTCCTACTGAACTATCGCCTTCGTCGAGCGATTATAGTAAATATCGATATAAGAGTTACGTTGTACAAAAACATATGCTAATTATTAAGGATACATATTCAAATTGAGGATAGAAAATTTTGAATAAATAAACATAAATGTTACCAATTACGTTAAATATAAGCGACCGAAGAGAAAAATGAGTACATAAATAAGCAACTAATTCAGTTTGACAGTTGTTACCTGATTAGCGTCGGCAGTTTTCAAGGAGGTTTCACTCGGCGCATCGAAGATCAACACTTTCGAAAGTGAACTGCGTCGATTTTTAACTTGGGTCGCGACTTCCGACGCGAATCCATGAAAAATCCGAACGATAATCGGCCAACTATCGAAATGCCCGCGACGACGCAGCCGCCATATCCACAAGCCGACACGTCTACCAACGGTTAGGCGTAAACGCAACACTGCTGCCAATCAAATATATACATATAAATATACATTTCTTAACATTTTTTGTTATTGCCTTTAATTCTTTCCTGACTATTGACGTCGTATGGAATCATGTTTTTTTTAAATAAAATAAAATAGTTTGAATCTTGTCAACAAAAACGTAACGTCGTATTTGAAAATATAATCCACCTATACTTGTATTTTTTTGTTGGCATATATTGATAACAAATTAGTAATTGCATATAACATTTTTATTTTAACGTATAATAAAATAAAAATATGAAAATACTGTATGTATGTTAATAGACACATTTTTATTTTTTAATGTAAACTTTAATTTAGCCAGGAGAGGGTTTATAAAGTGAATAAGGAAGAATAATAAACTTTATATATAATAAAACAAATACATTTTTAAGTTGAATTTTGCATATATTTATTTTTTATGTTATCGAATCGTTAATTATAAATCCGATAGAATTATCAATCTATTTTTTTTATTATAACGAATAAGCGCGTTCTTTTTATATCAATTTTCAATGTTCTAATTCATTTAAAAAATTTAGTTTAATCCTTAATTAATGTATTTCTTTTAATAAAAATCATATTTTTTTTCTTTTTACACATTATACCGAAAATGAAAATAAAAGTTGTAATCATTAATAGTCGTAAATATAGTTGTTTAGAGACGTGTCAACTAGCGTCGAGCATCGGAATAGGTGACGGATCGGTGTCCGAATGGGTGTTTGGCGTTGAGGATGCGCGAGTGTCAGTTTTGCCGTTTGTGCGGTGTCTCCGCGACACCCATCTTTAGGAATATCGTCGAAAGCCAACACGACGAATTGGCCCATCTCGTACTCAAATACATTGGCATACCGGTATAATTTTATAATTCTTCTATAATTTCAATTTTGTCAATTATTCTAGTCTAATTGCATTGTTATATGTATTTCCGTTTGTTCGTTTACCTTATTTTTCTGACGATCGTTTGACATTTTAATGTGCGACCTATAAATTTTTACTTTTTCTTATTGACATGTTATAATATATAAAATAGTTTAAATAAGCTCCACATTTAACCTCTAAAATTTATATATGTATTATATTGTAAATATATCGTTTAAAGTGTCTTAAAAATATATTTATATAGAAAATAAATATCCTTGCGTAATCGATCACATATTATTGTGGTGACTGACCGCTCTTCTTATTGTAAATTTTCGTGTTCGATCGATTCAAAGACTTTTTTAAGTCATCACAATTTTGACGGTCTTCTATCTACAATTTGAAAATTTGTTTGATTAATCTCATCGCGTCCTCCTTTCAATACTGTTACGAAAGGTTTTTCTTTTCGCTTGATTCGCTGTAAGTTTATATGTTATGATTTTTAGATAACGCCGACCGATTCGTTACCTACGGAGATTTGTAACGATTGCGCCGTCAGATTAGAAATCTTCCACGAATTTGCTCAAAAATGTATCGATATACAAACTATGCTTTTGGATAATTTGAATATTGATATTTTGGACCAACAAGACGATATTAAAATCGAGTTTGACATGCCCGATTTGGAGAATCTTAAAAAAGAAAACGAAGAAATAGCGGTAAGTTATAATATTCTCGTATTATTTTTTTTAATCTAGCTATAAAATTAATATTTTTTTTATTTGTTAGATCAAAGAAGAGTTTTCTGCCGACGAATTATCGAGTAATTTATTTATTATTTTAAGTTTATTTATAATATGAAACGTTTTGCATTATTATTTGCTTTTGCAGGAGATAATATATTAGTAAATGGTGAAAGTTTTGATTATGACAGTAATTCTGATGCTCCTTTGACTAAAATTAAAACTAAGAAAAAAATCAAAACAAAAAAGATTAAAAAGTCTGATTCTGACGCAAATAAGAGAGTGAAACATGATTTAAGAAAATTTTTCAAGTAAGATTTATCATATTTCACTGAAGTTAGAAGATATTTTTTCATATATATATATATATATATATATATATATATATATATATATATATATATATATATATATATACACATATATTAAATATAATAATATTTATGTTTCAGATTTAACTGTTGTACTTGTGATGAGAAATTTGCCAATTGGTTTAGATTAAAAGCCCATATAATTCAAATACATAATCAAACGCCAAAAGTCAAATGCGAATGTGGTTATATTGTTAAATCTAAAACTGCGATGTATCGCCATGTTTCAATTCACAACGATCCCGTTTCGTTCGCGTTAGTTTATTTTTATTATTGTTTTTGCTTTATAATCCTTAATAAAATATTAATTACTATATTTCATTTTCATCCAACTATTTTCAGTTGTGATAAATGCTCACGTATTACAAAAACAAAAGCCGCTCTCGATAGACATTTACTACGTCATTTACCTAAAGAAAATCAAACTTATACATGCATGAATTGTCCAAAAACGTGTACTTCTAAAGAAAATCTTAGGTCACACGAAAGGGTACATTTTCCATTACCAGAACGATATAAATACCCTTGCGGTATATGTGGAAATAAGTATGTATAATAAATAATGCTAAATTTATTAATAGTTTATAATAATACATTTTTTGTTGTAATCTGTTTTGTTTTCAGATTTACAACCAAATCTGCTGTATTGGGTCATATTAGAGCTGTTCACGAAAAGCTTAAGAGATTTATTTGCGATGTATGTGGTTTCACTTGTAGTACTGGCGGAGAATTAATTCAACATAGAGCGATTCATAGTGATGAAAAGCTATTTCAATGTAGTATGTGTTCTAAAAGGTAAATTTAAAATTATATTTCTTTATATAAATATATATACTATTATTATTTTCTTTTTACGCTTTCTTATATTTTGCTTTTTTTTTTCGTTAGGTTTAAAACGAGTTCTAATTTAAAAGCTCATACTGACACACATGCAACCACGTCTTATCCTTGCGGTATATGTGGTAAAGTTTTGAATAGTCGTCGTACTTTAAGAAAACATTTCTTAGTTCACGACGAATTATGCAAACACGTGTGTACATATTGTAATAAAGCTTTTAAAAGACGGCAAACTCTCAAGGTATATATATATATATATGTGTATTTTGATTTTGATTTTATTTATAAATGTATACGAAATCTAATCATAATAATTATATTTTGTTTATTATATAGGTGCATCTTACTATCCACACTGGTGATAAACCAATACAATGTCGATGGTGCCCTCAGAAGTTTGCATACAGCTCCGTATATCGCTCTCATAAACATAAAGCACATTTCGATAAAATTGTTAAAATTGAAAATGTTGAAAGTAAACCTGTCGTTACAGATAATGGTAATAGTCTTAATGATCAACAAGGATCCACATAGATATATAGAAGTAATCATTTTTTTATAAATTTTATCAAAAAATATGGAACAAATAGGAACATCGTTATATTTGTTCTGTAAAATTACATTTTTGTAAATTAGTGTTATTAGAGAGTGAAGTATCATGAAATTTATCTTTTTTGTATCAACTTTATAATATTACATTTTAATTGAATCGTTCTATTAAGCAATAATTGTTTATTATATGAAAAAAAATATCACTGGCTTTACACTGTTATATAGCATATTATTTAAAATACAAAAAATAATTATTGAAGAGTGTAAATATAACACTAGATTTTTATATTGTTGTATTACATTTGTAGTATTATATATATTTGCTAATTATCTGTGATATATTGTTAATAAATTAAGTATTTCTTTGTATTTGCCCTATGCTTATTATGATTAGTTGTTTTTTCTTTTGAAAAACTATTTTTTTCGATTATTTTTCAGCTGTCAAAATAATTTTCACAATAAATTTAATTATGCGCTTGAACTTCACATTAAAATAATATATGTAAAAAAATCCGTCCTAAATAAGTTACGTTATTTATGTCATATTTATAATATGATGCATAAACATGCATTTTGATGTATGATTAAATGTAATATTTTATTTGTAAATAAATTTTTTATGAAATTTAGATTCAATATTATTTTGTGTAGTTTGTTTATTTTGTTAACTTGATAATTATTTTTATTTTAAAATTATAAAATATTTATATATTCAAATTGGTTTTTGTTGTAACATATTGAAATTTTTGAACAAAAAAAAAGAATATTATGTTTTTTGTTATATTGAAGAAAAAACCGTTAAATTTCAAACGGCTCAAAAAAAATGAAATTAAGGAAAATATACCAAAAAGGGGGATATAACTTAAAAAAAAGAAAGTTTGTCGGTTACCTTAATAAATTAATTTATTGTTATTTTTTTACTCTATAATAAAAAAAACGACCAAATTTATAATTATATTTTTCAATTTATAATTATTATTTTTTAAGTTTTATATTTAG
>JANIJI010000065.1:6727500-6905000 GCA_024500535.1 Leptonema lineaticorne
AACCGTAACATCCTTTTTTCTTTTGAAAGATTTATTACATATTGAACATATATGAGAGGCATTTTCGTCGTGTACAAATAGATGATTTCTTAGAGTTTTGCGTGAATTTAAAAGCATTGGACAATGTGGACACTGATAAGCAGTATCTCTATGAGTATCTATATGTCGACTAAGATTCGATCTAGATTTAAAACTATAAAAAAAATAAATATCAATTCAGATAATTAACAATAAAATAAAAATAAGTAGATTTCAAAGAGCATTCATTACCTTTTATCACATTTATGACAGGAAAAGGTTTTTTCAGCATTGTGACCCATATAATGTTCTTTAAGATTACCTTTTCTACTAAAAGAATGCCCGCATAAATCGCACACGAAAGGACGAAGTTTTTCGTGTATAACTTTAATATGAGATGCTAATGCACCTTTTGATGAAAATCTAAAATTTCACAATGAAAAATAATTATTTTAAAAAATTATTATTAGTATAACGAATACTAACTTTGTGTCACATTTTTCACAATGCCAAATATAACGTTCTTCTTTTGATATATGTATTTTTTCGTGTACTTTTAGTATCCTAGGATTAGAAAATCGTTTTCCACATTTACAACACACACATGGTAATTTTTCTCTAGGTAAATGAATTATCGCATGACGTTCGTATTCTTCTTTGGATCCAAAGGTTTTATCGCAAAATTCACACCTGATTGATTATAATTAGCTATTTATTTTGTTTTTTTGAAATATATAATATAAAATATAAAAATTTGTTCGAACTTTATGCATTTTTCAGGATTGTGTTTTATTATGTGCCTTTGAAGTGATTTTTTGCATGATAATTTCTGGAAACAAATACAAGTCACTTGCGGTTTTGTTTGATGTGTTTTTGCCGTGTGAAGTTTCAGCGAATTCCATTTATTAAATTCCCGTTTACATACATGACAAATTAATCTAAAACCATAAAAATGTTTTATAAATTTAGAAAATTTCCTGATAGTTAAAAGTTAATATTTGGATTGATTCATATTATCAAAAATAATCAGAAGAAAAATAACTTATTGGAGCATATAAGGGAAGCAAAAAACGAAATTATTCTAAAATTTTATATTGAATCGTTTTGAAGAAAACAATAACTTTCACAAATCGTATTCATCACTTTTTTTAAACTGTATTTTTAAAGTTGCTAATGATTTTATATCATTAGAATAAAATAGTCAAAATCAATTTAATATTTAGTTACTAATAAATTTATATTAACAAACCTAAATAATTCACTCAAATTAATTTTCTTTGATCTACGCTTCGTTGGTTTTGCATCTGTGACATCGTCATCAATTTTGTGTGTAATTAAGATATCATCTTTTTCTTCAACAGTACTATCAGATTTTTTCCTCGATGGCGATATATTTATTATCATTTTATTACCTATATATAATAAAATGATTATAAAAAATGATTGAATTGATTTAAATAAAAATGTTCATGTACATCTATTTAAATAATCTAACCACAATATTTTTCATGATTAATATCTAGATTTTTTCTAAGACGACCATTTTTTCTACTTCTAAGATTTAAAGAATTATTCTCAATACTTTTTTCGTTATCGAATGTTGTAAATTCTAGATTATCAGCAAAGTGATCATCATCGCTCTAAAATTACAGAACTGAGATAAAATTACAGAATTATAAAATTTATTATAATAGAGAAATAAAAAATTGCTCTATTTTACATACAACGTTACATTTTTCTTCTTTTATTTGTTTTTCCACGTTAAATTCAGATTTTAAGCATTGTAGATGTTTTTCATCTTGAATTATGATACCTTTATAGGTAGTAAAGAAAATTTGCGTTCGCTTACACTGTAATGCGAATTCGTGAAAACTTATGATTCTTTCTTTGCACGTATGGCAAATCTTTGTTGTAATTTCATCATAATTGTTTATCTGTAAATTTTTTTTAATCATATATATACAATATATTGTATATAATATATTAGGTCTACCAGAAAGTTCTGTCTAATAATGCTATATCAAGTTTGAACATGTATGCGCATATCATTTAAGACATATATGACTGTCATCGCATCACCACATGTATGCATATATGAACATGTATATTAACTAAAATAAAGATGACAGATTAGTATTAACTGTGGTTCCATTACATATACATGGATACTGATAAAGATCATTTACGCCACAAGGAAGAAATGCTACAGAAGCGTGTAGAAACTTAGTGAAAGTGTTTGGTGATAGTTCAATTTCTAATAAGACATGCGGGAGATGGTTCAATAAATTCGAAATAGGTGATTTCGATCTTACGATAAACCACGCTCTGAGAAGTTATCTTTGATCAATGACGAAATTAACAAGGTCATGCTAGAGCAAGATGAAAACATTGGAAATTGCAAAAACGCTTAATTCAGCTCAATAAACTATTTCAGACCATATTCGGATACTAAGATTTGTTTAGAAAAGTTTGAAATGAGTGATGAAAATTTGAATGATTTAATACTGCATTATGATAATGCCAGACCACATGCTGCTTTAAGGACTCATCATAAAATCCAATTATTACTTATTTTTGTCTTTACAAAATCTTTCAAATGGAATAAAAAAAAAACGATACAGATGTTTGAAAATGTATATACTGTTTGAGTTTTAAGCTTCTAAAGACAAGCCATTTTTCAAAAACGGTATTTATAAATTGCCATCGCATCATAAATAATAATAGAAATTATATTGTACAATAAATATTATTAAATTTATGAAACTGTCATTGTTTGATTTTATTCTAAAAACGGACATCACTTTCTGGTAGACCTAATACGTGAATATTTCCATACGTAAAATTATATTATAATAAAGTTAACAAACATGTATAAATTTATTTATCAGTTATATGGTAACCTTGATTCAAATTCTATAGACATATCTCAACCTAACTGATATTTATTTTTCTTGTTCAGATAATTATGTATAGAAAAATAATTTAATAATAAAGAAATAAAAATGGATATTGACATATATATTTTTATCAGATTGAAATTTTTATAATCAATTAGATTTTGTTAATACTTGTATATGAATCTTATCACACAGTGACCAGTATTATTATTTGTGATTCAGTAAATAACTACTGTAAACATTGTACAATAATTTAGATTAATTTCAATATTTGTTAAATATTTAATATTTAGATTGAGATATGCAACAATGTAATAAATAAATAGATTCAATTATGACACTTGCATAATTTTTAAAATTATTGTATGAACTCTGGTTCTTTTCGATTATTTAATATAAACTATCTATATTAAACAAAATAAATTTATATTATTATTTATTTAATGATACACTGAAGAATTAGTAATATGTAATAAAAAAAAATATTTTTTTAGATAAATTTAAAAAAGAAGAAACACTTCACTCACAGATATAGATAAATAATCCAAAACGAATTGTAATATTTGTGTATCGTTTTTGAAAACGTCATTATTGAAATTGTTAACATTTGCGCAAAGCCGGCACAAATCACTCCAAACGATTGACATTGTCAACTGACAGCAAAAATTACTTTATTCAGTATTACCAACATTGTGATAAAATCACAATGAATATGCTCGAGTTTTATCGTTTGTTAATTGACATAATATGAATTATAGAAAAAAATAAAATATTTTATATAGCTTGAATAAATTATAATAATTTTTATAATATATTTGCATTTTGTTAATTATTGTATTTTTTTTTGTAAAAAAAGTCATTTTAAATAATATAAATATAATAGCCAAAAATAATGTTTCTTAAGACCAATTTTTAAATGCCTAAAATGATATATATATATATATATATATATATATATATATATTATGATGTAATTCATTAAAAAAAATAAGTGGTAATATAATAATATTTTTAGAGTAAGCAATGGTCTAAAATTTTTGTAGTTAACGTTATAATATTCATAGTTGTATGCAATGATTGATTGTAATTTCGTTAACCTGATATTAATATCAAAATATTTTTTTATATCTCTAATTACTTTGTAAATTAATTAATATTGTCTTTTTAAAGTTTTAATAATTTAAGATGATCTTTTTCAGCAATGAAAAACTAAAATATTTATAAATATCAAGATCCCAATAATATTACATAATTAAGATCTTGTAATGTTTTACTAAAAACGAGAATATAGTTATATTTTCACAAATTTTCGCAGACATATAAAAATATTTCAAAATTTAATGTTAACAGTGTGAACTCAGTTACTTTATTGGTAACAAAAATTTGATAAATATTAATTTCAGAATATAAAATAATTAAAATATCTTCGAAATACATATGTTTATTATTTACATTTTGTTGCATTTTTTTTTACAGAAAAAATAGACAGTCTTTACTTCTTAAGCGTTAATGCTAGTTTTTTGTACAAAATATATACAAATTATACAAAGCAGTAAAAAACTTTGCATTTTAAAAAATATTAAAAATAAATATCGAATTAAAATTAATTAAGATTTTCAAATTTTGTCCTTAGATTAAAATCTCAAAATTAATATTGATTCTTCTGATGCCAATTTGGTAGTTCTTTTATTTTTAAGTTTTACTCTTCATTCTATTCCTTCTCTAGCATGTTTTTCAATTACATTAAAATTATTTTATGTACTTCCAGAATAGCGTTTTGAATTATATTTTGTTACTTAGCTTTTTTATAATTAACAAAATAAAAGACAATGTTTGCAAAAATTCACTATTTTAAACTTCCTAAGTCTGAACATTGAGCTTAAAACATAATATGGAATTCAACACTATTTTTATTAATAAAGTCCTTATAATCTTTAACCTTTAAAGGTATAGGATAACGTCTAAAGGCACTAGCACGTAAAGTGTAATATTTATTTGAGATTTCATACCACCTGTGTATAAAAGCTTGAAAAAATTTTCAACCCATCACGATAATACAATAATAGTTATACATTTATATAATTCAGTCTGTTATTATTTGTGCATTCAATGAACTGTGATCTATGTCTATAATTAAAAGAGATCGATTATAAACTGACATAGTTTTTTGTGTACAAGTCATGTTACAATAAATCAGAAAGCAAACATTAAACAATGTCTTTTATCTTGCATATTTTTAAAAAGATAAAGTTTGAATATATTCTATTAGACTTTAATAGAGTTTAGCTTCTATTTTTGTCAAGAAACTTGTGGTATATGAAATGGATTTGACTTCAGAAATTTTTCTGCAGAAATACAAGGTTAATAGATATTGAAAATAAATTATCTTTTTTGAAGATGTTCTTTATAAGAGATGTCGTTCTTTGGACAAAATTGAAAATATACAATTTTAGCTACTATATTTTACTGTAAATAAGGAACATTCTTATATACAGTAAAATTACTATAATCAGAGCTGAAATAATAACAACTGATGATAAAGTAAGTTTTGACTATACTAGAAAATAATGATAAATTAGGAATGTTATAAAGCAGTGGTGTCAAACTTTGGTAAATTTGTAAGTTGTAAAACATAACTTACATACCTTTGAGCCATAATTCTCATAAGTTTGACAAATAAATTAAAAATATATATTAATACATTAAAATTATTATATATATATATATATATATATATATATATATATATATATATATATATATATATATATATATATATATATATATATATTAAAAGAAAACCAAACACATGATATTTTTGATAATTAAAAAAAGACTAAAAGAAACACAATTATTCATAGCAAAATAATAGGTTTCAACCCATATATTTGACACCATGATTAAAAAATAATTTAAATTTAATATAATAATATCAAGTTTTATCATAAGTAATGAAGTTTTCTAGATATTTGTATATAAAATAGTGTAAAATTATGACTAAATAAAATTTTCTTTGTCAAATTCAATTTAGAGTATTGTATAAATGAGTACCGGTAAAACCAAAACATTTAAAAGGAATATATAATTTGAAATTGTAATTTAAAATATTTTTTTACAATTACATTTATCTAATTGTTACCTCCATAAGGATTAGTACCAGTATATTCAGGTGGTATTGAAATATCAGGAATAATATATGAATCTTGGACATTCTCTGCAAAACTTGAGAACAATTGATTTGGTTTAGAGAATGTCTGAATTTCTTTATTGGTAACTGAAAAACTACTACTTAATTGCTGTTGATTTTTAATTTGAAGTATTGGATTTTGTATATTACTAATGTTGGTGGAATTATTTTGATAATTTGAGAGATCAAAATTATTCTGAGTAGGGCTGATAACTACAGGATTTTCAGATCTTATTTCATCACACTTTGGGGGAATTGCTGAAGTATTCAAATTAAGTGGTGATAAACTTGATTCATATATGTGCGTAGGAGATGACTTCTCTTGCTTAGTTGTAGTTTCCATCTCTAGTTTTGCACCAGGCAAGCTTAACGAGATTCCAATATGTTTCTTAGGTGGAGTAATATCAATTTTTTTCTCACTCATATCCGTATTAAACATGAAATTCGGTGTTTTAGTATCCATAGCTAAAGTGGTTAATTTTCGTTTTATTATAGGTTGAATTATTTTTGGTTCTACATTTTCCGAATTATTTTTATCTCCATTTGGTTTTGTATCAGAATCAACTGTAATTTAAGAAAAAAATAATACTCTTTATTTAATAAAAAATAAACAAAGAAATAAACGAAACTTGAATACCTATAACTTTGTTTATCATAGCAACTTTTGCATCTGATATACGAAGTTCATGGGGATGCATTCTTCTTTTATGCGCCCTACAGTTTGATCCATTTGCAAAAGTACGTGAACACCATGGACAAGAATATGGTCGTTTACCAGTATGAAGATTTGTATGATTTTTAAGATCCTAATAATGAAAATTAAAAGATAACGACAAGAAATACAACTGAAGTTAAAGATTTTTCAAAAACATATTAAGATAGATAAAAATCACTATTTATAAAGCAAATTAATCTATATCAAAGAATAATAAAATTATGTGAACCTTTGCTCTCTTAAAAGCTTTATCGCAAAAACTGCACTGATAACGTGAAACTTCATCATGAACAAACAAATGCATTCGCAACGTTCTTCTAGAATTCAATAAAACAGGACAATGTGGACATTGATACACTGTATCATTATGAGTATCTAAATGAATAGAAAGCCGCTGTTTTGTTTTGAAACTAAAAATAACACATAAGCGTTATGAAAAATTTAAAAATATTTTTATAAAAATTATATAAAATAATATTTATCTAAATTTTAATTACCTTTTATGACATACATTACAAATATGAGGACGAGCATCGCTATGCCGAACCTGATGTTCTTCTAGTATTCCTTTTGTAGTAAAAGCTCGACCACATTGATCGCATACAAATGGTTTTAAACGTTGATGGACGGCTCTCATATGTGCTAAAAGACTACTTTTTGAAGCAAATCTATCAAATAAATTTAATATTAAAATATTACTCATTTAAATATAAAATAAATATGTAATATTCAAATCTTTACTTCGATTTACACTCTTCGCATAAATGTGTCATTCGCTCTTCAACAGGAATGTGTTTTTTTTCGTGATGCTTTAACAATTGTTGCGAAGTAAATCTCCGAGCACATTTGCAGCAAACAAATGGGTATTGTTCTTTCGGTAAATGAGTGATCATATGAGATTGTAATTCAGATTGTCTTGGAAATCGTTTATCACATTTTGAACAACTAAAATTTTATTATATAATGAATTTTAAATTAGTTTTACGGAAATTTCGTTATTAACATTTTATTATTAAGTACTACCTGAAACTTTCAGTTTTTCCATGACTAGCACAATGTCTTGTAATAGAGACCCTAGATGCTAACAGTTTTCCACAACAACACCTGATTTTTGCTCGAGTATTATGAACATCGCGAAAATGTAAGCACAAAGCATGCCAATTGTTGAGATCCTCCTTGCATACATAGCATTCATAACTGAAATAATAAGTGTAGTTATTTACTTCGCATTTGAAAAAAGAAACATTTTTTTCTTTAATCTTAATACCTAACTAAACTATCGTATACTATCTTCTTTTTGAGTTTTTTAGCTTCTTTTTCTGCAGCTTGTATTGGTGCTTCACAAGTATTCTTATCTGCAATTTCTTCGTCTGATTTGTTTTCCGTTTTAATGCTTTCATTAATTAATTTCTCTAAAATACTTAATTTATCTTTAGATTTGCACTTTTTTTTCCTTTTCGATTTTTGCAGATTCTTAGATAATTTTTTATGTTCTTTTCTTTTGTGGCCTTTAGATGTTTTATCTGAAATGTAATTTTAATTTTAATATTATAAAATACTACGAAATTATTTGAATGTTTATTCGATAAAATTTTATATGGTAAAATAATAATTAAAATTACCCGATATACTAGAGAGAGGTAAATAGTCTTCTTCACTACTAGGATAATATTCATCAAAGTAAACAACTTCATCGTTCACTTCAATGGAATCATCGTCCTTAATATTTTTTTCTTCTTTTAGTTTGGTTTCATTCCAACTTTTAATAATTATTTTTTTCACTGAATTTGTAGAATTTTGAGAACCGCTTTCAATTTCAATTGGAATTTCTTCTATCTATAAATAAGAAATTTTAGATACGCCACAAAGTAAATCTACAATACTAATTATGTCGAGAAAAAGAAATACTTTAATATCTTTAAAAGACAATAAATTTTCATCTTTAGCATATCGTAAAAAATTATTCTTGTATGCTCTAATAGTTTCAATATTATTAGAATCCTGCATTAATATATTTTTAAACATGGACTGCACTCTTTCACATTGCAACGCATAGTTATCAAAATTTGTCAATGTATCACAACAATCTTTACACACGCTTCTTGGAAAATCGTTATCGCTTTGTACCTGGAACAATATAAAACGAATAAACTTTGAATAATGAAGTGAAAAATCATTTTTACTATATGACATAAAATAACAACGTAACAATATAATATTTCTTTATAAATTTCATATTAACATTTTATGCAAACGTAACGTAATTTAAATAAGTCTTTAATAATTAATAATACATATTAAACGAATATATGTATATAATAACGTCATTTCAATTTTATATATATATTATATATATATATATATATATATATATATATATATATATATATATATATATATATATATATATATATATATATATATATATATATATATATATAATAAACAAAAATTAATACATAGAGAATTGAATTAATAAAATATGTACAATTCACAGGTACCAGATCAATAATAAATAAAAAGAACACAATTATATGTAAAAAGTTTTATAAATGTGACCGTGCACAATCGTCGTTCGTTCGCGACGATAGGGGTTAAAAGGTTAAACGCGTTACGGATTGATACGAGACGAAATACACGAATATAAATGAACATAATAAAAATGTGTGCACTTGTATTGCGAGATATTTGTAGATGCGACGATAGCATTCGACGGGGCGAAAGTGTTGCTCGTCGAAGCTTTCTCGGGCGCACAGTCTGCACCAATCTTTCATTATGCAGGCCATCAGCATGATGAACGTCCGCCGACGATACTAGTATCGTCGAACAGACACTATAGCGTTACGGCTGTCAAAACGACGCCCCCCCGACCCTGGCCCCCACCCCCGGCCGTCTGCCTTGTCACACTGCATTGTTACCAACATGCGTTAGTCATAACGTTCAAATTTACGATCATGATCCTTATATATAAATATATTAATAGGTATATACATATTTATTTTTTCTAATTACGTTTATCTTATCTCTTTTCTGACTCTTGATACCATATATATAGTTAGATAAAAAATAAATTTATTCACTTTAGTAAAAAAGTTGAAAGTGATTTTTATAATCGAAGTCTTGTTAATTTGCAATTTATATCGCTACAAATTTGACGTGTCGTAGTTTTTTTGTGTCATATTCTATTGTAGCGAAGTAAGTGTGTTTCAATTATGGTGATCCGCGTTTTTAGTTTGAATTTTGTTTATAAAAATATAACATCGTATTGAAAATATAATTCATCCATATTAGTATTTTCTATTGGTGCATACTAATGATATATAGCATCGCCTCTATTTTTTTTATGTATGGCAAAAAAAGATGTAAATCAAGTGGTTCTGCTGACCCCCAGGGATCTTTAGTATCGTTCAGGGGGTCCGTGAAAAATTAAAAATGATTTGGGAGTCCCTGAACAATGTTAGGGGGGGGAGTCCATGTAAAGTTCGGATTGCAACATTTATTTATTAATTGCAAAGTTCAGAAAGTCGCACATTTTTGGTAAAGAAAAAACAAAGATTTATTTTTACAAGTCGAGGACCAAACAAAACAAGAAACGTTAATGAAATACAAACGAGTCTCGTTTTTTTTGGCCCTAGTCTTGGTTTTTTTATACTAAAATAATAGACATCGAAATTATAAATTTTATACTGTATTATATTATATATTTTATATGTATACATTTTTTGCTTCAAAACAATAACGAGCGGGTTGTACAAAATTTGGCAGCCCGCCCCTACCTATAGGTTTTTCATTTAGAGGTCCGTGAATAACTTTTAATTATAAAAAGGGGTCCACGAATCAAAAAAGTTTGAGAACCTCTGATGTAAAAGTTAATACTGCTAGGAAAAGATTAAGTGATTAAAAATACATTTTGAAATAAAAACAATTAAATATATAAATTGTTTTTATTTTTATCACTGAAATATTATTTATAGTTTAGGAGTAAAAAATCATTATTTATATTATATATTGTTTTACTTGCCACATATAGTCTTCGATATGTACATCTTTATATAAATTTAATACATCTTTTTGTTTCTATATAAAAAAATAATAAAATTAAAAAAAATATATTTGAATTGATTCGATTTTGAAAAAAAAAATATAAAGAGAGCCGAAGAAATTATACAAATTGCTATGAAAATACGGAAAGGAACATAACAAACGATTACATACGTTACAATTAATTACTAGCCTTTGTTTCGCGACAATGAATTACAGGTAGCGGTTATAAATCAACTCTATTGTTCCCAATTACAATAGAATGCTTGAGATTGCGCCGTAAATTCGCAGAATAATTTGATATATATATATATATATATATATATATATATATATATATATATATATGCGGTTTTCATCAATTAATTGCTGCATGAATGCATTAAACATTTACGTGGAAATTTATTTGTAAATTAGGATATTAGAGGGAAAAATAAAAATTCTCTGATGTTCTTCATAATTGACTTTTAATATAAATAGTTGTTAGTATTTTTATTGGAAAATTATTTGTAATTATTATCTTATATTAAAGAGAATTTATAAATATTATATATATTTTTTTCACAAAATAATAGTTAAAATAAAACTTATAAATATGTCAAATAAATGAAAAACCTACCTCGTCAGCATCGGTGGTTCAGTGGTAGAATGCTCGCCTGCCACGCGGGCGGCCCGGGTTCGATTCCCGGCCGATGCAAATTTTCTTTTTTTTATATTAATTAATAATATATTTTATAATTAGAACTTCATAAACTTACTTTGATATTAATTAATAATTCTTTTTTTTTAAATACGAAAAATCGATATTAAAGCGCTTATTTAGATATTGAATTGTAATAGTATTATTATTCGAGTCAATAGTATTAATTTGTCTATGTTAACAAAAAAAAAAAAAAAACACAATATTCAATAGCCGTTTCAATCCAATCATTACTAGATTTAAATTGGCACTTGATTCGTATTCGATGCACATACATGATTACAAAATTGATAACGTCGACGGTTCGTTCTTTTGAATATAGCATTGACATTTTTTTTTATTTAGAAAAAATATGAAAAACATGTTCGTATAATATACGAAAATTATTTTATGCAATTCAATTCCGCATATGAAATTGAACTCATTCATAATGGAGAATTATATATATATATATATATATATATATATATATATATATATATATATATATATATATATATATATATATATATATATATATATATATATATATATTTGTGTGTGTGTTCAAGTATACTACGAATTTAAATTATTATTCGGTTTGACGTAATTCAAAGTTTGTCATTTTCACCGGTTATGGTCGTATTAAAAGCGCTTAAACAGATAATCGTTCGCTATAATTCTCAGATAACGTTAAATTATATATTATATAATTAAATAACAGTATTATTTTATAATTATACAACAGTATTATTTTTTGTTATATTTTATGATTAAATAATAATATAAATTATATTAAATATATAAATAATGAAGTTTAAAATTAACAACATAGATGTCTCTAAAAAGAATTTATTAATTTATAATTATTATTTAATTTAAATTAATTTTTATTTATATAATTAAATATTTTTAATATTATAATATATATATATATATATATATATAAATATATATATATTTACTTATTTATTTATTTTTTTTTTTTTAATATTTCTATCTATTAAAAAAAAAGACATATCGATCGGCTCAATGGTCTAGGGGTATGATTCTCGCTTTGGGTGCGAGAGGTCCCGGGTTCAAATCCCGGTTGAGCCCTTCTTTTTGTCTTCAAAATAAAATAATAATTTATTTTTTATACTGTATTAAACTTTTTATATATGTATTACTACTTTTATAATCAAATTTATTTTAAGATATTTTAAATATATATTTTTTTAAACTTATTATATTGGGCATTATATATATATATATATATATATATATATATATATATATATATATATATATATATATATATATGTGTATGTGATATACACATGTAAAAAATCGTACATTGCGAACGAATTTACGTAATGACGTAGCGGACCGTTTGTCGTCCGCGATCCCTAATTTATTTCTCGGGTTATAACATAATCGAATTACGCACACCGTCATTATTTATCAATTTAAAATTATATAATGGCAAAAATTTGATAGCGTTCCCATTTTTGAGTGTGGATCGAACGTTGGAAACGCGAGTGTAATTTACATTTGTTAAGGTATTTTGATCGATGATTGTGTCGTCGAACTTTACATTACATATATCATCAATAATACGGGTTGACATGCGATAATCATGTTTAACATATGCATAACAATTATATTGAGCCAATCTGAGCGTGTGAAAATGATAATGTATCATGTGTTAACATATGGACGTATCGAAAATTTATGTCTTTGTATTGTTTATATAATAAGGTGATTCAAAAGTTATTCATGTTAGGTGCGATCAAAAAGTATGTGCGTTGTAATGTAAATGTAAGATTGTGTTGTTCTATTACAAGGATAAGGAACCTTTTTGAATATGAAGTTCATTTTTCAGCTACGGTATTCACACTTAAAAGAACACATTTCAACGTTTGTGTCAAAATATATAGATTTTATATATAAAATAATAAAAAAAAACTCAGAAAAATTTTATCACTTGTTGATTCAGAAGGACGTATGTGGCCTTAAGGTCGCAGGTTTCTTACCTTTGCTATAGTTTCTTGTGATTATTTAATTGAAGACAAAAAAAAAGACAAAATCACTGAAATAATTAAGTATTATGGCGCAAAAGGAATTTTAAGAATAGTTTGAAGATTAAAATGCAAGTAAACCTATAAGGAATTTAAGGAAAATTGCTTTAAATGAAACAAAAAGACTTTTTCTCTTGTTTTCCTTACATCATAGAAGATTGTTGACAATATTCCTGCTGAAATTAATGAGAAGGTCAATTATTGAAAAAGTTGATGGCAATCGATTAAAGGATTTATTGATTATTTTGAAAAATAAAGCAGAAGTCAATAATATTTTCATATTTTAAGTTCTCTTAATAGTAAATAACAGTCTTGTATATTATAAAAACGGTACATTTTGAGCTCCCCAGTATAAATTTGTAATCGAAAATGAAGTTTATTGTATCGAATCGAGTTCAAAATTTATATTAATGTTGTCAGAAAATGATGTAAATGTATAATTCATGGTGGCAATATTAGTTAGAGTGGAAAACTGATTATCTTTAACCACGTCTCCAAATCTAATGGTATAATATATTAAGTTGTATGTGAAATGTTTCAAAATTCTAATATATATATATATATATATATATATATATATATATATATATATATATATATATATATAGTGTGTTTACATTGATTTAGTGTAAATTGATTTTGTAAAATCTGGTAACTATTGAAATTAAAAGTGTCACAATTTCATGTACATATAATATAGTATGTGTTATTAAATAGAAAATTATTATTCGTGTGATATTTTTGAAAAAAATAAAAAATAATGTAAATGATAAGATTTGGATTATCAACTAGTATAATTTTGGAAGAATATTTATGTAAACAATTTGCATTTTTTTTTTAGAATGCATGTAATTAACGCCATCTATTGATCATAGTAAAGATTTTGAAAATCATCGAAATAAATAATTTATACAATATATGATACTACATATGTTTTTTTTTATATAACTGAAATTTATTAGAAGCGATAGAATATTTTAACGCGCGTGCCAAAATTTTAAAATAATATTTATGGAATTGCAATATTCAACCATTTTTTTGAATGTTGAAAAGAATTTTTATTTCCAATATTTTTAATGCAAGGTTTTCATTTCTATCTCCATTTTTAAATTTATATATAAATATTTATTTTAAGGTTATATATATAAGAAAACACTAATTTTATTTTATATCTAATAATATTAAAGATTATCTGAAAATTTCGTAAACATTTTAAATTTGATAGAATTATTATTATTGAATGAATCATTAGATTATACAGGATCATCAATATCCAATTTTGATAGGATAATGACAATTTTTTTTCGTCTGTGCAAAAATAAAGATTGCCGTTAGAATTAAGCGAGACACCCTTAATTACTTCATCGAGCAAAATATGTCAATTAACGACCGGGCGAAGTTTTCCGCGATGGCGACACAAATGGGAAATTCGGAAAATTTCAAAAAGTTAATGATGAACGACGCAAAAGGCGAGATAAAGAAATAACACCAAATCAAATTAATCATCGGCGTCTCGGTGCGCTTTTTTGACGAGTCGTTTTGTCAAAAACATTGTCCCCCTTTCACCCCCCCCACGAGTTTTCTTCCGTTTCGATGATGGTGTATATTTATATATATATATATATATATATATATATATATATATATATATATATATATATATATACAGGGGGTAGATGTAAGTCAGGATGCTACATAAATGACTGCCGTTTTTAAATAAAACAAATTAGTATTGTGACGCCTGTACAAGCGTTTAAAATTAACAAATAACTTTGTTATGTTGATCGCCTCGTCGCTGATGAAAATTTTAAATTTCAGCATCCAAATGAATTTTGATTGATTCTCGGAAAAACGTTCATTCAAATGAAAATGATAAAATTTTAAATTATATATATATATATATATATATATATATATATATATATATATATATATATATATATATATATATATATATAGAATATTATTTTACAAAAATAATGCTGAATAAGTACAGATATTCTATATTAAAATTAATAATATTAAAAAAATAATAAATCATTCATTTATTGGCAGTGAAACCAATGAAATTTACATGCGTAATAAAAAAAAATATGAATAACCGAATACAGTTAAAAAAATCTTTTTTTTTTCATATTTTTTTATCATTGTTTTATTTTGCCGGTACGTCGGTACGGATTTTTCTCGCGTAGATGGAGCATGAAAATTGCCGTTTTCCGCAGTTTTCCATTATTTTCACGTAATGGAAAAGCGACTGTGTGGCGTCACATATCGAACTGCATTATACGCGTTTTCAGTTTATATGCGGCCGCAAAGAATAATGATTATTGTTGCGAAATCTAATTTGTTCACCGATATATTCATATTTATATATTAAATAATAAATAAATGAAATAGATTTATGTAAAAATTAATCATTTATTAAATTTAATATGTTATTCGAACATATTAAATTTAGTGTATAAACACTATCGTTTGATGAATAATGGCGATATTAAGAATTCAATTAAATTTATGATATCGCAACGTTTTTGCAAATTTCATTTTTTGACCTTTCCCTTTTTTTTCCTCGTATTTTTCGAGCGCGCACTTTAGCCGCTTTTCCTTCGCACGAAAAACGAACGCATTCCGAAAATTCTCATAAATACAACGTTTTAATGCGAAACGAGAGCCGAAATATATATATATATATATATATATATTTCTTAACATTTTATATGACATATATTGTATGTAATAATTTTTATCATTTAATAATGCATTTAAACAGAAGTGCGTTCAATATATTTTTTTTAAATGATAAAAATATTTAAAAATATGTTTTATTATTGATGTTTATTTAATAATAAAAAAAAAATAATGTGGGTTTTTGTCAGAAGTGGGATTCGAACCCACGCCCACAGAAGTGGACTGCGACCTGAACGCAGCGCCTTAGACCGCTCGGCCATCCTGACACGTTCCCTACGATTCTGTATGGAAAATCCCATGAAAATTACGGAAAAACTATTTTAAAAAAATAATTAAAACATATTTTTATACGTATATTATCATATACGTAAGAATTAAAAAATATAATATATTATAAATATAAAAAAAAAATATTAATATTAAGTGATGAAAATATATATATATATATATATATATATATATATATATATATATATATATATATATATATATATATATATATATATATATATATATATATATAAATATAAATAGTAATATTAATAAAATTGATTTATAATAATTATTATATACAATACTTATATATGTACATATGAATGCTACTTGAAGGATTATAATATTATTTTTAATTATGTTAATATTTAAAATATATATAGGAAACATTAAAATATACTAAAAGATATTATACAATATGCTAATATTTAAAGTGTATACATAATAAAATATCAATTTGTAAAATGACTTAGTGATGGAAATTTGTATTATATATATATATATATATATATATATATATATATATATATATATATATATATATATATGTATGTGTGTGTGTAATGTCCAATTTAGAATAAAGAATTTTCATTTTAAGGGCGCAATGTGGGCGTATCTCAAAGGGAGACGCAAAGTGGGCGGATTTTAGGTTAAAGTTTCAATGAGAAAATATTTGCATTAATATTTGATCAGAGCCGGCGCGGATTTTCTAGCTTCGTATAAGATTAAAGAACTTTCTTAATCGCATAAACGATGTTACATTTCTTCAGCGGAGACTTTAATCTGATGTAATTTATTATCCACTGGGAGGGGGAGGAGGGATGAGGAATTTTCCGGTTATCGGCGTAAATACGGATTGATTCCGTTTAATGATAGATTCGAAAGCTTTAAGTTTTAGATGACATAGATTTTGTTCTGTGTTGATTACGTAATATTAAAAATATTTTAAGTGAAAATATATTTCTTTTATCTGCATAAAAAAAATATAATATTTCAACGACTATCATATTTTTTATCAACTGATAGTAAGTTTTAAAAATTTAGATTTAATTCAAAATTATTATAATTTATAATATATTTGTGATTATCGACAAAAAAATATTAATAACCTTCGTTACAACTATTGGAAAACACAGGAGTTTTTGCAAATTTTACGTGTCGAAAACTTTCGTAAACCATCCGTAAAATTCGATTATATATATATATATATATATATATATATATATATATATATATATATATATATATATATATATATAAATTTATTTTATAATTGATGCAGCTTAACACGGAGCGTTTAATTAATGCAATTGAACATCGTTCATATTTCGAATTATTGCCGCGTTTTTGCACTCCATATTACACAGTGTGTCGATTTAAAATTTTGACTACACATCAGTTAAATCAGTGTGATGTGAACGCGGCTTTACAGAGCGGCAAAAGTGACGTCACGAAAATTATTCAATACTCGCGGGAAATTTTCAATTTTTCACTTTTTTTTTTCATTTAACGTTATAATTCAAGAAATTTTCGTTTTGTATAATATTAAAATATATATATATATATATATAATTTCGAAATATATATACATATTTTAATATATATATTATTCAAACATTCTTAACAAGAAAATTATAAACAAAGACATTTTATAAAAAAAAATAAAAATGTTATTTTTTTTAAAAAGACGACATTTTTCAAAGAATGTTGATTGATAAAGAAATAAATCAATAAATAAATTTGAATTTGTTTTAAAGAAATTAATTTTTTTTTAGTAAAATTTAATGATATTAATCAAGGGTTTAATAAAGTATATGTTATATTTTTTTCCATCAATTCAAAATAATATAGAATATATATGTTGAAAAAAAAATGAGAACGTAATATAGGATAAATTTTAGGGAAAAAAGCCTGATTTGGAAACGAAAACGGCAAAAGCACGTTTGCTCGTAGACGTTGAAGACTAAAGGAAGGCAAAAAAAAAAAAAAAAAAAGAGAAAAACAGGGCTTTCGAAGCAATTTTCCGTGGACCGCGCGCACACAGCATCGCCAGTATCCTCGATCCGCTCGTAAAAGTCCAATATTCGCGATAAAATAGTGGAAATCTACGGAAAATGTATGATTTTTCCACGTTTCACGCAGCAGACACTCGGGGCTAAAGCTCAAACATCGTTCGCTTTTCACGTTGGTACGTTTCTAAACTGTACATTGGGACATTGAAAGCTTTCAAAAAAATTATATCACGTCTTTTATACAGTAGTAATTATATTAAATAAAATATTATTATGCAATATCGTTTAAAATTATAATAATAATAATAATAATAATAAAAAGGTTTAATTTCGATTGGGTCGTTTATTTTTGGCACCGAATATAGGATGGTTGTTGTTATTTTATTCGTGGCGATGTTGAATTTTAAAATCTTTGTTATCATAATTTCACAGTTAAGAAAACGACCGTTAAAGAAGTCGCAGTAATTCGCTTAGCGGTTAAAACATTAACAACAGACAATAAGCGGTGGTTTTTCTATCTTTTTTTTGTTCACTCTTTTCATTCTTTCTTCCTTTTATTTTCATTTCTTTAAAACGTTTTTTAACCGATATTTATTATTATATTGTGGTTTATACTGTATAATATAATATAATATAATATTGTTTTTATAATATATAATAATTTATGTTAATTTAATGGATATAAAATCATTTTAATCATAAATATATTTAATATAATTTAAATTTTTATATATTAAAATTTATCAAAAAAATATTTATTTCAATTATATTTAATTTAAAGATTAATATATATTCTATATAATCGAAAATTTTATAAACAATAAGTTTTATATAAAGGCATTTTTTTATACATATAAAAATAAAAATGAACTTCAAATAATTTTATATGAAGTGAAAATCTATTTATAATTAATTTGAAACAAATATATACATATTTTAATTATAAGGAAATACTGAATATTTACTATAATAATAACATCAAAATCTATCAAAAATTTAAGTAAATAAAAAAAAATAAAAATATACAGCAAAACATATTTTTATTTTATAATAATTCTTAAACGGTGTTCCTTAGAGCGTTGAATCAAATTTTGATTTTAATCGCTTATATATATTATTTTGTTATATAAAAAATACACTTTGTTCTATTTTGTCGTACAATGTGACAATAATAATATATTTTATAAAGTAAATTTATTTTCATTTAAATACAATTCTTTATCGTTAATTGTATTTTTTTTATAATTCTATTGAAAAATTTTATATTTTTCACAATTTCGATTATTCAAAACTTTTTAGAGTTAGGTTGGTTTATAAACTTTAAAATGATTATATATATATATATATATATATATATATATATATATATATATATATATATATATAAGCATATATCAGTATCATATAGAAAGGTGTAATTTTGAAAAGTTTTCTCAAAAATTTTCACCAAACAAACGTTTTGAATATTTTCCTTTTTATAAACGCGAGTTTTCTCCCCCCCCCGTATTATTTTTGAAAAATCTGTACTTGAAAGTATATACGAGTTTTTCCTCTCGATTTCGCCGCGTATTTATGGCGCAAATTTAGGTATGAGCGTATTATGCTGCCATTATGTTATATATATATATATATATATATATATATATATATATATATATATATATATATATATATACAATCGTATCTGATTTACGTTACACACTGTAGAGTCACCTAACCAACCCCCCTCACCCTGAAATATTAGAGGTTTTTCTGTGAAATATTACAAATATTATACATATAAATGCGAGTTACCCGCGCGTAGTTCAATCAATATGCTAGCTGTAGAATTGAGATTGTCTATATGTTTTTCGAATACGAAAAGCTTTTTTTTTTTTTTTGTTGAATATATAGTGGAAAATATATATTTTTTTGCATTTAAAAACTATTTTGTTTTTTCTATAAATGTATATTCGGGTTGTGGTAGTAATGAAGAATAAAAAAAAAGCGAGGGAAAAAATGTGTATATATTTAAATAAAGGTAGAATGATGAAATGGAAATTTATCTATGGAAAAGAAAAAAAATGGGATTTAAAATTGGCATTATATTTGGTAATATATTTTATTATTATTTTTTAGTATAATGTGTGTGTGTGTGTGTGTGACATTTTATTTGGCTATTAATATATATATATATATATATATATATATATATATATATATATATATATATATATATATACATAATAAATTTTACTTTTACTTTACATAAGTTTATTAATTAAAAATTTTTTTTTTAAATATTCATGAAAAATAAATCATTTTTATGACTTATAACAATAAAACATGAAAATTGATAAAAATATATATCAGAAAATAGAATTTTAAAATGTCAATAATAGTTAAAACAATATTGAAAAACGTTAAAATATATAAAAATCATTTTTTTTAATATTTAAAAAATATTATTTATTATAAAATGACTTTTTCATAAAATTTTCAAGCTTAGTTTTAGTACAACGATACAAAATTTTCCAAACTTGGATGAAATTTTTCTTATTATATAATCAAATTAAAATTTTCGCTGTTTATATATATATATATATATATATATATATATATATATATATATATATATATATATATATATATATATATATATATATATATATATATATATTACTTTTAAATAAATCATTAAAAATTCATAGAGAACACAATTTCGTCCGCAAAACATCTTGTTGTCGATTTTCGTTATAAAAACCAACAAAAAATAATAAAATTACTAGGTCAAAAAAAAAAGAAAAAAAACGGAATAAAAGACTTTTTATAACCCAAATACGCATATTTTTCCGCGATTTTTTTCCTCAAGCGAAATTCGTCGTTTATTACGAGTTGAACTTTGCAAATCGACTTTTGTCAGAACGGAAAACGCGGGTCTTAGGTTCAAAAAAAAAAAAAAGAGAAAGAACAAAATAAAAAAAAAGAAAAAGTTTCGCACCGAGAATGCTGTTAATTAAAACTTTCACCTTTTCGCTGCATTAAATATTTACCACATTCGGAAATATTTTAAAGTGGCCCTCGTTCGGCTTTTAGCGGCACTTGGAGCCTCAGACAAACGTTAAAAATTGCAAAAAATTGAAAAAAAAAAAACATGAAAAAAGCTCCGAGAGATGAAAATACACAGGCCTCAACGAAACGCGGATGAAAAAAAAATGAAACAAATTTGTACGAAGGAGAAACTTTTTCAAATTCACCGCTAGAAAGTTACGACGAAGTCGAAAATTAATTTTCTTCAGTTGAAGATGAATTTTTTTTCAAATAGATAAACTATTGTTAATCATTTGATATGCATATTTTTATTAAATAATTTAATGTGAATGATGCATTTAATATAAAAACAATATAATATAATATATATTATAAATGTTCATAATGTATATATATATATATATATATATATATATATATATGTATGTATGTGTGTGTGTGTGTAATTATTTGTAAAGTGAATAGTAATGTTCGGTGTTATTAGAAAATTGTGCAGTATAAATTGTTAATGTGGCAAACCATTAAATTAAAAGCGTTACGTTACATTAACTATTAGTATCCGGAAAATTTAACTATATGGCATATACAGGATTATAGAAAACTATAACGCACCTTTATATACAGGGCTTTATATTTTACAGTCACTATTTTTAATTTACATGTATGATAAATTTATATATATATATATATACACACACACACACACACACACACATATATATATATATATATATATATATATATATATATATATATATAAATTGTAATCTTTAATATCGGTCCGATTAACCGAAATTAAAGATTACAAAATTTGTAAGTAGTCCGATTAAGTAGTTTCTACTATACATATTCAGCTTTTATTTTAAAAATGTTTTTTTTTATATTGATCCTAATAATCGACTGGCCTTATTAATCAGTTGTCCCATTAAGCGGTTAATATATATATATATATATATATATATATATATATATATATATATATATATATATATATATATATATATATATGGTATATGAATATAAGTTTTATTTTAAAATTTGTAATTAAAAAAAATATATATTATTTAATATATAAAACTATATATTGTATATATCATTTAATATTAAATATTTATTCGTAGAGAAATGATCTCATTATGTTTTTATTTTATATTAATTAAATTACATAAAATATTAAATATTTGTGTGAAAAGCATATTTTTTTTATTAAAATTTTACGTTCTGCATTTTATATATGGTCTAAAACAATTTTAATAATGCGACACTAGAAAGTTGAATGTGTGAATACTTTTGGTTTAGAGAAATTAAAAATTACAACATTTTAATTTATTTAACAATTGTTTAAAAATATATATATTTCATTTTACTTTGTATTTTAATAAAAAATAATTCTTTAATAAAGTTTAATAGAAAATAAAAATTTATATATGAAAGATATTATAATATGTAAATTTCAAAGTAGGGCAGCATTCATAAAATGCTAATATTTATATCTTGAATGTTTCCAACGGAAAGTCACTCAATTAAAGTTTCATTTTCTCTAATGTCATTCAGAGTCGGGATGAGGTCAAGTTGCCCTCTTTTAACATTTCCGCTGCCTCGAATTTACGACCCCGGCGGCATAATTAACGAAAGTAGAGGACCGGCCGCGGGCACCATTTCACCCCTGGGAATATTTTATATTGAATTAGATATTTAACACTTGATTTTCGAGTACGTACCACTAAAAATGAGGCAGCAGAGGGATGAATTTGTAGCGAGAGGTCGCGTTTTCGGTCGGTTTTTGTAACGTCGTACGTCGAGCCCGTCGACCCACGGAAGACTTTTACATTTCATAGTCGAGTCGCTCGATTCAGGCGTAGTAAACCAGCGGTTTTATATCGGCCACGACCCTCGTAAACCTCGTTTTCCAGAAACAATCTTCCCTCAGAAGACATCGCTGGAGTTATGTGCCCATTCTGGGTGCCCATGAACAGGGCTGCTGAACTTTTGACTTTTGCACGTTGCTAGTAAATATCCACAGTAGACCGGAGCACTCGTATTATTGTCGATTTATTTTTAATATGTAATAAAATTTCACTAGTTACATTTTCAAGTAACGATCGTAAAAAAAATGATCTTTATTACAGATATATGTAGTAAAAAATATATGCAGTATTTATAAGTGATAACAAAATATTGTAGGCAAAAGTAATAATATACAATATTGAAATATTCAAAACGCGTTCCTAATTATACTAATAGAATTTCATTGCAAATATCCTATTTAATTTGTTTTTTCAATACTTAATTCGCCTTAATCAGGATTAAGGCGAATCATGGAACTTATTATTTCCATTCCTGGAGAATTAAAGGTACTTTTCCATTTTAATTCCGATCCAGCAACCCTGCCCGAGTGATTCGGGATCCACTAAAGGAAACGGAGCGCGTTTAGGCAAACGATTCAGTACCCTCACTTTTCAACAGCGGAAGGTTTCCGGAGAGAAGAAAAGGAAAGATTTCTAGCGGCGTGAAAAGAGGAAGGAAAAGGAAAGCCTTTTTTGAAGACGAAAGAACGAAGAGAGAAAAAAAAAAGAAAAGAAAAAGAAAAGATAGAAAGAAAGAAGGGCAAAGCTCCGGTTTAACTTCGCATAAATCTGCGACAGCGTCCCGGTCGAGTGAGACCAGATAAAATTTTGAGAATCTTGATCTCGAACATAAGCCGCTTTAAATTTAAGATTAACCGATTTTATGTATTATATAGATATTTGTTTGTGACTCAAAATATATGTATATATATATTAATAAAATATTTATACATATATATATGGTGAATTTTTGATTTTGCTTTAAATATTTAATATTTTTTTTATTGTAGAACCTCAATAAAAATCTTTAACCTTCTCTACACCCTTTAGAACTATATTAAAGTATAATGTTTAGAAATATTTCAATATGTTTATATATTTTTTTTAATAATTGATAGATTTAAATATCTTGTTCTAAAATAATTTCTCTATTTTTTATATTCGTAAGCACGTAATTTATTAAAACAAATTGATAAACTAATATTGTTGATTTATTAATTTTTCTTATAGAAACGATTACACGAAAGTTATTCGCGGAGTTGTCGACATGAAAAATATATATCTAGGATTCATAAGAGCATCAGCGTTATAAAAATAACGTATAATGTTTATCATTGAAAATTTACTACGTATATATAAAATATTATAGATTATATAATATCGTAGCAATAATAAGGTTAATATATAAAGTTTTTCACGGAACATTAAATTTGTCTCTTGCAATATCTTAGGTATAAAATATTAACAGAGAATTTTCTCGGTTCACAAATGACAGTTTTCGATTAATATATGGCAAAAATTACACGTATAGTCGATTTAAAACGAAGCAAAACATACAAATATATTTTATACACAAAGTATACAAATTGAAAATGTGAAATTTTATAATATTATCTGTGAACATTGAACATAAGTAATATTTTACGATATTAGTAAATAGAAAATTATGCATTCGATACGTATAAAGAGATGCATAATGTTCAAAGCTCGTTTAAAAAAATGTAGCTATTCAGCAAAATGGAAAAGTTCGAAAGCTTTGAATGCATGTAAATATGCATTGAATGTGCAATGAAATGTAATGAAAAATATCGATAAACGTTCGATTTTATTCGCACTGAAAATGAGCGTCGGCATTCGATATTTATATAACGATTTTGTTTTCTAAGATTGAATCGATATTTTTCATTTTATATATAATATAATAAAAAATAATATTTTTATATATTTATGTTAAAAATATGATATTATTTCATAATAATCAAAATATCAATTCAAAAAGTGTAAATGTATATGTATATATAGACAATTTTTAGAGTACGAATTCTTATTTGAAAAACTATTATTAAGCTATATATTCACATATATATATATATATATATATATATATATATATATAGTGGAAAACCGATCAATTTTTCCATATATGAAATATTATTGCGCTTGTTCACGGATGAGACATCGTTGAAATTGGGTCAAACCGAAGGAGCAAAAGCAATTTGACGGTGGGTCTGTGAAAAAATAAACTAAAACGATAATTTTTTTCATCGATAATAACGCTTTCAGATTACAAAAAAAAAAAAAATAAAAATAAATAAATAAATAAAAAATAGATTAAGTTTCGAACAAATTGGTACACGACGGCCAGACTAATGCGCTTTTGTGCGCTTCTGATCAATAAATTATGGATTATGTATGATGTGAAGCTTTTGTATTTTAGCTCGTATCGTAAAATGAGATGATAGCTTTACGATTCAAACACTATCGAATGTATTTATTATGCATATAGATGTATGGTTATCATAATAAATTACAATTTTCATATGTGTATTAGAATATTTGTATCAAAAATTATTCATCAGCTATCGTTTAAAGTATTCTTTTTAAATAAAATTTGATCATTTTTAGGCAATCTAAATCTATGTATCGAAATCGGATTCTAAAAATTAAATTCTACTAGTTGTTTCATGGTTCACTGGAGAATTCTATTCAATTAAAAAGAAGAGTGTGTCTAAAACATTGTTCCAATCACAATAAATTTTTTCACGTATTCAAATCAAATTTTATATCAAATGCGTCTTTTTTAAGGAAGTGAAATGTTGATTTTATTCTGATATTTAATGTCATAATTGAGTTATATTATAAATTTTCAATCTTGAATTTATTATTTTTTTTTGTAAAAACCTTATTTATTCGACTACATATCCACTTAAAAATTGTTCCTATAAAATACTATTAGTTTTAAATAAGTGTCTCTTCCGATTTTCAAAATTTAATAAATTCAAATAGATAAAAATCTGGGAATAAATTTGCAAAAAATGAAAAACCATTGCTAAAAAGCGGTCTTTATGAATAAAAAGTTTCTCATTTCCTGTTCAAAACACTTGTAGAACTCTTTACACTTTAGTTTCAACAATGCTTAAAAAATGACGTTCTTTAATACAGACATGGGGCTATATCTGGCGAAAATGGAGGTCAATGTTGCTTTTTTTTTAATCAAAAAGTAACAAATCCCATTACTTTTTGAAATTTAATTATTTCAATTATAATATAACTATATAGAATAAAATTATGTTCTAGTTAAATGTATGAGACGTTAGGTGATTATTCGCCTCACTCCTTTTGCGAAAAGCAAAATAAACGAATGTGTGTCAGTAGCAACGGGCTTTTGTTCTATAAAACGAAAGTTAGCTAGCGTTATTTTCGCCAGCGAGCTTTCGCTAACGCAATATTTTCAAAAACGTATTCATAACAGCTTAGAAAACGTGTAGTATATAAGTTTAAAACGAGGGTATTGCTCAAGTTACAGCAGCATGAACGCTTTTATATGAAAAGTCTGGAGCCATGAAGGAAATATAATATTTTATGGATAAAATTTGGACTTTGCATCAGCGGTTTTCAAAGTGCGAATCCAATATACAATCTAGAAATACGTCGATTTTATTAAATTATAAATTTTTAGTTTTGTATGTTTTTTTTTTTGTGTTGAGTTATTGAGTTCTACGTAATGTTTGTGATGTCATTTCGTATTTGATATATATATATGAATATATATATATATATTTACAATTTATATTTGTGTTTTGCGGTTGATTGCAATGAGCGTTGATATTTGTCGATTAAAATAGAATTGACAGTAAAATGTAAATGATTATGACTGGTAAATAAATGTATTAATATATTATTATATAATTCAAATATCAAACATATTGAAAAAATATTATAATTTAGATCATTTTTTTTTAAATATATAAGTAGATAAAATGAGAAATGAGAATATAAATAATATATTTATTCTTTTTTGTGTGAAAGAAGTATTGATGCATTTAAAAATATATTGCAATATTTAATTTGTCAATTTGTTTATATTCAATATGATCTATTTTTTATTTTATTTATTTTAAGGCAATATATTGCTTTAAAACCTTTTTCCGTTCATATTGCCTTGTTCAATTTATGTGTAGTTTTCGTATAAAATTGACTGTCAATCGCAGCTCTTTTGTGGTGTACATTTATTAGTTCAAATATATATTTTGACAGTTTCAAACATAGGATAACGACGAAATTTTATATATATATATATATATATATATATATATATATATATATATATATATATATATATATTACAAGATGATATAATGATTATCACTATTTTCAAGTATATTTTTAATCATTTTAAAATAAAATATTATATTTAGAATTTTTTTTTTGATTAGATAAGGTGAATTTGAAGATAAAATTAGATAGATTAAAAAAAAAATCGCCCCCGGGTGGGCTCGAACCACCAACCTTTCGGTTAACAGCCGAACGCGCTAGCCAATTGCGCCACGGAGGCATATATTAAGTCAATAAAAATAAATAAAGCAGTTATACAATATATATATATATATATATATATATATATATATTTATATATATATATATATATATATATATATTTATATATATATATATATATATATATATATATAATATTAACCGCTTAATGGGACCACTGATTAATAAGGCCAGTCGATTATTAGGATCAATATAAAAAAAAACATTTTTAAAATTAAAGCTGAATATGTATAGTAGAAACTACTTAATCGGACCACTTACAAATTTTGTAATCTTTAATTTCAGTTAATCGGACCGATATGACTGTATTCTGAGTGGTTCGAATAACCGGTTTCTGATATGTATAAAATAATTTACACATATGGTACACACACATATATATATATACATACATTATATTTTATTATCATTCTTTAGAAGTCAAAATGTCAGAATGAATTAAATAAACAATATAATATGATGTAAATAATAATTATGAATTACGTATATTAAATTTCATTTAAATACACTATACATATTTATAGTATGAATTTATATATTTTAATTAAAAATTTTAAAATAATATTTTCATATAATAAATTTGCGATAATAGTATAAAGATTATTTTAAAAATTGTTCATAAAGTGTAAACAATGTAAATATATAATGAAAAAAGCATACAGCGCCATTAATATGAATATTTCAGTATATATTTTATGTTGATGTTCGTTATTTACGTCGCATTAAACAAATAGTGCGTTTAGTGTACATTTCGCATTATTTTTAATACATCTTATCTTCCTTCACATTATATAGTTAAAAGAAAAGTACTATTCTTTTTCCAAAAAAAAAAAAAAAATTCTTCAAATTTCCTTCTTCTTTAATTTTTCTCTTTCGCGGCACATTCGCGCGCGAAAGATTTATTATTTTTAATATTCACTTTTAATGCAGCTTTTTGCGGCTATCTATAAAGCTGACAGAAATAAAATTGCCAGTCATCAGTATCGTTCCGTCGCGTTTTTCTTTCTTTTTTTTCTTTTCTACAATCTTTTTTTCCTTCAGTTATATATATATATATATATATATATATATATATATATATATATATATATATACTATTTTTCTTCAAGTCTACCAAGAGATAAAAAATGGTCATCCGGACGAAAACATCGCACACACAAAGGAAAGAAGCATAAAAAGTTAAAGCAGAATCGCAAACACAAGAAGAGACCATTAGTTCAATTGTGGTGGTTCAACAGAAAATACAGTCAAACGAAACGATTTTCGTTTCAAAATCACCACAGTATAATGATGAAATGATATAAAAATATAAATAGCTATTGTGAATCGTGCGTGAAATTTGTACACGGGTCCGCTTTGTAATATTTTCTGATTGGTAATTGGATATTCAATTAAATTTTTTATATATAGTTGCGAACATTAACCGATCGTTTTATAAGAATTTTTAAATCAATATTAATTAAGATGATTAACTATTTTTTTTAATATTAAATTAAAATATTGCAAATTTTTGATCTCGAACTTTTATTTTGTTTTATAAAACATTGAATTATTTTGTTTATATTTTTTTATTTTTCTGATTAGTATTTAAAATTATTGCATAAATGTATAAAAATAATATAAATAATAATGAAAATATTTATGTTTTCTATATTTTTTATATTTTACATTTATCATATTTTTTTTTCAATTTATAATATAAAAAATAACAATTTAGTTGTTAAATAAAATATTTTTATAATAGTTAAAATAAAATACTAAAAATTAAATATTATATACATAATTTTTAATATTTGAAATGATAGTGATATTATTAATTATATCATCTAAATTCTATATAGTATTAAAATAGCGCCATCTGTTGTATTCAATAATAATAACAATTTTTTCTATTACAATTTGATACATAGTTGTGACTTTTTTTTTTTAAATACATTAAGTTGTAAAAAAAAAACAGTTTAACAGTATTAAACTTGACGTTCATTCACAGAAGTCTTTATTTAAGAAGAAGACGCGAAAAGTCAATTGTTTTCCGTTGGAAAATTTTACTGTTTTTCAACGATCGTAAATTTTAGACGAAGCGACGTCGTCGCGTACAACCAGAGAGGGGTTGAACGTTGCATTTAAGGATGACAGAGAAAAGGACAAGACCGAACACGGGGATGAAGGGAATTATGTATTCCATACAGGAGTTATTTTGTCAACGACAGCGTCTCGGCCCTTTTTCATAACCTTAAATATTCTGGTTAGGAGCTTTACTATAAGGGAGTATGAGGAAACGGCGGTGGCATATTGGCATTATGGTGAGGAGCACTAGACATGGTGTAGGAAAACTTAGGGCAAGTAACGATCCCCGGGGATTTCATAAATATTTCACAACTTAGCGTTTTGCGCAAAACATTATTACGTATTCATCCTGCGACCCGTAAAAAGAAACGTATAATTTGTATGAAATTGTATAAAATGTACATTTTTCAAATGGAAATTGTACCGGTCCTACGGCATCATGAACGCAAAGGGTCGTAATTACAAACCTTCATCTCCATCCCCATTCTCGTACACATTAATTCAAATTGCGTATATTATTATTTGTGTATAGTGTATTATAATATTGTATATATATATATATATATATCAGTGTATTACATATGTTATAAATATAAGTAAAATATACATAGTGCATTATTGTTTCATATATGTTACAGTTAAAGTTCTAAATTAATTGTATAAATACGATATTATTTATTTTATATGTATATACGATGTCGATTTGAAAATGTAAATTATTTTCTAATTAAAATATTTTATATGAAATTATATAGTAATAAATTGAATTTTAGCATGGTAAAGATTTATATTTTGAGTAATTTAAGATTAAATTATGAAAATATGGTTGCTTTTGATGAAAAAAAAAAATGCTACACCACCACGAACCTTGCACCGGAATTATATATATATATATATATATATATATATATATATATATATATATATATTTAGAAGATATAAAAATGTTTAAATTATATTATTTAATAAAAAATATATTATTTTATTTTCGATTAAAAATGTATATTGTAATTAGATAATACGGTAGATATCAAAATAATTTAGTTTTTAATGAACATATTTATCACAAAAAATGACTTATTCTACGATTATCATATACCATATATATATATATATATATACATTATATATAATAAAAAAAAACACTTGGAACTCGTTTTGTAAACTTGGTGATAGTGCGTTCAAAAACGTGACCTCACGATTTTTTAGTTCATATCACGAATTATATTGCACACTAATTAAATAATAATTATATATATATATATATATATATATAAATAAATAAATAAATATATATATATATATATATATATATATATATATATATATTTATATATATATATATATATATATATACATAATGCTTTTCGTTGCCTCCGTGGCGCAATTGGCTAGCGCGTTCGGCTGTTAACCGAAAGGTTGGTGGTTCGAGCCCACCCGGGGGCGTAGAGCACTTTTTTGTCATACAATTTCTTACAATAAATATCAATTCTACTATAATAAATCAGCCATTTATAAACTACGACTTATATATTGTGTGAAATTGAACAATTTTTAATACAATATAAACACCGCATATACATTTATCTTTTTTTTTTTTTTTTTTTTTTGTTATTACGTTTCAATCGTCGAATTAAGATATACATTTTTATTCTCATATCGAAACGTCCATCTTCGTATTTCATATTAAAACATTGACGAACGGTTCCCTCGCGAGTCGTAAATTGGAAAACCGGGGTATATATATATATATATATATATATATATATATATATACATGGTAAAAGATTAATAACGTACCGGTTTATTTTAGATGTTACGTCGATATACGCGTCGAATAATGCCGACGGGTAAGGGTTCGGTGGTTGGTTTGAATTCGGGGTTTGGAAAAAGGGCTTTTGCATTGGACGCAAATCGAGAATATATCAATGTCGAATAAAAGCATTAATATTGCTATATATATATATATATATATATATATATATATATCGGATGCGACGATGGACGTCATATAAATCGATACGTCACATTTTGAACGTTTAAAACGTTAAATCAGAATATTGCAATATAGTCAGTTTTTGGCGGTGATAAAATAAAGTTGTTTTTGAATGAGAAAAAAAATTTTGATGCGTTTCTATAATTTTCATATTCGATCGTGTTTTGTATGAGATTGAGTCTCTAAAAATTTTGGTCATCGTTTATATAATATTATTATGTAGTTTAAATTGAATGCATTCATGCTACAGTTTGAAGTCACATTATTAGTTTTGTGTTTGAGAGTTCAAACAAACAATTTTCGACAACATTGTTTGATAGAAAATAAATTTGAAAAACAAAAAAATATGCATGTTAGATTAGAGTATATATATAATTTTTATTTTTTATTTATGATCAAAAAAAAAATCTAAAATAGAATTGTATATTTTTATTACAAATCAGAATTTAGAAATAATTTTAAATTAAGAAGTATCCATCAAAACTTATTGATTTTGAAATTTGGAAGACAATGGATTATCACCGCATTAAATATCAATGAACAATAATATTAAAAATGAGATGTATTTTTGAACTCAAATAATTAAAAATAACATATTAAACATTGATTGCGATATTCAAAATTTACATACAATTAAATAAAAATATTATCTTAAAAAAAAAAATAATATTTCGTATTTATAAAACAAGAAAAGGTTTTGAATTTTGTAAGATGTATTATTTATAAGTTGCAATCGCAGAAATGAGTCGATTTTGATTTTTGTTTAAATCAATTTCAACTATTTATTTCAATATTTTATATTAAAAGAAACAGTTCATTTGAGAGATATAACTTTTCATTTTCTTTAAGCGTATTTTATTGCTTTGAAATGCAGCAAGGCGGTAGAAAATGAAAGGAAAGCATAATTCTTTCTTCATATAGGTATATATATATATATATATATATATATATATATATATATATATATATATATATATATATATCAACCTTAAAAGTTGTAGAATCAAAAGACGATTCCGTCTTTTCTGATTATGAAAATAAAAACACACACACACACACACAGAATGAAAACATGAAACGTTTTATAATACCCATATTTAAATTAGATCCATTTACATAAATGCAGAGATTAAATTTCATGGAATTCAACCTATTTTAATTTCTGTTTAATATGCATTTACGTGGCAACGTTCTCTTTGAATGTGCGACAGCCTTTATGTTTTCAGGAAATGGCATTAAATATTACGCCAAATATCACATTCTATCATCTTCAGTACTTAGTAATGTAACTGCATTACTATTCAAGTGAAATGTAGAAATTTTAGTATATTTTTATTTTTATAAATTTAGTGGAGTAAAATTTGGTAAATATGGAGGTTTTTTTTTTTTTGGTGAAATCTAATTATTATAATGTTATAAAATTGATTTTTTTTGATATAAATTGTGTTTATTAATAGCGTGGATTAAATTTGTAATGAAACTTCTTAATATATATGGTATATATATATTCCTATTTTAAAACATTTTACGTTTTCCATTCTATTTCTATTTGTAGAGCTTTGCTTTTTAGAACACATTCTGTGAGTAATCTGAATAATTCTAAAAAGCTTATCTCTAATTCGTTGGCGGATCTGTTTAAAACTCCATCCTACGGTGTCTTTGCATTTTAACTATATTTTCACATTTTCAATAATATTTTAGAATAGAGTTTTTTATTAAAAAAAAAACCTTTGATATCAACATTAATAACTAGTATAAAATTTATGAGAATATAAAACACTCATTTATATGGAACGATTTTCAATATCTATATATATATTTTTTTTTAATATTAATGAAATATATTTTTATCACATAATATCAATAAATTACATATTGGCATTGTTCGACTACTTTATGACGACGGCGTAAATGAGATACGTAAAATCGACTGCTATTCTCGTTTTTAATAATACGCAAAAATCGTAATATGATGATATATCGATGCAATATATCAATGTTAATATCTCAGCACGATTCGCCTAATATTTTGCCGTTTAAATCGACGAAAAACTCGATAAAATACTCAGCACGAGCCATCACTGGAATGTACCATATATTAAAATTCTACGCAATATAATCACATACAATTTCATTACCTGTCATATGAATGTCAATTAATTAAATTTATTTAATATAATATTTTTTTTTATATATAAACGAATATTTGTATAAATATGTATGTATGTGTGTAACGTTTTAAGATTTAACTATGGTCGGATTTTGACTATCTGGATTATATTATATTATATTAGTTCATATTCATGCATTCCCTCGCATATTTGTATATTTATACGCGATTATAAATAACCGTGAAGGTTAGTTAAGTCGGTTAGCGGGTGGGCGCCAATCTAAATCCTCGAAATTGCCCCTAGTTCGCGCAGGGGTGTTCAAGGCGCGCTCCTCGGCCCGGGGCGCACTTGTCTCGTTTTTGGGGAATTAATAATCCGAATTTATTGCGCGGTTAACAATATTTATGGTCGCGCATGCAAAATTAAATTGTGCGTCTAAATTTCGAAGTCGGTGAAGCGCGAAATTTTGCAACGCAAAATTATTATTATTGTACGCGTTTTAACCCTTTGACTGTTGGGCGCGTTAAAAACGTCCTATAGCCGCATAAATGTTATAAAAGTGTACGAGTTAACAACTATCGAGTTTCCGTTTTAATTTGCATTTTATTGCACTATTATGGTTTTCGATCAATGGATTGCACTAAATATGTAAATTAGCTAAAAATTCTTGTTCATAGTAAAATATTATATTATATGTTAAATATTGTATTAAATTCTGATTAACAAAATTACTTCATTAATATTAGACAGTTAAATAACCTTTCAAATATTAAATTTTAATTGAAAATGTTGGGTCAATATGTTTGAATAGTATATTTATAATGAATAAAATATGGTTATAATTATAATATAATTTTTTTTTTATATTATGCATACGCAAATACACACACGTATATATAGATATATAGAAAAAAATATTTATTAATGTTAGTGTAATTTTTGATATTTATTCATGATTTTATACGATTTACATTATTGTAAAAAAAAATGTTAATTTATTTTATTATTTTTAATGAGTATATTTATGTGAAAGTTGCAATTATGTAATCTATATTATAAAGCATGATATAAAAAATAAAAATTGACCTTTATTAATGAATTTAGGATTTAAAAAAAAGAGGAATAATTATATATACATACATATATTTAATAAAGTATATTTTGCAAGCTGTCGTCATTAGAGAAAACGAGTACGCGGTATAAAAATAACGATTTTTTTTTAATTAAATCGGTAATCGACGTCGATTTTTTTTTCATTCAACCCTCCCCGTAATATCGGTCAGATTCCCGGGCGTACGTTTCTTTCGAAATTAGCGTTTGAAGAATTCAAAAGTTCGCGGATTAGTGGCTGCGCTAACCCGCGTTTTCGGCGAGGGTGGTACGATCGAACCCGGCGTGGTGAGGGTTAATAACGCTTCTCAATAGAAATAACCGTCTCAGTGATAAAATTGCAAAGAAGAAGTTCGACAGTCATTACGAAAGTTCAACTCGGAACTGCCGGAACGGAGTTCTTTTAACCGGTCCGGTTCGCTGCCGTTGCCGGAAATTATTGCCGGAAAACGGCGCCGAGCAAAGAAGGTCGTTGTTTTAAATGGCGGAATGCTCGGTCACTATTTTCCGATTTTTTTTTCTTATTATTATTTTTTTAATGCTCGATCTATTTTTTCAATCTCGTACTTTTTTTTATATTCAGTCGGATTTGTGTATCTTGTGCGGTTTTGTACGATTGAGAGAAATAAAAAAAATAATTAAGGCCGTAAAATTGGGAAAATAACAAATTTTATAATTAAAAAGTTTTTTTTTTCGAAAAACACTAAAATAATATTATGTATTAATATGTATCATCATTAAAGCTATAACATTAATAAATCGGTAAAGAACATTGTAGTGAGACTGAAAAATACATTATTCTAATAATTTAAATTTATTATAAATAATAAATATAAAGATATAATATTTTATTAAATGCCGCATACTCATAATTTATATAAATTATTTTTACCCATATAAATATTATCTAAATGTAAATAGTATGAGTTAATGATTATTAAATTATTATTAATTTAAAATTGTTTTTATATTTTAATAACTCATTTTAAATTAAAAATAACCATTGAATAAAAATATTTATAATAATTTTTTTTCTAGTAATAACGATGAACAAAATTCAGTAGATTATTATATTTTTAATATAAAAATAATATTATAATTTACGTTTCAATGTTAATACCAAAAAAAAAATGTTTTTTTTCTTGAATTTCTTCCTTGATTTTTTTTATAACTTATTATGATGAAATTAGTTAATTCTACGAAAATAAGAGAATGGATGGAACATGAGATGAGAGACCGAAGGTAACAAGAGAAAAAAGGCAAAAGAGATGTTGTTACCACCCGAAAAGCCTACTAGAACCTAAATTAATTAATTCGATGAAATCGCCAGGGAGATTCCGTCTTTTGAACGCTTCTTGTAAACACCATTACAATAGAGATTTTTATTTTTCCATTTTCCGACGTCGCGTTTTCAGCCTCCCTTTTGACAAGGGCGAGAAAAGTTTATTCTTATTTAATTACGCGTAATTATCGTTAGTGTATAATAAATTTTCCTAAGTGCGGACACGTTTTTTTTTCTCTCTCTTTAATTCAACTAAAAAGAAATTAATCAGCGGTTTCAAGGATGAGTCTTAGTTTGTTATTCGATGTCATCGTTAAATAATCAAACGAGTATTTTTAATGAATTAAATTATATTAAATATTTTAAAAATATATGTGTATTATATAAGAAATAAAAGAGAAAATAGGATGAGAGACTCGTGTCTGAATTGAAACGGTCAATTCCACTTATCGCCAAAGCTCTCGGTCTCACCATAAAAGTGTCTCCCTCATCAGATAAATATGAGATATAAGGGTTTCCAACCCTTTGATACAATGTGGAATGCTAAGATTGCGCATTAGGATAATAGGACCGATGCCTTTGAATCTTGCCAATAATCTTAAACGTTTTCACATATGCTGCGAAAAATGCTTTGACCTCAATTTCGATGACCTTTTCGTGGGGTCCGTTAAACCGCATCGATTTTTCCAATTTGATAAGCTTTCATCTATAAAAAAAAATAATACATAATAATAATATATAATTTTATTAACTTATTATATAGTATAAAAGTTTACTTTTAACCTTCTTTATATCCTTTTTTATTACTGATAGGGTAGTTTTCAATTTCTTATAGTATAATATCAGATATTTTTCATTAGAGATTCATTGAAACCTTTATTTACTTAGAAACTAGAAATCGTGTTTTTAATATTCTTTATCTTAATTTCATATAAATAAAATGTCAATTTATATATTTTTTTATTATTAGATACGCCATGGTTATATGTACAATATTACCAAACCTATGATTTTACAATTATTGATTCAAATCAAATTTTAAAGTTTTATTGAGAATCGTAGAATTATATAAATCATGAAAACAATTAATTATTCTTTAAACTAATAAATTGGTAGTAAGGTCAATATTTTTGTTCCATAAATATCAGCGATAATGATCTCGAATTTTCAGTCTCTAAATAATTTCAGAAAAGGATAGGAGATGTTTCTACCATTATCTAATGATTTAAAAAAAAATCAAATGTTTTAAAGTACGTTTAAAAAAAAAATTCATGATTAATATGGAATATTTTTTTATTTATTAATTTTCATTTATAATTGTGTTTATCGATATAATTACTATTAATAATATCATAGGCACGTCTGTTGAAATTGTTCGACGAAAATCATATTACATAGCCATAGAAAGAATAAAAACGTTTCTACGATTCTCCACTTTCTGTTTTTTCTTTTTTTTTTCATGTACACGTCGTCGCTTTCCCGCTTTTCCACGCGCGCGTTTCCCTCGCTTCTCTCGCTATATCGCCCTCCCGTTTTATGGCGTTTTTCCTTTGGGAATTGAACCGTGGTTCGAGTCGCGTTTAATCCTAGTGCACCAGGTGTTCCATATCGTGTCTGTTCGCGAGTGCATATTTTGAAACTCGCCTTATACGGTTATTGCATACGATATGCAAGTGTCGCCACTAAAAGCTGTTTAACTCCGAACAACTTCGCATTCGTATCTCCTCATATTTCCACTATATGACGTGAGTATTTCCATTTTAGATACATGTATAATATTTTAGTTACAACATTATATATATATATATGTATATATCGTAAATATAATGATAATACAAATATATGGAAATAATATTCAATATTAAAAATATCAATTTCATACTTTATATAATTGAAAATTTTTTATCACTTTCAAAAATTTGATTATATTTTGTTAAAAAGCTAACTGAGTACTGAATATTGAATATATTTTAAATAAAACATATTTTTTGATACGAGTCGCTAGTTTTATATATATAACTTTCAGATACATTATCTTTTCAAATTGATGATAATATATATATAATTATATATAAATTAATCAATTCAAATAATATATGACAATAACGCGAATTTAAAATGTATATATATTTCAATTTTAAAGTGATAAATATTGAATAGTAGATGTTGTTTAAACAGAATATTTTTATATGTATTAATTTTCATACTAAATTTTCAATAATAATTATCTTTTTCCAAATAAAAGAAGAATACACTGAAATTTCTAAGCGTTTTAAAATATACCCATAATATTAAACGATTTCACGATAAGAATTCCGATTAAACGTTGGAAAATTTTTGTTTGATTCTGTCGATTATTATATCTGATATTCATTCAGTGAAATTCCATACAACTGAAGCTCTTATCTATTACACGATTTCAATATAATATTTTTCATTCTAAATATAATAAAATTCCGAAGCGAAAAGCTCGAAAGGCTTCCTCTGGTCCGTAGGAATAAAATTAACATTTCCATTTATAATTTGATGTCTATTCTTGAATCCGTTCATATTTTTCATAGAGAATATTATAATATTTATATCGTTATATATAACGTAATATAATATTATATAAATTTTCTCTTCTTCATATGAATATCATTCTCGTCTGAGTCTTTTATCCGATGATATTACGAAAATATAAGTATATAGTATATATATATATATTTATTTATGATTTTATGTATAGCAGGATACCGTTATTACATATAGAATAAAATGCAAAATATATTTTAGATAAAATTCATTAAAATTATTATTGAATTTTATATAAAAAAATATATTTTACAAAATGTTTTAATATTATTTAATACATAAAAGTAAATTTAAATTCAATTGTTCTATACTATATTATATATATTAGTATATTTTAGGAAAATTAATATTTTTAATATTAAAAATTTCGAAAAATCTTGTAGAAAAATAATTTATTATAAAATATATTTATTGTATATATATATATATAATAGGTATAATATTAAATATTTTCAAAATAGATGTCATAATTCGTGATCGCACTGTAGACGCGAGCTTACAGTATAGAGTCAGGATTAAATATACGGGGTGAGGGGGGCGGAGGAAAAGTCTTTCTCAGCTGACAATTCATTTTCACTTTCTGCTTACCATAAAACTTTCATCTCGCCGAATTACTTTATTTTAATTTCATTACCCCCGCACACAGACGGTTATTTATTCATAGTAGGGTGGAAAGAGGAGGTTCTTTTTCTTAACTCACCCTTATTTTTTTTTCTTCTTCTTCTTCTTTGAACTACGGACGGACCACCTTTGTGTGTCCGACTATGGTAATTGGATTTTTTTTACGTCGGTGTCCGCATAAATTTTAAAACTGGCCGCCCCCTCCCACCCCTTGTGAATTAAATCCCTTCGTTTTACGACGCCGAAATTTTCCGAATTTTCGCGAAAAGCACAGCGTCTTAATTTTAGACTATGCGTGTTTTTGTTTTTTTTTTTTGCTCGTTGCTTTTGTTGTTTAAACGGTGTCCGTTTCTAATATCGCACGCTTATATACAGGGTGTCGTGTAGTCGAATGGCCGTTTTGTAAATGTGGCGTTCGATCCGTTCTATATATGGTTCGGTAAATATTCGACTCAAAGGAAAGACTTTCCCGTTTAGATTGCTTTTCCTGTAAATCCTGTCTTTGCGATAATGTAATATGCTATACGTTTTTCATTAATAGATAATGACTTCTGTTAAATCAGATAAGTGGTAATGCATTATTTGTAATTTTTTAATTGAATTAATTAAAATTTACATATTTATATATATATAAATCTATCAGTTTTAACTAAGAATTTTTTTTTAATTATAAATAAATATAATATCAATTTATTGAATCACATTAATCTGATCTCTAATATCAATTAATGCGATTTTTATCATAAAATCTAAAAAATATATATTTGTACAATATTACAGATTTAATATTATTAAATCTGTAATATTGTATCTTACGATGAAATATTGAATTTAATTTTCAATATATTTAATAAATTTGTCGTTTTAATGATGATAAAAAAATATATTATATATATCAGTGATACTCAATATTTTTTAAGGTGAATCATATTTCAAGATTTAGCTTAAAAATATATTTTATTATTTATATATATATATATATATATATATATATATATATATATATATATATATATATATATATATTTGGTTAGAGAATCCGATCGTAAATTCGAAAATATAGTATAATAAATAAATAAAGGGATGAAGTTGAACGGAAAACGGTGTAATGATACACAAGAGACTTTAGCCTGAGAGAACCGCAAATAGTCAGGTGAAAATGATGTTGAATAGTTGTTTGTGCAAGTTTCTCATCCGCGCCCAACCTTTGTTCAATATATTAACCGTGTTTGTTGATTCTATAATCCGACAGATAATAACTACATATATATATATTTATATACGGTTAATATGATGTTTTGAATAAACTTTGTGCAGAAGAATGCACTAGTTTTTTTATTATTATTGGCGCCAGACAAAAATCGTAAATCATATATATATATATATATATATATATATATATATATATATATATATATATATATATATATATATATATATATATATATATATATATATATATATATATAATTTTTTATATTAAAAATGTGAAATTTTTATTTATATTATTAATTATGATTTAAAAATAGTGTCGTTGTATTATATTTTGGTTTATATATACGCATAAAAAGCGGTTTTGTGTCTTAATATTCTATCATAAATGATTATGAGTTCATATTAATGATCCAATAATCTTTCATTATATATTACACAATGTTTTTCAAATTGTATTTATTTATTTTTATCAAAATAATATTATTAGGATGTGCTATAATATTTATCATCAATTATTTTATAATTTGAATTAATTTTTGATACATTTCAATAGAATATTTTACAGTTTGTTATCATTAGATATTTGTTTCCAATTGTCTATTTTAAATATAGAGCAATAAATATTATATAATTGTACTAGATTTAATTTTTAAAATTTAAAATTCGTTGTAGAATTGTCAATTTGATTATATTAAAAAAAAATATTGTATTAGGAAGTTTCGAAATCTCTGTAATTTTCCATATAATCCAAACAGGATAAAATGTCGCTTCCGACATTAACCGCTTTGAATTATAATAATCCCTTCGTTAAAAATATATATACCTCGACAATATTCATTTACTTTTTGATATTGTTGTCATAAAAGAAACAAATGTTTTTTTTTTTAATATTAAAAAAGAGCGTTCTCTGAAAAACGGATTGAAATATTATACGTAATACGATATCGAGATACGGGCTACGATTTTAATAAAATTTCAAGAATGTCCGTTTTATACATTCAGAGGCTTTTGAATAGTTTTATATGAAAAATTATTCGAGCGTTCGACCGAAAAGTCAGGGCGGATGACGGAAAAGCGGGTTAGCGAAAACTTGGGGGAGTGGCGGAAGGTGGATTTTCAGATAATAATTCATCCGACATTGGCAATTCATCCAAATATGGAAATCATCCTAGTCGACTAGGAACGACGAAACGGAATGCGAAGTTTTTGCGATTCCTCCATTTTTTTTTCGATATATAGGATGTTTTTTTAAAAGCATACAACTTTACGTTGACAACATTTTTTGATATGTATACTATATTGGCATCGATTACTCGTATTGTAATTATGTTTAATATATCATTATATTATGTATCGACTAATACCTGAATAACGCCTAGCAAATTGTACATTTTTTTTTCACAAAAAACATGGTTTTAGTTTGAGAAGCTCATCGTTCTCATTGTACATTTTATTATCGATATAATCGTCTATTAGAGAAAGTAATTTCAATAACAACGGATCGATGAACATCAATTTTACTCTAGAGGATAACAGACGTTGTCGATGTCATACAATGCGAACCAAATAAGCTATTGCTGTTGTGGAGCGTTATATTGAGAAAGGTTCAAATGAGTCAATTCTGCATGGTGATTGACAATTAGAAATGTGTTCATTCATTTTATGTAAAATTTGGGTTTGGACGTTCACAAAATATGATACAACCCATTCAAGACTTGAAACTGAATAACCATCGGTCATTCATACATTTTGTGAACGGATTCAGAACAAAATTGCTGGTGAAAATGGACATGTGAATTGGTCTTCAAGATCATACGATTTAACACAACTAGATTATTTTTTCTGGGGTTATGTAAAGTCTCTGGACAACGTCGATAAACCATAAATATTTGAAACATTGGAAGAGAATATTTGCCACGTTACTACTGCAAAAAATTAGACTTCATGTTTAGACTTCCTTTGAGTCAGCTAACGCAGTCACATATTTAATTAAAGATGATATAGAATTATTTTTTGAATAAAGTCAAATTCATAACAAATAACAAAATGTATATATGTTTAATTTTAAATGAAAATTTTGCATAAATATAAAAAACATCCTATATATAATTTTTTCGGTTTGAAGGGGGCAATAAATATATATATGTATATAAAAGTGTTTTTGCGGTCACGTGTAATTAATAGCGGTTATTTTTCATGAACGAACGGACAGAGGTGGGGGGGGGAAGAAATGTTGAAGTTTCACTTGCGGTCCACCCCCCTTGTTCGTTTTCATTTTTTTCTTCTTTTTCACCCCTAAAACACAATTCTAACCCCCTATAACCCCGGTTTTTGCTCGTCGGCGTCGAGTGTGACAGTGCTCTTTATCTCGTCTGAATGAAGTTGAATGAAAAATTTCGAGGAATTATTGCGTTATATATATATATATATATATATATACATATATATATATATATATATATATATATATATATATTACGAATGAGAGGATTAAATTTAGCCTGTTCATGTTTTCAGCACAGGACTAAAGTGAATGTTCAAATTCGTATTTTGCGTAACTCTTTAATATATGCTGCGTGAAACTTTCTTTTAATTAAATCTTTGATATATTTCTGAATAATTATATTTATAATAAATAATGATATTTTGAACTAGAGCCATATTTGAAAAAAAATAAAGCATTAGAAGATATAAATTATATATATATATATATATATATATATATATATATATATATATATATATATATATATATATATATATATATATATATATATAGTATTTTTACGTTTTGCATGCACATGAATATATATTATATATATATAAGTGTATATATATAACAAAGATAAAATGGGGAATTTTTACGATGTTTTGAATATTTAGTTTCTTTCGGTACAATTTCTATTCTACGATTCTACGATATATATAAACGTATATATACATATATATATATATATATATATATATATATATATATATATATATATATATATATATTAAGCATAGTTTTATAAGAATTAAAAAAAAATTCATAGATTTATTATTTAACAGATTTATTAAATTTAGATTTCACAATTGAGAAATTTATAGCCAGTAAAATTTCATGAATATTTTAACAATTTAGTTACTAGTATTGAAAATATACGAATATGAATTTTTATCAATAAATGATTTTGAAAATGATTTTATTATTAAATTATTGTTTTGAACATTTTTTTTTGCTATATATAAAAATGATATATACAGGGGTAGGTTAAAAATAAAAACTAACAGTTTTCACGTCGGATTATCACGGTACGTGTATAAGTGTGGTAAGTAAATGTCTGAGGGTAGAAAATGTGGAAGAATTTGATAAAAATCTGCGAAGCTGTTTTTAAAAGTCAACGGTTAATGAAGTCTCGCGAGGGTCCCTCGTAAGCTGGATATCTATCTAAATTGCTGAGGAGTTTTTAAGGAAGACCAGCTACAATGCTATCAACGTCGTTGCCATCTTAAGTATTCTGTCACAATAAAAACCTTGTTGAGATATGTCGAAAATATATATTCCCCTTTTTGGTCGTTTATTACCGTGGCCAAGTGTCTAATATGATACTATTGTATATATAAATATTATATATATAATATATAAATAACGAAATTTTTGTCCATATAAATAAGAAATTATATTTTTGGTTGAAAAAATATTTTTTTTTTGTATCTATAATGTTGTAGTTGTTATGTCTTTATCAAATGCTCTATAATTTTAAAAATATCATATTTTTACATTATCTTAATATATACTTTATTTATTTTCTTTAGTTAATTTTATAGTATAGTATTAAATTGAAAGTATTTATTATATTTATATCGAAACGAGATATAATAATTAGCATACATAACCGATTCAGAGTTATCCGAGCGTCGGAATCGTATTTTGGGGTCGGGACCCCTCCCCCCTCAGAAATTTACCGATTCCAAACGGCTTATTTACAGTCATGCATGTATTCGGCGGTCACGACAATGGAATATATTAATTTGAGTCACATTGTCCAGTTAATATTGAATCATCGAAACCTAGGGCACTTGTACAATACCAACATTTGTCGCAACAACCGTTACAGCGGTGCAACGTTCAATTAGTTCATTCCGGTTCAACGGTTTTGGTTCCGTTGACATTGTCCCCAGAGGTGCATGTGCACGTTCACGAATGTGCATGTACATCTAAGCACATTGACAGGATAATAGATATGCACAGGTGCTCCAATTGAAACATACGAATAAAAATAGATTTTCAGCTTTTTTTTATTTTTCAGCACTGAAATATTGTAAATCTGTTGATTGATTAATGCATTGTCATCAAGAGTGAGCAAGTATGTAAAATTTCAGCTTAATCAGACATCGTTAAATGCTAGTAAAAACGATTACAAAATTCCACCCAGATAAACGGACAAGTGAAACTCGTATAAAAGTTTGTAAAAAAATTCATTAAAATTAATATTACTGCTGATTTATATGAAAATAGTCGTATTATTTCGTTGTAGACGAAGTGTATGAGATTTAAGTTGAAATCGGCGTGATAAAGGTCACCTTTTTTCTGTCAATGGTTTATTAGTAATAGAAAAAAATCTACGTGTCGATAATAGAATGTTAAGTTGGACGTTAAAAAATTGCTTCGATGGATCGATCGTTTTTCACTCTACTTACGCATTTTTCTTTTCTTTTTTTTTAGTAAAAATAGTAGAATATTGGTGTTTGTTTGCTGTAAACTGCTAAAGCATTGAAAAAAATGTTAGTATCGTGACTATGTGAAAAAAATCTCAAAAGTAATATAGTAGTTGAGTTCAAATATTTATATTTGTCAAGCGTCTCTTCATTCCCATTTCATTTTTCTTACCTTCGTTTGTCCTCTATATGTTTTATTTTCTTCTTTTTTTTTACGAAGTGAAAAATGACCCTCTTGAAGAATTTTATCTCTAGGAATTCAATTTAAAAATTCCTATAATATATTGAGAAATACACATCTAGAAATGCGATATCATTAAATATTTATTTCAAGTGTTTCCATTAAAATTTCTCAGTATTTTATCTGTATTATATATATTTATATTGAAAGGTCATATGATCATATTTGAATATAGTGATATTTAAAAAAAAATATATGATTTATTTTAATATGTCATAATTTTTTTAAAGTGAACATTTTGTTAGAAAATGGTTAAAAGTTTCGGTTTTGATTGAGGTTATGATTTTCAAAAATGATGAATATCGTGAATATTATATATGAAAATGGAATATTTCAATAAAATGTATTGCGTTGCCATATGAAGAATAAGAAAAAAAAATATATACGGAAAGAAAGATAGACATTTCAACGAGAAAACGATGAAGTAAGTGGTTTCAGTTGTTGGAACAATGGCGACATATATTAAAAACCATACATCAATGCCAATAACAAACGTTGCACTTTCCACAAAAGAACATTTTCTAGATTTAATCGCCACAATAAAATTCGTATTTTTATCGCAAAACCATACCGGAAGACAACATCGACGTCGTAAAACCATAATACTTTATATCATGGAATAGGGATTGGTAAAAATTAGTTCGGACAGCGGAAAAAAAGAAAATGAAAAGATAATTAAAAATTTAATAATGAACAAGAGATTCTTTGGAGACAATATATATATATATATATATATATATATATATATATATATATATATATATATATATATATATATATATAAAAGACGAAAACAAATAATACGAAAGTGAGGAAAATTTTCTAGATGAAAATAGGAAAAAAAAGGGACGACTCGAAGGTGGAAAAACGAAGGAATCGTATAAAAAAGATGGAGGAAAAAGGGCTTATGTTCGTTGAATGAAATGTTGTTATTGACTGTGAACGTTCCCACTTAGTAAATTGCATCGAAACATAACAAATTGTGTTATTGTTTGTTACTGCAGTGTGACAGTAAATTATATGATATTTTTATATGAATGTATGTGTTTATTATTATTGTTGTTGAAAATGTATATCTTAATTAATGTTGGTTCCCTTTAACTTATTTCATAATAAACTTTATATGTTTACGTTGTTATTATATTATTATTAAATGTTAGAAAATATAAATTCTTTGAAATCAATTTGATAAACGTTGTAAGCGATATTCGTACTTATTCATATTAGAAATACGAATTATTTTCCATTGTACAATTTATTATTTATAATTTGTTTTCATTTTTTTATCGGCATTATTTTAAAGAGCCAGTGTTTTAGTTACTAAATAAATATGATCCAGAATAATTAAATATTTTTAAAATAATTAATATTTTAAATAATAATTTTCATCTTTAGAATTTAATGATGGGGTTTTTCAAATCAAGCATCAAATATTTTTATTTTTGTATTTATTTATATTAAACATATATATATATATATATATATATATATATATATATATATATATATATATATATATATATATTTCAACGCACACGCAATAACATCACCAATTGTACTTCAATATTGTAAATTATTTCAGTATCAAAGAGTAATATCATCCTTAAGAATAATTGTTATAAATTAATATTACATATAAATTATTATAATTAGACATATGTAATTGTATTGCGGATCGAATAATCGCCATCTCTCTGATTAGCGCGCATCCAAATGAACTCATACCATATGACGAAATGTTAGATATTAATATTTATTTAAAAAAAAAATATATATATATATGTATATATATATAATTTTTATTATAATATTATTAAGATAAAATCTACTGCATCGCTTGAAGATACAATCTATTGCCCGAATGCGGCTTACTATGTGCCGCAATCCCTTTCATATATTTTCATTATAGAGTAATTTACCACCGCGTGCGTGATAAATCAAATGTGCGGTATTTGCCGAGACCGCAAACGAATTCGGTTTAAATTCCGGATTAAATATATCACGGGGGGTTCACGAGGGAGGGGGGGGGCCGGCGGCTGCATTATCGTTTTCCGCAAAATCGGTTTATTTCGATTTTATAATATACGGGGGGCGGGGAGCCGCATTTTCTTGCGGCAGTCAGCGGATATTTCGAAGAGATGCAACCGCATTTTCGAAAATTCGCCACCTATAAAATAGCATTTTTCATAATTTTAAGACGATCGTTTACGCTATCTTGTTGTTATTATTGTAAGGGTTGAGAAATTGGAGTCGAAAATGTGAAAAATCGTTTGTATATTATGTCAGTTTTATTTACACGATCAAGAATCATTGCAGTAATAAAATACTACTGTTTCTTTAATATCAAGTAAAAGTTGAAGACAAATTATGTTAAAAGGCTTCATTTTAGAAATTTTCTCTCTATTATAATAATGTAATGGATAATCACCGTATTAAATCTTCCTAGATAATGTTAATTATCGTTGAACACTTTTAAGGGCTGATAATGAAAATATTACATACTTAACCATTTCATCAAAAAAATAAAAATTATTATTAATAGTCAGTCTATAATATATCGAATATATTTCTTTTTTTTTAAATTTTGATATTACTAATTATAAAATTAATATTTTGTAATATCGTTTATATTTTAATTTAGAAAAATACATTATATTTAATTAGAATAATTATGATTTTGAATTGACATAAAATAGTTGAACGTCGCATTTGAATCAGTGTTGAAAAATGTTTCGGCGACGTTTGGAGTCGGAAAATTTTTCCATTTTCCGACACCCCTGCGTCGTATTTATATTATTATAACGTACGTTTTGCCGTAGACGCGTCTTGATTTATTTTACGACGCCGCAATAGCAATAACGGCTCTATTTTTCATTTGTCGTCCACGACAATGATAGCTTTATTTTTCCTATGCGATCCGAGAGCGCAAAACACGATAAAATAAATAAACAAAATAAATAGATAAATAAATAAATAAATAGAGACGTAAAAAATTTTTTTTTTTCACTCTGTGGTATGAGATTTTCGGTTAGGAGTTGCGGTGATTTTTTTTTCCACATATATATAATATATATTTTCGTGTAAAAAGATAACAAATTCAATAAATTCGTCAATATGTCTTCTAACAAGATATACGGGTTTATTATTGTTGCATTGTGTATATAAATTCGTTTTATTTTCGCAAACGGAAAGTCTTCAAATTCGAATTCCAGATGTCATTGAATTTATTATGGAATAATCGGATTTTTTGTGTGTTTTATCCCTTTTTATATATATATATATATATATATATATATTTTATTATAAAATAAAAAAAAAAGTGTGTTATTGTTGTACACGTTATCGTATTATATGGAAAAAATATATACCATGATGTATTTTTATTGTATATATGGAATATAAATTGGTATGTTTAATTTTAAATTTTTATGAAACATTCAACGTTTTTCAATGTAAATAATGTGTTATAAAATGTTATTAATTGTATTTTTTATGGTAATGTTAGAGTTTAATAGATTAAAAAAATTTCATATGTTTAATATTAATATTTTTTTTTATTTTATATTGTATTTTTGAACTCTTTTTTGATTTTTATTAGATTTATCAAAACTACTATCAAATTTTAGATATGAATTTATCATTTTTTAATAAATAAAATCAAATACTTTTAATTTAAAATTTTCAAATTTTCAGATACGTATTGGAATTAAAATATTTCAGCTTTTTCATACGTTGTGAAAATATTTTTATTATTATTGTAAAAGAAAATAATAACAGAGAAACGTGTGTAACAATATTATATAATAAAAACAGAGACTCTATATATAAAAATATGTAGTCATATATATATATATATTTTTTTTTTTATTATCATCACCTTTGTTTATCTGTTTGTTTATTATGCATGCAATTTTTATTATTTTAATTCATTTGCGACAGAATTGCAGCGGTAATAAAAAAACAACAAAACATTCGCTCATGTTCATTGTTCGAAACGTTTTGTCTTTTTTCCGGGGGGAAAAAAAATCTAAAAAGAAAATTCGTATTTTAATTTTGTATTCTATATAAATAAAAGTTTATTTAGTCAACATTGAATTGTTCTTTTCCATATATTTATATATATATATATATATATAAGATTTTTTTCTTATTTTTTTTTTTAGAACGAATATTCTTCGTCGTCGTCGTTCAAGTGAAGAAGTCTAAGGATTCCGATGCGCCATTTACTGTCGATAAATCCGTGGAAATCTTTATAGTATCGGTTGGTATAACCGCAGTTTTCCGCAAGTTCGCCGTTGGATAAGCTCGCTCACGAAAATCGGATAGTAAAACTTGGTTTTCACCGCAGCTGGTGCGACCTTAATGGAAACGCTATAAGTTGAGCTAGACGACTTCGCTTTTCACACACAACCATCCCTAATGAATGGTTCAGTTACTGCTAATACTCCCCCTAGTCGTGGAACTTCCAGTACTTGGGGTACATTTTTTTTTTCAACCACTCTATATGTATTACGAACGTCGTTATTTATATACATATTTATGATAACCATACGCGCATATTCCGGTTCTAATTATGGTATTGGTTTTGTATTTGTATTATACAGTCATTATGATGAATTTATATATATATATATATATATATATATATATATATAAATTAATATTTCAAATAAATAAAAAAATTCTCAGTATGGATCTCTCTTTTTATTCTGTTGATTTGGATCATAAATTTCATGCTAAATTTATAGTCATTAAATATGCAATCGAAGCATATATGTCATTTGCATAATACTAAATCAATAATATGATAGTTATATAGGACTCAAGGTATATATTTTATGAGTTGAATCATTAGTTCTACATTCAGTCTTTAAATATTTTTTTTTCTTGAATAAATTTAGTAAAATTATAATTTAAAATTACGTTATGATTGTAATTATATATGAATTATTAGATATCTACTAAAATCATGAATATATTTAAAATGTTTTGAAATTTAAATCTAGATGTAATTAAATATAATTTTATTAAAATTAAAAAATTTGAAAATTTTCATCATGTTATGTCATGTTATCTAAAGTATGGTCTCTATCATTGGATATGAAAGTAAAAATATTGGATTGTCATAGTTTTGACAAAAGAAAATTTTCATTTTTAGTCATAAAAATATATAAAAAATTACAAAATTTTATTAAATTATAAGAGACCACAATGCGGGTTTGAACTCGTTCGTTCCGAATAAATCAATATAGATAAGTGAAATAATCAACATGACGAATGCTTTATATAGAATTTAAAATCACTGCCATACCTTAAAATATGTAATCATACAAGTATTCGATTATATATAATAATTCATTTTAATAATAAAAAATAGGATATTTTTAAAATGTGAACGTTTTTTTTTTCTTTGAGGTAGTCGTATATATATAATAAATATTATGCATATAAAAAAAAATTCTCGAAACGCACGCACTCTAGATAACATTTTAATGGAACAATTTTTCATTTCGGTCTTTTTTATTATTTCTCTTTTATTATATTGCGCATTTTTTTCTTCACGTCTCAATGCGAAGTTTTTCCGCGGGGGCGGTTGGAAAAACCGAAATTTTTTTTCTCACCTAGAAGCATTAAATAAAGGGCTCATTACAGGAAAACCGCTTTCGGTAATGGCAACGTCTATATATTATAATCGTGATAATGTAGAAAAATTCTACGTAATAATAAAAATGATAATAATAATAATAATAAAGGAAACGCCGTTTGTGAAAATTATTATTCGTCGCATTTTTTTTGTCATTGAAACAAAACGACGCGTTTTTCTTTTTATACCGGATGCTATTCGGAAGATGGTCGGAAATTTGGATAATGTTTTCAACCGGATTGCATCGGAATGGGAATATTTACATTATAACAAAACGTCTCATTTATTTCTGTTTATTATTGTATATTTTTTTATTATTTCAATAGAGATTTATCTAATGAGAATTTTAACAGCGCCATCTGTTGATTGAATATAAATATATTATATAATTTTTTGTATAGTATATAGGATGAAAATTAATATAAATATAATTAAAATGTATATATCGTCATTTACAATTCACTATATAAATATAATTATTACAGTATAACTATAATAATACAGTTTTATATTAAATATACAATGAGAATTGCATGAAACAATATTAACATTTTATCCAACGTTTATAAATTACAGCATCGTTTCATTCATATTAAAACAATTGAAAAAGAACAATGAAAATTTAATCGAATTTTAACAATTGTAATATTTTATATTATTACACTGTATTATTATAATATCTGAATTCATCTGTGAGTGTTTTTTTGTATGCAAGTATTTAAACTATTCGTTAATATTATGTAATGATGTTTTTCAATCTAAATTGTATTTTTTTCATATAATATATATATATATATATATATATATATATACATATATATATATATATATATATATATATATATATATATAGTCGCCAATTTAAAGAATTTTAAAATAAACAGTCAGTAGATCAATATATATATATATATATAAATATATATATATATATATATATATATATATATATATATATATATATATATATATATATATATAAATATATATTTATTTTTACGTTGTTCGTTTTCGCGTTTCGAACTCGGATGAACAAGATTGTTTATGTTCGTTTTAGACTGCGTTTGTTCTGAACAAACCTTGTAGGCTTCTAATTAAATTGCACCATCCCTTTTCCAGTTTAATTAACCCCTAGTATACGAGTTTTCTGGTTCAAATCCTAGGGGCGAGTTTTATATCGGCATCGTCGATTTTGAATAGTAATATATATATATATATATATATATATATATATATATATATATATATATATATATATACCTTTGCGAGGGTTTCGTTTATCGATTTCAAATTAATTGAAATCCAATATTTATCGAGGTACGTTCGTTTTTTTAACTTATTTTCATTATTTTTTTTTAGATATAAATTTACTAATGAGAACACTATACTTTATTAGATAGGGATTATAAACTTTTTTTATAATAATCTAAATATTTTTTTCTATATATTATATTAAGTACTCATCGTAAAATCTTGATTTTTATATAATATGTAATATTAGATATAATAATATATGAATCAGACGTAAATTATTCAAATAATTTTGTTATATATATATATATATATATATATATATATATATATATATATATATATATGGTATATATTGAATATAATAGAAAAAATTCAAATGCATTTTTAAATTAAATTTTAAATAGGTTAAAGGCTTTTAATTTCATTATTCGCAAGCACTTTAAACTCTTGATTTGTATCAATATTTGCATGATTTTTATGTGATATATATATTTTAGGAAAAATATAAATATTGATCTAATTATTTATGATAAATAATATGATAACATAAAGTAAAAAAAAAATCAGAAATTCTAAATATGTATTTGCGATTTAGATTAAAATAAAATATAGAGGATTTATTTTATATATTTATATATAAGACCTTTTTACGATATTAGAAGATTTCGTCCAACGAAATAACGTCTTTTATATTTTTTACAAAAATATATTTTGCACAAATTTGATTTAACATGAGGCATTTTCTATTTATTTCATATTTAAAATATGATCACATATAAATATTTTTCGATGAATATATCAAATCAATCCACGAGAAAAAAAAATGGAAAAAACTTCACATACACTTATATCACGTCAACTTTTAGTCTAATACATGCCATTTGAATTATGAACGCTTCAATGCGATTCAAATTTATCCGTGGGAGACTTTTATAACAGCCTATAGAAAGCCATAAAAGCCTTCAAACGATCGACGTGCCCATCGCAAAATTGCTCTTTAGATGAAAATTTATTCATCGTAAAGCGAATAAATGTTTTGTTGGGAATTTACTTATGAAGACTATACTATATGACGTGACCGATAAAAATACGACAAATAATATATATTTATATATATTATTATTATGCAAAACAAGAAGAAAATATATTAAATATTACCTTTGATATATGATTTTTTTGCAATAAATTGTCTAAATGTACACAAAGAAAAGTAATCAAGTCAAATATCTCTTTAAATTGTCCTAATCGTAATATTTCACTTAACATATTAAAATATTATATATTATTTTTGTGAAATATAAATATTTCTCATAAACATTAAAAATTTCGTTTAATATTCTACAATTTATATATAAATAATCTTTTCGAGTTTCATAAATCCTAATTTGTGAATCTAAAGGATTTTTATTATTTATATAAAAACCGCAATATATAAACAATAAATAATCATTGAAATTGTCTACATTTAATATACATAAATATTTTATGTATAATAATAATATTTTCAGTATAGAGTAATATTTTTCAAACAACATGATTATAATTCGTTTTCATCGGAATATAAACGGAATATTGTGATAAATTCGATTTGTTTATATTGCCAATCAATCACGTTGTTATTATCTCACTGTAATTTTTCCCATTTTCTCGTTCGAGGGATGAAAATCTGTATTTTTTTTTCTTCAATAATTATCGGATGATTTACGAAGAGAAAACAATAATATTACATAGCACATAGCAATATCTGACAAACATAATATTTCACGTTATACTCAGAAAAACATGACACGTTTAGTAAATATAATAAAAGTATATAATTATTATATTATATATATATATATATATATATATATATATATATATATATATATATGTATATATTAGGACAACGCTTATGATGATTATATATGTGAAATTATTAAAATATTTTTTTTGTATAGTATAAAATATAGGGGACGATAAAAATATTTTTATATACATGTTGTATTTGAAATATTAACTCTCTTTTATCCGGTCGGATCGTATTTGATTTGTTATTCGCGAAACTTTTCCGAGTGAAAGACCGTAAAAGGACTGCGATCCGGCTTCGGACGCCTCTTTTGAAGTTATATGAATTAAAAATAAAATACACACACACACACACACACTCTATACACATATATGATAAACTTTAATATCGCACTCTTCAAGTTAGGGGATGAAGGGTGGTTTTGTGTGTATATATATATATATATTTATGTGTGTATGTGTGTGCGTCGCGTGCAAATGAAAAGTCGTACGTTAATTTTATATTTCAGCGTGAAATATGAAACCGAACCGTCGTGTTTTCGACTTCTTTTTTTTTTGTTATTGTTCGTGATATTTTTTTTTTCATAATATTTTCATTCGACGTTAACGAAATTTGATATTTTCAGCGCCGGCTGAAAAATTTTTTCGCATAAAAGTATTGTTTATGCGAACGAAAGCGATGCGAATGTTGTAAGTCGATTGTGTTTTTGACTTGTAAATATGTTATATATTATTTATTTTTTTCGAATCTGCAACAAATTTCATAAAATGAAATATTTTTTATTCAATTTTAAATAAAAAAATATAATTAAATAATTATATATATATATATATATATATATATATATATATATATGTATATATATATATATATATATATATATATAAACGATGTTATTTTTAAATAAAATAGACGGTTCTTTATGAAGCATTTTATATATGTTTGAATTGAGCAAAATGTGGTAAAACGCAAATTTACTAAACATATAAAATGTAGTAATTCAATATAATATTATATATTACGTTATAGAAAAATATAATATATAATATATATATTATTATATGAATTTATACAAATCCAAATATGTTTTTGAATTGTTTTGTTAGTTTTATAACGTATATATTTATTTATTGTGCAAGATATAAAATGTTTATTTATTTCTATTTGTAAAATGAAATTGTTTATTGCGTTGTAAGTATAATATTTTTGTCGCAATATAAGAGATGTTTTACGAAATATTTTTGATTCGAAATAGACAAGATAGACAAGAAATCAAAGCTTTTATCTAGTGTTTAAAATATGTCCAGTTGTGTGAAAAGAATGTGAAATATATTTTTTTCAATCTTTGTACATTATATACTAATAATTTTGGAAAATTATAGAAACAAATGGATTTAGCAATGCGAAAATGTTTCGTGCAGCCATGTCAGAATTTAGTTACAGATTCTTGTAATTTACATTGTAATGTCAACATGAAAATTCAACATGGCGTCGACGCGGCAAAAGCGTGTTCGGTCAGACCGCTGTTTTCGCTTTCCCAAGCCGCACCCTTGGACAAATTGCGAGACAAATAATCTTTCCGTCCGGCTGGCTGCATAATATAATGTGAACTAATTGTGTTAGTCGCGCGACGGAACATCGAATGACACTATCTCGTTTTTTGTTTTAACGCGGCCGCTCCCGGAAATTCCCGGAAAACTCGTGTTCCGTTCATTTTTCACCAGCGTCGAGAGCCCGAAGCGATAGAAGGATGGGGAGTGGAAAATGTGAAATATTGCCACGTTGCGACGATTAAATCGACAATTTTAACATTTGTCTCGTTAGCGATATGAAAAAAAATTTCAGTTAACACTCACAATGCGGGACTAGAAAAAAAAATTTTTTTTTTTTAATAATTTAATTTAACGAAATTATCAGATCGGTTTCGATTTCAATTGAAACCGTGCCGCATTATTAATGTCCATCATATTTCATCCCGTCATCGCGACGATTTCATCCGGGATGACGGTTCAGCAAAAAGGGGAACTGCCGTCGAGGGTGAAAATCGAACAAATATGTGCGTCTTAATGACGAAAGTTTTGAGTAATCGCAACTTGAGTTTGATTTAGGATCCTGGCATAAATGGGGAAATTAGTTGACGACGTCACTGAAATCGGTATCATCTAAATAGGATGACTTAATGTGATTTAAGATTGCTTATTTTCATATTAAAATATTATATTATTTTATTGACTTTTATATACTGTCAAAAGTATGATAAATTTGTATCAACATATGCTGAATACTTTAAATTAAAAATGCAGAGAATAATAAAACAAAAAGATAGTGTCTATTAAAAATTATTAAACGAAATCAATATTGGATAAATTATGAGATTATGTTAATGATAAATTTTAACTCTACCAGTTAAGTTGAGTAGTCGTTTACGTATTTACAATATTATATAGTGTGTCAAAGTTTGGGAACCACGCGAGCCGCAAAACTTTGACATGCTACGTTATAATGAAATTGTTACAGATTTAATATAGAAACATACAAATGGTTTACAGTAGTGATATTCAACTTTTTTGTTTTGAGTTAAATATATATTGTTGAAACACGAATCAATTTATATATATATATAAATGGATTTAGAAGATATTTTTGAGTATTTTTTATATTGAAATATTACCAATGTACAAAAAAGAATATAAATTGGGTGAAAATGTAAATATGGTGTTCAAAAAGGAAAGTTATTTTTTTTATTTTTGAAAAAAAAACTTCTACATCGTAGTTTTTTCCTTTACATTGTTAATCTCCATTAAATATTATTATATATATGGCAACGTTCCTTCCATTTCTTAAAATACTTTTGAAATTCAAAATTTATGATAAATGTAAATCTTGTCTATGCTTGTGAAACAATAGCCTTTAAATAATGTTTTTATTATACACACGGGGCCGTGTCTGGCGAATACGAAGTCTGGTGCATTATTACAGTATTGTTTTTTTTTTCGACAAAAATTCACAAATTTTGTTATTTTTTTGAATAGTGAATTTTGAAAATTTGCCGGTTATATATATATTACGTATGTGATTATGTACGGCGAATATGGAGGTTGGGTTTTTTTTTTAACAAAAATTCACGAATCCAAAAATGTTGTAGTTTATTAACATAGTACGATTTTTAGTTGTTGTATTAACGTCATTCATGTAAGAAAATATTTTGAACTCGTACATTTACAAATGATTATACGTTCGACATTTTTTACTATAGCTAAAAGCGACCAAATCGTCGTCGACTAGCGATATATAAAATTTTATATTAACAAAATACTTAACAATTAGACATACGTTGTTTGTTATGATATGTGTAAAATAAAAATAAAAATAAATAAATAAATAAACAATGTCGCCTTCACGTGCGAGAACAGTCGTCGAACAAATTTCAGATAATGGCCGAAATGTCGCAGTCTTATAAGCATTGTTCTTTTTAGTGTTATTATATAAAATAAAAACGGTATGATTTATACGTATTCTGAATTTTTGTATACAGAAATGTTTTGACGTAAACGGTAAACAAGATAATATAATATATAAACTGTCTTGTGTCCAACATTGGACTTTTGCCATAACATTATAATATGATATTTCGCATCATGAACGGCTTACGTAATTTCTGCACGTAATTTATCGACTTGTAGACTATTAATATTCAATGAATGTTTGTTTTCTTTTTTTTTATATATATATAAATATATGTAAAGAATTTTTTGTTAGATACAACCCTTAAATCATATATGTCTTATAAATATTTTTTTTTGCTGATATATAAAATATATTTGCTATATAAAAATACAGGTAGATAAATATGCTAATGTAAATATAGAAAAACTATATTTTTAATCAAGTTATGATTTTGTAAAATTATTATTATTATTATTTGATATTTTTAAACCGAAAAATCTAAAATTTTAATTTTAATTATATATTTAAAATTTTTTTGAGAATATTTCATTGTTAACCCTATCAGACGGTTGACTAAACATATATATTAATCATCATAATTATGTTTGTATAAATTATAATAATAGTATATAATATATATGGTATATTATATTTATATATATATAAATATAGTAATTATAAATATTTTTTTCACGCCTTTGTATTATTTTCAATATATACTTCGATGATTAAAATCTAATCTGTCTTTAATAAATTTATAATTGAGTTTTTGTTGATATAATATTTTTGCAGGATACGATGACGAAAATAATTTAATTTTTATTTATAAATATTTTATAAAATATTTCAACGTCATCATCGTGTCCAGATTAATAATCAAATATTTTTATTTTATTCATATTAATATTTATTAACAAAAAAATTAGGCCTAATAAATCTTATACAAAAAAATGTAATGAAAATGATATTAATAAGACTGCTGTTCAATATAAGAATAGTATTTAAAACCTATTTCTAATCGTGAAACGATTTAAGGAATTGACACAGTCAGGATTAAACATAAAATATATGAACGAGCGATAATTCAGGCGCAGGTCAGACGTCGCGCGGCACCGGTTTAACTCTTTTACTATAGAGCCGATATCGCACGTTCGAATACGCATAAAATGAATTATTTTCGAGTTAAGGATGTCTAGAAAAGAATGAAAAAAAAATTGTAAAAAAAAGGAAGGGAAAGCATTTCGAAAAAGCTCATTTTTTATTATCACACCGGCGCAAATGTGCGTGAGCCGGCTCCAGTATAAAGGGGAGATGGGGTGAAATTACGCCGACGTTCATAAAAAATCGCTTAGGTTTTCCGACTGCTGGTGTGGGCGGATCGTTCGGGAAATAAGTGGAAAAAAAAGGAAACGAAGAAAGTAAGAAAAAAAAAAGAGGACCAAAGTTTTGATAGAGCGCTTACTCAACAATAGAAAGGACCCCGGCCAAGACATAAAGCCTTTTTGCCTTATTGAGGGACCGGTTGCGGGCAAAGAGACGACGAACGAGCTGGATATCGAAATACTGCCTGACGAAGAAGAAAAAAAAAAGCATAAGACGGACGGTCTACGAATAGAGGGATGGAAAAAATGGTAAAAAAAAATAAGGAAAGCGTCTAAAGGGGGAGGGGGGGGTAGGAAAAGTGGCCGACTAGACAGGGCTACGTAGTCGAAATCGAGGTTTCAAAATATTTGAAAAAAAAAAATTTTTATTCATATATCTTGTCGTATATACTTTATTTTATAAATAAATATTTGAATTTATTTTAAATAATTTTTTTAATGATTAATAAAATATTGTTTTTTTTTTGAATATGTACTTTCATTATCTAAATATTATGTGTGTTTTGAAAATTAAATATTTTTTTTATATAAATTAAATAAAAATATCTGTTATTTTCATTTATAATATAGTTAATATATATTTGAGAATGGTAAAAAAAATAATATATTTTAAAATATTGTGTTGATCTATCAATTTGTTACATGAATATTTAATATTTGCAGATTAAATAAAAAAAAAATGAAAATTTGATTAAAAAATAATTGTTTATTAAAAAAATATTTAAATACCGATTATATATATATATATATATATATATATATATATATATATATATATATATATATATATATATATATATATATATATAAATTAAAGTGACTCGAGTAAACAGCGTCGACAAATCAAATATGGAGCACTTATCGAAATTGAAAATACAAATATTCGCGCGAATCAAAGTCAAAGGTTTAACGAGCGAACCGCCGATTTTGCAACCTCTGAAAAGTGAGGTGGCCGATCGGTGGGTGAGTCCAGTGGGTGGGTTTGGCGGTTTTGCTATGGTGGCATAGTAAGAACTAGAGTTGTTCGCGTCTAGGCCGATATTAGTCAAACGTTTCACCACGTTCGTATTTTATACACATCGTGTTTGCTCATTATTTTTGTGTTAGCCCCCGAGGAAAATCTGGCGAAAATACCGAGCGTTCCTGTAAAAAGGCTTTCCAGCGAAAATATCTTCGTGCGACCGAGGCGAGAAAATGCGAAAGAAAACTTCCATACGCTATATATTTATATATATATATAATATATATAGTGGAATGAGTGGTAATACCGAGAAAGAATAAAATAAAAATATAGAAAATAAGTACGAATATATATAAATAAAAGGATGAAGGAAGGAAAAAAATATGATATATATATATATATATATATAAAGGGAAATCGACACGCAACTGTGTGTCATTAGACGCCCCTTGTGCGAGGGAAAACGAAACGATTTTCGCGCATATCGTAACGCGTTCGATTTTCTTTTTTCACGGTTCATATTTCCCTCCCCCCCACTCCCGTTTGGAAAAATCCTTGCGAACAAAGCGGTAAGACGATCGTTTGTTATTTATTATTTTTATATTGTGCCAGCGTTTCGATAGGTTCGTTCATTGGCGTGCTTAATGTGAAAATATTTGTTGTTATTAAAAAAAAAAATGGCAGACAGGTGGTTGTGAACGTTTATCAATAGAGAATTTTTCCCGTATAAAAATATATATTAACATCATGTTGTATATATATATATATATCCGATTTTAATAATAAAAATATATAGTTTAAAATAATATATCTAGTTAATTGTATAAAATATAAAACGATGTAATCGCAAGGGGATGTTTCTGAAGTTGACTTAATCTAAAATTAACGTTCAGGGAGTGAAACGACATCGATTTTAACTACATCACCTTTTACATATTTATAATGCTTAATTAATGACTTTTAGAATAAATTATCAAAGCTTGTTTCAGCTTGTAAATAATTTAATCGACTTTAATATGCGTTGCGATCAATTTATTATAATTATGTAACTAGATGGCGTTATTGTAGAGCTTACATTATAGTATTAAAATTTTTTAATATTATATTAACATGTATATGATAAATCTTTATATTTTAACATATTATTTCACCTAGAAAAAGCACGTTTGATTGTGAAAAGCTCCAAAATATATATCATATATTTCCAATCGAAATTTCACTGAATGCACCCTTGATATATGTGAATTTGTGATCTTGTTCGCTACATTGATATTGGAAATATATTTCTCTTGTCTTACGAACAAGAAAGGCATATATAAGCACTCAAAGCTGCTCTGAAGCTGAAGACGTATCCTTTCAGGATCAACTTCATGCATAACGAGTCGCTTCAGGATTTGTTCGGTTCACTACGCCCTGACTTTATTCTGAATATTTTTCAGTATCTTTTTGATTATTTATTTTATTTATTTAAATATCATTAGAGATTTTCATTTTAGATGAAGAAATAATTTTTTTTCCGTATTTTTCTGAATCAAATAATACTAAAATTTGTTATCGATAAAAAATGTAGTAATTAATAATATGTTAAAAAAAATATTTTTATAATTTGGTAATGCAATTGAATATTTTTATAATAAAAGAATCTAAATCAAATTAATACAAATATTGTAATTTATTATGAATAAAAAAAAGAATTGAATTTTAAAATTTTATCAATCGGACCACTTGAATAGATCAGGGATAAAAGTATGCAACCCCTATATTGTGCAAGGGATGTAAATAACTCGTCACAAAGGAGACGTCTACGTTCCAAGAGTTGCATCTATCGGCGCCGATCTCATAAAAATTTATTGTTGCAATCGTGGTATTCCGTGTCTGAAAACTCTGAATGGAATACCGGAACAGGATATCGACTGCAGCGCCGCCGTATAAACCGTAGTAAAAGAAAAACCACGTGGAAATGTCGCAAAACGGCATCCATTGTTGATATAGAGTCGAATAGTTGACGCGTTTTCCGCTTCGATAAAAAATCTTTTTTTTTCCACACACACATATACACAAATTGATTCGTCAATCGAAATTGTATATTATGAAAATGTTATAAATTAAAATAATTATAACATATATAGAAATGTCACTAGCTATACTATATTAGTTTTGATTAATAATAGAAATCATACATCACATGCATTAAAAAAACGTATCCTTTTTATAGGCGTCGTTACATCATATAAATTCACAAAAGCTACATTGCCGACGTATTTTATTTTAAAAAATCCAGTCTTTTACAAAAAAATATTATATATATATATATATTAAATATTTTTTCTCCGGTTTCTTTGAGAATTTCTCGCATTTTCATTAAAAGGAATAATAATATCTACTCGTTTTCTATCTCTTTTCTTTTGCTTTCATCCGACTTCCACTAGCTATATATTTATATATATATATATATATATATATATATATATATATGTGTGTGTGTGTGTGTGTGTGTAATGTTGAAAATCTCTTTAAAACTCAAGTAATATATATATATATATATATATATATATATATATACGTAACTAACATAAAAAAGTTACCAACTGTACGCTTTTTGAATCGCAAAAGAACTAATATTTTCAATATTAAAGAAGTTGACGCTGGCGGTAAAAAGACTTTATTTAATGTAAACATAAATATTAAAAAATTTCATATTTTAATTTTTCTTTTCCTGCAAAGTGCACAGCGTATTTTTGTATTATATTATATATTTTTACGATTCGCTTTTACTATTTTTTTTTTCTTACACCTGTATTACATATTTGTTTGATATATGTATACAATTATATAACACATTTATAAATTGTAAAAATTTTACATCATTATAATTTATCGTTGCATGAAAATTAACAACACTTATATAACTATCATATATTATTCATTAAAAAAAAAAAGCTTATAACAGATTTTAAGTTTGTAAAAAAAAATAATATTTTTTTTGTAATATGTAAAATTTATTATAGATAGTACACATAATCCATAAAAAAATAATATTTTCACGATATCCATTCTATTATTATTCATATAATATTAGATATATGTAAGCATTATATATGCATGACACATATTTTATCACTTTGTATTATGATCCTAAAATAATAATTCCAAATATAGGAAACCCTCGTATAACGCATGGAATATGTTCCGTATCGTATGAACCATATGGGTTACATATGGATTAGAATGAAAATGGACATTTTCACTCAAATTGAGGATAATATATCGTATTTTATATAAAATATAATACATTATTAATAAAAATGTATCATAAGATAATTTTTTAATTATATATTTTTAATTATATATAATAATTATGAATTTGTTTCGTATTCAATTTTGTTATATTGTGATTTTCTACGGTATAGTTTAGTATATATTTTAGTGTATGTTTCGTGTTGTAATTGAATTTGATAGTAATTGATGCCCGATACTAGAATAACTTCAACAGTATATTGTATATTATATTATATATAAATATATTATATATCATCGTGTAATATTCAATTTCAATATTGGATGTTGCCTAATAAAATTTTGAGAATAGTTTGAAAATTTCAATTTTCAAATTCGTATTCAGTTGTGTTGAATTATATAGAGTTATATAAGAATTTTTCATATATGAAAATTTTACATTTTCTTATTTTGAATTATATTATGAAAATTATTTTATTTTTATTTTGATGTATGAAAATATGCGTATAAGATTTAAATTTAATTTAAAATATGTTTTATTTATTTGATTTTATATATGAATCCTCATCGTATTAATAGCTGTATGAAAATATTAAGTATTATATTTTAAGTATGATATTTTATAGATTTTATTAATATACACATTATGTTTTAAATTATTATCGTTTAAAATCAATAATATAAATCATTTAAAAATATTAAACGATGTTAAAATGAAACAAGTGATTTTATATAAAAAAATATATATTATATTATATTTAATTGATTGAGTGATTAAATCATAAATAAATTTGAATATTAAATAAATATTTTATAACGACAATTAAAAATATAAAGTTAATTCAAGTCCGACTGACAATTCTTGGAATCTTTCTAACGACAATGTCGACTTATAAATTCTATGCATTATTAATTTACAACGTTCAAATCTTGGAAAACCGACATAAAATCAACGTCAAAATATAGTAATAAAATTTAATTTATTGATATCAACCGAAAATTTTGTTGAAAATTTTCCTCGAATTTGAGTGCTAAAACTCTGGACAGTTTTAGAATCGCTGATAGCGTTTTGCACACTTTGAGAAGCGTCGGTAACTATTCGCTCGACGAAGCATGCCATTCGCATGGGAAGCGTGTCCACCGCAGAAACTGACATCTTCCAAAAACCATCCCCATTTCTCCGCCAAACTCTATTTTCACCCCCGCAGTGAAAAATATATTTTAAGGGCGACGTCTAGCTACTAAATATATTGAAACGCCGTTTTGAAATAAAGGCAACCGTTAGAGTTTTGCAGATGGAATGTGTCAAATATGAAAATTTTCACATATTATATACTATATTTAAATTTATCATAATTATTTAAAACTAAACTAAATTTTAATTTTGATATATAAAATGTTGTTACTATCTTTTGGTTGTGAGAAGAGGTACTGTTTGGTCATCATTTGGATTAAAGATTAAAGATATGATTGTATTTTTGGCATTGAAACATTGATTTTTTTCGGTTTAAACTCGACAATCTTGACAAAATGATTATTAAAGTTAAAATTGTTCATCTATATAAACATGGAACAATAAAACGATTGTGTAAATCAGTATATATACCTCAATAAACTGTATTTTTAGGAAATTTTTAAAATGGTATCTTAAATTTTTTTTAAATCAATTCATATAATCTATATAAAATCACTAAATAGCGGAGATGTATTAAATGTTACAATATAAAAACTTTATATAATATATTATATATAAATTAGAAATACTTTTACTATTATATAATTGGTAATAGGTTGATTATATATTTTATATAAATATCAAAGTCGATTTTAAAATAAAATGTATATATTTTACAATCATATGAAGAATTTATTAATTATATTATATAAGAATTTAATTCTTATATAATATCAAGTTTTAAAAATTTCAATATTGAAATAAAATCTAATCATAATAAATTTTATTAAAAAAAATACGATATCATTGTAAGTTTTAGAACACAATTTATATTAAAATAACAGATATCGTTAGATAATATTCCATAATTAAAATATTCCGGATATTTTAGTTTCGGAATTTTAATATAGTGTCTTTATTAAAACGAAGTTTGCCCATCCCAATCTTTTATGCGCAAGTTCGACGTCTTTATTCATAACATATTTAATATTAAAAGCCTTAGATAATATTTGACTAAGAAACAATTTTATTAAAGTTTAATATAATATTAATATATATAGATATATTATTATAAATTTGATTTAATTAAAAAATGTTTAAAATTAGTTTTATTTAAAAATAAAATATATATTCGGTGGCTTTAAAACCGCATAGCTTGGTGTTTTAGTATAAAATAAATCAGTAGTGCGAAAACTCTAATCGGAGGTTGACAAACTTTTGATCACTATGCTATGCGGTCAACACTTTGACTATCCCTGTCCTATATAACCTAAAACATCTCTTTCTAATATTAGATTAATATTTTATAAAATAATATAGTAGATTTAAACTTTTCCATTATGAAATAACACAATAATGATAAGTGAATTTTAAAATTATTTTTCATTTTAATATTGATTCAAATCATTATATATTTCAATATGATTTCATTAATTAATATATAAAATTTATACAATATTTGCAATTTTGCTGCAGTTCGATCGTGTCGTATAATAATAAAGTTGACCCTTTTGAATGTACACGATGTCGAAGTTAATAACGAACGTGTCGCAATATTGAGGCTGAAACGTCTGAAAGTTTTCAGTTCGTATGGTCACACAATTGGTCCGAATGGTGTCCCGGGGCGAAATTGAATGGTAAACTTGTACCTCTTGAAGGTACTTCGATTCGTTATTGCAACCGCCTCAGATTAACGACGAACTTGTTCTAATAGATGTACTGCATCGAAAGTGTTATCGAACTTTAATATATAACGGGAAACATAAAATTTATATATTGATTTTGAGAATATTTATATATTTTATAATTTTATATTTATATATATATATATATATATATATATATATATATATATATCAAGACTGATGTTTTTTAATCGTTTGTTTGAATATTTTTTGAAATCATTTATATATATATATATATATATATATATATATATATATATATATATATATATATATATATATAAACGTTGATTAAAGTAAATTGTGTTTTTAGAGAATAAAAATTGAATAAATCGAATAAGTTCTAATAAAAATAAAAATTCATATATTAACAATTATTATGAAAATAATTAAATCGCAATTAAAATGTATTTATAGCGATATTTTTTCACTACGCTAGAAGCCAAATGAAATTTTCATTTAAAATTAACTAATCCGGACAAACTTTCTAATCGTCTAGTTAACAAACAAACAAACTGAACACTTTTAAAAAATGTCATCGAATCCGTTCAGCGATTGTAAAACTGCGGTGCGCTATCGATCATACGCTTGCGAAAGTTCATCGGGGATGCGAAGAACTAAAAACTAAGGCAGACGTGGTCGAGACGAAACGAGTCGGCAGCACATAAAGATAATCCTATCCAGAAGGTTAACTCCGACGTTCGAAGGACTCGGAAATTCAAACGGACAATCCCATGAATGCAAGTACCGCGTGACTCGTTTAATCCCACGGCGTTTATAAGCTCGATAAGTTAGTTTTGGCGACAAACTTTTCCGTGTTCGTTTCCCGAGTGTATGGAATAAGAAGAATTTTTAGCCGAAGCAACGTCTTCTATTTTATATTTTCGTTCAAAATTCTATTTCTATGTATATTCGTATTTTAAATCTCTAGTATTATAGATTCAAAATGATTTGGTTATCCCTGAACAATGTTGGGAATTTTTTTTTGGTCCTTATACTATTTTTTATACTAAAAAAATCACCGAAATTATATATTTTATACTATATAAAAATAAAAATAATTTATTATTATTTTTTTACTTTAAAAAACAATAACAAACCAGTTATAAAAAAATTGGCAACCCACCTCTGCCTATATATATTTCACTTAGGAGTCTGTGGACAACTTTTAACTGTAAAAAAAAAAAGTTTAGAAACCTCTGAGCGTTATGTTATATATATAAATATATATAATTACATTTTAACGCTTAGTTAAAAATAATTTATTCAACATATATGTTTATTGATGATGCACGATTTCGTGCAAAATTTCACTACTCGATTTACGTCGTTGTAAATTGATCACGATTTTATTTATACATGTAAATCGACGTTATTTTATCGAATAACAAGCCTTCGTGGCGCAATTGGTTAGCGCGTTCGGCTGTTAACCGAAAGGTTGGTGGTTCAAGTCCACCCGGGGGCGTTAAAATGTATTTTTTTTAATATAAATATTAATAAAATCCTTAAAAAATATTAATAATTAAAATATATTTTTATGTATATATATATATATATGGATTGAAGAGTGAAAAGTGTAATAAAGTCGACGTTCGATTCACCGTTCGGCGCACTCACTTAGGAAAAACTTTACATATTTATCATAGGTATACGCAATTTATTTGCGGAATGAAAATATTCAAATTGCGAAAAGCTCGAACAACTTTCCTCAAATTGGAAATGCTGCAGTGTTTCGTAGGAAAAACGAAAAAGAACGTCGGTTCGGTTCGGTGCAACATAGTGCTCATAAATTTTCTTGGCAGTTGCATTTTTAATGTAGTTAAAAGAAAGTTCATACGGACGCAATGTTACCTTACGGTTACATCTTATTTTTGTAAAAGTTAAAAATTTTCTTACTTTTCCATTTCATGTCTATTGCAATTTTCATTGTACGAACTCGTCAATTAATTTTTTCGCGTATCATTCGACGAGTTAAACGAGCAGAATGTTACGAATTCAATTTAGAAGCTTCTAATTGTAATAATACTATATTTAAAATAAAATATTAAAACGAATATATATATATATATATATATATATATATATATATATATATATATATTTCTTATCGATTATCGTTATATTGTCATTTTTATCTGATATCTTAAAAAAATGTTAAAAAAAAATAAATTTGTGATAATATTGGATTTAATAAGAGAAAACATTTATACATCTAAATCTTTCGAAATCCAGGAAAGTACTATTCCAACTTTTTAATGCCACAATAATAAAAACTTTCGACGTAAATCTTCAGGATTTAAAAGTTAACTATTTGTCATCGTTTCTTACGCGCCGCTTCTATCAGCAAATCCCTTACAAACTCGAACTTAAATATTGCAATTTTTATTATTTCAATTAAAAAAATATATGATTTTCTACTTTTATATAATTAATTTCAAATATAGATCATTATATATATATATATATATATATATATATATATATATATATATATATATATATATATATATGTAATTATTAAATTAAATTTTAATATAATATTTTTACGCGTGTGAGAATATATCTCTTATAATGACTCTCGGTTAAATTCGCATTACGTGAGCAGTCGCGATTAAGACTAAAAAGTTAATATAACTTGATAAAATACAGCCTGAACTCCTTATAGAGGGTGGTATGAAAGGAGGTGGTAAAACTTGTTGCAATTCGTAGCAAAACTGCTAACGACTCGCCGCTACATAGTGGCGCGCTTAATTTATTGAATCGCAAAAGCTTTATCTTAAAGCTTGCAATTCGCAAACGGGGGCGAACGAAAAGTTTTCCGCGAAAATGCAGCATTAATTTTATAATATTTCCGATTGTGTTAATAATTCAAATTCGCGTTTATATAACGGATAATTTTAAAGTGAAAGACAACGGAAAACCGTCATATTATATCAAAAATTTTAAGGAACTGTCAAGAAAATTATCTCTCAAAATTTACATCAAAATCATAATAAAATATTAATTTAAAAAAATTATTAAAATTATTTTGATGAATTAGGATAATATTGAAATTGTATATAATGAAGATAACTTATGTACAACGTTGATTAATAGCTGTATTGTTAAGGATTGTCAAATATGTTTAGGGAGTGTTTAAACCCTTTTCTCTTATCATAACACTAATATTATAATATATACTGTAATCATATTTATTGTTGATTACCATTACTAAATTAAATATAAATAATAAATAATTTCATTTTATTATATAGTTTTTCAATAATAATATTCGTATTATAATTCGATACGTTATATATAAATTTCTATTTGATAAAAAGTATTCAAATTTAGCAAAGTTTAGATCATCGAAGGCGATCACGTGCCACGGTATTTTCCTCAGTTTTCATTTGAATTACAGAACACGATCGATTCGTCGGAAAAACGCTCCGTCGTCGCTAAGTTATAAAGCAAGATGGAAAAGAATAAAGAAAAGCTTCGGACGACTCGGCTTTTTTCTTTTTCGCAACGGGATATAATTGAAAATTTTATCCGATCTCCATCCTCCCAACATCGCCATTTTCTTATATATATATATATATATATATATATATATATATATATTCTTTTTTTCCTGAGTCCAACCTGCAAAAGAGGGGACGTGCGGCTCTCAATATATTTCATCAAAGTTTTTAGCGATTCAGTGCGTCGAACTTTTCGATCACTTTTCTCTTTTCTTTTTTTTTATTATTTTTTTTTTAAACGAAATGTTCGTTTAAGGCCGATCAATACACAAAGGTCTCGAAAAAGGTGCCAAATTTAAACTTCAAATATTAAATCTGACCCCGCCGAACCTTTTTTTTTTCACGAGATTTTATATGTAATATATTTTTTTATCGCTCGTTTTTAGATGTTTTTGAAACGTCTCATAAATATAAATCGTGTTATTATTATTTTTTATATATATAAAAATAATAATAATAATAAAGTAGTAACTCTACTTAAGTACAAAGATGCTAGAGATTAATTTTTATTTATTTAATAATATTCAATTAAATTTAAACAATATGACTTCAAAGTACTTCAAATCAAAATATTTTTTTTTTATAAATTAAAATGTTGGAGAATCTTTTTTTCGAAGTAGATTTAAATTATAAATTATTAGAGTCAATTATAGGTAAACGATATTAAGTCTCGCAGTTAATATATTAGTAAATTTTGGGTCGTCGCTGAAAAATATTAGAAATCCCTATTTAAACCCATATAAAACTAATAATTTTTCTTATAAAATTTTGCAAATTTTTAGATAAATATAGGATAATAATAATAATAATAAAACTTTTTCAATTCAATGAATCGGCATTACGTAGAATGTAATAGTAAATTCCTTTTTAATGATGTTTCAAATTATTATATATACTATATGTGAATATAAAAGATATCAAATAAACCAAAACCCGTTACCCGTTGTTCACAAATAAATAAGCAATTAAATAAATCATTATTATTTTTTTCATATATAAATTTTAATGATAAATTGTTATATTTTATAAATTATTATATAATAATATATATTATGAATTGTAACAACAAAGATTAAATTTCTATAGAATCATTCTATAACAATGAAAAAGATACACAGGTTTCATCGGACGTAAATAATGTACAATAGATATAACTGAAAGAGAATATAACGAACAGAATTGTGAAAGCAGATTACTCAGAAGTATTAATTTATCGCCGAAACGTAATATCAAAGATTTAAATCGAATAACGGGAGAACGATGATACATTTTTTTTTTCATATTATTATATATAGCATGTATAAAATATCTTGTTTTCTGCTTTGATTAAATTTCCATTTTCTTTTGCAAAAATAAATATAACATAAAAAGAAAGAATGAATGAACGAAAGACAGACAGAGTGAGTGAAAGAGAAAGATTCTTCGTTGAATTACAAAAATTTCGGAAATAATGATAAATTTGATTCGATTGTGTTGCCGGCGTTTTCATCGGACGAAATTAATTTTCAGTTTCAACCTTCGCAGTTTCGAAACTTTCTTAATAAATGCGCACCGGAAAATTTTATTTAGATTTTGAGCCGTGAATTAAAATGGAATTTATGACGACTATATATATATATATATATATATATATATATATATATATATATATATTATTTGATACGTATTTTTTTTATTTATATTAATTATTTTCTATCCAATTATATGATTTATAATTAATTTCAGTTTGGAAAATCGTGTCGTTTCAATTGCTTCTTTCCGTTGATAAATATTATTAATTAATTGATTTTTCATTATAATGAAAAATATATACCGATAACAAAATAGCGCTGTATATATATATATATATATATATATATATATATATATATATATTTCATAAAATCCATCGGTACAAACTCTCGTATTCTAAACAACTCAATATAGTGAAGTGATTTATTTTTATATGAAAATAAAATTATTATTATTGAAAATCGTATTTGATTTTAAAGGATGAGAGTTAAATTGAAAAGGCTAGTTTTCTTATAATCTTTTTTTTTTTATTACGATACAGATGCGTACCGAAACAAAACAATAATATTATTCTTGTAAAACATACCATTTTTAACCCCTTCGGAGCCTTTACGACCGTTTCTTAATTTATTTGCTTTTTTCTTTCGTACTTTCGGAAAGCATTTATCTTCCGGGGCCAACGTTTTCTATTGAAACAAAGCAGTTTCATGCTAGTTTTTTTTCTCTCCCCTCTTCGCTATTTTTTTTTATTACAATCCCGTGACCTCCATCATCCCGTGTGCTTTTTTTTCTTTTTCACCCTAACCCCCCCCTCCCCTCGGAATATATTTATGGTTGAAAGATGGTTCGCCTTTTACGATGGAATTCTATTCTGCGCGAATTAATTGCCATCACATAACCATTTTCATTCTTCCCACACTCGATGCGTTTGCTATTCTATTCAATTTTATACGTTTTTCTTTTTATTTTGCTTTCATCTACAAATTACTTTGTTATTGGTATAAAATATTGCATGTTGACAGATCGTACTATATATATATATTAATTTCGTTTATATTTTAGAAGACCCACATAAATAAGACGAAATATTAGGGTACCTCATAAGTTTCTTTCCGTTTTCTAATATGAAATGAATACAAAATTATTTAGTTATATAAGAACTCTTTTGTTCTATTATCTATTTTGATCTCTTAAGATGCCTCATTATGTCTATTTTTTCCAAAATTATTATATTAGAACAAGAATTAAGTTTTTATTTCGCTAAAGAATTCAAAGACAAAAAATGGTAATAATCTGATGGAGCAAGTTCTGGAGAGTATGCAGGATGCGACAAAATAATTAAATGAAAATGTAAGATGATTTCTTAATATTTTTAATATTAAAATTAAATTACATTGTTTTATATTTATTACTTGAACAATTTCACATGAATGGAATGTACTAATAATAATAATGAATAACTCCTATTATAATAACAAATATATATTATTTGAGTTCAGTTAGTGTGACAATATGTAAAATTAAAATTTCATCTAGTATTCTCCAAATTTTATTTAGATCTGTTTAAAATATGATAAATCTTAATCTTCCCTGATGTCACACTAATTGGACTTAACATTATATATAATTCTTAGTAAAAATTTTAAATGATCAAATTACACACATGCTTTTTTAATATGGCATATATAATTAGTATATTTTACTTCATATAATTAATATAATATTTTAATACCATTTAATTTCACGCTAATCGGATTCAACAGTATATATATATATATATAATAGTATCATATATATGGTACTATATACGATATAAAGCTATATATATATTTAATAAAATAATAAAAACTAATAAGAATAAAGATCATAAGTTTTATTAGTGTACATCTCTCGCAAGGGAAACGTGTGTAATATTGAGCCGGATTCGCGTTTGCAAATACGCAATATTCAGCTCGCGTTCTTTGTGCCCGTTCATATTTGCACAGGAGCCAGGTTCCGGAGCGGTTCCAGCGGACGCATTCGAATGCAGCAAGAGGGCAATCAGCCTGAGGATATTGCATTAGGAAGGTCGCGGCTTTCCGAGTAAACGACGACCCCCCCCCCATCCTTTACTTTCCGGATAAACAGAAACTCCGCAAAGCGTCCCCCGCTATCTTTCATTCTCCCCTTTTCGATAAAATTGCATTATTCAACTTTATTATAGTTGTACGCGAGTTTTACGATTCATATAAATATTTCGACAATTATATACATCGTAATCCTTTGATATTTCGCGGTTCGTTTATCGCGCACTTGCTATTTCGCGGGTTTTTATTGAGTATCCGCGTTAAATTTTTAAAATTAAATATCTAGATTAATTTTTTTTAAACATTTCAAGTATATGTATGAATATATAGAGTTATACAAGAGACAGGTATAAAACAATGTAAGATATGTTGTTAAAGAAAAATTGATTATGTAGTAACCTCCGCGATAAATGAGGGATTATTATATATTTATATACATATCAAAATCTTTGTTACGATCGATATTTTTCATTCAGTATTTTCGAATAGAAATTTGTAATAATATTTATTGCTAAACATTGAACGTATTTATATATATATTTGTGCATTACAATATTTATTTTAATAATAATTCAAATTTTTGTAACAAAGAAAAAAAATAAAAATATCAATTTAAGATAACATACATGTAATATAAAGAATTAATTATATTATTATACAATAAAGTACACATTTATCGTACGTAAAGAAAATATATCCTTGTTTACCGTATAAATATTAGTATATAATTTTGTATGTTTTTAAGATATCGAAAAACATTGCATATTTTATTAATTGATAAAATTTATTTTCTACGTAATTATTTGTAAATATTTTATATGTATGTTTTTTTTATAAATATATAAAACTTTAAATTGTAATAAAACATAGATAAATAGTGTTATTTTTCTACGCTATTAGATATTATAATTCAATGCCATTTTTACTTCAATATAATTTTCGATATGTGGCTACTTTAGTTGGTTTGGAAAATTAAATTTTTGATCACAGTAATTGAGGTCTTATTGTCAGTGATAACGTGACAAATATTATCTTCCAATGTTTCAAATGTTTATGGTTTATCTTTACATAGTTCCAAAAAAAAAAAAAAAAAATAGTTCAGCAGTGTTAAATCGTATGATTTTCAAGACCAACATAGGTCCATGCTTTGAACCTATTCACCAAATGTATGACGGTTCGATGGTCAATATGACTTTAATTCTTAAACGAGTTGAATTTTGTGACCTCTCTAACCGTAAGTTTCCATTAAGTGGATGAACCCAACTTCAATTGTAGAGAATAGACTCGTTTGGGTCTTCCTAAATACTACGCTTTATAAAATCAATAGTTTCTTCATAATTATTCGAATTAATTGCTCTGATGGATCGTAAAATGAATGAAAATGGCGATCGTACTGAACCATAGTTTTCATTAAAAATTTGCACAATTTTTCATTGTTGTTCAAATGTTTACTATAATGGTATAGTATACATATCAAATAGTGTTGTTAATTTAAAGTTAAAAAATATATATTTATCAGTGGGAAAAGTCGTGATATCACGTCGTTCAACATTCCACTCGTACGTCGAGTGTTACGTAGTCCGTTAATAGAATTGTAACAAAGGTTCAGTGGAGCATTGACGTGCCGCCTCATCAATCTTATTTAATGAGGGCGGCTCGTGGTCACTTGGGTCATGAATAATAATGGATTGGCATTCGAAGGGGATGTGAAAGGGGTGTGCAAATTTATTATAACCATAGTGGCCGGTCACGTCGTGAAGGCACCGTCTCTATACAATGTTATCTGACCAAAATTGGTAACACGGTTACCGTGTAAACACTGTATGACATGGGTCTTCATAACGTTCATCCATGTATATTTATAAAATATATATAATATATGTGTGTGTATAGAAAAAAAAATACACTTGTTCCAATTTTGGTGTCGATTCTAATGCTAGTTGCTCACTTGATAGTGTCGAAAGTCGTTGATTAAATTCGATTTTAACCTTTTGCACTCATTTTATTGTTTCATGTTTATAGGAATTAAAGAATTTGATTCAAGTAATCCTTCTGGCAAGATTGTCAAGGAACCAAATTAAATTTCAAAGTTTTAATGCCGAAATGCAGTTCGGTAATGGTTACGTGGTTGCAGACTAATTTAAGATAAGAAAATCGTCTCTCTATTTAAAAGAGTGTCATTTTACATTATATAATATTATACAGAAAGAGTATGGGAATTTGTTACAAAGAATTCAAATAAATTATAGAGTTTTCGCATTAATCCAAGTGGTGACCAAACGGCATCTTCCGAGTGCAAAGAGTTAATATTATTCTATAGAAAAAGAATTATCCTTTTTATATCTATATCAAGAATTTTCTCATTTATTTTAAAGACGTCGTCTGAGAATAAAAATACGAAACAAAGCTTCTATTGAATGGATCAACTCAGACTGTGTGATGTAAAATATATGTAAATTTTGTTAACAAGAAAATTGAAGTAATTCAAATAGAATTTTTTCCATATTATAAATGATTTTTTAATAATTTGCACTTTTATGTGAAGATTAATTTTAATACATTTCATATCAATTAATTTAAATTAACACTGTAACGATTTTATAATACAATATGTATTAAAAAATACATAGAGGTCGCTATAAAATTTAAATAAATAAATTATCACTAATTGAATAATTAATTGATAATTCTATTTATTTGTACGTATATTGTCATCAAGAATGAACGAGTATGTAAAATTTCAACTCAATTCAATATCGACAAGTGATTGAAAAAAATAATTACAGAAATCCATTCGGACAAACCAACAAATAATACAAGTTAAATGAAAAAAAAAAAATATATATATATATTTATTTAGGGGATGATCGTTTTCATGACGGTGCGCGTCAACTTTTAGCATCCCTCATCATCATCTACCGGGTGGTTGTCGTTTTTTTTTTCCGATGAAGTTATGTGAAAAATTTAGCGGTCGATAAATTTTTATGGTCCCATACAATTTTAAATCGTCGCCGGGTCGACGAACAATGAATAATTTTGTCCGAATTTTTTTTTTTACACGGCGTAACGTTATCGATTCGATAATCCGACGCGGCGACTTTACGACACACCGGCAAATAATGTACGAACACGTCTCTCTCGTATATACGTCACGTCGTGTTGGCGATTTTATATATATATATATATATATTATTTTATTTCATTTTATCGATGTCGTTTTAAAAATGTGAACGATTTGAAAAACGTCGAATCGTTATTACGGTTATTTATTTTGATGAGCTATTTTTCTTTTTTTTTAATAAGTGATGATTTAATTTATTGAAATGGGATAGTTTTATTATTAAAAATATGTAGATCATTTTTGTATAAATTTTGAATATGAAAAGTAAAAAATATATATGCATTAGAAATTTAATAGTTACATAAGAATCTAGCAGTTTATAGCATAATTATTCTAAAATAAATTCTATCTTTTTAATATTGATTAAGAAAAACAAAAAAATTCATATAAATATAAATCATTTTCTGCAAATATATTCATGTTTCAATAATAATAATGCATGAAAATAAGGTAAGTTTTTTTTTCTAAAAAAAAAGTTGTCTTTCACAATTGAAATATGTTTAATATTTGTCATAATAATTTTTAATATATTTTATTTTAAAATATATCTATATATTTAAAATTCGAATTCGATAACGTTTTATTTTAATTGTGAAAGAAAATTATTATTGATACACGATAAAATAATTAATACAAATTTGTAATTGCATCAATTAAAAAAATTCTCGATTATCAGCAGATTTTTATATTAAATTGAACTATTTTCAATCAATTTGAATACATTCATATTATATACTATATAAATATGAAATTTAATTTTCAAAATTTCATAATAAAAATTAAATTTTGATTACAATATATATATATATATATATATATATATATATATATATATATATATAATAAAACAGGTATCCGCGTTTAAAACTGAACATGATTTATAAAACAATACACATATATATTTTCGACTCGTTTCCGCCGCTAGGATAAATTGAACCGATTTATTAAATTTACGCAATTTTCAAGCTCTTATGTAAGTATATAATATATATATATATATATATATATATATATATATATATATATATAAATTCATCGTGTATATAGTATATAGTATATATATATATATATATTATGCTTATATAAAATATAAGTATATTTGTTAAAAAATTAGATGAAACTCAAGCGAGAGCTCACGGCTTAATACGCCGTATATCTTTAATCTGTACTCATAATGTATGCGAAAAGCACTACCTATTTATCCATAAAAATGTGTATTATATACATATATATATGTATATAATAAAATAAAAAGGTTCCTTGCCGGCGGCATACCTTCGGGAACCGTACCCGTGTCTTTGTCATATTACCTGATCCTTTTACCAGGGAAAATATAAAATTTCCCACGAGAGTGATCACGTTTTACTCAAAAAAAAAAAAAAATATATATATATATATATATATATATATATATATCGTACGAATTTATCATATATGAGAATTAGGTGTTTTCCGAAATGCTGCGTTTCCACCGTCCCATTTATTCTCGTAATATTCAAACGCGTTTTATTATGATTTTTCTTTATCAACAAAATTTAATTTGAACGTTTCATTTTCTTTTTGCTGAGACAGTGAAAATTTTAGATTTTATACGGTTGATAAAAATGAGTTATTGGATTATTCGCATTGAAGAACGTCATATCGAGTACATTGTAGCATAATTTTTTGTAATATTTAGCCCACATATTTGCCTTTTTATTATCATCGTAAAATAGTATTTGTTTTGATTGTCATGAATGATTCAATCTGAAACATAGTAATGAAAAATAAAATTCAACATTTATACGATATATATATATATATATATATATATATATATATATATATATATATATATATATATTTACATATTTAATAAAATATATATTACAAATAATATAGCATTTTCACAGTTGTTAAAAAATAATAAACAATATTTTATTATATATAAAATTGAGAATAGAATTGATAATTCAACATTCATTTTATATATAATAAAATTTTATTTTTTAGACCTTTTTTAGAATTTATTTTCGACCAATCTTCAGATATTATTTCCGTTCGAGTTATTATTTGATACCTCTTAAAGGATTTAAAATAAATAAGCTTTAAAAATTCTAAAGTGAAATCTCGTCTAATGAGGGTTGTAATATCGTCATTATATTTTTAGTAGATAATGGAAATGAAGAGTGCCGATTTCGAGTGGAAACTGAAATTTTACACAATGATACTAGAAACGACGAATACAACGATTCGATGAAAATATATTAATTAATATATAAGCATTATTTTTTTAGAATTTTCATTAAAAAAAAAAAAAGTGGAAGCAACTCACTTATGAAAGATTTCATTGTCGAAACGCGCACAATAAATATACGAACGCCAGTACTGAATTTAATTAACACGAAGAGGCTTTTTTTCACTGACACTGCACACGTGTACTAATTAATATTATATTGAAAAAAGGGATGAAAGTTAATTGAAAAAAATATATCTATATATATATATAGGATGCTTTTTTTTGTATAATTATATAAAATTTTTAATGAAAATAAAACATAAATAAATGTCGTTCTATGATTATAAATTTGACTTTATTCGAAAGATAAATATAATTTCTAGCACGTGTATACATTAGTTAGCTCGGATGAAGTCTGAAAAAGAAGTATAATTTTTAATTATTTTTTTTTTGCGGTGCTTGAGATTTTATGTCAATGATAACGTGGATAATAATATCTTCCAAGATGTCAATTGTTTATGGTTCATTTTCACCAGCAACTTTGTTTTAAATTTATTCACCAAATGTACGAAGGCTTGATGGTAGTATGGCTTCAATTCTTGCAGAAGTTAAATTTTGTAAACGAAAATTTTTCCTAAAATGGATGGACAATCTCCAATTGTTGAGCATAATGCTGAATTTGGGTCTTCCTCAATACGATATTCTACAACATCAATAGTTTCATTGGTTTGCACTCTATGACTTAAAATTACTACACAATTGACTTATGATTATAAATGAAATTGAACCACAATTTCATAGGAAAATTGTCAGAATTCAAATTGTTCTGGTATTAGTCGATTCACAATGTAATGAAATATCAAATTAAATACAAAACAAGCAATGGCTGCCAAAATAGTTTTATACATATATACATAAAAAAAACATCCTATATATACAGATTCATACTTGTATAATATGCGCGAAACTCGTTAAAACACTTAACGAGCTCAAGATGCATTAACGTGTAACGATCGCTGTATTATATATTTGATACACGTTCATTTTGAAAATGCTAAGGGTGGTGGTTAAATGAGTACACGTTGACCCAAATTCTGAATAGCTTTATATTGGGACGAGGGGTCTGTTGTATTCTGGAAGACGTGTCTTGTAAGGGAGACGACGTAGGAGATAAAGCCTTCGACCCTTGGGTGCTATGAGTCGAAATTGCTACTGTATGTTGTATGGAGAGGTTTCAATTATTAACAATATCGGTTGATATTAGAAGAGAAACGACGACACTTTTACTTTTATTGAAAATTATTTATTTATTCGCAATTTTTGTAATTGGAAGATTTTTCACGCGTTTATATTTAATTGAAAGTGAAAATCGTTTTATAAATCTGTAATCGTTTTTGTTAATCTGTATTCAAAACTACAATATATATATATATATATATATATATATATATATATATATATATATATATATATATATATAATTCTTATATTCACAAAATGTTTTAAAAATATTGTCGAGTTAATATACTATATTACTTTTTTAATATAAAAAAATAATTGCTAATTAATTACATACATTATAAATATAAAAAAGTGAAGAAGTATACACATTAGATTGATTCTAAGAAATTCAATTTATCATTTCCGCATGCTTTCAGAACAGTATTTTCCGTGCAAAAAGAAAATCGAACGTGTATATATATATATATATATATATATATATATATATATATATATATAAAGCGAATTAAATTAAAGTGATCTGAGAGTTCTATTTAGAACTGAAGACTTGTTCCAGTTATGAAAACAAGTTACAAACTTTATGTCTAACTTTTAGTTATTAATTTACACTAAAAGATTTGACATTATGCTTTATTCAAATGAATCCCATAATTAATTGAATATATATTTCTTATTTTTGATCAAATTATATATATATATATATATATATATATATATATATATATATATATATATATATATTTAAATATTTATATTAATCGTTCACCGCGACTGATTTTTTGATACTTTAATTTAATTAAAATTTAAATTATCAGAATATAAAATAACAGTCGAGCGAATTATAAATACGAGTTTAATAAGCATAATTAATAATATCATTGGCGATACACTTTACATAGAGTCAGAGTTTTATATCAATTTATAACTATTAATATTTTTAAGCCCGTCACAACAAGAAATTCTCGGGCGTCAACTTGGAAATTTATTCAGAAACAACGCCAAAAGTTAGGGAGGCTGAAATAGTAGGGCTTTTAAAAGTTTCAGAAAAGCTCCAACTTCACCTTAGTCTTCCGTTCGTTCTTGTCAACTTACATTACCGTAGTTTCATATTCATATTAGATACGGTAGAGATTTGAACAAAGTTCTCGCCAAATTTGTATATATAAATCTTGTTTGTAAATAATCAACGGTGTTTGTACAAGTTTTACTTTCTGTATTTAATACGCGCAAAAAAAAAAAAATATTTCAAAATTATCAACATTAAAGAAAAATATTAATATATAAATTATTATTAATATCGATAAAATTTAATAATAAAAAAAATAGAATTATATTTAACGGTGTGAAATTAAATTATGAAAATAATTACGTGTAATCGTCGTTATGCGGTTGTGTTAAGTTTTTAATTAAATCGGTTAACCGCGGAAATCTTGTTGAATCTTATCGTTGAGAAAATTGAATAAACCGCCGGAAAATGTGTTGCGTTCGTTTTTGAGCCGATGGAAAATTCGCCAGTAAGTGGCGGTGTGAAAAATTCAATTAATTTGTTCGACGTTTAAATTGTTGACGAACAAATATTTTTTTTTTTTGCTTGTTTTTAAATATACATGGTGTACTCAATAATAACGTTATAGCCTAGACTAAATATTCGATATAGATCAAAATGTTTACCAATATGTTAGACATGTTTAATACAACCTGCGAAATTTTAAAATTCCTATTATTTTTTGAACATTTATATTAATACATATTGAAAAAATTGACGATATTCTGACAATTTTTGACATTGTCAGAATATCTGACGTGAATTCTGACAAAAAACGATATTGTAATGATACAACAACCTCCATATTCGCCAGATATTTCTTCGTGTATATAAAAAAGAAATGCTATTTTACAAAAAATAGATAAGAGGATTGATAGAAGTGCATAAATGGAAAGTATTTGAAACAGATAACAGTAATGTAGACAAATAATTAAATTTTTACCAAAAAAAAAAAAACGAAACATTCTGTTATTTTTCAAACATTGTATTTATATATTATATATATATTAAAACGCACACAAATGAAGAGCTTAATTTTAATAAATATTATACATCACGTCACTTTCTATGTAAATCGTCATAAATATGATATAAATACGATTAAAATTTATCATTTTTGATTACCTTCGGAATAATACTCTCATATATTATATTTAATATCGAGTCAGAAAGGTCACCATGAATATTCGGATTAAATAATTTTATTAAAATTATTCCAAAGTTGACGGCGAAACAGGGACGGATGAGGGGAATGGGCCATTTCTCACTTTGGCAAAACTGATCCGTCGAGTTGAGCCTGTTTATAATTAACCACAGTTAGTGTCGTCTGGCTTAAAGCTTATGCAAAACATTTGCGAAGTTCACCAACGCGAAAAAGCCATCCCAAATCCGGCAGGAGAGGAAATTAAAAGTGCTTCTCATTTGAATATATCCTCGGTGTGCTTATCTGTCATTTATTATGTTATCTTAGAGGTGAAAATTAAATCTTTTCACCTTTAAATTCCATTATCATTTAATATATGGAGTCTACTGAAAATAAACATTAGTCTAAACTACAATAAAAATATTTAACGTTAATAAATACATATATTTTTTTTTAATTTAAAATCTTTTCTAGTGATTTATTAATTGAACAATTATCACTCAGAATTATTTGTATATAATTTAAACGAAAATAATAAACGAAAATAATATATCGAAAATATTTCACATATAATGGTAATATATTATTTTTCGTCAGTGCTCAATTTAACTAATTACCTTAATATATAAAAATTAATTTCTCAGAGAAAGAGCAATTAAAACGTAAGCTTTGTTTTAGTGTCAGGTGCAGTAAGTATTATTACATTTATTATACTGTTCTTTTGTGTGTGTTTGCTATTTTGCAGAGATGTGTGATTTATTGTGGCGTTTTGTCTTCGAAACGGCGAATTTGAACACGGGGTATACTTAATGCGCGTCTGAGAAATACGCTAAATTCCTTTAAATTATAGAATATTTCAAAATCTAATATATTTTCAAACGATTTATATACAATTATATAAAGAAAAATATCAATCGAATCATGATTAATATATATATATATATATATATATATATATATATATATATATATATATATATATATATATATAAATGCTTGCGTTTTTTTTGGTGTGTGTGTGTAACGCAAAATGGCAGCGAGCTTTTATGAACGACTTTTAAAAAAAGAATAACGACTTGCCTCTCGATAAAGTTTTTAATTATTCAATTTCGAGTTAAAAAGTCGCGCCCGCGGTTAACGCGTTAATTAATTACTAAAACGTGACGAATATTTTCAATTTATGTACGTTATTTTAAAATAGCTTAGGTGTCGAATTAAAAAATATTTATATAAAAACTATTCGCGAAAATAATTAATTTATATATTGGAAATTTATTATTTTATTAAAGTGATTAAATTAACTTGTCTGTATGAGAATTATATAGATTGAGAATATTTGAAAACAAGATTCTATTTATATATTATATTATTTACTTAATACTATAAATTTAATTTAATATTAATTAAAAAAAATATTTTAATTCTATTTTCTTCTATATAATAAAACAATATATTATAAAATCTGTAAATATTTTGATATGTACAAAAACATGTCGAAATTCAGTGATATTTATATTTATATTTTGATTTTCTTTCTAAGTCTATTTTTCATTTTTTATGTGAATTTTCTTTGAAAATATCATTTATCAACTATAATAATGATGTTATACTTTCAAGCCAATTATTTATTATAGATTTTGACGTTAAAATGCTCTTAGCAACTATTATTTAATAATTATTATATGGTGAATATTTTTTTTATATTTTATTGTCATATTTTCCAAGTATTCCAGATATTTTTAATTATATTTACTATATCAAAATATATTTTTAAATTTTAAATCAACATAATTTAAAAAGGTTAAATATACGACTAATGAGATATTTACTATTAACAAATTTTGATATGAATATATATATATATATATATATATATATATATATATATATATATATATATATATATATATTCCTATTATTTTTATATGCAGTGTAAATATATTATTTCGATTTTAATGAATAAAAATGAGTCATACATATTAATTAGTGTACAGTCGTATTATTAAATTTATATCCGTCGGTAAATTATTTTTGCGTTAATACGTCCGTTTTTAACGAATAACTATGAGAATAGTAAACAAAGAAAATTAAATTAAGTTTAAAGTATTTATATATATATATATATATATATATATATATATATATATATATATATATATATATATATATATATATATATATGTATGATTACTAATAATATAATTAATTCTGATCGCATAAAATATTCTATACGTGATTATTTTATAAATTGTATTAATTATTAACGCACATTTTGCATTATTATTCTATCGAATAATTTAGATGATTAAGGGCGTGTCGCGAAAATAAATTAATATATTATCAAAGATTACAATAATCGATCTATATTAAATATAGTATTATCAATGTTTTAATATTATTAAAATATTCACATACTAGATAAATTTACACATAGGACGGTTAATTAATCTACATTTTTCACACAACATGGTGTCGATCGATTTTTATATAATCAAGTTAAAATTAATTATTATCAATTATCGTGAAAAATCAACCCCAATTATCTCGATAAATCTATTAGACGATTTAATTAATATACGGTGATCGAATGCGATTTTTTTTTCAAATATACACTTGTATATAGTTTTATCATATTCCGACGATATTTCTTATATATAAGTGTGTGTGTGTGTGCTTTTTGCACATATTTGAGTTCAAATTATCCTTTCGCTGTATATCCAATTTCCTTTCATATATTTGAGTTGTACTTTCTCGCGACGTCTCAGAGGAAATTCGTTGCTCTTATATTTATTTTATATTTCTCGCATATATATATATATATATATATATATATATATATATATATATATATATACTATGTGTGTAATATAATTCTGAACAAAGTGGGTGATTAAACCCTTGTTTTGCGGTGTACAAGTGTAATAAAATTAATAGTCAGTTGGCGCATTCGCAATGTACTCACTTTGCATTTAAATATTTTGCAGTAGCATCAAAACCATTAATGCAGCTTGCGAACGAAACCCGGTTTTAGCGTTATACAGGGTGAATAGAAATTAAATGATGCAAGCGGGATTGCGTCCGATTAATATATATATAAACGATCGATTGTTCTATATAAATATAAAAATTTACGCATTTGTAAAGCAAATAATGAACAAATCTAAATATTATATTTGTTTTAATCAAATATTTTGTTTCATTTATAGGAATATTGAAGTATTTCTATAAAATAGAAAAAGTTAAAAATGTTTGATTTTAATTAAAAAAAAATTTACTGTGCACGTATTTGGCGCGCTCGGTCTACTTGCGGTATAGTATAGTATATTATAGTAAAATGTAGTATATATATATATATTTATATATATATATATATATATATATATATATATATATATATATATATATATATATGTGTATGAAAAAAAGAGAAAGCTTTGAATAGCTAAACAGTTAGCCGACGGGCAACATTCCAAAGCGACTCGCGGGAATTTCGCGCTTTTCAAACTCGTCTAACTTCAAATTCGATAACTTTGCATTCGAAACTCGTCATAAATTTTCCGAGAACGGAGAAAATACGCGATTCAATTATTGTTTTTCTATTAGTTTTTAATTTTAAATATTTTCATAATCTAATTTTATTATATATTGTGATAGAATTGATAATTTTGATATAAATAGATAATGCTGTATGATTCAGATCCGTCTATTTATATCTTTGAATGTTAAAAATGAACAGAATATTTATTATTAAATGGCGGATAGAAAAAAAGGGGAGGTTTGAAAAAAAAATATATTTTTTGTGGGCGTCAAGCTTTTCCAGAGTCTTACGGCGCGCCCAGTCGTTTTCGTGAAAATTAAAATCGCGCAATAAATTTTCCGGACGCACACAAACAGATCGAAACGGAAAACGAGCGCTGCGAAATTGTTCGGAAAAGTTTCTCGCCCGTCGGAAAAGCGTTCCGACGGCGGCGTAAATACGCTTGATGAACGGGCAGACGGACGAAAATATTAATAAAAAATAAACCGGAAGTCGTGCAAATTGCAAGAAAATGTGAATATTTTTCTTTTTTAAAAAAGAAAGTTAAAATTTTCACATTTTAATAATAAAATATATGGAAATGATTTGTATAAAGCAATATATATATCGTCAAAATTTAATGGAATACATTTATTATACATATATATCGTTTAGGATAGTCCTTTGTGAACGATTGTTAAGTCGAAAACGTCATTGTTAACTCCTGTTGATTTAGAATGAGGATTTATAGGTTGGAAAGCCTTCATTAACCCATTAGTGACTCGTCGTTTCTTTAATACATATACGTATATAATATTATATATAAATATAAAAATATTTAATCATTTGAAAGATGTACGAAATTATTATATAGACAGATATGAAAATAATTTTCTATGATTTTTTTTTTAATAATAAAAATGAAATGATTTTCGATCGTATGATTTATATAAATTGGGGATTATTTTCAGAATATGAATAAATAGAAATATGTGGAAAAAAATATTTGAAAAGCGTGTATTAAACCAAATTAAGACGCGTCACCGAGGGCAAATTGTCCGGTTTATGTCGAAGTGAATTTCTTTCGTGGTCATAAATCCATTTTGGCATATCCACGAAGCGAATTTATTGCTACACCATTCTCAGCTAAAACATACGATATATATATATATATATATATATATATATATATATATATATATATATATATATATATATATTTGTGTGTGACGATCGATGGCATTGAATACAAGTGCGTGAAATTCGTTCTTTAAATGAAAAATTGTTTCCCTGGATCGCATTAAAAGTATTAATGTTTTATAAAATGATTATAATAAAATTGCTAATATGCGTTTTGATAATTTATATACTATATAAAATTAGACATGTCTTAAAACTGCTATAGACGACATTTTCGGACAATATGTTACTTAATCAACATCAATTTAATTTCAAAATTATGTAAACACACACACACACACACACACACACACATATATATATATATATATATATACATGTTAAAAATAAAATTGATGGCATTCTGTCAAAAAAAGTTGAGTCATCATTCTACACTCGATCTTTATATAATATTATATCTTTTTAAGGGATATATATATATATATATATAGAAAAAATGGTAAAATTTACATATACTTGCTTTATATTAGAGATTATCATATAAATTTGGTTTATTTTCGTTTTTTCGCAAAAAAAAAAACAACACGCTGATAAAACAGAAAAATGCAAAGTCAGATTTATGACATTTCGTACTTTTATATTTTTGCCTTACTGAATATTTAATATAGAAAGCATTTCTTTCTATTTATACGTTATTTCATTGTTTTTTTTTCTTTCAAGTGTGTCAATAAAAAATATATGTTTTATTCATGGAAATTTTGATATATAGTAGAAAAATAAACGGTGATTAGGTAGTACAGTGGAGTTCGAATAGTGTGACTTGAAAAATATTTTTATACGAAAAACACTGGATGCTGTTCTTAGTTTTTTTTTTTGGAGTAGTCTAAGTTTACTCGTACCTTAAGTTTTTTTAAAAAATATTTTTTTTACAATACTATAGTTTAACAATAAGAACGCATTTGGTTAATAAAAGTTTTGATAATTCTGATATATATAATAGATCTTTTGCAGAGAGATAATAACAATAAGAGGATGGAATAGAGCAAGGTTTAATAATTCATAATTCTACATAACTATGAAAGATCTATCTATTTTAAGATTTAAGTCTAGAAAATCTATCTGAAATAGAGTTCGTAAACTACAAACTGGTGGAATTACATTGAAGAAAAATGGTCGTGAGAATAAGACTCTCATTCTAAACCGTCTGCGAAGTGCAAAGATTTTGATCTTAAATATAAAGAATGATCGATCTTTAATCACATTAGATTTGATTATAGCAGAAGTGCGATCATAGATGGTTGTCTATATATGATATAATACTCAATATGAGTGTGCTTTTGAAAATCAGACGCTGGAGCACATTATTGATGATTCTCTTCTTCCTTACGCCGTCTCCTTAAGAAGGTTGGCGATCCACACGGCCAAAGAAACCTTCGATACAGCCATACGAAAAATTTCCATTGACGAACAGTTGAACCAACGACGAAGATCTTTAAGCCATAAATTTTGACGTCTTCCATCTGATCTTTTCCCCTGAATTTTTCCTTCCAAAATTATCTGGAGAAGCCTATATTTATCATTTCGCAAGATGTGGCCGAGGTATTGTATTTTCCTTAATTTGATTATTTTTAATACTTCAGGATTTTTATTCATTTTTTGCAAAACCTCTTTATTTGCTACTTTGTCGGTCCAAGATATTCTTAGTATTCTCCGGTAGCACCACATCTCGAAAGCTTCCAGACGTTTTTCGGTACCAGAGTCTAGTGTCCACGATTCGACACCATATAGAAGAACAGGAAAGACATAACATCTAAGCATACGTAATTTTAATATCATGTCAGTGCTTCTAGATGTTAAAAATTTCTTCATGGCTATAAATTGCGTTCTAGCTTGCTCTATTCTAGAACGGATCTCCTTCTTGGGGTCGTGGAGCTTCGTTAAAGTATTGAACATTTGGATCCATGCAATATATATACAATAGATCAGAACAACAATAATAAAATAAAAAATAAACAAAACATACACTCTCATCGAGGATGACCTTTTAAATTGTCCAATACGTCGCACTTGACGATAAGCAAATGATTGAAATTCACCCATTAGAGTCCATTTTCCACCCTTTTTGCGGACGAGTCACCGTCGCTAGAGCATTATCATCATCAATCACCGGGGCGGTGGCCTTCATCTATGCTATAGTGCGATTAACCGCCATTAAGACGAAAGTCGATGTAGGCTGGTGTATATATAAGGGGAGCGTGGGGGGTGGATAAGGCGATGTAACCGCGACTTTTCACCCCCACACACCCCTACGTCGACGGTGAGGCTTAATGAACCGAGCGCTACTCGTGCGTACGTTTCGCGTTTCGTAAATGTCCGTTACCAACGCATAAATCAAATGAAACTACTCAACGAACATAGCACATTGCAAATAACACCACTCGAATATAATAATAATAATAATAATAAAAATAATAGAAATTATCTATTGTATTATTCTTATACTTAAAAATTTTATTTTTGATTTTTTTTTAGATTAGTTTCATTCCATTTGTGCTGTTAAGAATGGTGAATGAAAAGAATATAATTTTAAGTTCATATGGTAAAGAATTATATGTACGATTATCAAAAATCTGTTAGCAAATGTTAACAAAGGGATAGACATTGATAAGAGAAGAATCAGCTAATAATCTTTGCTTTTATCATATTTATACTAAAATTGATATGACTTTTGTGTTTATAACAATATTAATAACCGTCATATATTAATATTAGAAGATTAATTTTTAGTTATATTTTACTTGTAGTTATATGTTTAACTTTATGATGATGTAGTGGAAGAATTGAAATTGAAAAAAAATTCAAAATGTATAAAAAAGACCGTCAAAAATTCTATGTTTTCGACAAAAGTCTTTTATCTTATTAAGTTTCAAAAAAGGTCCTCGGTTTTGGAGTAGATTGAAAAAAACGCTTGTGTCTATTTAAAAAGTCTTAAAAAAATGTCATTACCTTATTAAACTTATTTTTTTTTAGGCTGCGATTAGCTTACAATAAGTATTTATAGAGAAAAAGAGAATAAATGTATTAATATGATTTAAAAAAAAGACTACTAATATTGAAAAATAGAAAAATAAAATATTAATATATACATTAAGACATTTTTTAATAATACTTTATATAATATTATTAAAAATGTTTTTGTTCTGAATGCTTAATTTAAGTTTGTATTTTGAAAGAAAAAAAATTGTTCAAGTAGAAAATATTGAAGATTATTTTTTCATATAATATATATTGAAAATTTTTAGTTTGAGTGTTGTATTGTCAATATTTCTAAAGACGAAATAAATATTGTTTAAATATTCATAAAAATGAAATTTTACTTTTTTCAATCTTCGTCTCGAATATATATATATATATATATATATATATATTTAATACTAGTAGTAAACTAAAGTTTCTCAATCATTATTTGGACGAGCGCAAAACTTTTCAGCCGATGCGAAACTTTTTAAATAATAAACCGCTTAAGTAGACAAAACTTTGTTTCGTTATTTATTAATAATATATTTTATTGACACAATTTTGCGGTAGACTCGCAGATATATTTAATAATTAACGATGAAAAATAATAATGTTACCGAATATCGACACCTGCGAATGTTCAGTTCTTGTTTAATATATACATATATATATATATATATATATATATATATATATATATATATATATATATATATATATATATATATATATATTATGACAAAACTTCAAAATCGAAACCCATATATATTTAATTGATATTTTAATATATAAAATTAAAATTATCAAAATATATATTTTTTCGTAAATATACGTCTCATTTTAACAATATGATGATTATCAAAAACGAGACTGGGTAATTATAATTAATGTTTTTATTTCAAGTTTGTAAATATACTTTATTTTGATCACACATACAAATAAAAGGTGTTCATTAAGAAAATACATGAGCTTTTTATCGCATATATATATATATATATATATATATATATATATATATATATATATATATATAATACAGAATTTTAATGAGTATTGTTTGTGCTACGCTTAATTTGTTTACACGTTTCTCTTCTTCGGAACAGTAATGAAAAAAGTATTTATTTTGTTTAGCGTTTTCTTTGTTTCGTTCTCTATTTTTGTATATTTTTTGTTTCGCATTTCGAGGACTGTTTTGAAACGTCGCGAGCTTTTCTATCTCGAAGCTTTTTCCAGTCGCCACTCGAAAATTTAATATTTCTTTCGCCATTATGATAAGTAGTGATTTAAAACACTCGATATATATATATATATATATATATATATATATATATATATATATATATATATATATATATATATATATATATATATATAAACGTTCGAAAAGCACTCCGTGTAAATTTTTCAACATAAAATTTATTATTGAGGATCTATACTTGAAAAAACTTGTACAATATTCGAATCAATTTTTCGAGTTCGTATTCAACAATTAAATTATATAATATATACAAATATAAGTATTAAATGTTGTCGATTATTAAATAAATATCAAATTATAAATTATTTCAATGGCGATGTGCTTTATATTGAGTTTGCAGATAGCTTTAATAAAAAAAGTGACCGAAGAAGAAAAAAAAAAGGGTTTTTTCGTTCGGGTAGGATTAGTTCGCACGATAAATTTCAATCTTAATCTAACTACACTCATTAGCTTCGGTCAGATTAGGGAATTAACTAATTTCGTAGAAAAAAAGAAAAAATCTTGTATATATATATATATATATATAAAGATTCTTTCTTATTTTCGGGTCTAGATATTCCGTATTTTCTTTGGTAATTCGATCTCATTTTAATTTTGCGTAACGAGCATGAAGAACACAAATTGTTTTCTTTCCTATTTTTTTTTCGTTAAAATAAACTGGAAATGCTTCACTTTATAATACATACATATATATATTATATATACATATTACCACTGTATGTACCAAATTTATACGCGGAAATAGAATTTTGATTGGATATTAATTATTATGTAATATTTATGTAGTATTAATACTATTATATTATAAATATATACAAATTAAATTATTGTATATGATAATATTAAAAAATTTAAAATATGAATTTTTGTGTTATAGTGTTAAAAATTTTCAGTTCTAAAAGTTTTTTTTTCAAAGAAAGGGTACCAGAATGACATTGATTTATTGCTCTTTTTTAGATCGATTTTGTAATGACGTATCTTTGGATTTATATTATATTCCTTTCGATTTTTTGAAAAAATATAGGATATTTTACAACTCAAAAGTGATTAAAAGAGAAGCTCGGTTTTAAATAAAAAATAGTACGAATATACCATATACCGATTTTATTCATTGATTAGTCCAATTTTAGAAAATTTATATAATATTAAAATATTGTTTTTGTAATGATATTTATACATTATTTTATAGTACAAAGGAAGATTAATGAATTTCGTAAACGAAATAAAATATAATTTAATTTTTGTCTAACGACGATTAAGGAATTTATATCAGAAAAAAATATTTAAGTATATATTTATATTGAGATTTATATATACAATAAGATTTTTACGATCACTGTATAAATATATATACACACACACACGCACGCACATATTTACATTTATAAACAATTTAACGAATGCAAAAACACTTCATTAAATTCGATAACATTTTCGCGTCATGTAGTTTGTTTTCGGATAAGCTTTGCGAGATACGAGAGCTTTTGTAAGCGCACAATTTAACGTGACGGTGCAAGTATTGAAAAACAACTTTGACTTAAAATACACGTGCTCGTTGCCATTATTACACACACACAAATATATATATATATATATACGAGTGGAAAGTTGACGATTTTGTTCACGTTTAATTAAATCTTCAATGGCGTCCACGAATGCCGTGTAAATTTTCAAGTTAAAACTTTTGGGAACGTTTGATAAATTTTCCGCATGCAAAATTGTAATTCGGTAAAGTTTTTGATGCATTTTCATTTAAACTAATGATTTATATATATATATATATATATATATATATATATATATATATATATATATATATATATATATATATATATATATATATAAATTATTCTTGATATATAAACATATTTTAAATTATATTAAAATAAACAAAACAAAATGGTAATCATTTATTAATAGCAATAAAATTTGGTAACATTATTAATTAATTTTAACATTTAAATATATAAATATTTCTTTTTATCGTTGTGTGTATATCAACGCAAAATCAGCACGGTGTAGATTTCCATTTTCATCTGTCGTGGAAAATCCGCTACAGATTCAACATGCATGTCTTAGATTTATACGTATCATTTAGAGGGTTAAAACCAAGCTCTCTAAACAATGTAGCATATGTAACTCGTATATATATATATATATATATATATATATATATAAATATATATATATATATATATATATATATATATATATATATATATATATATTCAACAACAGATGCATTTTTCGTCGTAAATCGCGTCAGGTAAAAGAAAATGTTCTATTTTCCACCGTTTAAATAGAACGCGACTTTTTGTCAACAGCGTGGAAAAAACACATTATTTTTCATTTCGTTAAAATTATCGTAAAATGCTTTGATGAAAATTTTATAACTAAATCTTAATAATATTTTGTATATAGTTTATATATATATATATATATATATATATATATATATATATATATATATATATATATATATATATATATATATATATATATATATATATATATATATAATCTTATATATATATAGATCTAATATGTTAACTTATAAAATTAAATTTTATGTGTTCAATAATATTTTCTTCGAGGTACATTTATTGAGTTGTCTCGACATCTAAACTTTTATTATTTACTTGGCAATATCTAAAGTATTTTCAGACATTTTTCAATTTTTCAAAGTTTGACATATAATATATATATATATATATATATATATATATATATATATATATGATATATATATATATATATATATATATATGATATATATATATATATATATATATATATAATGAGAAGTTGATATTAAATTAAATTCATTGATATTTTGAAATATTAAAAGAGTAATAAAATTTATAAATAATTTATTTTAAAATCTAAAAAATGTATATAAATTATAATTGAAAAAAATCATGTTCAATATATTAGAGTTTACTATATTAACTAAATTAATATTGAAGTACATTGTATTGATTTTCGAATACTATTGAAAATTTAATTATATTGTTTAAGTAACTTAGTTGAGATCGAAGGTAAATTTAAACTTGAACTATTTATACAAACGACTTGTTTATTTACTATATTAGATATTAAAATTAATTGTTCAGACGAATTTCTAACGTCATCTTTAGATTTCGCTTCGTCTGAGATTAAACCATAAGCAATTATGCAAATTCACAAATGTACATGTAATTAAAGAACAGCATTATCTCCCAGAGTAAATCTATTTAATTACGGTAATTACATCGCTATCTCAATTCTAATTATTTCAATATACTCGTTTACGTATATTAATTACGATAAAGTTTCTAATATAATACATCGAATGTATGGAAAGTAGTGTTTAAAAATAATAATTAAAAAAAAAAAAAAACGGAAGGATGTTATACGAAATTTTATACACGCTGAGCTCGAATTAATACCGGCATTTTAATATTATATAATATAAATATATGTGTGTGTGTGTGTGTATGTTTTAATGTTGTTAAGTACATATATCGTTTAATATAATTACGTTTTGTACGGGCAGCGTTACGTGAAATTATCGCTTGTACACCGCATACTTGAACTTAACGTAAACATAAAACTAGAACGCTATTACGTATGCGAAGATCGCGTTTATTGTTATAGGTTCCGTTTTACTTCGTCTATGAGTCTATATAAGCGGTACTCAATATTTTTTTTTATTATTAAAAATATATTAATTTCATATTTTCATTGATGGAATATTTTCTAAAATATATTTTATCTAATTAGAAGATTGAAATCTGAGTTCTTATAAATTTGTATTAAAAGATTAAATTTGAGATAATAATTTTTAATTACTGGTTATGAAGAAGTAATAGTAATTCTGTGGTGATGCCCCATCCTATGTATTCGCCAGATATGACCCCGTGCATGTAATAAAGAGAACCTTGAAATATTGTCACAAATATAAATGAGATTAAAATGCAACATTAAAAAACCTTAAAACTGTTCCATAGATTTATTTCAAGATTATGTATTAGTTTTTTTTTCAAATATACATTTTCCTCTATTTATTTGCAGTCGTTAACGTTTGATCTAAAATATATAAATCAATTCTGTTATTGTTATCGTATCCTACACATTTTTTCATTTACATCAAAAGCATTAACCGGTAATGATTCATTTTTTATGGCTTAAAGTTGTATCTCAAAGGGGTAAAATTCATCAAAAAGTTTTTACGTAGTATGAGGGATGGTGTTTTTAGTAGTGGATTGTTAGCAAAAGTGGTGAACAAACATAATATATACTAGACTTCGTGATGTTTTATTTTGTTTTTCATTAGAATATATATATATATATATATATATATATACATGTACTTATTAAAATATTCATCATTGAAGTTAAAAAAAACATGCTTTCATGACATTAATGATTGTATACTTTGACGAGTTTATTTACTTATTTTTTTAGATTAAATTCAAAAAAAATTTTTTTTTCTTATATAAGACGCAGTAAAAATTTTGCTCGTATATAACGAGGCAGAGAGAATAATTTAGAGCTTTTATTACACGTTATCGTTTTTTTTTTTTTTTGAGAAAGCTTTCAAAATGTGTACTCTTTCTCTCTGTGTTTTCATTAATAACACGTATGCTATATATATATATATATGGCATTTTAAAAGTTTTCATATAATACGGTTTTGTAATGTGGTTCATGTAGAAGCTTTCCTATTAGCTAAATAAATCACTGCATTCCGGTTCGTTCTTGTGCAGTAAATTAATTATTGATAAAGTGGATTTTCGTCTGCGGCTCTCAAATGCTGTTAGAATATACAATTATCACAATTCACGTGTTTCGAGAGAATCAAGTAAAACGCCTTGTTTCGCTTCATATATAGTTATATAAAATAATAATATAGCAAATTTGCGAGAGTTCGTCGTTTTAACTATAACACAAACGCTTATCTTTATTAGTATTATTATTATTATTATTATTCTTTTTTTTTCTCGTGACACTTTTCCATTCTGAAAATCTGAAATAACGCAAATATAATAATATTCACCGACTGTTTTTGCTCAGACCGAAGCAAATATTTCCACACCGTACTCCAATATCTGAGGTGGTATGAAGTGAATCGGATGATGGGGCGGTTTTTATAGGGTTGGGTTTTATTTGCTAAAGTGAGATCGTTTCTGTATGAACCGGCTCGATTTCTCGCCCGTACCACCCCACCTATCCGCCCTCCAACCCCCCCTCATGAAAATGACAAAAGAAATATTCCGTTCGGCCCCATACTTCTGGAAAATTTTCGGTGCGGAAATGAAAAAAGGTTTCACCTTTCTCCTCGCTTTTTTCCTATTTTCTCGCGATTTTCTTCTCTTTTATTCCCGTCTTTGCACATAATATATCCGGTTAGTTTCCGAACTAACTTTATTGTATCAAATATTAACACTGTATAAACCTTTATAGAATTATACTAATTTAATTACGTATATATATATATATATATATTCAATCATATTTTTTTTTCAAATTTTATAAAATTATAGTATTGATTATTTTTAATAATATTATGCATTTGTAACTCATATTGTATTCACGAATAAATATTTGTTATATAATAAAAATAACATTTTTATTTAATAAAGCAATATAAATGCAATCTTTTTAAATTTTTTATTAATTTGAAAATAATGACGTCCTATAAAATAATTAATATATATCATAAGTACTATAAGAATAAACAGATTTAATTTTTAATTTAAAATATTATTTTTTCGATCGATCCGGAAGCTTATGGAGAACACCGCGATTTTTTTCAACGTTCATCCAGTTCCGGTTTTCGCCTGCAAAGACAACGATAAGACGTCGGCGATATCGGCGCATCATAACGTTATGGCGGAAGTTTTTCTTTTCTTTTTTTTTTTTCATTCATTTTCATCCCTTTCGAGATATCCGGAAAAATATCCGCGGCGGAATCCGGCCGTAAAAGGTCGCTTCCCAAAATGTGGCCCGCGCGGCATTCGACACTTTTCACAGGTCAGGCGTCGTAAACGGCGCGGTCGACGTGCTTTGCGCAAATCGAATTCGATATATATATATATATATATATATATATATATATATATATATATTCTTTTTTTTGGAATTCTTTCACGTTTCATACAACGCATATTTTTATTTAGTTCTTGTTTATTTTAGTTTTATTTTATTTTATATCGATATTTCTAGCGAAACAATAATATGACTTTAAATATAATAAAATTCATAATACTCAAAATAATATTTATCAATATTTTTTATATACGATTCATGGGTTTAAAATATCAATTATAATTTTATAATATATATACATTATTTTTACAATATTTCTAAGCTCTTTCTAAAATTTTGCGACGTACTTAAATCTTCTCATAAATTTTGCAATGTGTCACAACTTTTATAACACAAATTTCGTAAAATGGATTCCTTTTGGTAGTTAATACTTTTGGCACTTTAAATTGGAAAAGTATGTTTAAAAATATATATTTTTTATTTATAATAATATTTTTTGATTAAATTAAAAATATTATTAATAATAAAAAAATATGATACTTATTTTATTATAAAATAATTAAAAAACTATATTTTTATTTTAAATATTTACATAATGTGAAACGTTTATTAAAATAGAATAGCAATGTATACTGTTTTAGCGCATATTTTTAATTTTATATTCTGAATATATATGTGTGTGTGTGCGTTCATGAATGTAAAATATCTCGAAATTGCGCTGTAAATTTAAAACATGATTAATAAGTCAGTTTTTCAACATAATTAATTTTCCTTTTACGGGGATGAAATTAAACAAAAACCAGTCGTCCGACGTTCGTAATGTGGACACAAGATTTATATGCATGTTGAACATTTCACTTAAACGCACAAGTATAACACACACACACACACACACACACATTTTTGTGTGTGTATGTATCTATTTAATTGTATCTATGTATATTCGAATGAACGTATACATATTATAAAAGTGAAATTCGTTCGCATATCAAAGTGTTAATATGTAATTTTCATTGGATTAACGGCGAAAAAGAGCTTTTCCAGTTTTCCAGTTGCTGAAAATACAGACGATAACATTTGGAAAATTTCTCGTGCGAGATAATGCTCTAGTACTAATATATATATACCATATATATATAATGTATGTGTGTACATTTCGAGATTCGAAATTTCATTTTAATATGTGAGTCCCCGCGTTAATATTTTAAACGGAGAACGGCGAAAATTCCGAATATAAATCTTCAATTAGGCGGCGGTCACAGTGGACGTAGCTCTCGGCCAGACCGCATACAGTTAGAGAAAAAGCAAGAAATGAAAGCAATTATATATATGTGAACATATAAATTATGCGAAAATTTTATTATAGACTTTTCTGGATTGACAGTTTTTATACGTTATTTTTTATATAATATTCATTATATATATATATACTTATGAAAAAATAATATATTTATATATAATCTTTAATACCCTCACACATATACACATACATACATATATATACTGTAATAAAAATGAAAATAATATTCTTATAGTAATATTAGAGAAGGTGAACAAAAAAGAAAATCTTTTGACAGCGTCTTCATAATGGCTTTTAATAAGGAAAACGTCCATTTTCCACGTAGAATTTTCCATTCTGCGGTAATATTCCCGTAAAATGGCGAACGGGGTCCGGTTTTTGTGCTCGGCAGCCTTCAGGGCAATATTTGAACCGCGAAATGTTCGCCTTTAGTCTCTGATCTGATAAAATGTCAGTCTGAACTTCCAGTCGAAAGCCGAAAAGCCTTCCTTTTGTGACCGGGCCGGCCGTTTTTCAATCGGAACTCTTCATTTTCCGGCGGAAAAGTGTCGATTCGAAGATAGAACAATCTTTAAACGCTGTTACTATGAAAGTTGATGCAGATATGAGATATCTTAGTTTTAACATATATATATATATATATATATATATATATATATATATATATATATATATATATATATATATATATATAATATTATATATATATCTAATAGAAAAATCTGTGTGCAATTGATAATTTAAATTTTTTTCAAGTCTGATTAGTGTGACACCAGTGGAGATTAAGTATTTTCTCATATTAACTAGAATATCATATTAAACAGGTGCAAATAAAACATTGATTAAGAATTGAGGAATGTTATTAAAATGTTAATAATTTTTGTATTTATTTTGTCATCTTTAATATTAAAAAAAATATGATGATCTATTAAAAGTATCATTCAAATAAATAATGTTCAATATAAAACACATTTTTTAATAGGAAATTAATTCATGTTGTAAATTAATATATAATTTTTTGACTAAAATATTAATTAATTAACCATTATAAAATAATTTTCCTTTAATATTCATTCATTTTAAATAAATATATTCAACCAATGTGCCTCAAATATTCAACAAGAATATCAAATTAATGATCAATTTCAATAATTTAACGGAAAATAATGTATAACTATTACGCACAATTTTCAAAATATCAATATATTTATATAATTATATTTTAAATACAATACTATTATATTATGAATAATTAATTATATATCTTAAATTTGAATAACATTTCAACGGATTCTTTAATAAATAGTCCATTATATCAATTCATACAATTCACATTTCGTCGTCCATTCGAAGATTTTTCTCTTCCGTTCTATTATCCAGTTTTTCATCATGGAAAACTTTCTTCCATTGTTGAATCCAAGGTTGAACTGGAAACGCTATATATTATTCGATATTATTCTGAAACATAATATCGTGCGACACAAATCGAATTTTCAAGATCAATTTACCAATAGAAATGACATCGGCATTTCGGAATACTTTAAAGTATTGCGTTACGATAAAAAAAAAATTCAATATCTAATATATTATATATATATTTTTCCTAGTATAAAAATATTTTTTTCATATTGAAAAATTTATTTTTATATTCAACAATATTTCAATTTTATATATATTATATATATAATGTTAGATATAAATAAATCAAAATATATGTTATTGTCGAATATTGGTCGGCGTGCGGTTTTCTTTATATATTTACTCACAAACCGTTCACAAATATTGAACTGGAAACATTGACCAAAAAGCAAAATTATCGTAATGTGGCCGTGTGAAATATTAGGGTTGCCCGCGGATTAATGCAATTTATTATAGTTAAGGTGATTTTTAAAATATACGTATACATATATATAGTGTGAAAATTCCAGTATTCACGATGAAAGGATTTGTATAAATCCATTATATTATCCATTAGTCGGATATATTTTCATCCATAATACGAAATTTATTTTTAGTAATATTTTAAAATTTTATATAGATTTGTCATATAAAAAAATAATATTGTATATAAAATTATTAATTTTCAAATTGATGTAAAAATTTTATATTTCGTAAAATAGTTTGCGTATTTATTTTTTACAATTTCACTGACTAATGGAAATGTTCTTTAATGGGAATCGAAATTATCATTTTATATACGAAATGGTGGAAAAAAAAATATGTTTCGCCCTCAGAGTCGCCGTTAAATAAATAAAAATTAATGCGTTCGAAAATTTTTTCGCATTTTTTTCCCCCCGTGAAAAAACATGAAAAAAAAAAAAACATAAAATTGCACTTAGTAACAACGGAGTTTAAAGCCTCCGTGAAAAAAAGGCGAAGCAATTTATGCGGAAGAATAAATTTGAATTTTACCGGAAATGACGAGACGGCGGTCGCTGTAACGATGCACCGATAGTAACCGAGTCGGTTTCCGCTTTTCTTGCGAATTTTCCTTTTTATCAATCAATCATAAGCAATGTAAAATCAAAAAAAAATATATATATAATTATTTATAACGAGAAATATAATTAAATATGCGTTCATTTAATAATTTAATAATGAAAATTTAATGATAACTTTTTTTATATAACGTTCATACATCGATTGTTTTATTTCAATATGAAAAAAATAATTATATTTTATAAAATATATTGAGTATATATTTACAATAAAATTTTAGATTTATTATAAAAGCAATGCAACAATAATAACGAAGAAATTCCGAGTATATTTTACTCCATCAACTTCTTATTTAATAAAAATAAATAAATATTTACACGCGGATATTTTTTTTATTATAAAATGCATTCATAAATTATGATCTCTTGTAAAAAATAATAATAATTAAATTTGTAAATAAAATATGAATATGTATTTCATAATCCCTTGTGTTTATTTGTTTATTTCGACGAGTTATAATATAATAATAATTTTAATGATTCTTGGAAAGAATTCTATATTATATAATAATTAAGAGAGGATTAATTTAATTTTGTTTTGTATACGAAAATATAATGAATATTAATCGAAATTTTCCAATGAAAATATTGTGAAATTGATTCATTTCAAAAATCTAATGTTAATAATAATCGCATTAAATATATATATATATATATATATATATATATATATATATATATATATATATATATATATATATATATATATATATATATATATATATATATATAACATTTTCTCTTTTTCTTGCAAGATGTAATATTTAAAATTGGCTAATTTTATTATATTAGAAGAAAATAAACGAGACGTTTAAAAAAGAACAGGAAGAAATGCGTTATTTTTTTATTTCCCTTAAATTTGCCAGGAATCTTTTCATATCCCTAAGGCGATGTTTTCCAATATGAAGCGTCCGTTGCAAAAAGAAGCAATTTGATATATTTTTTTTCTCTTCTTCAGTATCCATTAATGTTTATGATATGAAAATTTTAACATATAAAACGAGCTCTTTTATAACAATTTTAACAATACTATATTATAGTAATTGTGAACGTTTTTTTATATAGATTTTTTTTAAATATTCAAAAATTTAATTAAATATACAATTATTTTTTATTAGATAAGTGATAATTATATATTTTTTTGTTTTAAATTGTATTTTTTAAATAATATAATATTTTTATTATTTTTTGAGATTTTTCACTTTTATATTTTAAATCTCAGATTTATTATATATATTAATGTATAATTTATCGATAAATAAGATATTAAATAATTTGAATTATTACGATAATATAAAATAATATTGTTTATATAAATTAATTATGAAATCGTTTTCAATTACGTTTTAAAAATATGACGTTAATTGTTTACAGTGGAAAATTTATATAGCGATGCAAGAAAATCTAATTGACTGTTATTTCAGAAACATAAATTTTCTTCGTTTATTTATTTTACACACACACACACACACACACACATACAAATATATATAACATACAGTATACGAGCTTTTGTAATAAAAATTGAAAGCAAAAAGGAAGAGAAAAATATAAGGAACTCGTCGTTTTTCCTTCATTTCATTTCAACAACGTACTGTTTTATGCGGATATTGTTGCTTCTATTTTGTATTTTTCCCCATTTCGTAGTATTTTTATTTACTTTTCGCCAGTTTCGAATAAGTGCACCCGTAACCGAAAGAAAAAGAAACGCGTTTCCTCTCTCATCCCCCCCCTCTCTCTCTCTCACCTCGTCTCTTTTACGCCCCCCCCCTTCTCCGGCTCCACCTTATTTTTTTGCTATTTTTATTTTTGAGTTTTCAACTTAACGCTCAAACTCCATCTGTTCCCCGTTCCGTTTTGTAATTTGAATACGAAGCGCGAATAGCGAAAAGGGAAATATTTAAATGCTTCGAAATGTGTCGGCGAACGCGCTTATGGCGATGCCAGAAGAAAAAAAATTCGGCCATTGTGTGTAGATTAGGTTTTGTTTAGACAATGGGAGCATTGTTTTTGTCGTGAGTTACCGCCGGATGGCGCTCGTTGAGTTCATTGTTCGTTCGCGGAATCAATTACGCGCCGAACGAAATATAATTAATAATTATCTTCATAATCTATTTAAATGACGATTATTATTATTTAATATGCTTATAAATATGTCGTTTTTGATATCAAACGATTTAAGTAACTTATTTATTTATATGTATTGCTGAAAACAATAATTTCAGAAATGTGATTCAATTTATCATTTTGTTAATAATTGGTCATGACAGAAGGAGTTACATATAAAATATAAAACATAATTTATTTTATATTAAATTTGGATAAATTCACGTCATTTATATATAAAATTAAAACGAATGCTTTTTATGCGATAAATTTATATATTTTTGACGCATTTTAAAAAATGTTATGGTTGATTTTTTGTTCTCTAGTAAAAATATATTATTTTGACAAATTCACTTTATAATTTTTATATTTTTAAAGTTGTACTATATCAAAATAATGTAAAAAATATTTAAAAATTGATCGATAAATTAATAAAATTTTAATTAAAAATAATTAAATATATGTAAGTATTTTAAAATGGATTTTTTAAATTAAATATGCGTTCAAATTATCTTCAATGATGCGATTCAATGGTCAAAAGATTGACTCACCCATAATATGCAGTTATTTTGTTAACGACTGTATTTAAAAAAAAAATAATAAAATAAATCAATTTTTAATAATGGGAATACTGCATAAGCCCATAAGGGATGTAGTACCACCACCGATAATTAAATAATTTAAATATCGATTTTCGACTATACATCCTATAAATCGTAAAATAAATTGTTCGGCATTAAATTCAAGTGAAGCGAAGCAAATTTCCAAAATTCATTACGGATTCCGTTTTCGTGTTGCGTTTCTGAAACATGCGTTGGCGAAATTATTCGGAATAAATCAAAATATATATTTTTTAAATATATATATATATATATATATATATATATATATATATATATATATATATAATCTTTTTTTTTTGACTCCGGTTTTGGTCCGGGAATATTTTTGCATTGATTAAAAAGTTTAGATTCGTTTCGAAGGCAACCGCAACGATTTCGACAAATGTGTACATATATATATATATATATATATATATATATATATATATATATATATATATATATATATATATATATATATATATATATATATATGTACAGTCAGATCTCTGTTAACAATGTTTATGTAAAGTAGAATTAATTTGTTTTAACGAATAATTGAAACTATTCAAATCTATATATATTGTAATATTATATATATATATATATATATATATATATATATATATATATATATATATATATATATATATAAATTTGAAGTAAATATATCGTGTACAATATTATATAGGAAAAAGTTTGAATTCATTGTTTTAATGTTGTAATATTATTTTTATTTGAAAATATTACATAATAAATACAAAAAAAAAAAATTAAAATTAAATCTTTAATAATTTATTTATAATATCGAACATCAGGAAATTTATCATTTCTTTTATAAATTTTTAATTAAAAACATGAAAAACAATTTTATATTAATTTTATAAACACACACACACACGTTGTCACTTTAACCCACAAATACTTTCCATATAAAACAAATTTATAAAAATTGATACAAATTTTCTAAGCCAAACGGTAAGAATTTTACTATCATATATATATATATATATATATATATATATATATATATATATATATAAATGGAAAATTGTCGTTCAATTACAATTATGTATTCGTCGTACGTTTATATTTATTTAGATTTAACTCCGAAAACTGTTCCTTGGCGGACTCTTTAAACGAATTTCGGTTCGTTTATTTGCGTATTTTATTTCGTTTCATCTCGTCTTTTCCTATATTTTCTTTTTTCTACTTCTTCTTCTTCTTCTTCAATTTTTTTTGTTTTTCCAATGTGCGTTTCCTTTAGTCTGGTTCGTTAACGTTCAATTCGTTATTTATTCCGGTTGTTCATTCTTTTTTTTTTCTCTCTAGTCGTTGTTGTTGTTTTTTGACCTTTTTTTTCGTTATAGTTATATAAAATAAATAGTATCTATCGTTTTATATTGTTCGAATTTGTAATAATTTAAATTTTAAGCCATTGGCGATGTTAAAAAAATCGAAAATTAACGTTGTTAAATTATAATTTATGGATAATGGAAGGATCTCTTTGAATATTAAAAAAAGTTTAACAATTTTATCTAAAAAATAATATAAATATTATTTATTAAAAAAATATATATTTGAATATATTATATAAGAAAAATTTTAAATATTTAATATAGAATTTTCAAATTATTTATTTTATTTACAATTACATGTTAATTTTAACATTTCAAAATTTTATACAACTTAACATATTTAAACGTTATCGCATCGCTATCAAATTTTAAAACTTTTTTTAAAATATACTTATCAATGAAATTTCTATCATTATTTTATTTATTTATTATTTCATTTAGCAACAAATTAACTATATTATCTACGTTTAATCATAAAAATAATAATTACTTTATAAATCGGTCACTTTGACAGTGCTCGGTAGGAATATATATATATATATATATATATATATATATATATATATATATATATATATATATATATATATATATATATATATATATATATATATATATATAAGAAGTTTCTAGTTAGGTCTAGTGTTAATATTATTAATAAATAATTTTGTAATAAGTGATTTAAATTAAAAAATATTTTTTTTTAAATTGCAGTCCATAGATTGAGAATCACTATTTATACAAATATTCATATAATGATATATACGAGTAACATAAAACGTATTACTAGTATAAATTCACATACACACACACACACACACACACATATATATATATTTATATGTATATATAAATATATTGATGATGTAAAAAAATATGTTATATCTAATACATGCTCGTACACTTACAACGATTATTTAATTCCGTAAAAACTCGTATAATAGCAATTTCCAAATTTCACTTATGCGCATAAAAGGCCCAACTGCTCCCTTTGTCGATAAGGGATGGTATCGTTGGAAATTTTTAATTTTTACGCACACGCACACGCACGCGCACGCACATGCATGCACGTGTGTGTGTGTGTGTGTGTGTGTGTGTGCGTGCTTTGGAGCCGCCATTATAAAAATTTAATTATTTTTGCCACAATATTTACGCGCTCGCATACTAACATGTGAAAAAGGGCGCGCAACTCCCTCCGTATGATCCCTTTGATCGTGCCGCGTAATTGAATTCGCGCGCGCGAGAGTTAAAGGGACGACCCTTAGAAAATGTTCCCTATTTTTTTTTTTTTTAATTTTACGTTTAATCTCGCCGCGAACTGTCACGACGGGTCATTATACTGTGCCATTTTATTTTTTTTTTATTTTTTTGGAACCCCGCCTCCTCCCTTTATTCGGACGGGCGCTTTTTCATTTTCCTTCTATTTACAAACAAAAAAAATAAAATAAAATAAAATTTGTTAAAAGACCGAGGTCTCTCTAAAAATTGATTTACTCCGACGTTTTTGATATATTATAATATATATAATATAATTTTATTCAACTTGCACTGCTTGTTTGTTTGTTTGTTTATCAGAACGGAATCTTGTAATCGATTTTTCGACAACTATTTAATATTCAATTGAGTTAAAATTCTACATACTTGCTCATTACCAATGACAATACATGAATTAATTATTATTATTTTTTTTTATTATACTTCAACCAATAGTAATTAAATTTTATTCATAGTATATTAATAACATCATCACCATTCACTGCTGAACAAAGGCCTCTCCAAACTTCTTTCATTCTTCTTTATTTTGTATCTTCCTCATCTAATTAATTCCACACATCGTATGCGTTCTACCCTTTCTTCTCTTATGAACATCAGTTTAACACTACTTTCGTCCATATTCTATCATTTTTCCTACCTACATGTCCACTCCATTACCATTTCAACTTATTAATTCTCTTTATCACATCGAATATTTACGTATCTTGATTTTATATCTTTCATTCTATCCCTTCTGGTTTTTTCAATTATATATATCTCTCTATTCTTCGTTTGGTATATTTCATACTTCATATGTTGGATATATTTCATACTTCAAACACCATTTTTATCAAATATACTATTGTAGAATCTTACTAATAAATACGTCATGCAATCTACTAGTTGCCAATATAAGCTTAGTTCTATATCCAATTTCTACTGTTTTATTTTAGTGAAAGTTAATAAATAAGTTGCTCTAAATATATACAATCATTCACTATATCGTTGAAAATTCTAATATATTCTTTTTGACCGTTTTTCATACTACGTTTTTTTAACGTCGCTTCCGGATTTAGTACGTTTCGAATACGAATTTAATTTGTCGCGCACTCAAAAAGAATCCGCCTGCGTGCAAAGGGTTAATGAAAACGATTGATTTGGCGCTTGAAAGGTTTTCTTTTTGTTTTTGATGTGAAAAAGCGATATAAACGAACGCGGCCGAAAAACGGGTCGTTCGAATTTAACACGTGTATTTTAAAAGTGAAAAACGGTCTTTATTTTAATTGCAAACAGTGCGCGTCTTTTTATGTGTTAAATTGTTGCGAAAGTCGTTTTTGTTTCATTGATGATCCGCTATAGATTTATTCTATAGCGAATGGAAATACGATAAATTCGAAATTTATTTACACGACATTTATATATTTTTGGATATATATATATATATATATATATATATATATATATATATATATATATATATGTTTTGCGATAATTTTCAATCTAAAATCGCATTCGCAGGACACACACCACAAAAATGGAGCAAAGTTAAATGAAAAATAAATATTTATATGTAAGAAGAAGTAACAAGGGCGAATATCATACTCGATTTGAATACAAATTAAAATACGAAGCTTTCAAAAATCGCATTAAAATATGAAGTTTACTTTAAAGAACACAAAAATTCAATTACTTTCAATCCCCCCCTTCGACTGTTTCGATCTGATTTTGGGTTCAAGTTCTTCGAAATTCGCTTTATGCGTATATGTTTTTTTATTTTATCATATTTATATATATATATATATATATATATATATATATATATATATATATATATATATATATATATATATATATATATATATATATATATATATATTTCTGAAAATATTTTATGTAAAAATGTATAAAAGCATTTTCAAACATTTCATTTTATTTTATAGCACATTTTTTTTTTGGTTTGTAAATAAACAATAGTAAAAGTTTTATATAACGCTTATATTCAAAAATATACGATATTCATTCGAAAGCTTAGTGAAACATGAAAAACCAATGATAAAATATATAAAAATATGATTTTATAAACGAATATGAAGGATGAAAAGCTATGGATTTGACTTGATGGAAAAATTTTAAAATATTTATACAATTTATTTTTTAAGTGAAAATATAGATATTTTTTTATATTTTATTTTGTCTGATTGATTATTTAATATTCTTTAGTTTTTTTATAAAAAATTATAACGACCATGATTAATTCTTCATGTATGTAGATAAAGAAATTTGTTTTTATTGTCACTTTTATTGTGTTGTTATTTTTTAATAAGTATTAATTTGAAGTTCAGTTTCAATTTGTCGTAGTTTATTTTATTGGAAAAAATGGATAAATTTTAAAAACGTTCAACGGACATATTTAAATGCAAAGCTCAGTGGCGTACATTCGACTTTAATATTCGTCGATTTTATTGCCATTTTTACACAGCACCGAAGGTCATAAGGAACTGAAGGGGGGGGGGGAAGAGGAACAAGGATGCTTTTTTTCTAAAAGAGGGGCGGGGGAGACACAGTCAATGGGGTTCGGCGTGCAAAAAAAAAAATAAGCTCGCGCGTGACTATTTTGAGAATGCGTCCCCTTCGTCCTTTTTCCGTTTCCTCGGGAAAAATTTCTGAAAAAGTCCCGTTTTTCCCGGGGCATACGTGCGTGCAAAAATAACGGCGTTACGGTGAAACGGCGTTTTTCTTCTACAACCCGCCCCCCAGCATCTCCTCCCCCGCGTACCCCATCGCCCCTCACGGTCTCGGCATCAAATCTCATGTATAAATGACCCGTTAAATTAACCCGCAGGTTTCCATTAAACTTCACTAGCAGATCTTTATCTACAGATGGTCTTGTGCTTTTTCTTCCTCGCTTCTCCATGTTTTCTTTTGTGCGTCGATCCCTTTCTTCTGTTGTCCCTTCGCTCCTAGAACCTTTTTCTTTCTCGTCATCACGTCTCATCTCATTATATTCTTATTTTTCCCGACGTCGTTCTCTTTAGAATTATCGAGTGAAAATTATTTTAGATACCGTCTAAATAGCGAATCGTTTTTCAATATTGTTTTGGTTAGCGAACTTTTCGATTTTCACACCCGAAGTTTTTGCATTGAATGCGATGTTTTCGTTCGTTCATTATTAATAAATATTCATTACAAAATTTCATTGCATATAATAAATTGTATTTTTTTAAAATTAAAAATTAAATATAAAAATATTTTTAATTCTAATTTGAATTAAAAAATATGTAACTATTATAGATAAAATATACTAATAAATAGAAAAAAAAATAAAACTAAAAAGATTGATAGAAACACACACACACACACACACCTATATATATATATATATATATATATATATATTATTTATAATATTAAAAATACGAAAATAAATTACTTTCATTTATATTATAACATTTATAACTTCAACGTTAAAATTAGATACTCCAAAATAATACAAAACAGGGAAAAGCTATTGATATTTTTAAATATATTACATTTTAAATATAGATGAGCGTTTATTACTAACACAGATTTTCAATTTGTTCGATTTTCATTATTTTAAACAACACTAAATTTTCATTGAACGCTAATCGAGTTTAATGATAATCATGCGTTACTACAAAGCATCGAAATTTTCGACGATTTTCCACCCCCTCCACCCCCCCTCTCTCTCTATATATACATATATATATATATATATATATATATATATATATAAAGTATAGTAATTTTGCGAGTCATCGTAACTAGAGATAATGGACTCCGCCAAATAAACGTTTCCGTATAATCGTTTTTCGATTTTTTCGATTAGTTAAAAGTGACATATTTCACGCGACCCGATTCGATTATTTTCCCAAACCCCGTCCGTTTCGAGACCCGTAGAATGAAAAAAAAAAGGTGTGTAGATTTAATATATCCCGTTATAAATGTACGCGTAGTAATTTTATGGATTCAAAATCCGGTACTATTGTCCATTATTGAGATTACGACGAAAGTATTATCGCGCGGTCGACGAATATAAAAGAAAAAAAAAGGAAGAAGAAGAAGAAGAAGAAGAAAAAAGAAAAAAAAAGGAAAAAAAGGTCATAATAAATCAATATTTGATGAGAGACCGAGAAAATTTTTCTCACTCCGCGAAAGTCTTTAATCAGTGAAAGCGATTTCCTTTCGTTGCCATGCGATTTAAATCCGCTTTTCACGGAGCGAAATAATAATCGTAATTCATTATGAATCGTCAATATTATATATAATTTTATATACCGTAAAAATTCGATTGGTGTTTGATTGATACGAATATTTTTCATTTATATTAACTTTTTTTCCGTTACAAAAAAAAAAATATTTTTTTTCAATTCGTATTCTGACTCCAAAAATATATTCGATTTGCAAAATCGATTAAAAATCTTAATTGTATAATAATTTAAAATTACAATATAAGCTGTTAGCAAACATAATTTAAATATATAGTAAAAATAATATTAATATTATATATAAAATAACCATGAAAATAGTTATATAAATTTAATAACATATATTATATGCAATTCATCCGATATAGTAAACAATCTTTAAGAGTCGCCGAGAAAATTATTAAGAGCGACGGGAAAAATGTACGCGTTTTTTTTTTCGAGTTTTCCCCGGCAACTGCAAGACGAAAATGGAAAGAAAAATGAAAAAAAAAATACGTCGCCGGAATTTTTTACACATAATATATTTATATTTGAAAAATGTGATTTTCCGCTTGATGGATATTATAAAGCAAACTGGAAAGTTGGATGTTTTGTTGTGGTCGGTTATAAATAAGTTTTCCGAGAAACTGTCGTCTAAAATAAACATTTTCCGAGTGCAAACCCCAACAGTGGCACTTAACCAATGGAAAATTATGTCACATAATATTTTGCGCTGTGATAAATCGCGTTTGCCAATTATTCTCAGAAAAATGTTAGAAAAATTTTTATCGCATTCTTTTGCAATGATTTTTTATCTATTTAGTTTTTTTTTTTTTTGATAAATTATTAGCTTGCAAAAAGCGATAACTGAATTAAATGATAAATTTGAATGAGAAAATTGCTATGAAAAAAATAAATTGAATTTTAACAACTTGCCATTTTTATTGCTTTTTAATCTAAATTTTATTTTAATATATTTTTTATTATAAAATAATTTTAACGAAAAATATAAAGAATATTAATATTCACATTTGTGATAAAGATGAAAATTTTTCTCATCAATCATATTGATTGTATTTTTACATAGTTTAATAATAATTTACAAATTACTTTTTGTTATAATTCATAGATTTTTCTATATTTAGGATAATTTTTGAATAATTTATTTTTATATGTAAATTATATTTTGGATATTTTTTGCTAGAATTTCTTTCATAAATAGAAACAGATTAAGACTGATTGGGGTTTCAGATGTAAAAAAAAAATATACGCTAAATATATTTCTTCAAGATTCATTGTGAATTATTACGGAATGACATAGAAAAATAAAAGTTATATTAAAAAATGAACAAATCGTAATAACCTTACAAAATAAGAGTTATATCACATTATAAAACAATTATAATTAATTATAAATTGTTTATATATATATATATATAATCTATTTATAATATATAAATAAAATGTTACTTTGTTATATAATAGTTAAAGCTACAAAATAATAAGGAAACGCCTTTATATAAAACGAATATAACCAAGTCGATAGTTTCAAATTCACATTCATGAAGTATAAAAGAGAGAAATGTCACAACACAAAAAAGAGGCTTTTATTCCATATAATATATATATATATATATATATATATATATATTTAATGAAATACGAACATATATAATATAGGGCAAGAATTTAGCCGGGGTGTAAAGAAAAATGAGAAAGCTCGAAAAGTAAAGTAATAACGATGATGAAAACAATAAGACCGGCGACACAAACGAAATTGAGAGGATTTTCATTCAAATTCAGCCTTCTTCCGATGGAGACAACCATCCGCTCAGACTCCACACAGTACCATAAGAGATTCGAAGATGGATGTAAAGGCTAAAGAGACAATACTGCCAGATCTTCACCTTTCGACGTCTCGATTTCCATCGTCTTTCTCATGCGTCGAAGACTATAAGAATACATCAGATATAAGTGAATATTATATTATATAAAAAATATATATATATCAAACAATTGAATATTAAATTAAAAAATATTAATCTTTATACATAAAATATATTATAATAATAATTTAAATCATTAACTTATATATGTATATAATACATATAAACTTCATATATATATAGTATTATACTGTTTTCATATTCAATCATTTATATCGTTCGTATTTCAATGGCGCCGATTTTTTTTTTTGGCATCGTTCGCATCTGTTCTATTCTTTTCCTTATCCGACGAGGATTTAATCGTCGAAATTATTAATATTCTAGAATAAATTTACGTCGTTTTCGAAATGAAACCGACTATATGCGAGCGACTTAAGCGGGAAAATATGAGGCGTCTGAAAAGGCTTCGCCCGGTGCCCGATATTAACGCGTATAAATACCGCTTTCGTTCGACCTCTTTTCTTTTTATTTTGTCTCTCTTTTATTATATATGTATATGTGTACATGTTTTTCTCTCGTCTCTTTGACGATTTTTCCGGTTTTTCTTTGTCGGAACGGGTAAGTATGAAAAATGACGGTTAGAGTGCGTGCCGTGCGCGCGAAACGGAACTTTTACATCTGAAAACAAATGTCGGTACTTCTTTTTTTCTATATATATATATATATATATTTTTTTTTTGGTGAAAGCGTTTTGTTTACTTTCTGATGTTCAATTGTGTGCACTTTCAAGGATTCGAACAGATTTTTTTGTTGTCGTTTTAGGAAATTTGCATTTTTCGCATCTACCACATTAGTATAATTAAATGCAAAAAAAATGATCGAATTATTTTTATCGATATTGATTTTAAAAACTAAACACTTTTCGTAAAAAAAAAATTATATAAGATCATATTTTTCCTATGTCTAGCGTTCGATTCGTATTAAAAGTTATGCGATGTCTATCGACTTTGGTTTGATATATTGTATTCGCAGTGGCGTATCGTGAGCTCAGATGCGAAAAGAGTAGAAATATATTACGAAAGACATGTAGAAACATAGAAGGGTAAAAGCAAGACTTTCAAAATTTCTAAGAATAATAAATCTATCAGAATTCGCACGCAGAAATTTCGCATAGCGGAAAACAATGGATACAAAAGCTATGAGATGCCTGGAAAATTTTGCAGTGTAGACACGTAGGGTTTTCCCTTTCGTATATGGTAGTGTTATCATACGCGAAAATGTCGTTTCCAAAACGTAATATTTTCTATGAAAATACTTTGAGTTGAGTTTACGTCGATAATATTGATACTTTTATTCTTTTTGCTATCTTATTAAAGTTAATTAATATTATTGCTTATTAATTATAATTAAATTATTTTCATATCAATATTATTTCAAATCTATAGTTTGCCAGATATAAAATAGATGAATACGATTTTATGCCTCAGATATATACCATATATTTATTAATAATCTTTACCTTAGATATATAATTTTTAACACAAGTTTAAAATTATTATGTACAGTAATAAAATGAATTAAAAAATATAAATTAAAAATTTACATTAATTATTAAATTTGTTATTTGATTCGTGTATTGTCATCGAGAATGAGCAAGTATGAAAAAAATTCGACTCAATTGGATATAGAAAAGTAGTCGAAAAATTCATCATAAGATTCTACTCCGACAAACAAACAATCCAACAAACAGCAAAAGTTGAATAAAAGTATATAATGACAAGTGCTAACAAACAGACATCGTATAATAAACATATGAATGTATATATATATATATATATATATATATATATATATATATATATATATATATATAATTGAGTTACCTAGTATTCGGCATGTTAAAGTTTAATTATAAAATTTTGTGAATATAATATTATTTTATGATATAGAATAAATTATTACATCACATATATTTTCTTTGAAAAAATATTATCATATGATTTATTTTTCAAATGAGACATAAATAATAATATTGTAAATAAAAATGAAAGAAATATCATAAGAATATTTATACATGACTTAGAACAGAAACCTTGTTTACCGATTTTCCTAGCAGTTTTTCCGTTTTTCTTTACAGAAATACATGAAAAATTTCATATTATATCTAGGGAAAAATCTAGCATCGTCCGAAACGTTGTTTAGTCTCACCACCCTTTCATCCCTTATAAGAATAGTTCTTTTTCTGTGCTAAACAAGACGTTCGTCGACGTTGTCTAATCTGAAAATTTATCGCCACGATAAGGGATGCAAGTGGAAAGTCACTTCCGCCGGATTTCCATATTTATTCTACTCCGGATTCAGGAGAGACAGGATCGTGTCTTGGCAGCAATTTGCCGAAACGTATTTGCCAACATTCTACGAGAAATGCTTGGTTAACCGATGATAGTTCAAATGTTAAAGATGTTTGCCTATTTAGAAAATTTGATTATACGTTGAATTTTCAATATCAGTTAATATATATTATATATAAATAACATTCATTAGTACTAATTGTATTTAAAAAAAAATCTATCTCAACTTGAAATTTTGCTTTACTTGTGAGAGCTTAAAAAATATAATTAAATTTCTTACTTTATTTGTTACAAACTATGAAGCTGTTCTGCATCTGAAATGCTCTGAAAAGTTTTTCAGCTAAAATGTTTTTTATTATTATTTTATAATAGTATTTACAAAGTTATCAGCTTAATTAAATTATTTAATTAATTTTTTTCATCATTGAAAAGTTAATTAATTGAATTATTCTTCTTATATTCAATGAAATAATCAGAGTTATAATATATTTCAGAACCTATTTTTTAATTATTCAAATATTATATGACTTCATCATATATTATTTTACTTGAATTAAGGTCGGAGAATTTCGATTATAAAATTTCTTCTAATTAAAATACAATCATTAGTATTAGGATTCATTAGACAGATTTTGATTTTTTTTCCAAAAAATTCTATATATTTTAAAAATTTATTATACTAATATTTATTTTTTATAGAAGTGAAAAAAAAAGGAAAAGATTGTAAATTTTCACGACGAAAATGGTGACGCTGAAAATTGCCAATTTTCCGGGTTCATTTTTTTTGGAATTTTCTAACTTATTGCCGGCTTAATGAACGCGAATTGGAAAAACCGATGGGTCAGATGGTCCACTTTGATCGTGGCCAGTGAAACTTGTTCACGACGACGACGACGATGATGATATTAGTTTTCATGCTGAAAATGTTTGTCGGTCATGCTGAAAATCGACGCTACATACTTTTTTCACTTTTCACTGCTTCATGTTCAAATATTATTAAGTTATATATATATATATATATATATATATATATATATATATATATATATATATATATATATATACATATATTGAATATTGTAAAAAAATATTAAATTTAATCTTATCAAGATACTATATTATTTTATTATAAAACTAATAATTTTTAATTTTTCACATTAAAATTATCAATGACTAAATTATATAAGCGTTTTATTATGAGAAACAGTTTAACAACTTGTAAATTGTTTTCAATAATGTCATGAATACTTAATGTAATTCAATTTTTCACTATCAAATTGTGACGAAAAATGTTTAAATCTAATTAAAAAAAAAATATAACGAAGCAAGTATTTATATGACATTTATGTCGTCTAATTATCAATAAATTTTCATATGACATAAAAAAATTTTTGTTCACAGAATATTTCAAGTAATTTATATATATATATATATATATATATATATATATATATGCATATTAAAGAGTAGATAAATATTTGTCTGCAGGGGCGGCGTCTTTAACCAAATGTAGCGTATTTTCGCAAAACGGTTAAATTTAACAGTCGATTTCACAATTCACAGTATAATTTCGTCGGCATTAAACTGTATCAAAACTAATTATATCCCCAAATGACCATAAATAACTTTATAACAAAAACGAATGCCGAATACGCACAAACTGTTCATTCGTATATATTTTGTGTGTATGTGTGTGTGTGTGTGTTTACTTTGAAAGCCAAATGTAGTTTAATTAGTGTTTATACATAATAGTAATTGTATTAAATTATAAAAATTTAATTGTTGTATATTTTTGATACAATTTTAATTAATATATATAGAACTAAATATTAAATAAATAATGATTAAAGATTTTTTAATAGTTTAATAATATTATTTAATTAACAATAACAATAATAGAAATTATTCGAATGTTTTACAATACAATACAAAACCTTTTGAACTTGTATGTTGCTGTAATGACGACAGACTTTAATCTCATAAATTAACTATGTTTCAAATCTTATTATTATTTTTTTATATCATTTATAATGTTGAGAGATTTTCAATTTAATAAAAAAAAATTATTTGAATCAGATAAATAAAACACGAATGTTTAAATTTTGCATGCGAATGAATTTCGAAATAATATAGAAAAAAAAGGTACTATGGAGAGTTCAGGGATATATGGGCCTGGGCTTTCAATAATGAAGGTCCTCCTGGCCGGGGTAAGACCAGCTGAGAAGAAAGTAGAGGGCTTAGCCCCCAGGACCTGAAGGCCCCCTGGCCGAGACAAGTCCTGTCAGGCGAATGTATGGAGAAATCCCGGGTGTGACGTCACAGCTCTCCTGACTGGAGCAAATCCAGTTGGACGAATGTTTGGAGAAATCCTGGATGTGACGTCACAGCACTGCCGCTCGTTTATGCAAATCTAATACCGAGAATCCAAAAATCGCGAATTTTTTTTAGTCCAAGATTTCTCCATACATTTTGGACCTTTTTCCTGGTACTGGAGGCCCTCCTGGCCGGGGCAAGATCGACTGGATGGGAAATAGGGGGCTCAACCCACGGAACTAAGGGCCTCCTGGCCGGGTAAGCCCTGTGGGGCGAATGTATAGAGAAATCCCGGGTGTGACGTCACAGTTCCCCTGGCCGGGGCAGGAGCGAATGGATGGAAAGTAGTTGACTCAGCTTTTATCACGGAGGCTCTCCATATTTCGGAGTCTGAACCGGCCTGACAATTGGTTTGAAATGGTCTCGGAATGTATGGAAAAAACCTAAATTGTTATATATCCATTTTTTTATATTGTATTAATTTTATTCTTAAAAGTAGAGCGAAATAAAAACCTTATATTTTGATTTTGAATTTTAAGCGAAGGTTACTTTCTATTCAAGTACATAGGAATAACAATGAAAACTGACGTTAAAAATTTATAAGAATTATAATTTTTAATAAGTATATGTATATATATATATATATATATATATATATATATGTTTGTAGTTATTTGTGTACATGTCGACATGTTAATTTGAATTGGAACCACGAAAACCACAACAATCGTGGAACACGCGTTGCGAGATTTATTTGAAACGTCGTTTTAATTAAATCAAACCGCAAAATAGGCTAAATGTGCAACAAAAATGTACACATATATATATATATATATATATATATATATATGATTACAATTTATAATTTATATAGAAATTTAACGTTCATTTACATAATATGAAAATAAATATTTAATTTAAAATAAATCTTAAATCGACTAACCTATTACACGCGCAGTTATCACGTATTTCACGCGGAATGGAAGAGAAGACATCTTTATTATATATATTTATATATATATATATATTTTTCTGTACCATACCAGAAAATCAGTACGGTTCATACCCGATTAACCGGTCACCGGTCGCAATAATTCAGAAAAAGACTTCGGTTTCGGCCGAACCAAAGACGTGATTTATGGCAATTTTTCGGCATTCGCCCGATGTGGACACGTACGTGTACCAAATGAAAAAATATATTACCAATATATAAAAATACATATATATTTAGGACGAATTCGTCCTAAACGTTCATATTTACAGAAATCTTACATACATATATATATATATATATATATATATATTTATTGTGTATATATCGTAGAATAAAACACAAATTTATATTACATAAATGTAAAACGTGACACGTTTTCCTTTTGCCCTCCGCCGGTTTTTCGACCATTGAGACTGAAATTGTGAATTACGAGGAAAACTTTTGACGTTGACATTCCGATATATGCCGTTATATATTGTTTGCGATACGTTTAAAAGTTTTCGCGAATTCGTTATTACATAACAACACACACACACACACATATATATAATTATATATATATATATATATATATACACATGGTGTGTTCAAAAAATAACAAAAATCTTAAAAAAAATATTAATAGAAAATAAACATAAAATATAGTTCAAAATGTTAATAACATAACAATAAATACATTATTATAATATATTAATGTCACAATTTGGGTATACTATATTCAAAAACTTTTCACAAAAATATATTGTAATATTGTTTCCAATCTCCATATTCGCCAGACATTGCCACGTGTATATAAAGATATCCTTGAATGATTGTTCAGAATGTAAAAATGCTTTTGGAATTAATAGAAACTATTTTGAAGGATATATCATACATGCAGACGAATAAATTGAAATTAAAAAAAAATCCAATACTTTTTGAACACGATATATATATATATATATATATATATATATATATATATATATGATATAGAGAGACGAAAACTTTATTTTTGTTTTCGTTTTTAAAGGTAGCGCTTAAATAAAGCTCGCGGAAAATTTTGCGCGCCAATCGACATTCGCAAAGGGTAACTTTCAATTTTGCCCGTCGTTCGTTGAATGTTTTATAAGGGTGCTTTTCGATCGAAATCGTCGAGATTATTATTGCGGTCTTGATGCTTTCAAACCGTCTAAATTAAATATTTAATCTACGAATTTGCCTCTAGTAATAATATTTACTAGTTAAAGTGCGTTTCTATTATATATATATATATATATATATATATATATATATATATATACACGTTACATGTACAATATATTGATACGTTTATATCAAAATATCTGAATAATTAACATAAATATATATTCACAATAAATATAATCGTATATTTGTAATAAATATTATATATAAATATTTTAATTTATCAAATTTGTTTAATATATATATTGAATTATAATTTAATAAACAATCGTTCGTTTAATAGTCAATATCAATAAATTCGAATGATGAACGATCGCATTAATTGGCGAAAAGATAAATTAAAATTAAAATAAACACGTTGAACATAAAAGAACGTAAATAAAAGGCATCAAAAACGACGACCGGTTAAAGCGATAGTACAATGCTGCAGTCGGATTGTACAAATTTTTCCGTCATATTTTCCGCGGATTATCATTAAGATCGCACCCTCGTCACTGTCGAGTCGATGAAAACGTTTCACATATTTTTTTTGTTTATATATATACATATATATATATATATATATATATATATATATATATATATATATATATATATATATATTTAATAGACACAAGGGATAAATGTGCAATATATGAATTTCGAAAATTTATTTATTTTTAATAACGGTTATTTGTATACTTTTATTGTAATGTAAAACAAGTTTAAACGCTTTTCAATCTTATATATACGAAAAGTGAAACTATTTCACTTTTAATTTTAATATTTTAATAAACTAACGCCAAGTATAAAAACACGAATCCATTTTAAAAATATTGATTTAAAACTTCAAAGACATTTTCAAAAATTATAAAATGAAATTTTTATTATTATATAAATTTGTATATGATTATAAAGTTTTATTTGAATAATGTTTAAGCCAAAAGTATCAAAAAAATATTTTTTTTTTTTTAAAAACGGTTACAAACAATGTATTGAACAAGTAAATTTTTCTTTATATAATATTAAAGAATCCAAATTAAAATTTGTATGCAAGTCCATCTATTTTATTAAATAGAATCTATGTGATATTTCATATAATAAAATAATCTTTTTCTATAATAAAATTATCACGATTTGCGAGAGGTGAATTAAAATAGATAATAAGTTTATCATCATGAATTTCATCCGAAAATAGAGTGAAAACTCTAACGAGATGAATTTTTCCACAGACATCGCCTTCTTTGTTACCAATTAATAGCGTTTCGCGAATTAAATTTGACCCGTCTAATCTTTTATTACATTTTTATTTTCGTTCCTTCTTTCTATCTTTCGTTCTTTCTTTCCTTTTTTTTCTTCTTAGATAAAAATTAAATTTTAAACCTGTTTTTAGACGAGATCTTCGCTCGTGTCGAATTTGCGATTTAATCGAAAATTTTCGCCGTTCGGTCCGCATCCGTCTATCCTGAAAAGGTCCCACTGTGGTTTTTCCGACAATTTTCACCCCCCCCCTCAGGTTTTCACCCTCCTTCCTATATCGTTCGCGATGAATTTTAATTAAAAAAGGTTCTATGGATACGCCTCTTTCAGGTACCGGTTTTCGGAGAAATGAATAATTCGACAGGCTGGATGTGCGGAGCCGCATTCGCGGTTCACAAAGGTCCGCATGATTCGAAGTCGACCCCGGCGACAAATTAATCGCCCTTTTCTCATCCACTTTTCCGCGGCGAGACGTTCTTTAACCGCGACAGTAATTTGCTCCGATCGTGGAAAATCTCACCTAGTCTTTTAAACGCGGACATAATCGTTCGCCATTCTCATTTGAGGCTTTAAAATCGTGCTCGTAATTACGTCTTTGAATATTCTTTTTCATTTTTTTTTTATTTTAATTCGTCTCTCTTTCTATTCATAATTTTAATCGTCCGTTTTAAAATCCCCGTTTCACTCTTTTCGAGCGCGAATTTGCCGATGTAAACGAATTTTACGAATTAATTCCACCCTCAACTCGGAGAGCTGTCTAGTTTAGCTTTTATATTATCGAAGCGAGAAAATTCTATTTACATTTTATCGATATACGGATCCATTATAGTGTTTATAATAATCTCTTTTAAAGATTATGGTTTTATAGAGTTTCTCTACTAGGCAAAATTTAATCAAATCGACGTAATATAATTCTTTTTGTATTGAAAATTTTGTTCTGATTTATTTTTATGCCAAATTTATACGTTTTAATAAATAGTTTGATATTGCTTTATCTTTTTATAAGTAAATTAATTATATATAATAGAAAATCGATCGCACTAAAATATCTATGAACAAAGAATATTGCACAAACAATTCAGATAAAATATGCAGTTAATCGACACGCGGAACTTTCACCTGTAAAATTGAACTCGAAAACAAATTAAGGACTAGTGCGAGCATAAATTTAAAAGTCCACCCCTAGAACCTAAGAGAATCGCGTTGGAATCCTGCAGAAGTATAAATCAGACGTTTTCACGGGCGTCGAAGTCTCAACCTTAGAGCCCTTATTCTTGGTTCACACCACCGCAAACCATTCCTATGCTGTGAAATGGGGGGATCGACATTTGTTTATAGAACCTCCTCCGCCCGTTTCGACGAAGAAGAAGAAGAAGGGACGAGGTTTTCGGGCTCATTTTATCATAATTTATCGGCGCCGTTCGGTTCGATGAAAGGCTCTCGTGTCGACGAACTAAGCCGGTCTTTATTTTACGGGATCGCAAAAAGGGGGTTGTGCCGCGAGTAGTTAAGACTATTTTATGGTTGTTATCGTCTGACGATTAAAATTTAGTATTTTAGAAGGGTCTTATATATGCTATATAATATATATAAAACAAAGAATTGTATTAAAATAATTCAAATCTATTTTGTTTCATATTATTTTAAACGTCTTTAAATTAATATTTTATATTGTAGAAATTTATAATTTATTTTTAATATAAAATATATATAAATTATAGATGGTATAATTTTATTATAAAATAATATATTTTATTATAAATATTATATATTTGTATATTATAATATTATTGAATTTTCTAACTAAATAATATTTTTGTATATAAAAAAGCAATATAAATATTTATTTTATGATCAATTTATAAATATATATATAATTTATTAATATAATAATAGTTTTATAAAGAAAATATTTAAAGTATTTTAATTAGTATTCTTAGGAATTGTCTTCTGAAATATTCAATTTTCATAAATTAAGTTATTATTAAGATAAGAGAATTTTACACACACACACACACACACACATAGAAATCGCAACAAGCGAATTGTTCAAAGAATATATGCAACATAATGCAAATTTATAGGTGAAAAACCGAAATGAGTCGCTGGAAAAAGACATCATTTCAAGATTCTAGAGAGTTCGCGAGAAATTATCTGACATGGCAGATTTTATTATTTCGGGTCGACCATTACTTATTTTTCTAGACCCGCCACCCCCTTGTTCCTGCCCTTAGGGGTCCTTTGAACTTATGATTAATAGCAATAGGGGTGTCCCGTTACGAAAAACTCTAACCGCTTTAACCGTAAAAACGGCATGAATAACGCGAATCGCCTTTTATAATTTTTAATAATACTTTTAATAATACACGACCGTTATAAAATTTATTATTAAATTATTACATTTTTTTTCTATGATTACGCCATATCTAATTTATATATCAAAATAATTATAATTAATAGAGATTATCTTGAATTTTGTATAATAATTAATATTTTTCAAGGCAAACAATTTTAATATTATTATTCAAATAACAATACTTATATATAATAAATTTATTATTTTAATTTGGAAATATTTTATAATAAAATTTGTTCATTTTATATTATTATTTCAATTTACAAAGCTGTTTATAAATTAATGAGCATCGTTTAGACTTATGGCCTTAATATTATATTAAAAAAAATATGAATCCTTTATTCTCTATATTTTCAAGCTTTAACTTGATAATTATTCATATTAAGAGCTCATTGAATTATTAAGCTATTTTAATATGCTGTATTTTCGTGTATACAACCTTCTTTTAGAAATCATTAACAATAAAGTAGATTTAATATAATGCTGTTTACTTGTGAAAATTTATTTTTCTAGGAATTATTTCATAATTAAATACTGATTAATTAAGCAATATTTTTTTTGTATTAGCCAGATTAAAAATTGTATATAATGAAATAAATTATATAAAATAATTATAGTATGAGATTATAAATATTTCAATTTAATCGACGCACGAAAACGTCTCGAAGAAATATCGCATATTTTGCATTGTGCGATTTTAATATTTCAAGTGGGCGGCAACAATGAAAACGCTCGAGATTAGTATTCGAGAATGAAAAATTTTCCGTCGGTCGGAAAAGTCGCGCCAGTGACGGCGCCGCGTTTCGCGGAAAAGCGCGAAAACTCGTCCGCCATCGCGGAGAGACGAAGATCGAGACGAACGAGAGATCGTCGTCGGTTCTTTGTGATGCAAATTTATTTGTTTCGAACAAATAAATAAGTTCGGTGTTCGTTGATAAAACGTTTCTTGCTTTTTAAGACGCAACCGTTCCACGGTTTTTCCACCCCTCGCCATTTTACATGGGAGGTTTGATGGCGTTTCGTCTCGCGAAGAATCAACATATCCGGAAAAGTCATGAATAATGGACGAGTTAGTGAAAGCGTTTTCAGTATAACATTGCAATAAAAACAACGTGCCATAACATAAATTCAGCGAGTGTCGTCACAGTCTTAATATTAAAAGATTTGTATTGACATGAAATAATCGAAATATTATTCATCAAAACAATTTCTAAATTAAAAATATTTTTTTGATTACAGAAGTGTGAACTTTTTCTAAATATTTGGTTGAAAACTATTAGCCGAGTGTAGAATAGAAATAAAAAACTGAAAGTGCAATTTCTTATATTACTTAATATAAATAATTTCTATTGCCATTTGAAGCATGTAAGACATTGAAGTCATAAATGTCTTTTAAAAATTTTCATTTTTAGAGTTAATAAACAATTCAAAATCTTTAATAATAACGTTTTGATCAATATATTTTTTTAAAAAATCATACTCACGAAAAAGTTAATTAATAGTCGATCGTTGAAATATCTGGTGAATATGGAGGATGTGATAAAAGTTTATATTTTGGAAAATTAAATGATTGAAGCTTTATTTAATATAAATATTTAAATCTTCTAAATTGTTATTGAATATAAAACAATCATCCCTTTCATGATGATGAATCTTTTTTTTTCGTACAATAAATTATTCTGTTTATAATAATTTTATAATATTTTCGAAACGTTTTCAAGGCTCGCTTTTTGAAATTATAAAGCGCATAAATATTACGAGTAATTGGAAAACGTCGATTATTTCAGTATAATCCGAGATTATATCTAATTTAAACAGCTTTCGTCATTATTATTCAACGTAATCAACGCGTAGCCATTTTAATAATTAATTATCTGAATTGTTAATTAAGCCCAGCACGTAATACAATATTTAAATATGTTTACCGCATATATTCTAAATATTAACTTTTTTAGAAATGCTCTTATTAAATTAATATAAAATATTCATCAATATTATTATTTTTTTCTATATTTTTGAATAACAAATCATTATTTTCATATTTATATAATATTAAATTAATATTTGTAATATACAAATAATCCTTATATATAAATATTTTATGATCATTAGATATACATTAGTAGCATTATTAATATTTTATGAATATAATTATTACAAGGATATCCTTAATGAAAGTGATTTCAGAATATTGAAATGGTTCTATGTTGAGTAATAATAATTTAAAATATTTATATATATAAAAGATATAAATTAAAAACCTTTTTAAAATCAATATTAACATTTATTTTTCACATTTTTCTTTACGATTTTATTCTTATATATATTTTTGTAATTTTTTTTTGGATTTTAATATTTTTAAAATAATAAAAATTTTATAAATTCAATATGAAATCTTCGATAGCTTTATTTTTAAAATTTAAACTTAAATTTCACTTATTTATATTTTGATCGAAACACTCGACACTTTAAAGACTTTTCATCAATCGAAAAAGAAAAAAAGAAAATCGCAGATAATTTTCCTTTCAATATAAAATATTTATAAATCATATAAGTGTCCCCCTTTCACGAGAGGACGGAGGAGAGGGGGTGGTGGGGGGTGGGGGTGTGGGTGGATGAAAGCCTTATTTTCGTATAAATATACACGCTCACGTATTATTCTCATTTCTGTCGGCGTGCGTGAGTATGTGCATCTTATATGTGTATATATTTCGGTTTTTCCACGGAAAACAGCGTATATAGGTGAAAATTCGAATTTACATACGCCATAAACACCATCATCCATTATACAAATGGAATGTCAACCTTACGCGTGTTCTTCGCCTCAATAATGTAACACATACGCCCGTCTACGTTTGAATCAGAATCACGTATAACGTATTATGAACGTATATTTTTAAAAATCACCGTTGACAATCGCATATTTCACGTGAAAAACCTATCCGACGAGACGTAAACGTATTTCATACACACACATATATATACATACATATATATATATATACATATATATATATATATATATATGTGTGTGTGTGTGTGTGTTTGAAATTGAAGTGCGAAAGTCTGTTTTCAGCAAGATAACCTAGGTAATGTGCGGACAACTGTCATAGACCAGGTATTGTATGAGAAATATATGATTTTCTAAGGAAAATAAATGAATATATATATTTATATAATATATATATATAGAAATCGATGGAGAAATTGATATAAAATGAATTATTTATTTAGCAATTGAATATTGTCGGTAAATAATATGAATTAAATTAAAAAATATACATACTTTTTTTATTTGTTTGTCAAGTGGAATCTTGTAATTGATTTTTCGACTACTTCTCGACATCTGATTGACATGAAATTTTGCATATTTATATATATTCGATGACAATATACGAATCAATTAACAGATTTATCAAATTATGACAATTAATTAAATAAAAAAAAAATATCCATATTTCCAATTTTAACTTTCACACTTTGTTAATTTATAACAGTTTAATTTATCTATAATATAATTTAACATAATATAGTCTTTTGCACTCTACTATATATAGTTCATATTTATTACAGCAAAAATCCGAGAAAATTTTCTAAGAAGAAGTTCGTAAAGAAAATCACGTGTATTAAAAGTGAAAAATTAATTTTAGTCTTAACGAGACTAGTTTATTTCTCAAAAAAAAAAAAAAAATTATGCGGCTATTTTTGCATTAAATAATTTTATCGAAATCTTCACAGAATATTTTTTTAAATATATATAAATATATAACGCATTTTCTTCGTTTATCATATAATATACGGCGAATTTATTTATTTCATCCATTTTTTTTCGTAATAAATCACATATTTATAAAATAAAATGAATCAATTCTATTACAGTTAACGTATGTCTGGAAAGTTCTTTATAATATTAAATTGCTATCTCTATATATAATATTAAATCTGGAATTTTTTTTTTTCATCTGAAAAAAAATATTATAGAAATTCGATTCTGAAATTTTCATAAAATAAATACATTATAACGATACAATTTATATATAATCAGTGTTATTATTTTAAATTTTATATTTTTAATATACTACTTATTGAAATGATTTTTTTTGTGTTTTTAAATATTACAATGAACATTTTTAAAAATAGGAAAATATAAATAATATAATATAAATGTATTTAAAAGTATTTATAATTAATATATATATATATATATATATATATATATATATATATATATATATATATATATATATATATATATATATATATATATATCAGTTATATGAAAGTCGATAAACACATTATTTATGCATTAGTTTAGTGATGAATATACGTAATATTCTTTACTAACAATATGATACACTTTGACAAGTGAAAAATGTCTTTTATGATTTGCAAACATCAATATTTTTATATATCATTGAATACATTACTAAAAAATACGTCAACATTCGCATAATATATTTCCATTTATGTCACGAATAATAGATTATCCTCTTCCGAGTCGATAGCTCGTGATTGAATTGATCAAAATTGATTTCTACATATATATATATATATATATATATATATATATATATATATATATATATATATAATAAGATCGAAATCTAAATCTGATAGTGGATAATAATCGTCAAGATTAATAAATTCATAACGTGTAAATCTTGCTCATTGTATCAGTTTATTACGGGCGATTAAATAATTGAACTATTCAACTGAGCATCGGTTCGAATTCCGATTTCGCTAATTAACTCCGGTTTCCGGTTCGGAATATTTCAACGGCAGACATTTTCATAATTATTCACAGACGATATGCACTAGACGATAATCGAATACTATTATTCGTCTCGATCCGTTCTACCTATATTAATTATGTTGGATTAAATTGAATGAAAAAAAAAATAAAAAGAAAAACGACGATGTCTAGTGATTTCATATATTAATTAGTTTGAATGTGATTGAACATTATAAATATTTATAAAATATATTTTTTTAATTTTTTGTTAAATTGTTATTTTATGTATGTATATAATAAACTGTTGAATTTTGTTTAATTAAATTTTTATTTCCAATAGAATTGTTATAGTAAAAACAAAAATGAATGGAATGCAAAATAAAATAGTCTATAAATTATTCAAAAAAAGTTCATTTCTATTGATGTATCAAAATTGATATAATAATATATAAAATTAATCAGATAAATAATAATATATATTATAAGGATATTAATATTGAAGAAAGGTCATTGAATATATACATTTAAATGGAAAGATATGAGAAATCTCTTTGAAACTATAAAATTATTATTTTATCTTCAAATTTCACCGACTAATAGTAATATTTTAATAGTCAGACTATTCGTAAAATACTATCGATATAAATAAATCTATATTGTGATAATTCAAAAAAAAAAACAAATCGTTCAAAAACAACAAGATCTATTCTATCAGACTAATAAAAAAAAAATACGATACATTTTATATATTCGTTTTTTATACAACAACGGTTATTTACAATAAAGCCTATTTATTATTATACATGTTATGTTACGATACAGCGTATTCAATACGCGTACGCCGTTATATACATATATACATACATATATATATATATATATATATATATATATATATATATATATATATCGTCTGAAAATAGAAATGAATTTTCAGACGTTTTGATAAATTTTTTGAAACGCGAATAACACGAACCGATATCTGGTATACGATTTCATAAAGCTTTGAATTTGTGAACTGTGCGAATTCATTGTTGTCAGCTATGAGATTATATATTATATGTATATTATATATATATATATATATATATATATATATATATATATATATATAATAGTATTCCGATGGCAAGGTGAGCCATTGTTGCCGGTCCGACAATAAGTTCGATAATGGCGCTTCAATGCGGTTTGTGTTTCCTCACAATGGTGTAGGACCGCATTCACTTAAGTAAATTGCTAAAACGGATCCCTAGATAACCCTCCAAGGGAATATCTATTATATATATATATATATATATATATATATATATATATATACATGTGTGTGTGTATGTGTGTATGTGCGTAGTATGAAATCTGCTCCGTTAAGATTTAACACGTTTCAACAGCTAGTAGTATAAGTATTAAGTTGTGATAGTGAAATGTCTATTGAAACTGCAAGTTCCAGTGCTTTTATAAGTATAAAATTTTAATTTTAATATAACACAGTGATCGAAAAGTAAGGTGAATTTGTTTGTATAAAATGTAAATTCTTCGAAATCAATTTCGTTCCCTTCAAAGTAATCCCAGTTCGATAGAATACGCTTTTGCCAAAGCTTTTTCTTGTCCTCGAAACGGTCTGAATAGTCTTTTTTTTATCTTCTAGAAATACGGCGTTCTCGCATTGGTCTTTTGAGTTTGCTGAATAGGCAGAAGTCGCACGGAGTCAAATCAGGCGAATACGCTGGATGCGGAACGATATGTGTTGATTTTTTGACAAAAACCAATGCAGTATGACACAGTGCATTTTTGTGATGAAGGAACTAAGAGTTTTAAAAACTACGGAAATATTAAACCTTTTGATAAATAAACGCTTGGCAAATATTATAGACAGACCTTCCAACCAAGTAAAAAAAAAACACAATTTACCTGTCTTCCTAATGTCCGGGAGTTTTAAATGACAATTTCACCTTATTTTTTGATCACATTAGAATGCTTAATATATATATATATATATATATATATATATATATATATATATATATATATATATATATATATATTAATATATATATATATATATATATATATATATATATATATATATATATATATATATTAATATATATATATATATATATATATATATATATATATATATTAATATATATATATATATATATATATATATATATATATTAATATATAATTTAAAAATAAATATTTAATAATAATATTCAAAATATATAATCTCTGTATAGTATAATATTATATATTATGTAAGCGAGTACGGTTTTGATTCACTCTGGAAAAGTCAATTAATTTTCATCAAAGAAAATAAATTATACTATCTTTCACAATTTGTATTCTTAGTTGGAGATCGTGACCACTTTGTAAGGCTCAATATTCAAGGCTGGCATTCGGATAATTTATCTTTTTTTTTATCCTTATTTATATTATACGCACAAAACGGGTACAATTTTTTCAATATTGCGATATCGATCTTTATATATGAGCTTCTATGATGAAATTTACTTTATTATTTTTTTTTTCAATAATTCCTTTGTGCTTTATATATATATATATATATTTTTCACTTTTCTTCAAACGAGTAACAATTTTCTATTAAGATATTTCTGAAGAAGAATGTAATAAAAATCTTATATAATATTAGCTGGAAATTATGATAAAATTTTTAGCACTCTTTGAAACAAACGTTATAAGTTTAATACTATCTTTTATATGGCATTCATTTCCATATAACTCTATTACGAGTATTTTCAACTATTGTTTTATATAATGAAATATAATACTAAAATAGTTTTAGATTTTATATATATTGTAATAAAATGACTTTTTATATATATATTCTGTACGTTTACATATATAAGATTATTAAAAATTAAAAAATATTAAATTAATACTAGTAATAAAAGTGTATTAGTATTCTTATGAAATGAATTTGATTTTTTCTAGTGATCTTATAATATTAATATACTTTTAGATCATTATTTGGTTATATGTATATATATATATATATATATATATATATATATATATATATAAATATATATTTAATTTTCAAATAAAAAGTTATACTAAAACAGATTTTTCAGAATGAAATATTCAATTCGATTTAACCGGTTAAATCGTAAATTTGAATTCGAGAGGGGGAAAAAAAATAAAAAGAGTGAAAAAAAAAAAAACCGACCATGAACATTAGTTAAAATCATCGGCACAGAGGCGTTTCTTAACGGCTTTCAACGCGGAATTATAATATGCTAATGAAAGTTGAAGTTATCCCTTATCCGAGAAGCTCGGGCATCTATAGGTGATGAGTTGGAAAGTCGTTTCCAAGTTGTGCGTCGAAAATTCAAAAGCATTGTGGAAATAGGAAAAGCGGGTGCCGGCGAAAGAGAGGACCGGCGACGGGGGTGGACGGGGGGAGAGGGGAAAAGCGCGGTGAAAAGCGACTATAGTAGGTATGTTCGTATGGTGTTGTGCCGGTGGAAAACTTTTTGATTCGGTTAAATATGTATGCGGCGCTTAAACGCGGTAAAACTCGACGGCGGGAAATTGATCCGCGTCGTTTTTCCTAATGGAAAATCGTTTACTTTTCCGACTTGTTTCCGCGTTGGCTTTTCCGCGATGCACGTTTCGTATTCGGAAATCTCACTTCAAGTAAATTATCATTATATATATATATATATATATATATATATATATATATACACATATACGTGTGTGTGTGATTAGGTATAATGTTAAATTCAGAATTCAAACCTCTTGTTTATATTTTTTATTTAAAAATATTTTTCATTAAAAGTAATAATTTGATTATCAAAAAAAGAGTTAAGAATATTATTATATAGAAAAGGTATTTAATGTATATGAATGGAAATCCTTATTTACCATGAATACAGAATAACATAATTAATAAAATATACTGCATATACAATATGTACTATATATATATATATATATATATATATATATATATATATATATATATATATATATATATATATATATATTACTTATTTGTTAAAATATAGTGATCTTTAAATTTGAATTATAATATTTAAAAAATTCATATATATACACAAATAGTCTTTAAAATTTATATGTATTCACACATATTTATTTTACTGATTATTAGACATTTATCTGAATTTGTTCTCAATTTTTTTCTTAAATAGATATAAAAAAAATCACGAAAATATATATACTTTTATAATTTTATAATATTTAAATATTTATTACTAGTTATGTGTAAATATTAATTATACAACAGTTAAATTAAATATGAATTGTCAATAAAAATCATGATTTACCATTAATCTAATAATCATTTAAAAAAAATGAATATAATATTACTATTTTATATAAAAAATTAATATATTTCAAATAATCCCGTAACTAAATCGACCGAGAATAATAAATCATTTTTTTAACGCATTAAAAACATCCCATTTTACAGATTGTTTGACATTTATTACGATTTTTAAATATTAATACGAAAAAAAAAACGAATTATTAATGGTAATTTTTAATCGTGACGGCGTCGACATAGAAGAAAAAAAAATAACAAAAAAAAATGAAAATAACCGTTACGTCCTTCGTATTAAAACGAAAGCCTTATTATTGCATTAATCGAAAAATTTTCGAAACGTGAAATTTTAATAGGCACCGGCGGAAAAATGAAAAGATGGCGATCGAAACAGGTCGGTAAAGTATGAATAATTAATTGCTACGTGGATGATTATATATATATATATATATTTCAGAATTTTCCGTCAATTTTTTTAATCTCATTATCCTTCGAAGTGCCCTCTTCGTCATTTTTTGAACAACACTCGGTCAATGGGGAGAAATTTAATGCCAGTCATTTTTCATTATTCAGTTGATTCATATATATATATATATATATATATATATATATATATATATATATATATAAATATATATATATATATGTATATATATATATATATACATACATATATATATATATATATGTATATATATATATATATACATACATATATATATATATATATATATATATATATATATATATATATATATATATTACATATATGTATCATTATTATAATTATATTTTAATTGATATAAAATTACTATATCGTAATGAATAAAAATGTCAATGCGAATGTATGAAATATTTATTTTAATCATATCGTTAGTATAAAGATTTACATGTGAGCTTCGTATCATGTAATGACACTTTTAGTCTTGTTATATATTAAATAAAACTATTAAAAATATATATACGATTTTTATTTAGTATATATTTGAAATAAAATATTTGCATATTTTTAGTATATAAAAAAAAATATTTTTTTTTCAAGTTGCACGAATAATCTAGTATATTCGTTCGTGTGTAATGCAAATAAAATGAAGCTTTAATTAAAAGGGACGATCCGTATCCATTTAAAAGCGAGACGAAGGGCCGAGGGAAGGGAGGGGAAGAGAGAGAGGGGGGTGGAAATTATAGGGGAGGGGCAGCTAAAAGAAAATAAATAAATAGATAAATAAAATGTATAAATAAAAGCGGACAAAATTTATTTTATCTCGTTTCACAATTGACTGCGCCAAAAGCTGTTTGCACACACTCGGTGTGCGTGAGCCCCGTTTTTCCGAACGAACTCACACACGTCCACTTTTATTGCCGAGATTAAATTAACGATCATCGTATCGGCCCATTAAAAAAGGGAAAAACGAAAAGGGATATATTCCACTCAAAAAAAAAATCGAAAAAATAATATAAATATATATATATATATATATATATATATATATATATATATATACATAAACAAATAAAAAAAACATATATACAATATAAAATATCATCAAGGTTTCCGTTTCGTATTTTTTTTTTTGAGTAATTCGTTAAAAATTAGCCTTATGATGTGTCTTTGATTTTATAAAATCGTAAATAGGGATAAAATTTATGTAATGTTTGATATATGCATGATTATTAAATATGCGCAATTAATTTGTGTTGATTAATTAAGTTGTATTTATTTATTATTTAAACGATGTAATAAAATACTATGATATTTAATACAATGTAAAATGAATGTTGAAAATTCTACATTTTCAATTAATAGAGGAAAAATATCATATAACGTTTTCTATTTATGTAAATATATTTATTGATAATTACAAAGTTCTTTGTGAGCGAATTTGAAACTTTTGCTTTTATAATAAAAAAAAACGTATTTTATCAAAGTACGTACTGTAATAATATAAATTACAATTTGTGCTTTAATTACATGAAAAAAAAAATAAAAGCTTTTATATAAAAAAAAAATATTTCATTTAAATAAAATGCTTTAATAACTTTTTCTTTACTATTTATCAATAGAATGTTAAAAGTATGTATTGAAATGTTTCTTTTTAAAAGAAAAAAATTGTACAGTCGACTAGTTTGTTTAGTTTTATCCCAAAAGGTTTTATTGTAGAATTATTTAAAAGCACAGGGGTAAAAATCTTTTGATATAAAAAGTTAAGAAAAAAACATATTTTCCAGAAAATCTATTTAATAATTAATTCGTTTTAATATTAAAAAAAAATATAGTAATTCTTGATTAAAATTATATTTTTAAATTGGATATAAAGAATTATATAGAATTAGATCAATAATTTTTAATGAATATTATGCAAATTGGATATTATAAATAATTTATTACACATTTAATTTTCAAGTTATTTTATATAGGAAAAACGTTGTTAATTTTTCTTTACAAAATCGATGATTTTCTCAATGTAAACTAATCAACACTGTAGATATTTATAACATTAAGCAATATTGGAAAATTGCACTAATAAAAAAGAGGCTTTATTTTTTTTTTCATATCGCTTTCACATAAACGACAACATAACGACGGTGAATAGTGAAAGCGTTCCAAATTTGTATTGTTTTTTAAAACGTCGTTCGTTGAATCGTTTAAGTACGATTATAAAGCGAAAACGTCGAAACCTTATAGTAGGGGGGAGAAGGTGGGCGGGGGGGGGGAAGGCACAATTATACTTGTTATGCTAACGAGGATCGCTTTAATTGTGACCCTTTCACATCTGACTACTCATTAGCGTTGTAATGGAACGGCATTAACATCGTATTTGTAATTGTAAACGTCGGCAGGACGACAACAACGACGCAAAATAACGACGCTTATTTTCCAGTTCGAAAAGTAACAGTATCAAATAGTAATTTGAGAAAGCGCTTTTCACCCGCTCGTTTTCATCACAACTCCTATCTCTTTCCGTTCGACTTTCCCTTTTGTCTCATGGAAAATTTTCGTAAAAGAAAACTCCACGGTTTTTCTACGTTATTTTGTATTTCTTTTTTTTTTCTTCTTCTTTTGTCCGCTTTTATTCTGTGTATCGGTTGCGAATTCGAGTTTTTTTTTTTCATCGCGTATTTTACAATAATAAAGTGCGAAGTTTTATTATGTAGAAGTCGCAAACGCGTGAAAAAATAATGGAAATCTTCTGCAAGTGCGTTGAGAATTCACTTTATTGTTCGAGTTTCCCTTTTTTATTTACGACAATAAATAAATATACCTGTGTTTATATAGCATATATATATATATATATATATATATATATATATTTAATATAAAAATAAGATTTAATAATTTTAATCAGTATGAATAAATTAAATTATTTTTTATATCACATTAAAAAAATCGTACAAATTTATTTATATATTTTTGTAAATATTGTATAATTGCCGCGTTCGTATTGCGTTTTAATCAAACGAAATATTATCAAAAATCTCATTAAAATGCCATAAACACGCATCTACATATATTTGATCGTTAAAAAGGCTTTATAAAATGTCTAATCAGTTCAAACTTTGTAATAAATTAAAATTGAATAATTATGCCTTCACCTTTGATGTAAATTTTATATATATATATATATATATATATATATATATATATATATATATATTGAATATGATTTTCTATTGCTTTTACAATATATTTCATATAATCTATATAATATATGAACAAATTTTCTTAATTTGGTTTCATTTGAAATTTAATTTCACTCGCGTCTTAAAAATGAATCATGTTCGTTACCACTATTATCAGAGTTCAATTCGATTTTGTATAATTGCATTTGCAAATCTTTTTTCATGCGATATTTCGCAATTTTTTTCCCCGAAATAAAAATGTTCGAAAAATGGCATTTTAAAACAATCTGTTCACTTTTAAAATTAAACCGCCCAAAAACTGAAACACGAGTTCTAATTAAACGCGTTTATTTATTTTATTTTATGTATACTATGTATATATATATATATATATATATATATATATATATATATATATATTGTGAACCCCGAACATCGAAATAAAATGTATATATACCAGAAAAAAAAGCGAAAAAAAATCACACGACAACGGGGGAAAAAAAATTCGATCCTTTTAAACGTAATTAAATGTGGTCTGTTTCATTTTCGTCGAGAAAAATTTATAAAACCATCGCCGGTGGTGTTGTTTTTCCATCAACAAAATAAAACTGAAAAAAAAAACCACCGCAGTATGATTGCATAATAAAACTCCGAAATTTTAATATAAAAGTTATATATTTTTGGAAAATTGTATGTAGTATATTATTATGTATGCGATTTTCTATATTTATTTATTTTTATTCTTTTATATTATATTTCATGTTTTTATATAATATATAGATATGAATTTTTCGTTTTTTCTTCTATTTTATGTTTTAGTTTTTGTCTCCGATTTTTTTTTGATAATATAAAAAATCATCCTTCAAGATTGACAGTGAAAAAATTATATTTGATATACATTTTGTTCAAATTTAAAACGACGAAGAAATTTCATCATAATAAAATATGATATTTTAAAATTTAAATATTAAAAATCATGTACATATATTATTACTCATAATATTTTATATTCAAATAAATTATAAATATAATGTATCAATAAGTTTCTATTATAAAAATCGTCATATTTCATATCAGAGATTCAAAACATTTTAAAATATAATAAATTAATTCTGAAACAAAATCCATATAAATTATTATTTTTTTCTTTTAATATATAATCATAATATAATTCTCTATATTTTTATCATAAATAATCAATATAATAAATATGACTATATATAAATTAAAATGAATAAAAAAAATATTTCATATCTTATATTATATCTAAATAATATAGTAAACGAAAAACTACCTTCCAATAACAATATCGTATGAGGAAAAAAAATACATATATATATATATATATACAAGTGTAGTGAAAGCCTCAAAATTGGCAATTCTGATGTGTAGACCGGAAAAAAAAATGATTGATCGGTAATTCTGTATGACGCGTTTTACACGTGTCAAAGTGTAAGACACGTGTCTTTGAACCGAATTCGGAACCTTTCGGCCGCACGCATGACCGGAATAATTCCGGGAAAAGGGTTTTGTTTTTCCGCTCACGACGCTCTTTTGTTTTTCCGAGGCCATTTTTCCGGATTTTCCGGACGTCTCGTCTATCGGCGGCTGTGTCTGTCTACACGAAATAGCGAAAATAATATATATATATATATATATATATATATATATATATATATATATATATATATATATATATATATATATATATATATATATATATATGGTATATAATATAAACGTAAATATATTGCTAGAGATGCAAAAAACTATTATAAAAATATCATAACAACCGGAAAACTGTATTTTTTTAATATTAATAAAAATTATTTATATACTTTATACGATAAAAAATATTTTTAATATTATCATATCGGACAATGTATACTTTTTTGCATATCCTTTTTTCACGTAAACAATGTTTCAAAGGAGAACTCCTCAATGATAAAATTATAAAATATATATATATATATATATATATATATATATATATATATATATATATATATATATATATATATATAATCCGCATACAGGAGAAACATAAAGGCGAATTATGCTAGAAAAGTTTCAACCTTTTTATGTCGTCACTGTATGAATTTGAATTAACCGTAATATGATACGTGTAATGAAACTTCCTGAAACCCTCATTTTTTAAATATAATATATGTGTATTCAAATATATTTTCTTACATATATTATATTTTAAGAAAGAAAAAAAAATTTTTTTTATTTATAACATAAATATAAATTTAAAATAGAATCATTTTCAACATTAAATATATAAAAATTTATGATGATATTTTGTACATATATAATATAATATAAAAAAATATCGAAGTTGACAATTTTGTCTTTTCTAAATAATATGATATATTAATTCGAGAATTATTCAAACAAACATAGATTACATTAATTAGCGTTATATAAGCGTAAACGAAAGATTACCATAATTCATTCGTTTGAAGTCGAAAATGAAATTAATAGGCGCACATTAAATCTGATTTATTGTCGTTTTACAAATTTTAAGCACGAAGCGAATACTACGTGTTATAAACACGTATAAATAAAATAAATAATGCAATCCTCTAGATAATGGCAAAACACGTGTCCAAGTGAAAATTATGCTATCTAACTAACTATTATACTATATGTGTTTTATGTTTATATAATAAAATTAATCGATTCGTCTAAATTATTTAGAAGACGTTCGAATGTATATATATATTAATTGTATTTATTATTAAATGAAAAAAATTTTTAGAGTTTCACGAGATATTTTTCGATAAATTTCTGATCAATGTGCGAAAAACTTGCACGTATTCAATTTTCACGTTTGATACGAATGCAATTTTACGAATGCTTTTTCATGTGTGGAAATGGGAAAAATTCTAAAATTTTCAATTGCTTCCTCGTATTACGTTAAAATTTACATCTGAAATCCAATAACGTGAAATATGAACACTATTTCAGAATATATATGTATATTACGTAACATTGTAAAATTAAAAGAATATTTCTGTTTCATTTGTATGATTTTAAAAATCTGATAAATTTTATATTTTAATATTAAAAATGATATTTTATAATATATTGATAGCAGTAAATTATTTAAAAAAATATTTCGTACTCGGAAAAATCTTTATATGGAATCGTATTTATTCAGAATTATGAACATTGTTTTCCAATTTTTCTTCAGAATATAAATAAAAAAAACTTTTAATAAGAATTGCATTAAAAACGTAATACAATTTCATTTGATATAACAAGAAAATTTTTTCCATTGTTAATTGTAAAAAAAAAAAAAAAAAAAAGAAAATATATCCCGTGTTAGTATAGTTCAAACGCAACTTTTTTTCACATAAAGTTTCTAAAAGCTTTCGCATAATGAACTGTAACATAATAATAATAAAAATAATCAACATTTTTATAAATTGAACGACGGGACAAGCGAATTTTCCGAGGTCGCCATCGTTGAGCGGCAACAATACAAAAGAAAAGGGCGAGTTTTCCGCCGTTGCATTTGTATATAATATATATTTTTTTTTTTACAATGTCGATTTTTATAACGTAACGCTCGTTTCAATAATAATAACGGCAAATATATATATATATATATATATATATATATATATATATATATATATATATATATATATAAATAACAATAACAATAAACAAGAGTTATCGAGTTGAAAGGCTCACACTCGTCAAACACTCCGGAGGGCCTTTTATGTGTAACTTTCATACACTTTGTGTATAGTTTAAAAAGTTTTTCCCGTTCGCCGTAAAAGTATAAAACGTTTTCTATAATGTGTGCGCCGCTTGAAAAACTTTTTTTTTTCCTCTTCCACTTCAAACTGCGAGATGAAAAGTACATATGTGTGAGAAAAAAAAAACCGTGGCACGAAAAATAAGGGAAGGTCTCGGAAAAGTAAAAAAAAAAAAAAGATCAACGAAGAGAGCGCATTATAAGTTTTTCTTCGTAGTGGTCCGATCGAGATTTTCACACGTGCGACGATTTTTAACGCCGTTTCGGAACGTCGACCTTAAAAACAAACTGTTATAGTTATCTGAGCTGTTCGCCATGCGAAGTTATCCAAAAAAAAAAAGTACAAAAAGAAAAATACAAAATGTAAAAATGAAAACGGTCCGAAAATGTTATCTAGAAAAAAAAAACGCGCGAAAATTTTCTTGAAAATCGACGATAACGACTCGAGGATAAGGCGTCGGGAAAAATAGATCGGTTTTTCAACTATTCGAAAAGATTTCGTATATTGACACCATTTGTTCAATAACAAATATTATATTAAAAAAATAAACGATTGAAATAATAATTCTATCAATTTATACCGACTATATAAATACATTAAAAATAAATATATAAATAATAAAGCGATATCGTTATAAATATTTTTAAATTATATGTAATATTCGAAACTAAAACGATTATTTTTAATAATTTTAATTAAAAATTACGTTCATTTTGATGTAAAAAAAAAAATAGTGTCCCGTTTGATTAAATTCATGGACACCCCATTGATGACTATATGAAAATAGAAAGGGATTGAATCTTTAACGGCGTCGTCGATATAAACGAGTGAAGATTTTCACTCGTTGGAAAAATCGGTCGGAAAAAAAGTCGATTATGTTCATTTATATATGTATATATAGATAAAAAAAAATCGTATGCAAAAATAGGTTTGGTTTGAAATGAAAATGTTGTTCCGCCCTTCGACTGTAACACTGTCTAAATTCATCCCTTGTGCACCTTTGTCGTTCAAAGTCAACGAAAATTAAGTCTGTTTAAAGGTCAAATGTAAAGTTCAAAAGGCAATGAAAACTTTTAACAGCTACAACTCTCATGATTGAGCTTCTATTTTTGATTTGATATTTTTTATTTATTATATTAATATATAAAATGGTTAAAATATATAAAATAATGATTTATATACACGTTGTATATTTATATAGTAATCACAATACGTATATTAGCTGTAGGGGAGGATTTTCATTGCCGTTGGAGAATCCCTGGTCGGCAATGAATAAGGTTTTCAACTTTTATACCACGACAACGACGATTACGAGATGTTAAACGCGGTAATTACACGAAAATATAACATGCAAATTGTTGTTATATTTTTATTTTCCTTATATATATATATATATATATATATATATATATATATATATATATATATATATATATATATATATATATATATATATATATATATATATATATATAAACACCCCCCAGTTGTTGAATATTCACATTTAGAATTAAATTTTTGGAAGCTTCTCCACATCGAGCTTTTATGAGTTTTTATTTTGTTTTTTTTTCAATGAAAATAACGAATTTTTAATATAGTCAACCGGTTTTCATTGTAAATGTGAAAATCTTTTATAATAATTAACGTTTTCATAATTTTAATATTTTGCTATTTTTAATCATTTCTACGAATTTGCTTCGGTTTCGTTTATAAATTTAACAAGAAATTTTATATAATCTTATAATAATAATAATCTTTGAACACAATTAAAAGGTATTAAATAATTTTCATTGTCAAAATATCATTTATCTATTTCAAATTTATTAATTTATTAAAATATTAATAAAATAAATAAATTTAATTTATTATGAGATCTAATATTTATTTATTTTTTTTACTTTTCAACATATATATTAAAAGAACCCACAATGCTAAAATCGTTTTCGAAAACTACATAAGAAATACGATTTCCTTTAATAATATAATATATAAAAGATAAATACGATTCGAAACATGTAAATGTATTTATATATTAAATTATATTTATGATGTTGTATTTTTTTTATCAATATAAAATATTTATTTTCATAATAATACAAATGCGACGAACGAAATTCTAAAATATATTTTTTTATCAAATTAATAAGGTAGGCGTTTGAAAGCGATCGATTCAACAAATTTATTTTATATATTAGAATAAAAACATGAATATTCAATGCAAATATTATTATATATATATATATATTTTTTTTTTCTCTTTTTTTATTAAGAACTGAATCATTTTGTATTCCGCAAAGGTTTCACGGCATGCGCTAACATTTTCGATTCGAACCTTCGCTAAAAACATGGGGTGGTTGATGCTTTCTACGAGAATGAACTTTTCCCGGGGATGAAGCTTCGGGAAAAGCGGGCTGTCAACTTGATGGATAGTGGACGAAGCCTTGCCAAAACTTTCATAATTGCACATCGGGAAGTAAAAAGTTTAATATATATATATATATATATATATATATATATATATATATATTCCGTAAAATTACTTTGAGTCGCCATTTTTTTTTATTCATATTTTTAAGATATTGAAATTTTTCTATTCAAAGCTATATATAGATTTTTTCGACATATTCTATTCCATTATATAATATATATAGGATATTTTTAATAAAGGTATGTATTTCTGTAACATATTTTTGATATTTAATTCTGCAAATCTTCTACGAAAATCATGGTTCAGTTCGAGAAACTCATCGCACTCTTCGAACACTTTAATTGTCAATCAGAGTAATTAATTCGAATTTATAATGCTTTGATTGTGAACAAATTTTAAAATATATGCACGATAATTGTGGCATCGTCAGAAATGTCATACAATTCGAATCGAAGAAGCTATTGCTGTTGTGAAACATAGTATTGAGAAAGATCCAAGTGAATCCATTCGGCATAATGATCTATTTTATGGTTTGAGGTCTTACAAAATTCAATTTGTGGATATTAAAGCCTTAATTGCCACAAAAAGTGATCAAAAATTGAACTTTCCGTTTAGACTTTCTCCAAGCCAATCGAAGAAAACCAAATTCTGGAAGTCATATTTAGGTAAAAATGATATAAATTTATTTTTCAAATATAGTCAAATTTATTGTAAATGACATATTTTATTTTAATTTTAAATTTTATATACTTATAAAAAAAAACTATATAATGAATAGAAAAAAAATCTTAATAAAATATATATTTATTATGCATGTAATTTTAAACTCATATTGATGAACATATTCATATTAACTATTCATACTTTAAAATTTTGCAAGATTTTTTTATAAATAATAATAATATATATATTTTTCGTTTAAATACACGAATATATATTATAATAACGCTAATAATATTTTGTCAGAATGTCAATATATATATATATATATATATATATATATATATATATATATATATATATATAAAATTGAATTTTCAAGTTAAAAAAGAATCGCAGAAGGGCAAAAAGAAAAAAAAATTGTGAAGTGGGGTAGTCAGTACCCCATAAAGAAGAAGGCTTCAAGGGTAGCTAGCAACTGACGCGGTATAGACATTTTGGCAGCTGTTTTTGATGTAGTGATCGCACACATTTATATATATTTTTATATATAAAAACGCACACACACACACACACACATATATATATATATATATATATATATATATATATATATATATATATGTGAGGTTGGAAAAAGGGAAATTCGTGAACAAAAGCATAGGAGGGTGCGCGTTCAGCACGACCCTATAAATACCCTTAACGATTTTTCGATGAGCCTACACCACCTGTCGCGCGCGCAAAGGGTTAAATGTCTCCCAGTTAAACGCGTACACTCTTCACTTTTAACACTTTCGTCTTTTGTTTCGAGATTTTTCTATCGTATTATTATTATTTTTCTATTTGTACGTGAAAATTGTGCTTAAATTGACGTGCTTTTTCTTAAAATATTTTAATATATTTTTTTTTAATTTAATTTTTTATTTTCTAATATCCAATCTCATTCTATGGTTGATGTTTATAAACAAAAATCAATATTCTAAAATTCAATATTTTTTATATTAAAAAATATTTAGATATTTTTTCCATTTATATTAATAATAAGTAATATTATGGAAATATTTTTATTTTTTTTATAAACTGTTTGACAGTAACTTTGATGAATTTAGTAAAATTTAAATGATTTTAATAAAGTTTAAAGTATTGGTTCCCAAACTTTTTTGACCTTTTCAAAAATAATATTACATTTTTTAATTTTAATAATAATTAAACAACCCATAAAGGCATCTGATACTAACTTTGAAAATTTCTGGTTTAAATCAATAAAAGATTTTTTTTATATAAAAAACAAAAAAATAATAAAAATTAATATAAAAAAACTTTTTTAAATAAATATGAAAATTATAATTAATAAAATTCATTATTTAATTATGATAACTTTTAATAACAAATTCAAAAATATTAATAACATACCAGAATGCATTCGTTTATATAATATATTAAAATTATAATTCAATTCTAATGCAAATGAAATATGATCAATAATCATTACTATTTACAGACAATACGAACATGTAAGTTACCACTAATAAACAAACACACATTAATATATTGTATCAAAATTTTTATACTAAACAAATTCTCATTCACACGCATTTAATTACTAATACAGGCAACATTAACATAATTAAAAACGTTCAACCCCTTCGCGCCCCTTCTTCCCCTTTACGAAAATTAAAATTTCGGCTAATATTAATACAGTGCCTTATATTCAAAGAACATATAGTGAAAATTTGAATGCGTATGTTGTGCTACTTTTAAGTGCAAATGAAACTCTTTCACCCTCCCATTTTAAGGTTCCATTTTATACGAAAAATAAACAGATATTATATCAGTGTACGATAAAAACAAAACGTAAAATATAATACATATTAATGAGCCCCCCCCTCGTTACGTATTCAAGTTGAATATTTTCAGCAATTATATTACGTAAAAGTAGTACACGTAAAAATTTGACGCATCTGTTTTAATATCGATTCTGCATATCGTATAATAAATTAGCATGCAAATTAAACATGTATATAAGTATGGAATTATTCATTCGAAATATTTACATATTTTATTAATTGATTAAAAATTATTATTATCATTATTTTTTAATGTATATATTTTAAATATTGTCCATGATCTTTTTCAAGTCCATAGTTTATAAATGAACTGTGAAAATTAAATTAAATCTTATATTTGATGATTTCAATAAGAAAATATTATAATTTATCATAATTGATTTTATCCATAGTTATTTCTTATTAAAAAAATATTTTTTATAATACGAAATTATATTATATATAATCGATTATCTAATAATTCAATAGAAGTGAATGCCTCTTTTTTAATGTAAATTAAAATTAAAGTTATCAAATCATTAATTGTTATATTTCAACTTAAAACGGAATCTTGATTAAATTTGTAATTATATCGAATTAATAATATAATTATAAAATTTTATAAAATAATATATATTTGATAGCAATGCGGAATCAAGCTCCTGTGTTCTAAACAATTAAATATTGGTAATCATATTTCGATCTCTAGATACAAACTTAATTTATGACTAATATTTATATTATCATTTTATAAAATATATTTCTCATTACTGGCATTATAAATATAATTAAAAATTAATATTCAAAATGTGAACTTGAATTAGAACACAAATATATACGATTTTTTCATATTCATTTTTCAATACATTCTATTATAATATAAAAAAAATAAAATACAATATTATAAAACATGACATAATTCTAAAATATATAAACTCGTATTGTGCGCTCATCCGTTATCGTCTACAATATTTTTAATATCGTCGCGTCGTCTTCACTGTGACCGAGTCGAACGCTCGCGCACATATCGAAGGCTTTAACCCGGTTCAATTTTAATACAACAATTTTCCGGTCTCGGCATCGGGCAGTGTGCACAGTGTGTGAGATGCGAACGAACAGGTACCAATATGTGTGTTGTCGCAAACATTACACCGGTTACGACGTCTACGACACCCACGGGGGTATTTCATCCTATAAAATATTCATAGCTGCCAACGTATAACGGACCAATGTGTGTGTGTGTGTGTGTGTGTGTGTGTGTGTGTGTACATATATTGTATATGTGTGTATTTGAATAACTTTGTTCATTTTAAAACAAATTAAAATTTACATAAAATATGTCCCGAATAGTATAGACGTTGTTCCAGTTATGTTCTCTATAAAAATAGACTTATAAATTTTATATTTTTGAAACAAAAAAAATATTGATTTATTATAATACGAATTTTATTGATGATTTTGATAAATTAATATTTTATTCATCATATTTTTAAAATAAATTATATTATATTATAAACATGAAAATTTTAAAAAAGACATCCGCTATTATTTATATATAAATAGATTATGATTTAAATTTTATATACGTAAAGATTTATTTTATTTATATTATACATTCAACACATGTTTGAAATTTTGCATTATCAACAACGTAATTGTTGATATGATAAATTAATTTAGTCACACGAATATTCGATAACAATATTAAAAGTTTAAATTATAATAATATAATAAAATAAAACATATATTATTAAACTATTAATAAAAAAATATTTAATTTTATAAATGAATGAAATATTTTTATTTCATACAAAAAATATATATATGTGTGTAAAAATATAGATTTTGTTCTGAGACGAAATCCGTTATTTATCTACAAATATTAACCGGAAATCGAAAGAAAACCATTTCCGTTTTCACAATATTGTTATATATATATATATATATATATTATACGATCATAAAATGAGAAAAAAAAACAGAACAAATGCACCATCGTGATAGCAATCATAGAACAGTTTGCAATATTTTCGCATGTCAAACTTTGTTTTGTATCACCGCTATTCCATTTATAAAGTGAAGTTCGAAACTTTAAACTGATGCCGACAGTTTGTCATGTTTACGTATATAAGGGTAGTTTTTTTTTTTTTTAATATGTATTCATTTCATCCCCTAGCAGTGTCGGTCGTTCGTTAAAACTTTCGAAATTCGCGCGAATTTTCACATGACAAATAGACAATTATTTAAATCGCAGAAACGATGTATTCGCAATCAAAATTAATCATATCGAAAAAAATTAATAAAAATAATATATCAAACTATTATTATTATTATTGAGCTCCTTCAAGTTTCTATTACAGGAAGAAAATTTTAAATGCCAATAGTGTACACAGAATATTCGTCTATGTAAGGTTTAAAATTAGGATATTTGTTTGAGTTAGCATTGTGTTGTTTTTTATTTTAAAATTTATTTCTCATTATTGTGCAATACAATCATTATTTTCGTTATAAATTCTAATTTCCTTCAACAATATGAATTATTATTATTACGTTAATTATATTATATATGTTTGCTTGGTTATTATGTGAACAAATCACCGTATAAACAAACATATCCGCGTGAAACTTAGTCACAATTGATTCTGTGATGTTTTGTTATTGCGGCTCTTGACACGGGAAATGGAACGCAGTTATTAATTAGAACGCAGTTATCACAATGAACCATTGTTGTTCTAGTGATTCTATTCGAATGACTTCAACACAATACGTTATTAGAAGTTTGATTGGGGGATGAAACAATATCGTTTCATATATAAATAAAAAAAAAAAAATATATATATATATTTATATAATTCTCTTTTTATGCAATCTTTTTATACGCGATTTTGAAATAATTCGATCCACCATTAAGAATAAATATAATTTTTTCTTTAATTCTAATTTTAAATGTCTTGCAGAATGTTTCATTTATAATTAAAAAAAAAAATAAGTCGTGATTTTATATATTTCGTGGTTTGTTTATTTTTTTTTTAAGGAATACCCGATTTATTTGACTGATAATATCGCAACGAACGAAATTATATAACTATCGAAATTTTTCATTTGTCTAGACATTTTTGGTCTATTCCGTGATATAATTAATGAATAATTGCAAAATTTATTTATTAAAAATTTTGCACTTATGATTTGAATTTTCACTGTACACTAATTTTATTTTTTTTATAATAAAAAATATATTTTTTTATTTTATAAATACTTATGTAATATGGATTTCATTATTATTTTTGAAAATAAATTGAGATTTTTCATCTTGCACGATTTTTTAAAATTGTGGAACATATTAGATTTTTTTCTACACGCTTTACCGTGTAAAATGAGAGTTGACTGTATATTAATCTTTTTTTTTTTTTTTTGAAATCGTTATAAAAATTATTTATATATTAGATTAAAGTATCATATGAAAACAACAATGATAAGGTTTCTCTCTAGTTTTATTTAATATAATATAATATTATATTAAGCGTGTATCGTTAGCGTTTAATAGGCGCGGGTCCCTCTCGAGTGCCCCATTTATTTCGAGCTGATCACCATAATAACAGCATCACGGAGGTCGTCTTCGGATGCCGTAGAGATTCAATTTCCATCTCTGAGCGACCAGATGCGATTTTGATGCGCGTTTGAGGGATTTTCCGCTGAAATTTACATTTATTTCGAGTGAATGCGTGTGAAATTTTCCCAAACCGCTTGTTCGACGACGAACCTTATATATATATATATATATATATATATATATATATATATATATATATATTAGATATAAAGCCGCGTAAACGTTTTCGCATTTTGTAAAATATCCGAGCTCAGAAGCATGCGAAATATTCTGAGAATTTTAGCAAACATCTTGGATCATGATATTTTAAAACGTTTAATTTAACAAATTTTTATTTTTATAATATTTTCTTTTACATATATATAGACGCATGTGACGAATTCAAATTTATTTTATAATATTTATAAATCTAGAATAATAATATGTGTCATATATATATATATATGACACATATATATGTAATATAATATGTGTCATTATGATATTTGATAATTCGTTATATTTAATTATACATTTTCTTGGAAAAGTCTAAGAAAAAAAAAACACGAAATTTTTCACAAATATAGAACGTAATTCTACGAAAAATCTTCGAATAATCCGAATAGAAATTAATTTCATTTATAATTTGAGCGAATAGATGTTTTAAAAATATTTTTAATTATTTACAGCAAATGAAAACGGCTTTTGTAATTTTATCTAATTGATTTCGTGAATCAATAAAATTATATTTTCAAAGAATTTAATATCGTCCGAATAACAAATATATGATGAATTTATCGAAGGTATTTTTTTAATTAATTTTGCATTTATGATCGAAATTTAAATTCATTTTATTTATTATAAAATATATATTATATATATATAATAAAAAATAATTTTATTATATTAATAATATATATATTTTATTTCATGTTGATTAAATGAAGAAAATGGTCGTTCACGACACACACATATAGGAAAAATCGTAGACGAGATGAGATGAAATCGTAGAAAAATTGCGAACGCGTCCTAGCGTCAAAATTAAATATAGGAATATGGCGTAGCAAGCTTTTCCACCATTAGTCGGCTACTTTATGAAAATTTGGTCGGCAATATTATATTAGCGCGGTTCGGTCGCTGCATACAAAACAAGGAACGGAAAGCGCACCCCGTGTCCAAAATTCGTTCGTCGTATACCGAGTCCATTGGGAACCCGGACCACGTCTACGCACACAATTATCTCGGGGTAATGAAGGGGGGCAATTCGCAGGGACTACCACCCACGTGTACCCATCCTGGGTGCTTCCAGCTGACCACGCAAGGGTTTCAAGTTGAGATGGTAAGGGTAGCATCCTAGAATCCTTCTCGCAAACTTAATTACGCGACACGAGCCACTTGCAAAATGGAAAACGGGTATTCGTTTCCAACTTCATACCTTTAAAATACATATATTGTAACACATTCTTGTAAATATATAGTGTGTGTCAATTTTTTAAATAAAAATGTACAAAAATATATAAAAACATAATTAAAATATAAAAAAAAAATGTAAAGAAAAATATTTTCACACATAGTGGTTGTAATAAAATTTTAATTAATTACCACTAATTGATCAATTGATTGATAAATCTGTTAATTGATACGTGTATTGTCATTAAAAATGAGTAAGTATACAAAATTTTAATTCAATTGGATATCAAAAAGTGATCCAAAAACAGATTAAACAATTTCAAACAGATAAACAAACAAACACACCTACATATTACAATCTTGATAAAAGTGTATAAAAATAAATATATAACAACATTTTTATACTTCATTCATAAACGCATATTTTCAATATTTAATTTTGCATTTTAACATGAAGAACATCATCTCTTTCTAAGTATCTTCTTACATATTCAAAGTATGAAAGCTTAATAAATTTAACTATCTTAATTATCTCTCAAAATAGTTTAAAAGCTTTAGAATTTCTAGTTTACCACAACATATAATTAATTAATAGGTAATATTCATTATTATATCAACATTTTAAATGCTACAATTAAATTTAAAAATATATAAATTAATTTTATTATAATAAATTCTAAATCATGCATATATTATAAGGCATCTACTCTATATATTATTATATATAAATAAATATATTGCTTTGGCTAATTTTTAGAAATTGGTTTGTTAAGTTTTAACCTTGGCTCTATTTAACCCTAATTTTAACATATTTGTATGACCGTGAAACGGTTAATCTATTTAGTAAGACTTAATTAATTAATTTTCATTGAATATGGCGAACGCAACCCTTAATGCGGTTAACATTTAACGTTAAATCGTATTCGATTTCGATATATATATCCGATTGCGACTAAACTCACTATTCGACTATTTTATAACGATAAACGTATATTTATTTTATTTATATATATATTTTAAATTATATATTATATTTTATATGAAAACGAATACCGATACTCGATCATATTCCAATCACGATTCGAAAATAGATTCGTATCCAACTCCACTTTTATTTCTTTATCGTATCGTATAATTCGCAGTTCACGTTCAAAGTTCATTAAAATTCACAAGTACATGTTCACTTCATTGGAAATTTAATTACAGGTGGATTTTTCATATTTCTAGAACCTCGTGAAATAATTGTTCCGTAAAATTTGATTGGATGAAACGGAATAATAATAATAATAATAATAATGAAAAAACCGGATCAAATCTATATTTTCGACAATACATTTAAATTTATTATATTATATGCATATTTTTTTTTTCAACTAATTATACCAATTGAAATTTATAATCGTATTATATTATTATATATTATAATACTTTATTGCAGATACGCCGCGTATCGAGTTAACAAACTCATAATAGAATTACAATTCAATTTACTTGATTAAAATTAGCGTACGTTTGACCTGACTTTATATATATATATATATATATATATATACACAAATAAAGAGATAACTTCACAGCTTCTTTTTATATACAAGTTTTAAGATTCTAAATTAAAGAATATATATATATATATATATATATATATATATATATATATATATATATATATATATTATATTGAAAAGTTTTGACTTGCTTAAGCAACTTTTATTTATATAAAAAAAAATAGTTGACATTTTAAATTTGTGAATTGTGAATATATAGATGGAAATATATAATAATATATATGTGTAAAGTTTGTTAACACCTTTGAAAGGTTCGAATAGTAAAAGCGGCTCACTGTTTGGTAAGTGAAACTAGTACTCGGCACATATACTAAATGAATGAATAGTGAACTAACGAGCGTCGACGGTTTAAGTATGCCCATTTATCCAATTGGAAAAGCGCTTCGTCAAAAGCATTGGTGAATAATAGTTTTCCCCGGGATAGGCGTAAATTTTCCTATGAAATTAGGCGGAGTGCGGCGCGTGTCGTCGAATCGCTTGCAATCCGCCCATAGCGTCTAAATATATAAACTTGAAAATTTAATTAATCCGTGTTTCGTGAGTAAAGTTACAAAGTCGGATTCTTTCAATTCGTCTAACGTGAATTTCGATGTATTTAAATCCAAATATATACTATAATATATTTATATTATATACATACCATATTGTGAAAAGTGTGTATATAATTTCGTAAAATATTTTGGATTGTATTATATTATATTTTATACTGATTTTTTTATTATAAGTTTTCATATTATTTAATTTAATTTATATATATATATATATATATATATATATATATATATATATATATAATTTTTTATCATCAAAATATTATTATATATACAGTCAGTTCTGTCTACTTGATATAATTTGTAGTATGATAATGATACGTGTTTTTTTTTCGTCGTAAGTACGAGCGGTTGTAACTCGAGATCTGACCGCATATATGTAAATACTCGTCGATCACGATTGAAAATATCGATCGACTATATAAACTTTATTGTGACATTATGTAAATCGAAATATTTCACAAGTTACAATTAAGTTACTAAGATTGATCTCATTTCAGGGTATAGGGCGTTCACTGGGGGGGGGTGAAAATTGGGGATGAGTTAACTACGGGGGGGGGGGGTGGCTAATAAAGCATGTTTGCCGAGCGAGCGTACTCAGGTGCTTAAGAAGCCATGTTTAATTAGCCAACTACCCGATTCAGAAGCCAACGTTGGAGTGGAACCTGAAGGGGGTTCAGTATTTATATATATATATATATATATATATATATATATATATCGTTCTAGAAAGTGAGACACCGACAAGGGGCAAAGGCTTAAAGCCTCCGAAACGCCCCCGAGTCCCGTAACCTTATAATGAACTTTCCCCGTTGCGCTTCATAAAGCGACGGTTTACTGGCTTATTTCGCTATCTTTTCGACGAAATTCAATTACGTATAAATTATTGTATAAACGAAACTGACGTTGCACGCTGAAAATGTCGTTATTTCGACCTTCGTTGTCGTCTTGTTTTTTTTTTCTATTTTTTGCGAAAAAGAAAAATGTCTCTATTGTTAAAAATTTTCGTTTTCGATCGTATAAGTTCATATACTATATATATATATATATATATATATATATATATATATATATATATATATCATATTTGACTTCAAAAAAAAAATTTGATGAAAAGTAATTTTTTGCTGCGTTAAAATCATAGTCAAAAAGTATGGTATATCGCATTAATAACCGTTTTAAATCTAAAGAAAATTGAATCGTAAATGCTAAAATATATTTTATGAAATCATAAAGTAATAAGTTGATCTTTGAATAGCAAGGATCTATATTTTATGTTGTAACGATAATTTTAGATTATATTGTGTAAATAATGTTGCATTTAACAATTTCTAAAGAACTATTTTTTGTTCATCAACTATCGCTAAAAAACTGAATTTCTGTATAATAAAATAAAATAATAATAATAAATATACAAAAATGTTTTACATCGATTGATTTATTTTTTGAACATTTTTATTTATAATTATCATCAGCATACAATGGTATTATAAAATAAAAATTCTTTGGCACAACAACGTTACATATACATTATAATATATACTGTGATTTCTCTTTAAAAAAGGAAAAAAATATATTTATAAAGAAATGAAATATAAAATTTTTATTCACAGTGAAAATTGAAAAATTCAAATACATTTATAAATTTTCCTAAGGGTGTTTTTTTTTCTTTAATACAAAAATTTGTGCCACATAACACAAAATACATGTACAAGAAAAAATATTTAAACATTTATCATATAATATATACGAAGGGTACGAGTGCGCGATTATTATAAATTTATATATTTTTTTTACATATGTTTAATTGTTGATAAGTTTACTTTAATAAATAATATAAATAAATTTACGATGTTTTTTTTCCCCAAATATTTATAAATATATACGTAAGTGATTTATTCCAAGTAACAATAAAATCCATATATATATATATATATATATATATATATATATATATATATATATATATATATATATATATATATATATATATATATATATATATATATATATATATATATATATATATATATATATATATCGAATAATTTTTACTAATAATAGAATAATAATATTTCAATCGAATCATCAGTCCTGAAAAAAAATGTTGTGAATCTGACGTCTTTTTCAGCTGAAACGTCAGATTTTCAACGATCGCTTCCTAAAATATTTCGAAAAATGAACCATCTTCATATATATATATATATATATATATATATATATATATATATATATATATATATATATGAGATTAAATCAAATTCGAAATAAATTTCATTGTATATCAGAAGTTAATATATTAAAATTAATAACAATATTAAAAGTTTCTACTATACAAGGATACTCGCAAAAGCTCTCTGTTTATTTATTCATTTATGTTTTCACAATTAATAATATTTTATTTTTATATATATATATATACATATATATATATATATATATATATATATATATATATATATATATATATATATATATATATATATATATATATATAATTTCTATACATTGAAGCCTATTATAGTTTATAATTCGAACCGAAACTTAAATGAAAGTTGGTCGAACATGTCAATCAAACAAGAGTCATAAATTCACCATATGAAACTTTTTTTTTTTGACGAATTCGCGTTCATATTTATTTATCATAATTATTATTCTAATCGTACGCACTATTTATCGGTAATTACATTTTCCTTCGTACAAAATTTAATATATATTTTTTTTAATTTTGCATTATCGCATTGTATATATAATAACAATTTTATCGTCAAAAGAAGAGGATGAAATTTCTTTATTATTTCCATACAAAAATTTATTTTTTTTTATAATCAGTATGAATTTTTATTATAAAATAAAAATTTTGGTTATTCTGATACATTTTTAAATAGTTTTTTTTTACTTGTGTATGTGTAGGTGTATGATTGTTTTAAATTTAATATATACAAATAACAATAATCACATTAACTATCATTTCTATATATGTACATTACATTCCATTCAGTCATACTCGTATTAAATACAGAATAAAACATAATAATAATATAAAAAAAAACTTTAAAAAAAGTTATTTAAAATCTTAATATTTCATCTATACGTATATAAAAAGAAAAAAGCACATTTAAAAAAAATACATTTTAAACCATTAAAAATGACTGAAAATTTTGAGAAAATTCTAAATGCATATTTATATAAGCCTCGTGCATACAAAGACAATATTCATTCGAAAATATTCGATTCATTCGACTGCCAATAGAATCAAGTACACTTTATTATATATAACTAAAGAATTCCATATAGCTTTTTATATATTTATAGAATTCAATATTTAATTAAAAATTTCCAAACAGTGAACTTAATCGTATTGATTTTCGAACGATTCGAATATACATATATATATATATATATATATATATATATATATATATATATATATATATATATATATATATATTTTCGAATCAAATGATCGCTCGGTGTGAACGAACCTTTATAAAATCTACCATAATTTATAATTATACTATAAAATTTACAATTATATATATATATTTCATTATTTATTTCTATTTTCACTTTTATATTCAAACGAACTTCACCGTGCATGACATAAGTGTGCAAATAACGTATTTTAAAAATTGTGAATATCTTTCGATACTTTTTATATATTTTTTTTAATTTTGTCAACATTTTTATCATTTTTTAACTTAATCACGAATAATCAATGCCGACTAAAATAGCTATTTGAGCAACAACATATTTTTTTAATACCATTTTTATATATTAAATCCGAATACAACTCACACAAACAAAATCTACGAATAGATAATAAGAATTATTAGCAGTTTAAAAGGTGAATTCTGCAAAAATTCTCTTTTCACATATTAATATGTGTTCATATTTGAGAAATATAAATTTTAATTTAATTAATATATTAATTACATGAGTTATAAACGGTTTTAATCAATATTAACAAATTTTCATCGTAGACTCGGTTCAATAAGCTATTCATCATTAATTTTAATATACATTTAAATATATAAATGTGTAGCGTTTAAACCCTGCAATTTATAATTTAGCCCCTAACATTGATTTGATTAATAATTGTCCACATTAATTACATTAGCATTATTTTTTTTACCACATATTTTTTTTTTTGCCGAACGAACTGTTTCATCTCAAAAAACTTTGACAAATTTCATCAATCTGAAAAAAAATCTTTAAAATAAAATATAGAGATGAAATTTTTCAAATGATTTATCGATGAAAATTTTTATTTTTTAACACAATTATATTATATATACTTCAATTCAGTATTTTTTTTTATTTTTCACATACAAAAAATATTTATGGTATATGCATTCAATCTTCGACTTTATTATTAAATATATATATATTTTACAATTATACGTAGAGAAGAACAATTAGCAAAATACACAACAAAAAAAAATATAAATTCATTACAAATAGAGGAAAATTTTATATAATAAGGTCTCGTTTTCAAATTTCATTTCATCATTAAATTCTGAACACTAATCAAAAATCAAATATACTATTTTCTAAAGAATATGAGTGCTAGAAATATATGCAGCATTCACACACAACTAATAAATATTTACTCTCATTGGACAGAAGGGAAAAGGGATTTTCTCGTCATTTTATATTATTTATCATATTTCATTTGAAAATTTTGCCTCATTAAAATCTAAAGACAATAAATAATTTATATATATATATATATATATATATATATATATATATATATATATATATATATATATATATATATATATATGTATATATAGCTATGAGAAAATAAAAAAAGCTATAATATTTAAAACTTACGACGGGGAACATTTTACATATTTATTCATAATATATAATATATTTTTTTTCAGACAATATTACAAACATGCACTTATTCGTTCCATTATTTAAAAGCACTTTCACTAATCCTCTATATTCTTCAATTATTTTTCAATAACATATTATAAAATTGAATCGTCATTTTGGAATAATTTTTTTTAGCAAAAAAAAAAAACAAATTGTAATGTACGCACTTGATATATCACTTTTTTTTAAATGATTGAACTAAGTATCAAAGATTACTCGTTCAATTTTATTCTCAGATTTCAGATTCGTCGTTGCATTAAATTGATAGAGAAGTATGAAAATACCGTTTAAAAGTCACTTTCAGTGTGAAATTAATACACATTTTCCTATTATTATATTCATATATATATATATATATATATGTATAGGAAAAATACACAGCACAATATTGTGGATCGATTCGGAAAAAATAAAACTCGAAATAAACGTGTCAAAGGCATCGTTTTTATTTTCCTTTATTCAATACGCATCATTAACGTATATAGGAGAAAAAATAACATTCATCCGATTGTTGTTCAAGTTTACGTTGACGATAAAAGAGAATAAATAAACAAATATTCGAATAGTAAATATTTCGTCTCATCTGTTTCCTCTTTTACTATATGTATATATATTTATTTATTTTATTTTATTGAATTTTGTCAACTTTACTGTATAAGCGGCGAGCTTTGACTATCGCTGAAGTCCAGCGTATAGTACATGTCGTGTGTGTCCAGGGGTGGCAATGGACGGGCCGCGGTCGGCGGCTGCTTTTCCGATAGCCAATGATGAGGTGGACCCGGTTCAGCAACCCTTCTTTTTCCATATATCCTAGACAACCATCTCTGATACGTTTTATTCACTCGGCAATGACAAGCTGTTACCTAAATAAAAATTAATACAAATATATTTTTATTATATATATTATATAAACAATTTTTACAGTTAAATATTTTGTATAAAAAAAATATTTATTCGTTTTTTTATAACATATTCAGTTATATATGCATGCTGATTACGTCCAAAATTTCAACCATAATATGGAATAAAATAGTTTCATCGATTGTTTCGAAGTACAAAATTTATGTATAGAGAGATGCTATAAATGAAAATGGGAAATAATACTGCACTGCAGTATTAAATGCATTATTACATACACATATACAAATATTTACGCATTTTATATAATACATATATAGTGATAAAACAGTTATTAATATTATTATTTGATTAAAAAAAATCTGATTTCATAACATGGATTATTTTTAAAAGAGTACAATTGTGTAATATACAAGAAGGAGTTGTTTGTTATAGGTTTAAAAGCTTCATAATAATACTGTGTATTTATAACCTGTTATTACGACGATATTATAAAGAGAATTCAGCAAAAGTTTCGCACTACGTCAACGTCGTATTTAATCCTGCTTATAACGAAAAAATAAATAATAGCTCGTAGTGCTAGGAATAAGTTTAATTTTAGTTTTTATTTCTTATATATTATTGCCTAAACATGTCTCTAAAGATTTTTTTGAAAACTACCAGTTTTTCCCATTAAAAGTTATTATGGTGTTTTTTTTTTAAATATTACCTTTATTACTTTGAAAATATATAATAAATTTAATATTTTTAAGATATGTTTAAAATTATTATAACATATATTTGAACATCTTAATAAATCATTAATATAATAAAATGTTTTCACAAAAAAAAAATATATATATATATATATATGAGAAAAACCACAAAATCCACAACCGAATTTGCCAATTTCTCCGTCGCGTCGGACAAACGGTCGTTTTATCATAGTGTCGGGAAAACCGCTTTCGGTAAATCGTCGTACGACGTCCACCATCTGTTAGTTTGCCGACGGACTTATCAAGTGGGACGCGGGCGGAATAGGGGATGAAAACCGGGAAGGGGTGGCATTTGCCCGAAATGCTCGATATAGCGTCCGGAATTCGGTTAATTGCACACTATCCACCGCATAATATAATTACCGGATGGAGGCTGTACTATAAATCAACCTGACAAACATCCGACAATCCCGCGAGAGCCTTACGCTTCAAATCTGACAGGTTATTTTTACCGCCCCCCCCCCTCTACTATGTCTGACGTTAAATTTGCGTCTGTTAAACGGATCAATTCCCAAAATTTATTTATATACTATATATATATATATATATATATATATATATATATATATATATATATTGAAAAAAAATATTATATATTAATCTCTTATAAATTATACAAGTATAAAAACTTAATATCAATACAGAAACTAAAAGTATAATATTACTTGATAACGTATATTCAATATTTTTACTATTACCAAAAGTTGTAACACAAATTTTCAACATTTGTTTGACTTTATATATATGTATATATATATATATATATATATGTATATATATATATATATATGTGTGTGTGTGTGTGTGTGTGTATGTGTGTAATATATTTTTATATTTTTCAATTGCACTCGACAATACTTCAACCGTTATTACGTCGACATCCGTTCGTCATACAAAAGGTTCATCTTGCGAAAGATCTCAAGTAAAAATTCTATATAGAAACACGTTATATAATATTATGAGACTAACTTATACACTATATATATATATATATATATATATATATACAAATAAATATAAACAATTTAATACGTCATAATAAAATACGATCACTTTTATTTTCTGATGGAATATTTGAACGTCTATATTGGATATTAGGAATGTTTTGAATTTATACTAACCACAATGCCAACAATGGCTATAGCAGCACCCATAGTACCGGCAGCCATATAAACATTGTGCAATCTGTCATGATAGAGAGACATCGGTATTCTGACTTCTCTGACTCCTCCATTGCCTTCTGTTCCATCTGATTCAGTTTGAGATTCACCGGCACCTCCAACAGATTCCATAACGAAGTCTTCTGTGAATAAGATTGAATCTCAATATATGTGTTTCGATATATGAATTTCACGATGGTGAATATTTATAAAATATATTAAGAAAATTGATAAACATAAAACAATATTTTGAATGACTAAAAATTTTTTTTCGCACACGCCTATATAATAAAAATTTAATTATTTTATGAAATTTCACATTACATTATTTTTTTTTAATGAAAACATAAATTATAATATTATAATGAATTGAAATTTGTATTTTTTTTTCTCAATATATTATACATATAAATTTTCTATATTATAACGCACATTTAATCTTTCAAATTATAAAAAAAGAAACATTTTGAATGTACAAATAATTGGAAAATTAAAATAGTTACCTTCGCAAGTTTTTCCTGTATAACCAGGACGACATGCACAATAAAATGTGTCCACACTACTCCAACAAGTGCCTCCATTAGCGCAAGGATTGGTGTTGCATGTCTATAAAAATAAGAAAAAAATATATAAAAAGATTTAAAATTAAATAATTTTAAAGTAGTTTTTATATATATATATATATATATATAAATAATTTTAATAGAAAACAAATCACATTTGACAATTTTTAAATGCGTGTCGTTCATTAGAGGGCAACGTCGTATATGTGATTAATGACTGAGCCGTTTGTCGTCGATGTTTTTACGATTGGACCGGAACAGGAAACTGGATACGGGAGTATTCTCAAAGTACCCTTTGCGGCGTGTACAAAACCCTTCGTGGAAATTGTGTGGATATGACAAGTTGGAAAACAGGAAATGAGAGGCCGATATCGGCGATGTTCAAGTCGAAACTTTGCCTTGGAAAACCTTAGTTTCGGATCCTTTGGATAATTGATATGTTTGTTTGTTCGATTCCCTCTCTCTCTCTCTCTCTTCAACCTCTCATTTCTCCCTTTTTCTCTATTTTCCCTTATCTAATTTTTTTTCTTTTCGCAACCTTTCGCTCCGGTCGTTTTTCCGTGATAAATTCAAACGAATGCCCTTTAATGTGACGTTAATTTTCAATGATGTTTCCTGTATACGGAAATTTATGTCAAGCCTATCCAATTCCAATTTATCGACACAAAGATTATATTTTACATTTTATTAATAATTTATCTAATTCAAAATACATTAAAAAAATATATCAATCGACAAAAAAAAAGTAAGCAACGCGCTTAACACACATATATATATATATTAAACTGTCAACGAGAACAAAATTGGAAATGAAATTTTCCGACAATTGACAGTCTTTCACTGCTTTTTCGGTGAAAATATGATGAAAATCCCTTTCTGTCACAGCTAATTTCATTTAACGTGTCTAGCTGAACGACTAAACGTATATTCGACACTCGACACGTTCTATCGTTATATAAAATTTTCAATATATTTTTAAACTTTCATTTGTATGTGTGTATGTAAATAAATTATATCTTATATATATATATATATATATATATATAATAAAAAAAATCATTAATAAAACTTTTGAAATTATTTAATAACGCTGGTAGCGAGTGATGTAAAAATTAAAATATATAGTGGAAAAACGACAATAATTGAACCGAAAATCGTATAGTAGAGGAAAACCGATAATTAACGTCGGCAATAATGCTCGACGAATGAGAAGAAAAAAAGCTCGGTGAAAGCTTAAAGCGCTTAACAATGTTAGTGAGTCGAATACGGCGATCGTCCAAGTTTCCCATGTGACCAATAAGGTTGTTAAAGAATTCGTGAAAAAAGCTTAACTTCAAAAAAAAAGCAGAAGAAAAAGGATTTAATCGGAGAGCTTTAATGCGTTTTATCTCTCATTTTTTCGATGAAGTTATTTTGTAAAAAATTTTATTTGGAAAATTTTCATATTACGAACGATATTTTGATAAAGATGAAAGTAATTTAAAAGATATTTAATTAATTAACCATTGAATAATTGTGTGATTATTAATTTTATCTCAAAAATCATTTTAATTAATTTATATAAAAAAATATTTATTAATTGTTGCACTAGATTAATATACATTATACAATAATTTATATATAAAAATGAAAAATGATCTGTTGTTATTCACATGTCTATGGTTAAAACTGTAATCAATCGTTTTTCATCGAATTCGTTTAAAATGCGCTAAAAAGCGTTTTGCGTTTTTAGAAATTTATAAAATATGTATGGAGTGATCTATGATAAAAAGCTTTTTTTAATATATTATATATATATATATATATATATATATATATATATGTGTGTATTAACTTATTGGGAATTAATGGTTTGTCGGATTTATCGTTACGTTGCCAAAATTTGAACTTATCGACGAAGTTTGGCTGACTTATCCGAAGCTCCGAAAATGATTGACGTATTTCATTACGGTTATCGGTTTCAGCAAAATATATTGGAAAAAATTCTAGAGCGTGATATTATGTTTTTTTTTTTTTTTTGAAAATATACGTTTTATAATTTTCCCTTTCATATACTATAAATATATATAGATAATATTCATTGTTACTAAAAAAAAAATAAAAACTAAAATTGTGTTAAAATATTTCAAGTATTAATGAACGTTATTTATTATATATAAATACACGGCACAGATATTACAATTATGATTGCCCGCTAATAAGATTGCGGCATCGAAAGAGTTAATAATGTATTTAAAATCTATTATATAGCACGTACAATTGAAAATAGTACAACATTCGTTCGAAATCCTATTACATACATTTGAGAATAATCTAATGAAATTGAAGAACCACAAACTCCATGAAAGATATATATATATATATATATATATATATATATATATATATTGAAATCGAATTGTTCATTAACCGATAGTAGTTCTTCGAACAAAGGGACGCGCATTTAAATATTCGATCGAGCTTATTTGCCTTTCAAATGCGACTAATGCCCGTGATATCCACCAATATAGTCTAGATACCGTCGGTATCCAGTCAGATACTAATTAATATATAAATTCACTGTTAATTATAGTTGATTTATTAATTATTTATTATACTAACTGCTGCTGCCGGCATCAAACAGTCAGGACCCGCGTATCCTCGTGGACATTCGCAAGAATAATTATTACCACGATCCGTACAATAATGATGTGGCTTACAAGGATTCGGCGAACAAAGATCCACCTGTTGAATATAAAGAAAAAAATATATAAATATATATATATATATATATATATATATATATATATATATATATATACATACAAAAAAAATTTCTGTGAAGAAGAATGAAATGATTGTGAAAATTTTATTTATTTGTATTATTATTATTTTTTTTTACGTAGGAGTTGCTATATTATTATGTAATTGGTTGTGTGTATTCAGTGCGAATAATAAATTGCGGCTATTCTATTGTACGATGAAGCTTTTTCGTCGTACAATGGAACGATTTTCTTTCGTGATGTACGTGTTTTGTTTTTTTTTTTTCGTGTTCATTGCCAATTGTTGAAAATATTACTACTCAATTACGTTTTGCACGTTTGTATTGTTGGTGATTTTTAACGTGAAATCACTTTTGATTCGTTAAAAATTTGATTTATTATAACAAATTATTGATATCTTTAGAATGAACGTAAAAAAAAAATAATTAATTAATTACAATTAATAGATTCGCGTATTGTCATCGAGAATGAACATATATAAAAAAATTAAAGTCGATTCGTTACTGGGAAGTGGTCAAAAAATCGTTTACAAAAATCTACTCCGACAAACAAACAAACCAACAAATAGTATAAAAGTGAATAAAAAAACAGACAATTAATTAAAATAAAATTAAAAATCATTACAGATTATAAAAGCTTCATTTAATTTCAATATACTGTAATCTTTATTTTATTTTAACTATATACATATATTTCAAAAAAATATACAAATTCAATTTTAGTTCAAATGAAAAATAAATAAATTCCTATAACAATCTAACATAAATGTTAATGTAAAACATTTGAATAGTGGAATTCGTTCAAAAAGAATGTAAAAATATATTAAAAAATAACGTTTGCAACGAACGTTTTCAATTCTTTCACAACCCTCTCTGAACGATTTAAAACCCTTTGGACTATTTAAATAACATGCTATCGTAATTGAAAACGAAACTAATCTACATTTTTAAATCTTTTATTAAAAAAAAAATCTAATATATTATACATATTGAATTATTTATATTTAAATAATCGGTCTTTAACATATTAATTATTCTATACTTAAATCGTCTATTTTTATTCAAACTAAGCGTGATAATTATAATTAGATCTTTCGTTTTACAAACGGCACCATCGTCATTAATTAAACACATTCTTAACTATCGAAAGTTGTCGTTAATATAATGCGGGTACCAAAGTGGCGTCACGAGAACCCGCGACAAAGCGGGTTCCCGTCATCGGTTTTTGTCGAACTTCAAAAAGCAATTTCACGCTCGAAATATAAATAGTTGAGCCACCCTTAAACGCGCCCTAGGGACGAGTTCAACGGATAAGGGCAAATCGAGCCGGGGGTGTGTGTGTTTCGTCGATTCGCACGCACGACCGAATTATTATTAAGTGAGACTTTCTGCTTTCGGTCGACATTCGCGACGAAAACTTTCCACGGGATGAAAAACGGAGAGGGTGCTTTTAGTGAGAGGGGGTGGTTGTGGAAAATTCAAATTTTTCCTTTTTGTCGTGAGCGCAATCGGCACTTCTCAAACACAACTTATTCTTCGGTAGTCGCTTCTGAGAAAGTTTGATGACGATTGTTAACATAATTAACAACACTGCTATTGATTTAAAATCAAAATTTCGCTTTGTTTAAAAATGAAAATGTATTATAATATTATATATATATATATAAATATTGACTTAATACCGTTTATATTAATACATTAAATAAAAATAATAAAACGAAAACGAAAAATTAAAATACACATAAAAATAAAAAATATTCGATAAAAATAATCAGTATGAATGATTAATATATAAATTTACTAAAAATTACATACATACACATATATGATTAAAATAAATGAAAAAAATAATATTATTATAAATTTATATGTTTGTATTATTTTTTAACGCTCAATGATCAATTTTATATTTAAATTAACACTTTGAATATGACGTTGAAATTTTACGATAAACTTGTGAAAAAAATATTATTATATTTATTAATTAATAATCAATAAAAATATTGAATTATATCATTGATTATATGCATTCACATATGTGATTAAAACACATTATTATTTATATTTCAATTCAACTTATAACAATTATTATTGACGAACTATTAATTAAAAAAAAATCAAATTAATTCTTTTAAATTCTAATCGAATACATTTTAAAATATTTATTAATCATGTTATGCGGTTAAATAAAATAATAACATGTAATAAAAATAATTACAATTAATTAAAAAATTTAAAATTTTCTCATATATTTATATAAGTATCATTATCGCAAAATATCTTAATTTTATCGTGCACGAATTTCACGTATCGGAACAACTTCATCTTTTTTTTTCACCACTCACACTTTTGAATACTTGATAATTTTCACTACCGAAACCAATTTTCAGTATCTCAACGCATAATAGAACGACACGAAAGTCGTTATCGACAAAATTTACGTCCTCTTTATCCCCCTTGGAAAACAGCCTACTTTTCCGCCCTCCAAAAAACGACACTTTCACAAAAAGCATTCCGCGAATGTTTCAGGCACAATATTTGTTAGTTTTGGCGAAATGTATGCGCAAAAACTTCTAATTGGAACTTATTCGCAATTTCGTCGCGAAATAAACGCAAAGCTCATCCCTTTCGTTTGCACCATTGAAAAGTTTCATCAATTTTCCTCGCGTCTTTTCGCCATTTTTGGCGCCTATATTATTATTCTGTCTTACCTCGTTTCGTTCCCAGGTTTCGACATCACTTTACCTACCTTCGTCTACTTCATCTCTTTACGTTTACGGCAACTTTAAAGCCTATTCTCTTATCCCTCTTTCTAAACCTCCACATTCTGTCTCATTTTATTCCATATCTTTCTCAAAAATTTATTCTATATTACGCGACTATTTTTATCAAAAATTTCAAATGATGCATTACATATACAATGTTTGAAAAAGTAACAGAAAATAATTTTATTTATACATCGCCGTTTTCTTCTTCAAAATATAATTAGCTTAAAAAAATATAGTTAGCTTTTTCAGCGATGCACTTTATAAAACGAGGGTTTCATCATCAAAATCATCACTACTACAATCTGGAAAGGATCTCAGCTGCTTCCAGTGTACATCGTCAGTGTCCTCTTTTCAGGCTCACTCTTTTCCAATCTTGCACTCCTAAAATACACGTGTTTGCTTCTACTCCATCATACAGCCATCATTCAACAAGTCGTTTGACAATTTGTATGGATGCGAACAAAGTCAACAGACCACCAGTATACAAAATTGCACCACTTTCTTCAAATACGATAGGGTCAAATATTTTTTAAACGATTTTTTTTAACTATCACAACGACGAATTAATTTAAATAAACCCTATTTCACACGTTCGAACTATATTTTTTCGGTTTTATTTTTTTTTTTTGATTCGCACATTTACCAGTAAAAGTCAGTTTGGTGAAAGCTTTTCGTATATTACCTTTATGTGGCATCTTTTTCCGGTGTATCCTCTGCCACACGTGCACGAATATGAGCCTACGTGATCGGTACACGTGCCGCCGTTAAGACATGGCGACGATTCGCACTCGTTATATTCGTATTCGCAATGTTGACCTGCGAAACCTGAAAATATATTATATATTTAACATATATCATTAAAATTACACACACACACACACACACACACATATATATATATATATATATATATACACATATATGGTATATACACACACACACACACACACACACACATATATATATATATATATATGTATATATATATATATATATGTGTGTGTGTGTGTGTGTATGTTAAAATTTTTGAAAAATTATAAAATGAATAGAAAAAATAGCCATTGAAAAGGTTGAAAATAAGTCAACCTATTTCTAACGATTTTTTTTCTATACAGAAGAATTTATATATTTATACAGAAATTAATTTGACTTTATATAATATATACTTTATATAAAAAGATATAATAACATTTTATTCATGTTAAAATTATAATCAATTTTCATAAATTATTCATTACAAAGTTTAAATATTATATCATAATTGTAAAATAAACGTTCACATAATAAAATATCGAATAACGTTTTCTTATAAAATGAAAAGAAAAACATTTTCTATTAATATAAAACAACACTCACTTTCAGAAAATCCTATACATAATATAAATGTATTTATATATAATCGACTTGTTGGTATTAGAATCAAAATAAAATAGGTTAACGTGCCAAAAAAAAAAAAACACATACATAATTCGGATTCGGTAAACACACGAAAAAGAGAGCAGGAGCAAAATAATAATATGAAGAAAAAAAAAGGTAACCCTTTGACCGCCTTCGCAGTGACCGCTTCGGGTTCACCGGGATGCCTTCGAATTTTTTTTTATATTCATTCGAATTTCAGAGGTTTTTCACCAAAGCAATATATAAATACGAATTTACAAAAAATAAATAAATAAATAAATAAATAAAAAAAAACGAACACATGTGGTACGAGTCGAAGTAGAAGAAGGGTTTGAAAAAAGGAGCGAAATCCTAAACCGTATTGGACTTTAAGCTTTGACCATGTGAATGCAATAAAGGATGAAAATGTGAATAAAAAGCATACCTATCTTCATTTCTAAGCGATTACGTGCGGAAAATCCTTTTGTGTCCGGTCAACGTAAAGCGGAAACGGTCCGAATCGATTTCGTCTAAAATACACCCGATTTCCAAATATACCTGAACGTTTATCTCGTATTATCGAATAAATACTATTTATATAATATACGAACATGTTCCCCCGGGGAGTGTCATTCAAATACGTAATTATGTTATAAATGTTAAAGATGATTAGCGTGAAGATGTATGCTGTCGGTTTTCAATCGATATTATACGAAATTCTCGTATAAATTTATATATTGTAATATTTGTTATATTTAAAATATAAATATGGTTCAAAATATAGTATGAATAATATAACTGATGTCACACTAATTTAATTCATATATATTGATGTATATAATATATTTTCCAATATTTTCATTTTTTTATTGAAGTATTTTTCATATATAATTAATGGATTGTTTCAAAAATCGAAATAAAATAATATAATATAATACTTTTATTTATATAAAGATTCATTTTTAGTGTCTAAAATTATAAATTGTTAATAAATATTTTTTTTCCTATTGTAAAATACATTTTTATTTTCCTACATTATTATAAATACAGTTTATTTTTCTTATATTTTGAAAATTTATATGATAAATAAAATTATTGATTGTAATTGAAATTATCAATTTGACACTAAATTGAATTATAACTCACAAATTAAAAATATATATTATCACATATTCTTTATATAATATTTATATTTCTGTTATTTTACAAAAAATGAATTTGAATTCTAAATTTTAAAGGTTTGACAAAAAAAAACTAAAATTCAATCTCACAACAAATAAATTTATATCTGTGATAATAATTTATTTTTATTTTTATATATATATCTATTTGAAAAAAAAGTATGAATTTATATTTTCCAATTATATATATATATATATATATATATATATATATATATATATATATATATATATATATAATTCATAGTACAGTAATTACTATTATATTTCGATATCAGATATGTCGATATTAAAAATAAATATTATAAGATATCCCATGAGTGGTATATTTAATAGTATTATTTGAAATTGTTACGATAGATAGTAGAATATACAATAGTATTGTTCGTCCATTTCGTAATCGGATTATGAGATTATGACGGTCGCGAAACTGTCGATTACACTCGCCCTCCTCTACCTTCGCCCTTTTCCATATAGTATTATATATATATATATATATATATATATATATATATATAATACACGGCTTTTCCTACATTTCCGAGTCGGAAAACGCGTCCCCCTCGTCGGGATTATCCGGGAAAATTGTACCTTTTGTTTTAGCAACGTTATAACGATGAGGGTGAATGGATAATTTAGAAAATTCGATTCGATCGATCGATCGATTGTCGATATGAACGAAACACGAAACGCGCACGAATGTAGAGGACGGTGACGGGAGATAGGGGGGGGGGGTGAAAATCGAAAGTTTTCCAAACTTTGAAATTTGCGTTTTTGCGGATTAATTCGTGATTTTAATAAAGTTTTCGTCGTAATCGATTAGATGGAGTTTTGATTTGTTATTTAAGTGCGGTAAATCTTAATTAAATAATTAATGATCAAAGTTTAAATTTCATTTGCGATGTGATTTTATAATATTTATAAAATATATTAATATTTTTGTAATTTGTAGAATCTAAGTTGAAAATCGTATATCAAATGTAAATCAAACAGTAATAAATAGAACGATAAATTTATATTTGAATATTTATTTCTATATTTTTTTTACAATATAAAAAAAAATACAAAACAATACAAAAAAAATCTTACTCTATCAATTTTTCTATTTATTTTTATTAGATTTTGTCTATTTCATTAAAATATCGATAAATTCTATACACTTCAGTTCGCTAATTAAAATATTTTTCATATTATATATTTAATTGCTTTTCTTTCATAAATATAAAAACGTAAGATTATTATAAATATCATAGAATAAAAATGCATACCAGTTATGAAATTGTTTCTTTTACAATATAATTTATATACACTTCATAAAATTTCGTATCGTTATTCTAAATTTAATTCAGATATATATATATATATATATATATATATATATATATATATATATATATATATATATATATATATATATATATATATATATATATATATATATATATATATATATATATATATATATAATTAATAAAAGTACGATCTTTAAATCCAAAAATAATAAAAGCAATTTGTATTGTGTATATAATCTTGTAAAATAAATAAATCCTAAACGGATACGAAACGAAGAGAGAGAAAAAAATCGGAAGTGATTTTTGTTTAATACTCCCGGTATCGAATAAATTTTTCATCCAGTGATCAAATATATACTAATCTATATATATATATATATATATATATATATATACTAACACAAATAGATATTATTCGTGAAAAGCGATTTTCCGCTCGAGTCAGTATAAATCCGACGGATTCGCGGATCGCGGAAAGATTTCGCTTTTCGCAGACATAGAAAAAGAGAGACGATCTCGAGTGGCTCACTATGACGGAAAATCGGAAAATATTATCGGTAAATTTTCATCTAGAGACCGGAAACGAATTTTTCTATCGTCGATTTTATTTTCGAGATTTATTGAAAATAAAATTTTATTTGATATAATCAAATTTAATTATTTTTATTTTATCGTATCGTCGATTTGTAAATGAAATAGTATTTAACAAATCCGAATGTCGATCGCCTTTAATATAGTTTAATTTAATGGACCGTTTATAATCTATTCACAAAATGCGATTTAACTATTGATAAAATATGTAATAGTAATTTCATCGACGACATTCGATGTCAATTAGGAGACTACAATTGAAATTTAGGATTAATAAAGCTTTCGGTTTGCTAATATAAATTTAAAAATTAAAATAGTCTGATTATGTTATATATATATATATATATATATATATATATATATATATATATATATATATATATATATATATATATATATATATATATATATATATATATATATATATATATATATATATATCTAGTAAAGTTCCCAACAGAATTCAAATAGACTATTAAACCCATTCTATTCGAACTTTGAAATCAGTATATAGATTTTAAATAGTATATCAGCGTTCCATTAAAAACAAGCGGATCCATGTTCAAATTCGTGCACAGATTTATCGCTGTGTGATTAGTATATATTTAAAATTATAGTTTAAGTTATATAAAAAATTAAATTTTAAATATTTATATATATTGCAAAATATTCAAATAAATCAGAACAAATTTATAATTCAAAAAATAAAACAAATGGTATTTAAATCATGGCGGTGAAAAGTTTTGTTTGGTGCATATTGCTCTGTGCAACATTGTGTTTTGCGCATGCGCAAAAGTGCACGCGATTCATATAAAATGGACGGTTGTCAAAATTACAGTGAAATTGAATCGTAAATGCTGCAACATTTTGCGTGAAAACTTATTCGAATAAATTTCATTTCGGTAAGTGAACGATGTATATTTTGAAGTTATGATAATATTTATGCTGAAAAAATTGTTATACGATAATTAAAAATTATTTTTTGAACGGGATTATTTCAAAACATGAATATATATATATATATATATATATATATATATATATATATATATATATATATATATATATATATATATATATATATATATATATATATATATATATATATATATATATATATATTTATAATCGAAAATATGACAACGTTTGTATTGATTCCAATAAATATGTCATTTTTTAACATTTTAATTTCAACGTCGTCGATAAATAAACTTAATACAAAAAATGCGCATTATTTAAAAAAAATCGGATAACGCAAAAAAATTTCGAAAGCCGAATACCTGTCAATATACAATCGATAAGATGAGAGAAAGATCGTTCAAAACGTTCACCCTTTTGAATAATGGATGCCATTTTGAATCTTTTTTCGTGTCCCACTTTCTGCGCGTCCATTTTTTTTTCATCTTCTCTTATTCATTCTTTTCATCTTCTTTACCTAGCATCGTCATCTTTTAACGTCGCAACTTTCGTCGTTTTCACTTTCTTTCGGGCTTTCTATCATTCTTTCTTTTTCTTTTTATTTTTTTTTTGTACTTTTTCCCATCCGAATCCGTCATTCTATGGCAGCGACTAACTGTGACGCAGACGTCTGCGAAGACCGCGAAACCAAACGTTGCTGAAAGCTTTTCAGCATGAAGATTTAATAAATTTCCACGAACAAACCGTCCAACGTTTCTACAATCACTTTTTTTTCTTTTTCCAAATTGAAAGCGCCGAATGAATCTTAATGTGAATGTTAATATTACGTTCGGAAAAAGTGAAAAAATTTCAAAGTAACAACAAAGAAAAAAGACCGAGAAAGATCTAAAGGTAGATAATCCGAACGAAAAATTTCAATTTTTTTCTTTGGAATGGTTATTTATTTACTTCGTATATAATTCGTATTCAAAGTTATAATAATAATTTATCTATATATTAAAAATTAAAAAGTATTCATTTTCTCCTATTGATTAATACTAATTTTATATACATATTGTTTAATTTATAATATATTAAAATTTCAATCACATATTAAATTTTTTTTAAATATTATTTCATTTTTTTATTAATAAAATTAATTTTTAATTAATAAGTAGTGATATTTTTAAATAAAACTTAAATTATACGACACAACACAAATTTTATTGAAATAAGACAGATAATTGCTTTTAAATAACTTTTGGCATCCAAATAATTCAATTGCGAAATTTTTTAAATTGATTCAAAAAATAAGTATTAAATTTATTTACAACTAACAAATAGTAATTAATTAAAATTTGGATTTGAAAATGTGTATTAGAAATCAATTCTTACTGTGATATCTTATTTCAGATTCAAAACAAGACGTTTTCTGAAATAATTCAAAACGATGATTGATTATATTTCATCTATTTGTAATAAAATACATGTCTCAGAAAACAAACAAATTCTACACCCATCCAAATATAATCCTTGTTTTTTATATTCATATATTAATTACATATCTGAGCTTCATAATATCATACGATATTGATATATGATTCCATTCATCATTAATATAAACTATAAAGGTAATTATATACAATAATGAATCGAATCGATTCGAATTGAATTTCAATCGGTTATTATCGGTGTGAATGTAATTTGCGACGTCGATTAATTATCTCGGTAATTTACACCGTGATAGTGACATGTGCTCTTATCGATCCGATAATAAATTATTTCCATAATGAAAACCCGAGCTTATAAAATTACATGAATGTAATTATATACGTACAATGTTTAAAAAGTAATTGAAATTTTCTTTTTTTTTTCTCTATATCTATATATTTTTTTTTCAAAATAGTCCACATTTATATTAATAATACGACGACCTAATTAATCACATTTATATTTTTAATACGACGACCCGTCAGCATTTCAATTCTTCACTATATGCGCGGGGCCATATCTGGCTAATACGGAGGTTGCGGCATTATTATAGAGTTTTTATCTATATTGAATATTTAATCTATAAATATTTTCGTTATTATTTAGACACAATATATATATATATATATATATATATATATATATATATATATATATATATATATATGAACATGTTGATAGAATATATAAAATTATTATCATATACCTGGTTGACAATAACATTTGTAGCCGTCTTCTTGATCTACACATATTCCATGGACGCATGGAGACGATTCGCATTCATTCAGAGCATGTTGACATAAGAGACCAGCAAATCCACGTGGACAATCGCAACGGAAAAGGCTCATATTTCCGGAACACGTGGCACCGTTTTGACACGGCGAAGAACTGCACGGATCCACCTCCTCCTGACAATTCTTTCCGGTGTAGCCTGAAATAGAATGTGATTATTCGTGTTTTATTTATTTTATATTAAATATGACATTGTATGGTATCGATAAAAAAAAAAAAAAAAAACTCGAACGCTACCCGTTGACGTTAACAAGATGTGTCATGTCGTTTGAGCGACGCGATCGTCGCTAAAATTGTCTATTTGCATGTCGATGACAATAAATATGACGTCTTCTTACGATAGTAATCTATTGTAAATGGTATGAGGGTTGAGGGTTGGAGGATAGAAAAGAGATTTTCAAAAGGCGTTGTCACAAAATGATGCGGGTCGACTTACAAAGAAAATTTTGCTCTTTGTACGATTGTATTTTTATTTTTTATAATAATATATTACGAAGTCATATATAGAAAGATTCGTCTAAATTAGATAAAATTTATCTATTTGAATGTTTATTTTAATTTAAATATTTAATATAAAAAAATAAATGACAGACTTATTAGAATATATCATATTTTTTTTATAGACGATGCACTTTCAAAAACGATTTTTCTCTTTGCATGCAATTGACGTTCAATTATACAAAGAAAAAGTTCCGTTTGAAATTCAAAGATTATCGATAGGATTTTCCTTCTTTCTCAGATATAAATAACAAGAAAAAAAACTAATTTAAACGATGCGATGTCAATTAATCAATTAAAACTTTTATTTTTTATTTTGCAAACGACGTAAATTGATTATGGTTTAACCTTAGAGCGAAAACTTTTGCACGATAAATTTTTCTCGAGGTGTTCTTTTTTATATACTTCTTTATTTTTAGATAGAAATAAAATCTTCGTAAAATTTTATAACAAATACAGTTTTATTATATATTTTATATCAATACGATCAATAGTTAAATAAATGTAATAGTTAAATAAATGTAAAATTAATTTTCAATTTAACATATTGTAACATATGTTTAATTTATTAAATATATCATAAATTCTAAAGTTGAATTTTTAAATATCATTTTTTTTATTAAATAATAGACATTTTTTAGGTATATAAAAATTATAAAAAGCAATAATCATAAAAATTATCTTACTCTTGATTAATAAAATTATCAGAAAAAAATAAAAAAATTAAAATCATCATCAATATTTATAATGCATAATTTATAATTATGATAAAAATATATATTGCTTGTCTCTATTATTCACAATCAAAATTAAGAACGATAGAAAGAGACAGATGCATCCATTATTACGTGACCTTGATTGTATCATTCCATATAATATTAAGTTAACAAATTATCTATCGACATTAGACGATACAATATTATACATAATATAAATTTTAATATAAAAAAGTTATATGTGAATAATGTAAAATGAGATAAAAGTTACAACGGTATCTATTCGGTAACAATAAGCGCATACTTTGCAACTAACTTTACGCGATTTCGAGTTCATTTCAAGTTGTTTAATGCGAAACTTTGCAATAACACCGTATCAACCGAATTTTCATGATATGTTTTCACCGAGTTAAATGCATTTCCGCATCGCATATTATATAACATTTTATATATGGCAAAAGTCGTATATATATATATATATATATATATATATATATAACATGTTCACTCTTCAACGACGAAGCGCTCTCTAGCGTGAAAAATTCTCATCTCGTTTGAGCTTTATGAGTTTTAGTTAACACAAAGAAAACGTTCGTTTTGCTATATTTAGAATGACTGCATGTTATTTATATTAATATTATATATGTATTATATATGTATATATATATATATATATATATATATATATATATATATATATATATATATATAATACATATAACGATTTAAGTCGTTTTATATATACATATTTATATAAATTTACATTTTCAATTCACAAGTTAATTTTCAGAATATTATAAACACCCTTTTAAATAGATAGAGCTTTTAAAAGCTGTCCGATTATATTTGCTCAAGTACACGTCAGTTCATCTAGATTATTGTTATAAAAGTCTCTCAACCGTATATTTGATGCGAGATTATCAACATCCCAGTTAATTTATATATTTTATGTATTTTTCTTAAAAAAAAAAAAGAAAAACAACCGAGAAAAACTAGTCATATTGTAAATAATAATTTTAAGTGATTTTTCATTTTATAAATAGAATTCGCTAAGCTCGGATGCAGATCGTGATGAAGGTTTTCTTTTTTAAAAACTTTCTTCATTATTTCGCAAGTAACATAGTCGGAAACGGAAAAAAGGGACCTTTCAAAATCCTCTTCGTATATCCGTTAACTTCTTCTTTTTTTATCTTTATTTTCTTCTTTCATCGTGTTCTCTTTGTTTTTTACGAATCAAAGTTCGTATCTTTCACCTCCCGTTTCTGGATCGTATTCTTTTATTCTGTTCGTTTTTCTTTTTCTTTTTCTTTTTTTTTTTTTGCTTTCTTTCTCTTCCGTTTTCTTTCGCTCGATTGGTTCAAAAGGGAGACGTAATTAAAAATCGTATCTCAAATATGAAACATCTACAGTCACGCGAAGGTAACGATTATATATTTTTATGCGAAAATTTATTATTAAAATGTAGTATTGTTTCGTTCTTCCGTTGAAAATTTATAATATTTTACACATGTTACAGTTAAAGTTCAAAAGTATACTTCATACTGAATTACTTAGATAATATGGAAACAAGTTATTGTATAGAAAAATAAATCAATAGATATTACATGAAATATCAATAAACAATTTACCTAATATTTTTAATATTCAAATTCTCTAACTTAACTATTATTATATCAGCATATTTGAACAACAAACTGATCTATCATATAATTTTGCACAATATTGACTTTTGCATTTTAACGATAACATGTATATATTATATTATAATATAGATTTTCATTTATTTTTGAGAAATAACTATTTTTTCAATATTATTTATATTATATAAATATAATTGTTTTCCTAATTTTTCGAATATTTTATATTATAAAATACAAAATTGCGACAATCTGAAAAGATTAATTTTAAAATAGAGATATCCTATAAACGAGCATTGTTAAGTACGTCGTTATGCATTCCGTCAAAAGTGATTCGAACGGGGAAAACCTTTGAGAAATTCATCCCTTTGTTTTAGAGTGGAAAATTTCAACCGTTCTTTAGAATCGTTCAGAAATGCGGCATTCTATTATTGGCTTAATATTCGATAATTAATAAAAAAATCTTCGTCGACTCCAAATTAATTTATTATACTGTGATCAAAAAGTAAGGTGATTTTGTCATTTAAAATTCCTGGGCATTAGGTAAAAAAAGGTTTAATTATCTACCGAATTACACGTATTTTTACAACTCTTGATTTCTTCATCACGATAATGCGCCACGTCACAAAAAAAAAAACGACTCATATCGTTCCGCGACCACCGTATTCGCCCGATTTGGCTCCGTGCGACTTCTGGATATTCATCAAATTCAAAATACCAATGCGAGTACGCCGTTCTGACACGATCGAGGAGATAAAAACCGAATCAAAGAAGGTTTTGAAGGCTATACCGACGAGGATGATGAAATTAATTTGGAAGAATAAATTAAAAATTTACATTTTATAAACAAACTCGGCTTACTTTTTGATCACAGTGTTATATTATATACTATATATATATATATATATATATATATATATATATATATATATATATATATATATATATATATATATATATATATATATATATATATATATATATATACATTATACGTAAGCAATTAATCGGAACCGGTCTAAATGTCGAACACGCATCAGGCATTAATCACCGGATGTTTGAATGTCGTTTCGTCTGGACGCGTGATAGCCGAACCGGGATAATTGGACGAAGCGTCCATTTCGTTCAAAAACTCTAATGTCATCTAATACAACACGTACTCAATCAGCAAATTAAACGTGTTCGAACAACGAGACTGCGTTACGTTTGTGGACGATTTCTCAAATTGTGTATTTTTTATTTAATTTTAACATTATTTTATAAAATTTAATTTTATAAACAAAAAAAAAATTTGTGCACAATGATGATATGTAATATGATCTAATTCTTCAGTCTTTGTGATAATTTTATATCTATTTATTCGAGAAAACTAATATAGATTGCAATATTTTTTATATACAAAAATGTCTTCAGATAAAGTAGGACGCAATATTTGATCGAATATGCTGCGACATTAAATTAATGAAATGGAAAACGCGATGGAAAATCGTTTATTTGAAAAGAAAAACACAATTTAATTGTTCAAAAATTTTTGAATTTAGATACTTTCAAAAAACAAAAATCAAAAGATCGTCAAGAATTAGGTAGACCCAAAAAAAGACCCTTTCAGTCTATCAAACTCGAAAATTACATTCTATCTATACAAAAATGAAGATAGTTTTCGAAAAGAAAAAAAAATTCAAAAGAAGATACGGCTCAAAAAAGGATGATTGGTAAAATTCATGTATTATAATTTGACTTCCAATATTTCTTAAAATATTTAATCAATGAAATTCTTCATCAGAAAGAATTGCCAATGATAAAAAGATTGAAATTAATTAATACCTATTTTGTACATATGTATATATATATATATATAT